>CM053591.1:19913521-19940387 GCA_028646515.1 Pseudochirops corinnae | reverse complement strand
ATGAGATAATTTACCCTATTTTGTCTCTCCCTATCTTCTCTCATTATATTCCTCTCTCATCTCTTAATTTTATTTTTTACGTATAATCCCTTCCAAATCAATTAATCCTGTGCCCTCTATGTATACCTGTACACATATATACACACACTCACATATGCATTCATTCACACATATATCCTCTTATATATACACATATATGTATGTATACATATACATATACATATATATACATTTATATTCCCTTCAACTATCTTCATATTGAGAAAAGTTTCATAAGTTACAATTATTGTTTTTCCATGTAAACACATAAATAGTTCAACTTTGGTAAATTCCTTGTGATTTCTTTTCCCTGTTTACCTTCTCATACTTTTCTTGCTTCTTGTATTTGAGTGTCAGATTTTCTGTTCAACTATGGTTTTTTCATCAACAATGCTTGAAAGTCCTCTTTTTCCTTGAATTACCATATTTTCCCCTGAAATATTATACTAAGTTTTTCTGGGCATGTGGTTCTTGGTTTTAATCGTACCTTTTTGACCTCTGGAATATCATATTCTGAGCCCTTTGATCCCTTAAAGTAGAAGCTGCTAGATCTTGTGTTATCCTGATTGTGTTTCCACAATAATCAAATTGTTTCTTCATCGCTGCTTGTAATATTTTCTCCTTGATCTGGGAACTTCAGAACCTGGGAGTCTTCTTTTTGGGATCTTTTTCAGGAGATGATGGGTGAATTCTTTCAACTTCTATTTTGCCCTCTGGTTCTAAAATATCAGGGCAATTTTCCTTGAGAATTTCTTGAAGGATGATTTCTAGGTTCATTTTTTGATCATGGCTATCAGGTAGTCCAATAATTTTTAAATGATCTCCCCTGGATCTATTTTCTAGGTCAGTGGTTTTTCCAATGAGATATTTCACCTTGCCTTCTATTTTTCCATTTGTTTGGATCTCTTTAATAGTATCTTGATTTCTCGTAAAGTCTTTAGCTTCCATTTTTTCCCATCTAATTCTGAAGGAATTATTCTCTTCAGTGAGCTTTTGAAATCCTGTTTCCATCTGGCAAATTTGGCTTTTTAAGGCATTCTTCTCCTCATTGGTTTTTGGGCCTCTTTTGCCACTTGAGTTAATCTATTTTTTAAGGTGTTATTTTCTTCAGTCACGTTGTTGACTCTCTTTTCATCATTTTCTTGCATCGTTCTCATTTCTCTTCCCATTTTTTCCTCCACTTCTCTGTTTTTTTCAAAGTCTTTTTATTTTTATTTTATTTATTTATTTATTTTTGCTTTTTTTGAGAAGGGAGGGCAGGGCAGTTGGAGTTTAGTGACTTGCCCACAGTCACACGGCTAGTTTTGTATTAATTATCTGAGGCTGGATTTGAACTCAGGTCATCCTGACTCTAGGGCCAGGCCTCTATTCACTGCTCCACCTAGCCGCTGCTCCTCCACTTCTCTTACTTGAGTTTCAAAATCCTTCTTGAACTCCTCTATGGCCTATAATCAGTTCATATTTTTCTTTGAAGCTTTTGGTGCAGGAATTTTGACTCTGTTGTCTTCCTCCTGTTCCATGTTTTCATCCTTTTTTTCCCCAAAAAAGGAATTTAATATTTGATTGCTGTTCTTGTTTTACTTCCTTTGCTTGCTCATTTTGCCACTCAATTTCTTGACTTTTGAGCTCTTTGCCACAGTAGAACTCTGCTTCCAGAGGGGAGCATTTTGTCCCAAATGGCTGAGGTTTTCGCAGCTGCCACAGCTATTAGTTGAGTGCCTCTCTGCTGCCCCCACAAGCTCTGTCTTACTGGTCACACATCTCAGGACTACCACCCAAGACTGGGATTTGGATCCAGGCCAGTTAAAGCAAGAGCAATTAACTTCTGAATGGTCGCTTGGTCCCTCTGAATTCTGTAGGCCAGGAGCCCTGAAAGAGCCTTATGTGGCTGCCTCCATGGCTTTTCCCTCCCGGGGCAGAGGCTGGACAGCATTCCTAGTGCCCCCCAGTTCCAACAGGGTTCCACTGACCATTTACTTTGTCTTTGACATTTATGGGTTCATATTTCTGGAAACCACCATAGCTGCTGGTGATCCACTCTCCAGAACTCTACTTTAGCGGCTGCTGGTTGGGGCCTCCTGGGGCTAAAACCATGGGCTCACATGGTGTTGGACTTGACCTCCAGCAAGCTGTGATGGGAGTCCACCTGCCAGGATGCCTTCAGTGGGATATTTGTTTCTCTTTGTAACTTTGTGGGTTTTGTTGTTCTAAAGTTTGTTTAGAGTTGTATTGTATAGGCATTTGAGGTGGTTATAGGTGGAGCTCCTGGAGTTTTCCTTCTTCTATGCTTCCATCTTGGCTCTGCCCTGCCATTTCTTTTTCTGATAGCCCCTTGTTTTACATAAACTGTTTCATGGTGACTGGTTACTTGGGAATCAGTTTGGTTTTATGAGAGGCTTAAAGGTAGATTATATGAAACTGAGGTAGAAAAAGATAGGAAGAATTAAAGGCTAATTTTTGCTTACGCTAAACAGAAAAGAACTTCCTCCATTATCCCTTTATCTAAAAATGGATAAGCTCAAGACAAACTTGCCTTATGATGTGATTGACCCTGGTTTTCCTGAAGCAACTTCTGAGTCATCCAAGAGCATGAAAAGTCCCAACCACATAGATCCTAGGGCTCCTAGATTTGGTAGGTACCTATAACCAGTGATGTCTCCAAACCCTGATTACAATCTGACTAGATGAATTTCTAAATGGAGATGAAGGGACTGGAAGGGAGGGAGGGACTGGGAGAAGTAACAAAAATAAGTTGCTTACCCTTCCCATGTTATGTCAGAGTAAGCCTTTGTTAAATAATCAGTGACTTGTGAGTGCCTTATTTTGTCCCACCATCAACCTGAGCTAAGAGTATTTTGTTGGTAGAGCCACATGCTACACTTATATCCATGTGTGGAACTTAGATAAATATAGTCTGAATACAAAGTTCAACAGGACTGTGAAAGTATCTACCTAAATTTCATTATGTTGACTTTATTATATCAATAGTCATAAAAGTGACATCCCAAAGGAACAGTCATGGTGTATTTTAATCATTGTTTTATAATTTCCAGTGTAGTCACTAGTTCTCTAAACTTGCATATTCCAGGTTGCAAATCTTTACCTTTGCAAATGTCAACCATGTGATGTGCAATATGCCATTTATTTTTTTTAATATTTGAAAGTCATGTGGGTGTGGGGAAAAGATGTGAAATACTATCAAATTAAAATCCTAATAAAAGAACAAAGAGGAAACTTAGTTGTTTAGTTTGGGACTATGTTCATTTAATAATTTGACCTCACTTTTTGAATTTCAGTAGTAATACATACATGTGTATATACATACATATAAACATATATGTACATATATACATATATACACGTGTGTGTCCATGTATGTAGACACACACACACTAATAAATCTGTACCTCTCATTAAGGAACAAAATCACAGTCCTCCCCTCGACAATTAGAATGTAGTATAGTGGATAGAGAAGACTTTGCAGTCAGGACTGACTTCTGAAACATACTTACTGTGTCACCTGGGCAAGTCACTTTATCTCTTGGTATCTCAGGCAACTCTCTAAGACTTTAAACTGCAGATGAGTTTTTTATCTGTATCAGTGGAGGTGGTAGCCACACTGACAACTATGCAAAGATAAAATCAGAAGTATGGACTCCTCTCACCACCACCAATAATAAAAATAAAACAGCTAAATGATAAAGGCAAGTTAGTTAAATTTGCTATATCTATTCCCTTTCACTAGATTTTCACTAATATGTAGAACAAACATTTTCTAAGTCTTGTTGCTAATCCATAAGCCTGGTAGCACAAAGGAATGTTGAATCATTAAGAGGGAGCATTATCATCCTTTTCACATAAGCTGAGTTGTTTTTCTTTTTCCTTCAAAAGTATTGAAACCATTTTCAAGATTTAAGTGGATATGCAGCTAAATCTGAGCCACTGACATATATTCCTGGGGACCTAAGTATGAAAGTCAGTGCATGAGAAGTCAGGAGATTTTCCCCCCAAGCTTTACACATAATTCTGATTCATTCATCAGCAGAACCAATATGGAGGAAAGAAGACTTTGTCCAAGTGAATTGATGCTGTGTCTTTGCTGAATATCCTTTCTTCACTATGACTAAATAAACTTTTTGTTACCTTGAAGATGACCTATAAGTGTCTCATTTTATTCCACTTTTGAATCTAAAAAACTGCAATGGTAGGGAAGTGTTGATGATAGATGATGAATGGGTTTTTAGAGAATTAGCAGTAGAAGAGTGATATTTTGTACTCTTGGCATCTTCCTTAACATCTTTCTAAATATGGTGTAGCTCATTCCAGTGTAGGTTTGGGTAAGTTATCTAAATTTCAGTTCTAATTCCAGTCTCATTCATGGAGATTGGATTCGGTTCAGTTATATACATGGATAAGTTGACCCTCTTTTCCCTCCCACTCCCACCCCATAGTTAAGTGCTGCTAAGTGAGGCTAATGAATTTAGGATTTAAGTGTGTGTGTATATGCTCATGTGAGTATATTCATAGACAGAGTTATAGGTGTGCGTATATTTTTTCATATTTGTAAAGACATGATGGGAATTATTGGTATTGCATTTTGTATGCTTTTGTTGTTATTCAGGCATTTTAGTCATATTTGACTTTTGGTGACCCCATCAGGGTTTTTTTTGGCAAAGATATTGGAGTGGTTTTGCCATTTCCTTCTCCAGTGAATCCATTTTGTCTGGTAAGCAGAAGTTAATTGACTTGCTCAGGATCACACAGCTAGGAAATTATCTGAGGCTGGCTTTGAATTCAGGTCTTCATGAGTCCAGACCCAGTGCTCTATCCAGTGTGCCACCACTTGCTACTTCTGTATGTTAAGACTTCTTAATTCTGGGTCAAAATGAATTGCACATTTATTTGTTTGTCTATGTGTAAAATAAGGTAGCAGTTAATAATATTACTATAACGGTGTGTTGATTTCTTCAAAATACTTATGGAGCTTGAGTATGTAGCTGATTACACTCTTTCTGGGGCTTTGCTGTAACACTTTAAGGTTATTAAAGTACCATTTATTAATTCTTGAATAAACATTTTATAAACTATAATCAAATCTACCCCCTACTATTGCTTAGAACCAAACCTGGCTATTTCATAATTTCACTTCTCTCTTTAGTCCTCCAGCCCTCGGTGCTGAAGCCAGGGTAGCTATGAGACTGGAAATCAACAGTTGTGAGTGTTAGGCCTCAATACTGAGGCATCCTTTCTCTTACTCCAAAGTTATCTTCAGGCAAAAGATAAAGGCAAGTCAAAGCAAAACCTTTTGACTAATGTTTTAGGTGAATTGTTACATGGTTAATTACTGAGTTGCCTATCAAAGATTTAGAACTGGAACAGAGAAGACCTTTAAGGTCCTCTAGTACAACCCCAGATTTCACAATGGAAGGAATTGAAAGAGTTGGGCAAGACTTCTTTAATTAATTCTTAATTTTTGGTTTTGTATTCCCTGAATTTAATATGGTGCCTGGCATACAGTAGGTATTTAATAAATGTTTGCTGAATGGAATTGAATTGAAATGGAGTAGTGTATGACTACCGGAGGGCCTTTTCTGTGTCTTTTCTCCTTTGTTTGTGTCATTCTGGGGAATTCTTCTGGCCTGGGTTATGATGAGATTTTTCCTAAGTTGTTGACAAGAAAAAACAAAACAAACCACCTGAATCTTTGGGTGATAATTGCATCACAAAGTTCTTCATAGTTCTTTCTTCACCTTTTCCTATCCATAGCTCATAGCTCATATTGAGAGCTAGATGGCTTCTCCGAGGCCATTTTGTCTATTCAATTTCCTCGAGTGTAGAATGGGGATAATAGCAACTCCTGTCTCCCAAGGTTGTTGTGAGGGTCAATGAGATAATATTTCTAAAGTGTCCCTAGCATATAGTAGACTTTTAGTAAATGCTAATGCCATTCCAGCCTCCCCATTTTCTAGGTCACAGGATTATAGATTTATAGTTAGAAGCAACTTTGAAAGTAATCCAGTCCAACCTCCTTATTTTTACAGATGAGAAAATGGAGAGTTTAAGTGACTCCTTCACCCTTGGTCATGCAGGGAATAGGAAAGATTTGGACCCAGGTCCCTTGAAGTCAGAAAAAGTTCTTTTTTCTATCTTATCATATTACCTCATGGTATTCTCTCAGATATGCCTGGCTAGAGATAAAAAGATCATGACAGTCATAAGTTGCAGCACCCTTATCCCATTTTCAGAAGACAATCTGAATGTCAACATCACTAAGAATATGAAGATCATTGAGCATTAGCTCTTAGATATATTCTCTCCCCTGCTTAATGACTGCATCTAAGTCTCTATATGGATTATGTGTCTCCTCCTTTCCATCTCAGTGGAAGCTTTGCTCTTGCACTCTGAAGTTTACTTACATGCTTTATCTCTATTCACTTCTTTAGAGACCTTTTCCTTCTGTCTAACACTGTGTATCTCCTTCTTTTCCAGCATTTGTCATCTCCCTGCTTCTTCTTAGCCCTCAGACATTCACAGGTTTTTCTTTTCTTATGAACATCACTTAATTCTGTTGCCTGTAGAATCACTGTCCTATTTGTGTTCTTCCTTTTACTGACAAACTTCTTGAGGGAGTAGTCTGTTTCTCCTGCATCTTCTTTTTCCTCAATTTCTTGTGGGCTTGTTTTGACATCATTTATTTTCCTGAAATTCCACTTTTAAATATCCCCAGTGTTTCTTTCTTGTTTACCAAACACAATGGCATTTTTTCTGTCCTCATTACCCTGACTCTCCCTCTTATATTTGCCCCTAGTTTAACTTACAGGATGATTAGCCCCTCTGTTTCTCCCACCGAAGACTTTAAAACAGTGGTTCTCAACCTTTCTAATGCCGTGATCCTTTAACACTCGTATGTGGGTGTGTCTGCATCTGGGTGGACCCACCTGGAGACAGATAGAGGATTGGTGTCTTGGTTCCTAAGACCATCGGAAGTATGTGTTTTCTGATGCTTTTAGGTGACCCCTATGAAAGGGTTGTTTGACCCCCCAAAGGGGTCGCGACCCACAGGTTGAGAACCGCTGCTTTAAAATGTATTAAAATCTGAATTCCAGATACCATCATCATGTCCCTCAAACACCACATCTTATTTCAAATAGAAAAAAAAATGACAAGATTTGGAAAAATCATGATGCCAGTTGCTTTCATACAGCAAATCCTCACCTTAGCATAGGATAGTTCCCTCTCCTTATCATGTTCTCTGAATTAATGGAGGGAGTTTGTCCCTTCCTCTTGTTACATGGATTACTGCTCATCTTAGCTTAGGAAAACTAATAAGGAGTGTAAGTCCTATATGGATGATTTTTTTGTTTGTTTTGCATTTTTTTGCTTTTTGTAGGGCAATTGGGGTTAAGCAACTTGCCCAAGGTCACATAGCTAGTAAGTGTTAAGTGTCAGAGGCCAGATTTGAACTCAGGTCCTCCTGACTTCAAGGCCGGTGCTCTATTCACTGCACCAAGTAGCCACCCCTGTATATATGTATATATGATTTTTATAAAGCCTCTTCTTGTAAAGACTGTAAACTACCCATACCACTGGATATATAATGATAAGATCAGGGTCAACAAGCCAGATCCTTTGATGGAGTAAATCACTCCCTGGACTAGAGCCTTAACTTTTCCAGAGAAGCGGAATCCACCATTTGTAAGCAACTCATCTTGTGTTTCTATTGATAACGAAGGGCACAGAGGACACGTTATTTTATCTTTGTCCTTTCTGAAGTAGAGCTTTTTACCAAATGACAGTTGAAGACTTCTTCAAGCTAAATGACATCAAACTATGCCCTTGGTATTTTACAGACCAGATTCTGGTTATATATGCAGTAATAGTAGTATGAATCCAATTTATCAGGTTTTTCTGGGTAACTGCAGAGAACTGAAGCTTCATTTTGTTACCTTTAGACAAAAATGTATTTGCTGAAATGATTCCAGGAACAACCTGGTCAATTTTAAATGTATAGATATAGATAGATATATATGCATGTGTGTGTAGATTGATATAGATACAGATACTTTGTATCAGTTGGAAAGTTCAGTAATTGCTTCCATTTACTGCTTTTGGATTCTGTCACTGAATGCATATTGCTATCATTTTAATGGTTTTCCTTTTATAATTAAAATTAATATTGTGTAGGCCCATGAGGATCTGTTCCTTAATTGCCCAAATGCCTTACAATTATTAATCGCTGCAGCAAGCTGCTCCCCAACACAAAAGTCTGCATTTGGAGAGCAATTTTCTCTTAGTGATGACATAATTTCTGAAGAATCAAAATTGTTAGCAACCTAAAAAGTAACTGAGAGATACAAAGTGGGGGAGGTGGAACGATATACATTGTCAAAGAAAACTTGCTAGTGAAAATTGCCATACAAATATCCAGAAAATATATGACTGCAAAGAGGATTAAAAGATGGAACAATATTGTGAGTATTACTGGTACTTGCATATGAAATATTTAAGAGACCTATCAGGAATTCTCGTGTTTTGGGTAGGTTCCATAAAGAGGATATGAATGAGCATTGCACTGCATAAGAAGATAATAAAATAAGTCAAAGGCCTAAATTAAGGTTACTGGAAGTAATATTAACAATCTCAGATATGTACATGTTACCACTCTGATGGCGGAAAGTGAAAGATTAAGAAGCCTCTTGATAACAGTGAAAGAGGAGAGTATAAAAGCTGGCTTGAAGCTTAAAGTTCAAAACAAAGCAAAACAAAACTAAGATCTTGGCAACTGATCTCATCACTTCCTGGCAAATAGAAGAAATGGAAGCGATGCCAGATTTTATATTCGTGGGGTCAAAGGTCATCATAGACAATGACTGCAGCCGTGAAATTAAAAGACGCTTGCTCCTTAGAAGGAAATCTCTGTGACAAATCTGGACAGCATACTAAAAAGCAGAGACATTACTTTGCAAACAAAGATTTGTATATAGTAAAAGCTATTGTTTGTCTAGGAGCAACGTTATGCCTATGAGAGTTGTACTATAAGGAAAGTTGAGTACCACAGAATCAACATTTTCGGGTTGTGATGCTGAAGATGACTTTTAAAAGTTCTGTGGACAGCAAGGAATTCAAATCAGTCAATACTTAAAAATGTTAATTCAAAATATTCACTGGATGGTCAAATACTTAATCTAAAGCTTAAATCCTTTGGCTACATAATTGAGAAGATAGGACTCATTGGAAAAGACCCTGATGTTGGGAAAGATTGAAGGTAAAAGGCAAAGGGGACAACAGAGGATGAGATGGGCATTGTCATGGAAGTAATGAACATGAACCTGAAGAGACTTCAAGAGATAATGGAGGATAGAAGGACCTGGCGTTTTATGGTCTATGGGATCAACAAGAGTTGGACATAAGTGAACAAAAGAACAACAAACTTTGCTTTGGGATAGAATGCTCATATTAATGTTAGATTGTAGATCCTTTGAAGAAAAGTGTATCATAGCATTTTTGGACCAGAAATCATCTTATGTCTTTGAATACCACCTTCTAGATTCTCGTTAAATTGTTACAATCCAAATTCCACAGTTTCTGGTGAGGTGAGTAATCCAAACTTTAGTGAAGATGAAACTAGTTTTATTTGGATGTTCTTTAAACTGTATTTTTAAAAATTTAACTCCCCTCACAAAACTATCTTTTCTGCCTAGTTCTGGGGGATTTTTTTATTAGATCAAATTATGATTATAATATTCTCCATTATTCTATTAATTTTCCCAAAGTGCAGGCTATCTAGTCTACTGACTGGTATTCATTTGTCTATAATTAGGACAGTGCCTGAGAACATATTGTGGTGTCCATACTCTCATCCTTGCTAAAGTATTTTATAATTTCCACTTGAAAGATAATCGATATAAAGTATTAAAATATCTATACATCTCTGTATGTATGTGTATGTGTATGCACACAGATTGTTGTCGTTTAGTTGTTTCAATCATGTCCAACTCTTCGTGACTCCTTTTTGGAGGGTTTCCTTGGCAGAGATGCTGTAGTAGTTTGCCATTTCCTTCTCTGGCTCAGATGAAGAAACTCAACAAACATGTTTAAGTGACTTGTCCAGGGTGACATAGCTAGTATCTGAACCCAGATCTGAATTCAGGACTTCCTGACTCCAGACCCAGCACTCTATCCACTGTGCCACCCAGAGTCCACATACATATTCACGTATGTGTATATGTATATGTATATAAACTTACATAGATTGTGTGTATCTGTATATTTCCTCTGATGGTAGCACTAGTCAACACAACATATTTTTCAAATATAAATTGACTTGTTTTATTCTTCTATATCACTTTTCCTATGCGTATCCTTAAAAAAGATTTTTTTATCCTAATCTTATAATTTATTGCCAATATTTTTTTCTTTAAATTACTATAATACATTATAGAGGCTTATCAGCTAGTATATTTTTAGAGTCACAACTTGCTGTCATTGAATTTCTATGTTGTTAGTTGACATATATTCTGTTTGTCCAAGTCAATAAATCTGTTATTTTCCAAACCAGTTTGTAGTGGTCTTACTTGCTGTAGGAGCAGTGTCTGAACTTTGAAAATGTTTATATTAATTCTTCTCTCACCACCTTCAGAATTGGATAGCATTTATTAATAATTTTATTCATCATAAAAAGTTGCTGAATTGAGCTCTTAGGAAGAAAGGGAAAAATGAAAAATATGAAGATATAAGGAAAAGTTTCAAAATATTTCAAATTTATCTTATTTCTTTATATTTGATCTTTTCCCTCTCATATTGTTGAGCATTTGAAGGCAAGAATCATGTCTCATACTTATTTGAATTGCACAAGCACCTACAAAAGTGCCCTTCACATAATAGATTCTTAATAATATGCATTGACTAAATTCCTTGTATAATGCAGGTTTTAGGTAATAGTTGTCATAATGTTCGGAAATAGGTATGAGTGGCCTCTAGGAAGGATGGGACTAACTGGGACTAAAAGTCAGCCTTGCATTTAAAGCATACCCTCCTACACTTAAGCTGTGCATTCTGTTGAGAATGCTTTTTCTGTGTTTATGCTAATTTTAAAGTCCAAGCATAATGAGCTTGACTTTTCCAATCTATGTATTATGTAGATGGCAAGCTGCCATAAATCTGTCTTTGTAAGTCCTCTGCTGATTTCTAGAATGTATAAGAATTAAGCTCTTTCTTCTTTTCCTCATCCCTACATAGCAGAAAGTAATGGATGATGGTTTTCCTACATGTCATAAGATGGTGTTTTTATATCATTTGAATAGGACCAGGAAAATTGGATAGTGTTTAATTTAAAGTATGTGTAATTTAAAAGGGTGGGAAGGGCACTGGTGAACATGCATAAGTTGCAATATGCTGCCAATAAAAAATAATGTGGGAGAAGTAATGTAAAGGATGTCCTCAGAGAGAAAAATAATGGGACAAAAAAGGAGGACCAGTGAGTGAAAATAAGGAAAATCATGAGCAACCTACATGTTTCATTTCATTTGATGCCAAAAGATTTAGAGGAAAGACTCCAGAACACTGGGTGGGCCATTTGTTGAGAACTTTTGGAAGGACAGGACATTAATGATAATGGAGGGAAGATCTACATCTTTTGAGACAACATATCCATCAAAGCATGTCATGACACTTGACTTGTATTTTTCTATTTTAGTTTTTATGTTGATGAAATAATTATGAAAATAGACAGTTAAAACTGATAAATTTAATAAAATGCTGTAGAGCTGTTTTATTGTATTAGGACAAAATTAAAACATAAGTTATAGGCTGGTACCTAATTCTAATTATGCTATTACTTTGAGATGTTGCTTTAAAGCTTTCTCCTGTAAGGAGAGCCAACCTTGCAATAGTATCCAAATGGCATAATTTATTTAAAACATAAACTTCCTTCTAAAACAACTTTTGAGAAGGATTTTGTATGCTTCTATAAAATAAAGTATTTGTAAAACATTTAGCTCAATGCCAAGCACATAGTAGATGCTTAATCAGTGATTGTTTTATCCTTGCCTTCTAGAGGAGAAAGTCCGAGGGTTAGGAACGTAGGCAATTTCAAGTTAGATTGTTTACCATGTGAATAAAAAGATGAAAAGGGGAGAAGGAAAGAGAAATAGCCAAAGACAAAAATTAAAACGAGAGGGTAGGGAGAGACAGAGGACATAAAAGGAAGAAGAGAAAAGAATTAAAGGAATGAAGATGGGCAATTGATTAGAGAGATATAGAGGCAGAGGAGAGAAACAACACAGGGAAAATCATAGGCAGAAATTAGCATAACAGATAATCATAGAATGTTAAGGCTAGGGAGGGCCACCATGTTCTTTTAGACCATATCTTAAAGATGAGTAAAGCATAAACTCTGCTTGAGAGTCCATTGAAATTGGCATTTGAAGTATGGTCTTCTCATTCACTCCATATGTGTGTAATGGGATAACTCTTCTGAAAGAAAAAACATATATTTATTTAAAAAAATTAAAATAATAGTTTTGTAATGCAAACTGGAGCATTGAGACCTTATTCACAGGAAGCAAATAGTTCATGTAATTGAGGGGTTTGACTCTGAATTTAATTTCCCCTTCACTATCATTTCTCTCAGCAATTTTTCTGCCTTTCCTCAGGTTGTCCTTGAAGGCTGCTTTGTCATTGTTACCTTCACTATTAATCATGAACAGCATGCTTTGCTTCATACTGCCAATTTGCATGATTCATCTCTTTCTCAAGGATTCACTGTCATATTCATCTATGTGATATAGTGTACATATCATGTGTGAAAATGAACATATATGAAACTGTGTGTACACATAGTGCACATTACTGTATATAGCATAGACCTGTAGCTCTATGTATATGTACAATATACATTTCCGTGTGTATATATACAAACATTTTTTTTTTGTGTGTGTGTGCCTTATATATATGCCTTATATAACTGAGGTTCTCCTTTTCTATTCTAAGGTCCTTATCAGTAAGTCTCTTTCAACTCATTGTAGACCTTTGAAACCAGATTTGAAGACCGCATATTTTAAGCCTGTGGTTTTCAGAATGAAATATTTCTTCAGGGAAATTTCTAACCTTTAAAATCATAAGACCTTTAAAAATAGTATAGATCTGTAAGATAATTTAGGTGGATGTTCTACTGAAAGTAAAGATATGGTTTTATCAGCTTTTCCTTTTTTAAAAAATTAACCATTTTTCCTTTTATTGAAAAAAGTCTGTTTTTTAATTTGTCTTTTTAATATTAAGTCATTTAAAAAAATATATTTCTCCTAGCTTCACAATTGGAACCCCTCCCCTTTACACCCCAAAAAAGCAGCAAAATAAAATAAGAAAAACAGAGTAAACTTATTTGACAATATATGCTGTCCTCTTCACTTTTCATTGATAATTCATTGGAGTTTAGTTACTTTTTAATGATGCTTATTTTTCATTGTGGTTGTCATTGTAAATATTTTTCTCAGGGCTCTGTTTTCTTCAAATACTACATAACCTCATACAAGCATTCCAATATTTCTAAATTCCTCATGTTTGTCTTGTTTTGTAGTATATAATATTTCCTTATGGTTGTCATTTTTGTCTTATATAATATTCTCTTATGTTTGTCATTTCTTACAGTATATAATCTATTAAGTTCATATATTCAAAATTTGTTGAACCATTTTCCTATAAAATGGGCTCCCACTTTGTTTACAGCTTTTATCTTCAGCTATAAAATTTACTGCTAAAAATATTTTGTTATATGAGACCATATTTTATAAATATCTTTTAAAAAACGTGACTAGTCTTGTGACTTTATTTTTAGCAAGTGATCATTTTTTTATTTTAAGTTCCAGATTCTCTCCTTCCCTAAACCCTTCTCAATCCAATGAGAAGGCAAGAAATATGGTATGAAGTCATGGGGAGGGGATAAATAAATAAATATATCTATATGTATATCTACATTTATTTATTTATTTGCAATAGCACATTCTGGGGCAAAAAGATGAAATAAGAGGAAAAAATATGCTTCAATCTACACTCAAAGGTCATTAATTTTCTATCTTGAGGTAGATGATATTTTTCGTCAAGAATCCTTTAGAATTGTCATGGATTATTATATTTGTCAAAGTTTCTTTGTCTTTCATTGTTGATTTTACAAATAATGCTATAACTGTATACATTTTTCTCCTGGTTCTGCTTACTTCACTTTGCATCAGCTCATACATGTCTTCTTAGGTTCTTTTGAAACTCATCTTCTTCATCATTTGTTGCAGTACAATAATATTCCATAACAATCATATACAATGACTTGTTTAGACATTTTCCACTTGATGGGCATTCCCTCAATTTCTAATTCTTTGCTGCCCCTCCCCCCACTAGTACAAACATGTTTTGTACATATGAGTCTTTTTTCCCCCTTTTTCTGTGATCTCTTTGGGGTATAGAAATAGTAGTGATATTGCTGGGGGAAAGATATGAACAATTTTATTATCTTTTGGGCATGTTTCCAAATTGTTCTTCAGAATGGTTGGAACAGTTCACAACTCCACCAACAGTGCATTAGTATACCTATTTTTCCACTTCCCCTTCAGCATTTCTCATTTATTTTCTGTCATATTAGCCAATCTAATTGGTCTTATTTCAGACTTCTTTTTATTTGTGTTTCTCTAATTATTAGTGACTTAGATAATTTTTTCATATAATTACTGATAGCTTTGTTTTCTTCTTCTGAAAATTGTTCCTTTCCTTTGACCATTTACAGTTGGGAAATGGATCCTATTTTTTTATAAATCGGGCTCGGTTCTCAATATATTGCTTTATGTCTAAATCACATAGCCATTTTGTGCTTGTCTTGATATTGGGTGTAAGATGATGGTCTTTGCCTACTTTCTATTGGAATACTTTAAGTTTTCCCAGCAGTTTCTGTCAGATAGTGAGTTCTTTGATATTTGAGTTTATAAAACATTAAGTTACGGTGCTCATTTCCTTCTGTATATTGTGTACTTAATCTATATTGGTGGAACAATGGGCAGAGTGCTGTGAGTGTAGTCAGAAAGACAGAGTAGAAATCTGGCCTTGGACGCTTACTAGTTGTGTGACCTTGGGCATTTTTTGTTTAACCTCTGCTTACCTTATTTTTCTCATCTGTAAAATGAGGGTAATGATAGAACCTACCTCCCAGGGTTGTTGTGAAGATCAAATGAAATAATAATCATGAAGAATTTAGCACATAGTAACAGCTCTATAAATATTGTTGTTATTATATTGTCTTGATGACTACCACTTTGGAGGGTAGTTTGAGATCCATCAGGTCCCCTTCCTTCACTTTTTTCCCCACTTTATTCCAAGTAAATTGTTTTAGGCAGTATTGTAATTTTTTATTATATTGACTTGGCCTACCCATAAGAAATTAATATTTCTCCAGTAATTTAGATCTGTCTTCATCTGTGTGAAGAATGTTTTGTAATTGTGTTCATGCATTTTTTATGCATGCCCTGGCAGTTGAACTCCCAAGTATTTTAAACTGTTTGCAATAATTGTAAATGGGATTTCTCTTTCTGTCACTTCTTGCTGGATTTTTTTCATAATATATAGAAATGCTGATGATTTGTGTGGGTTTACTTGATATCCTTTAACTTTAATTTTGCTAATATTGTTAATTGTTTCAATTTTAGTTGATTCTCTAAGGTTATCTAAGTATACCAGCATATCATCTGCAAGCAGGTATAGTTTTGTTTCCTCATTGCTTATGCTTATTCCTTTAGTTTCTTTTTCTTGTCATTTCTATAAAGCTATCATTTCTAGTACAATATTTAGTAATAATGATGATAATGTACATTAACGTACATTCTTGCTTCATCCTTTATCTTATTGAAAAGTCTCCTAGCTTATCTCCATTGAGGGTATTGCTTGTGTTTGATTTTGGATAGATATTACTTATTTTTAAAGAAAGTAATCATGTATAAAGTACAGTAATACCTTACTTACCTGGAATACAGGTAGAACTCAGATTTTTGGAATCCGTAGTTTTCCAAAATGGATAATAGACTACTTTAACAACCTCCTATTTATTCTCCTTGTCTGTAGCTTCTTTATTCTGCTATCCATCCATGAGTGACCTTCCAACGTACTTATTTATGCACAGGTTTAATCATTATTTTTAAGACTAGGACATTCTATCTTACCCAGGCTAGAAGTAAAAGCCATTCACTGGCCACCCATTTCTAGTATTTGTAGACACTGAAGACTTAACCTATTCCTTCTTCTAACTGGGCTGGTTCATCCCTCTTTAGGCAGCCTTATGGCTTCTCCTTTCTCTTCTTCCAGGGGCTCACTATATTTAGCCAGGCTTCATGTGAATAATAGATTAGCTTAACCCTACTACAGCTTGGATCTTTTTAAGTTCCAGCAACCTAATAGCCTCACCCTCTCTGGTAGCAAGAATCATAAGCAAACGCCAACATACTCAATCTTAAGTGTCTCTCCATTCCGTACTCTATAAAATATATGCTGCTTAGCCTAAAATTTAGGCCCTCAAGAATGGGAAGTTTAAAAAGGTTTGAGAGACATAGTGTCTGGGTAATTTAATAATTTAATTAATAAGGCCAGCAGGTTATTAATAAATGGATGGTCATTTGGTGTCCTCTCTTAACCTAAGACAGTCATGGCAGGGGACTCACAGTTTATATCCCCTTCAAAACAGTTGGTTGTCCATCAAGCAGCAATCAAATCTAATTGGTTAACTGATTGGAGGGGGGCTATATTAAAATGAAGGGCTGAGTATTTCTTGGATAAGGAAAGTATTTCTGTACCAGACCACCCATAGCTTTAGGCTCTCAGTTCCAAAAATATAAATCTCCCACTTAAGCCTGAGTAGAGCACAGTGGACTTCCTCACCCCAGATTAAATTCCTTGTAAAGTGGGTGGGATCTGACCCAGAAGGGGAGAGTTAATGCAATCTCATTATCAGTATTGTCCTTTAAGAAAACTTTTTTAAACGAGTAAGGTAAGAAGAGAGGGAGAGCTTCTAAATTTTCCCAAGATAATTGGTTATTAATAGTCATACAATAATCATGCAATAATCTCACAAGTGTAACTAATTTAAGACCACCTCCCTGGCCTTCACCCTCCTGTCTTTTCTTCATTGTCACTTCTGTTTTTTACTATTCCTCTCTCTTCTCTTTTACGTATGCTTTATATAGGTGAAATAGTACTATACTGTTTTCCAATTATATCCTGCATTTTCTTGCCTCTGGGAATTTGTGCATATTGTCTACTGTCTCCTAAAATGATCTCTTGTAATATCCTTATCTGTTGTGTTTCTCCCTTCCTTTAAGACCCAAATTAAATTTCTTCCTTCTCATAATGCCTTCTCTTATTTTAGTGCTCCCCTCCATTAGTGAAAGGTGATCCCTCTTGTCATAGTTCCCTCATACCTTTCCTATTCCCAATGCACATCTCATTCTAACTTGTTTGATACTAATTTCTGTTCATATCTTATCCTTGGATTAGATTATAAATTCATTTAGGGCAACGTCTATACTGTATCTCAGCCTTAGTACAGTAGCTTAATTGACTATGTTGAAAAAAATTTAAGTGTCTGAAGAACCAAAGTCTGCTGGAAGGGAGGAAGTAAGAAAAGAAATTCCAACAGTAAATAGATACAATTAAGGAATGAAGGTTACATGAAACATGTTGTGATTATTTAGCTTCTTGCACAGAAAGAAGAGAGCATTCTCATTGGTTGGCAATATCTATAAAAGGTCAGACTTTTCACTTGAATTGGCTGAGGGGGTGATAAGAGGAGGGGAGAAGAATAGTATGATGTGGGAAAGGCCTGAGAAACAACTTGGAAAAGAGCAGCCAGCACTGGCATTTGGAGCAGTGATTAGAAGTGATGGCATTGGAAGGGAGAAGCACCTGATATCACTGGGAAAAAGGAAGTGACACAGAAGAAAAGTAGGGAATAAGAGTGAAAATAGCTGAAAATAGTGGTGGTTGTGATGAGATTTAAATAGGGTGGTCTAGGAGATGCCCATTATCCCAACTACCACTTAAAGCCGCTTTAGGAGGCTTTGAGATTCAAGCAGGCTGGTCAGCTTGTCAAAGAAATACAGCCTCCCCACCATGATCCCCCAACTCCAGCCCTGCCACCTGGACTGAACAATAGAATAATGATAACGCTAAACACTCAGAACTACTGTCCCAGACTACCTCATCTCCCAGCCCCCAGGCCTACTTGTCTCTCCCTGCTCATAGCAGGTTTTACCCTGTAAGAATCCCTAGCTTCTCCTGGCCTATGGACATCTGCCTTCCCTGGGTGTCCTCCTTTAGGAGCCATCTCCTCCAAACAGCCTTCTCCTTTTGGGGGGAAGGGCAGAAGGCTCTCCTTCCGAGGGCTGCCTCCTTAGGGGACTGCCTGGCCTCCCCCTTAAGCTGGGGTCTCCCTTAAGAGGTGAAGGAGTCTGCTTGGCATATTGTGCTGTCCACAATGACTGCCTTTAATTGATTTGGAGACAACCTGAGTGAATTCTTTTGAGATGACCTCGTACTCCAACACTTTGGGGTGCCCCTGCACCTCAACAGTGGTAACAGGAATGGAAAAAAGGTCAGTGCTCTAACATGGGAAAATCATAGTCAGATGGTTACATGCATTTTAGATCAAGCAAATAGTCATCTTCTCTGAACAACAGCAACCCTTCGTAGCATAAGCCATCTCTGTTATATACTCATATAAGGTGGTAAATGCCTTCCTATGAAGGGCTTTAAAAGCCAAATGAAAAATTTTAATTTTGATCCTGAAAGCCACCGTAATTATTGAATAGGGAAAAGTGACAAGATGAGACCTGGTCTCTTAGGGAGATCAGTTTTTCGGGTGATTTGTCTGGAGTGTGGAGAGATTTGAGGCAGGAGACCAGCAAGGAGGTAATTGCAATAGGTAAGCATCAGGTGATGAGGGCTAGTATCAGGGTAGTGCTGCTTCCAAAGATAGAAAGGGGCATATATGAGAGATGCTGTAAAGTTGAATCAATAGGATTTGGCAACAGATTTGATATGGTAGAGGATGAGAGAAAGCAAGGGGATGAAGATGACAGCTAGGTTGTGAGTCTGGATGACTTGGAGGAAGAGAGTACCCTTAAAATAATGGGGAAATTAAGAAGAGTGGAGGACTTAGAGTTGGGGGGAGACATGACGAGTTTAAGATGACTGAAAGACAACGAGTTCGTAATGTCTAAGAGACAAATGGAGATGGAAGACTGGGAGTCAAGAGAGAGGTTAGGGCTATATAAATTGATCAGAGACCATCCTCATAAAAACGATGATTCCCAAGAGAAATCGTGGGAAGGAGGAGAAAGGACTGAGCCTTGGGAGGGATCTCTGGTTTTAGTGGGCATGATCTAGATCAGCGGTTCTCAACCTGTGCGTGATGTTCAATTTAAATACATCCACCATATCAGATATTTACATTATGATTCAAATTACAGTTATGAAGTAGCAACGAACATAATTTTATGGTTGGGGGTTACCACAACATGAAGAACTGTATTAAAGGGTCGCTGCATTAGGAAGGTTGAGAACCACTGATCTAGATGAAGATCCGGCAGAAATCGAGTGGTAGGAGGAGAACCAGGAGAGAGCAGCATCACAAAAAAATTAGAAAAGAAGTTCAAGGGTAGGGGAATGATTAACAGTGTCAATGACTATAAAAAGTTCAAAAAGGATTAATATTGATAAAAAGTCATTAGATTTGGTAAAAAAAAAAAAAAAAGAAATCGCAGGTTTCTTGAGATAAAGTAGGAACCTGTTTTTCCTCTGGGCAACCCATACCACTTTTGGTCAGCTCTAATTTTTAATAACTTGAGCCCTTCCCTCCCCCTTACCCTAATTTATACTCCTTGCTTTAAGTCCTGCCCTCAGGGCCCAAATATGATAAATTCTTCCACATTACAACCCTTTAAATTTGTAGATTATAATATTCGGAATATGTTCACACATTATTTTGTAATTGTCTTGTAAAAATGCTGTGAGGGCTAGGGAAGGGATTATCATTCATATTTTTGCGTATGATAAAACTAAACCAGGAGGAGTAAAGTGACTTGCCTGAGGTAACACAGCAGTATTTGAATATATACCTGCATTTGCTTAGTCTACTAGTTTAGCAAAAGTGTTAACTTTCTCTCTGCTCAGAATAATAGTCCATTTCTCATCTATAATAGCATTGTTCCCAAATGTGGTATGAAGCATCTATGTAGTCAGTTTGAGAATAATGAAGGGACTTTTTAAAAAAATAGACTTTAAAATTAATGTTTCACTCAAATTGGATATCTGAACAAGTATCATAAACGCAATTGATACTTAACAGGTTAAGTTCCAGATGGAGTTAGTAATGTTCAGTTGAAGCAATGACTGTGTAGGAGGCAAGACACTTAATCTAGGGCTCTAGGCAATTCCCTAAGACTCGATTGCAGAGAAAGTGCTGACCTGCTTTGGTAGAGGGAGTTTTACCTTATCTTGACTATCAGTGAAACCTTTGGTCCTGTCTCTGTTATCCCTACCTCTGATTAGATCAGATGCTGTCAACATAAACATCTAACTAGTATGCACAGGGAAAGTAAAATATTTCACTGTACCAGGTTAGTTTTAAACTTTTTCAATAAAATTGAGTTGACGTAAAAGTTTAATAAACTTACTTTCTAACGTTTTCTTCTGATGATCACTTTTGTTGCCTTAAGGCAGTTTTGAATCCCACTTCGTTTCAGTTGTTGCTGTAACCTGGTTCTACTGCCCCCAACCTTGTCCAGTCCTGAAATAAATCAAAGCCATGAGCTGAGGAATAACTCCTCTTTAATTGAGGTAACAGGGTAGCAATCCTGCCAGCCTGGGGGATGTTCAGTAGATTTCCCAACCAAAGAGGCCCAAGAAAAAGATTTTCATAGCTTTAGGAGGAGAAAGAGAGGAGAGAGGTGAGGTAGCAAGGCCTGGTCATGAGACCCCAGTGGCCCTTGACAATTCTAGCCAAGGAAAACCATGTCACTCTGGCTGTTTTTCTCTTCTTGACAAGAATCCCTGTGGAAAGGGACAAGGACACTAGGAGGTGAGATCCACAAGGCAACATCCCTGGATTTGGGGGGTCCTAGGGTGGGATTCAGATCAATCTAATCAGAGTAAATATCTTAAGAGCAGGAATGTAAAGACATTGCTGAAATTCTGACATTATACGGATCCTTTAAGAGAGTGGCAGTCCATATTACTTTTGGTATTGACAGTTTATATCATTATATTAACAACCCTGTCAACCTCTATTCCCACATTTTCAGGCAGCTGAAAATTTTTTAGCTTTCAACAAACAGCTGACTATTCACCATTTGGTTACTGTTCATTTTTATTGAGGGCATACGCTGTTTAAGAACAAAGTTACTGCTGTTGTTCTTCAGTCCTGTGTGACTCCGTATGACCCCATGAACTTTGTCCAGGGGGTTTTCTTGGCCAAGATAATGGAATGGTTTGTCATCTCCTTTTCTAGTGTATCCCCATTTTACAGATAAAGAACTGAGGTAAATAAGAGTGAAGTCACTTACCCAGGGTCACACAGCTGGTGTCTGAGGTCATATTTGAACTCAGATATCCTGGCTCCAGTCTCCTTGCTCCATTCACTGCACCACTTAGGTGCCCCTTTGTTCTTCTGAGAATAAAGTCGGACATAGTAAAATGCTAAATTGCCAGGTACCAACAATTAAAGAATAAGACTCTCTCTAATGAGGTGCTAATTGTACTGTTCAGACAGTGAGTACAAAAGGAATTTGAATCAATGTAGGCTGGAGTTGTGAGGCACTGCTCCCATGTTTATCCCCAGGTTCTCCTACACTGCTGCCTCACAGCCAGTGTTTACCAAAGCAAGACAGGATTTACATGCACTGCTATTTTTACTTCTTTACCAGAAAATTAGCTTGCTCTTTTCTGTGAAGAATTCCAGCCTGGGATTATGAAGCTTTGCTTTTATTGGTATAATGTGTGGGTATGTGGCCCATGTAGGTTATATGTGTATCCACATAACTTTATCTAAATATGACTCACCAAGAGGCTCTGATAGATAACTTTTTCCTCTCTCTCTCTAAGGGAGAATTTGATTATTGCCTTCAGGATAACAGGAGTTGAAATCATGGAGCTATCTCTCCTCAGATAGAAGTTGCTAGACTTGAATTTTATCCATCTCCCTCCCTTTCGCTCTGTGCCTAGCCCCCAATATTGCTAACCCAGGAGAAATTACTATTTTCTTAAGACTCCAGGTACTTTCCTGATTGCTACCCATTAATGAGAGATGATTCCCCAGGCTTATAGTTCACTTTTCACCTGTTCCCGAAAGTGCTGATTAAATAAAAGACAGTCATCAAATAGTCAATAATGAGTAAATCCATTTTCCGAAGCAGATAGCAAATAGAAATCTAAAAAGTTATACAGATTAAAATATACCATATGATAAACAGAGCGACTGAGCTTTTCTACTGGGAGCAGGATGTCTTCATTCTATGGGGAGAGAAAGACCTCAATCTCATCCAAGGGGAAATTCCCTTAAGTCTTTAGGGAGGCAAGCTGAAAATCAGGGTTATATTGAGGTGCTGGCTTTTACCTCTATATCAGCCTTCCAAAATCTATTCTCTTTTCGCCTATATTTCTCCCTTTAAAGGGTTTGGAACTACAGTTATCCTTTCCACATCAGGGATGTTAGCGACATAGTGCCCTTGATATCTGGAACATCTAAGTAAAACTTTTGGTCCCTCTCTTCATCCTAGAGAAGTCTAAATTATTGGGGTATTAAAAGATAACATATGTTGATATTAAACAATACTATACTTTATGCATTTTTGAATTTCTAAACTTTTTCTGTGTTATCTGCTGGCCTTCATGTATCATCTGTGGATTCTGTAACCTCCCCCTCCCCAGCCCCAATTTTCATTTAATTTCTTATGAAGACCTTCAATATAGTGAAACCACTATGGGGAAAGTTGTGATGTGGAAGGGTTAATTGTGTATGTGCCCTTTCCTAAAGTAGGAAGGAAGAAGAAGGTCTCTTCAAAACTCTTGGTTCAGTTGTGCCCCTAATGCAGGCAGGCAATGTTGAGTCACGATTCTTTCTACCAGTGAGGAGAGTCTTATGCAGATGCTCAGGTTTGAACCCAAGGTTATTTTCCCATTGACTTTCCTTCACATTCTTCCTTCTCAAATAAAATTGCATATGCAAGAAGGAGTTTCCTCACCTGACAGTTCCCTATAACAATTACAGATTGAGTCCTGTCCCTGTGCTCATGTTTAAAGTCTGTATGTAAAGAGGATTTTGTTATTCTTTTTAGAGTTTAGTTTTTTAAGATCCATGGCCATGACAATGTCTAGTTTCTAGGTGTTAGATAATAGCTCCCAGAATAGCACTAAGAATCCTAGATAGTAATTCCTAGAATCATAGTGACAGACAGTCCTACTGAGTCTGTGCAGTGAGATATAGGGATGACATAATACAATATTTACCACATTCACATAGAATAATGATATGGCTAAAGTTAACCTGTGAGCTTAATGTTGGCAAGATGCCTTATTTGTCTGTTTCACTATAAAGCAAGTAGCCACTGGTCAGTGAGTGGGGAACCCATAAGGGAATCTGTGTGCTTTGACCAGCCCCCATGGAGGCTTTAAGGGATTTGGAGGAGTGTACAAGCCATGCCTGTCTCAATTGACCCCATTGAGACATAGTTGCTCCCCCTTCTGGGAGGCACCTGTGAGAAGGGTGATTAGGGAATGCTGTAGGGGTTGGTACTCTCATTATCAACAACCTTTGAGAAGACTAGACTAGAATAAAGATTCTTAACCCCTCTGAAGCTGCTTTTCTCTCCTTCCTGTTTGGCCAGATCAAGAGTGTACCTGTTTGAGACTGGAGTCCAAAAACTCTAGGGGCTCCCATGTGTTATCTGTGAAACATGGTCTATGTTAAAATCATTTTGCATTCTTTTTAGTTAATTTTTTTCCCAAATGAAAATAGTTGACTCTGAATCATTCCTTACTTTTAAAGTAGAATTCCTGTCTTGATAGTTTTTCCTGTGTTACATGCTATTCCCTTTGTTGAGGTCTAGAGGTGATCAGAATCCTGAAATTCAAGGACAGCAGATGGGGATCCCACCTCAAAAGAATTCAACCCAAGCCTTCTTTCAGTCAGAGATAAGGTTTATTAAAACACAGGTTGAAGTGGGTGAGATTTTAAGAATTTGCATTTGTGAGTTTGTATTGAGAAGCCATTGGCCAGACTCTTAAGGTACCTGAGTGATCTAATAGGGACAAGATGGACACTTATATACTCTAGTAAAGGAGTGGGCTGGATAGAATCAAGGTATGTCTAAGGTGGGGCCAGCTGAAGGCCCGGAAGGCCACAATGAAAGGGCAACTAAAACAATTATTGGCCTATGCCTCAGTTGAAAGTCAGGGATCTGAGTTCAGGGGCTAGTTCTTAAAATTCATGGGGAAAGTTCTAAGGGGAGTGGTCCAAAGTTGTCCAAAGCTCATCACTTTTGCTTATCATGTGCTAAGACTAAAAAATCCAATCAAGTAAAAGGCCAGTCTTTTAACAATTCAGAACTGTGTGTGTGTGTGTGTGTATGTGTGTGTGTGTGTGGTGGGAAGGGGGAAAGCAGGCAGGAATAAGCATTTATATAGGTCCTATTATATGAGGGGCACTATGCTAAGTGCATTTTATAAATAGGATCTCATTTGGTTCCAGCCACTTTCCTATTTGCTTTTCATTAAAGAGATATGGTTTCCCAAGCTTAATAGTTCATACTTTTTCCATTCTCCCCAAATGCTAATTAGATGAAGGATAATCAACAAATAGTTAATAATCAATAAGCCCATTTTTCTCACAACAACCCCTTGAGGTAGGATACTGTTATTTTTCCCATTTTTACAATTGAGGAAACTGAGACAGACAGATTAAGTGGTGATGATTTTTAAAAAAACTTATAAAAGACAAGCTACCGTGCTTTGTAATCACAAGAAAAAATGAAGAGTAAATTGTTGCCCCCAGGAAGCTTTCAGTTTTTCAGTAATGAAATGATTCCTTTGAAGTCGGAAGCAAGTTGTCTAGCTCAGGAAGAATATACTTGTCCATGATAGGAAAAAATTGTGCTCATTCAAATTATGTTTAGGTTCAGTTCAAAGGAAGCAGTTTCCAATACTTTGTTTTTTTTTTTGTTTTTTTTTGTTTTTTTTTTATCATATTTCCATAATGCAGCTGTTATGTGTTCCTTTTCCTTTACTGAAGTTCTACTTCTAGGTCCATCATAGTATAGCCGAGGCTCTGCCTACCTGAAGTTTCTGCAAGCAGAGCAAGAATTCTGGCAATACCTGTGTGGTAATATTTTTAAAGTACTTTGCACAGTGAGTGACGCATTGTAGATGCTTAATAAATATACATTCCCCCACCAAGATGGGAAGCCTTCAAGGATGGGCCTTGCAACCATCTTGCATGTCTGTTTACTATTTTTTTTTTTTTGGACAGGGCTAGAAAAAAATATATACACATACATGCATACATACATATACATATGTACACATACACATATAGATACACACACACATATCTCACAACTAAAACAGAGTATGACCAGAGCTGTATGATCTACATCCTTGTGATAGTTGTTGATGTTCTGCTTAGGTCCTAGAGTTCCTGGTTTGTTGCAAGGGAGGCAGTTCCCTTAAACTCATGGTCATTGCTGCCATTGCTTCTTGATAGTTTTCTTACTGACCAGGTCCTCAGTCTTTTTTGTAAAAAGACTGTACTTTCCAGAGTACTTTCTAGGATACATCCTGTTAAAGTGGAATGATCCTGCTTTTGACACTACCTGTGGGATCTGGAGAAATCTCTTTAGTCTTTCTGGGCTTCAGCTTCCTCATCTGTAAAATTCTGGGAGTAGATAAAAGTATGTCCAGAGATCCCAGCTAGATCTGTTGATTTATTGTCCTTCACCACCATTTCTTCTTTGGCTAGATAAATGACTTGAAAAGAGTTTCATCTTGCAGTTTGGCTATATTGCACTGAAGTCTTTTTTTTTTTAAATTAATTTAATTAGCTTTAGTTTTCAACATTCAGTTCAACAAGATTTTGAGTTTTAGATTTTCTCCCCCTCCCCAAGATGGAATGCCATCTGATATAAATTCCACATATACATTCATATTAAACATATTTTCACATTAGTCATGTTTTAATGAAGAATTAGAACTAGTGGAGTGTAACAGTAATACAATATTCACAACACCCATGGTGGTTATGAATATGCCGGTATAGTTGTGAATCACAAAATGTAGCAGACTCTTCACATGGAGGGCAGAACCAAAGCCTTTATTCAAATACCAGAAAACCAAGTCCCAGAACCAGAAAGCTGAGTTCCAGAACCAGGAAGCTAAAGTCATTACAGTAGCCATGAAGTTGATACAGATGTTTAGTGCAGTGAACACCCATATTCCCAAGCCTTCCCAACAGAACAGGCTCCCTCAAGCAGGGATCCTCCTCTGTCACTCATGGATAGCTCCTCAGCCTGGTTCTTGGAAGTTCTTAGCAGAAATTCCCAAAGGAAAGGTTTCAGCAGAAGTTCCCAGAAGGAAGGTCTCAGAAGAAGTTCCCAGAAGGAAGGTCTCAGCAGAAGTTGCAGCCTCCAGATGCTCACTGAGAGAAATTCTGACTGTCCTGCTGGTGCTCTTCCTAATATACAGTATAGCTCCTCCCCATTCTGCCCCTACCTGTTACATCAGCAACTTCCTCCCAAGGTGTTAACTACTT
>CM053591.1:19887267-19913021 GCA_028646515.1 Pseudochirops corinnae | reverse complement strand
AGATGAGCAGTTTCTAGCTACTTTTATGTGGTTATATGGTTATAAACCACTTTTATGTGGTTTCAGGTAGCACAGTGATTCTTAAATTCTTTCTCCTCCATCTAGGTAATTGGTTTTTGCAATGAAATGCCACAAATTTTCTTCTATTTTTTTCAGTCTTTTGACTTTGAATATTTGTTACCCAAATCCCTTGGAGTCATTAACTTCTATTCAGCCTATTCTGATTTTCAAAGAATTTGGGTAAGGTTTTGTACCTCTTGTACCCAGTTATTTATTTCCTTTCCAATTCTTTTCTCCATATATTTTTTTGTGCTTCTAAATTTTCCTCTGGCGCTTTTGTCTCCTTAATTAAAAATGTTTTTAACTCCTTGCTAAACTCTTGCATCATCTTTTCAAGGAATTCTAGGTATTTTGGAGTCATGCTTCTTTTTTGGGTTTGAGCATCCACCTCACCATAATAACTAATATGATTTAGGGTAAAGTCTAGTTTCTGCCCCTTCTGAACTCTGCAAGTATCTAGCATGAGTTTAGGTCTCAGCAACATACTTGTGGACTTGCTTAGGTGGTAGTGGCTATTGGAATCAGCCACCATCAAGACAGCTAGAAAACTGCCAGTTCTTCCAGAATGACAGTCTCTCTTTTAGTGAGATATTCTCACCCTGGTTATTCCATTGTAGGTTTCAGACTAGGTTCAAACCTAGAAATAAGACCCTACTTTGCTCTTTGGCTCAGAACCACATAGTTGCAGCTTACTTCTGAACTTAATCCTATCCAGTTATATAGTCTAGCGTCTGCACCCAGGCCTTAAACTGTAACAGCAATACTCCAGGAAGCAGTTCCCCTTCTCACTCAGCCATACAAACATCAAGTGCTTCTTGGTTGGATTTAGAAATTCTTCTTGTCCTAGAATATCCTCTCTCCATACACTGGAATGCTCTGCACAGACATTCTTTTATAGAATCCCAACCCGAGTGTCCACAGACCTCTATTTTCATTTTTGATACTAGTGATTTGGTTTTCTTTTCCTTTTTAAAAAATAAATTAACCAATTGTTTATCTATTTGTCTTTTCACAAAACCAACTCCTGGTTTTATTAATTTCATGTTTTCCTTTTAACTCTCAATGTTATTAATCTTACTTTTACTTTTTAGGATTCCCCTTGGGATTTTTAATCAGGACTTGGTCTGGTACAGATACTAGATTTATTTGGTGGTACCGTGGGGTGGGGAATGTGTAGTGTGGGACTCTGCTATACCTTCTTCCTGCCGTATAGTCATCTTGTCTCCTAAGTAGTACTGAGGAAGAAATACATTCTAGGCATGAGGAATAGTTTCTCCAAAGGCATCAAGGTAGGAAATGTAATGTTGGATATAGGAACACCTGGAAAGGAAGACAGAAACCAGATTTCAAAGGTCATTGAAAGCTAAACATTCATTTGTGTTTTGTTCAACAGGCTCAAGCAGGCATCTCTGAAGATTTCTGATGTTCTGTTGTCTTTTTCTGTAGATCTGTTCTAAAACTTGGTAGTAGAACCTAAAACTAGTTACCCTGTTTCTAGAGGGAAGTTAGTGTTCTTTGTAAATAGGGTAATAAAATATAATGGAGGGGTATGAGGGGAGCTCTTTCTTGATAGACTCTCTTGGTCATTTATCCTCCATCTGGCCACATCCTGTGATTGTGCAGGAGAAGCAGATATAGGTAAACTGGGGGGAATGGAAACGAAGTAGACTTCCCAGTTTCATATTTATCCCAAAGATTAGGTCTGATTCTAACCTCTGACTGGTAAGGAATAGCTCATTGACACTGGACATCCATAATTCTTATACATGAAATAATTCTGCAGTAATTTAATGTGCTAAATTTGCATTAAAATCAATTAAATTATGCTCTACTCATGTAGAATCTGAATTGTTGGTTTTCTGTAACTGCTTGGCAATGAGGTGGACTATTTGGTGTAGGTAATTTTGTTTACAAGTAACACTGCCCTACAGAGGAGAACTTATTATAGAGCAATAAACAAAGAAAACCTTTGACCAAACAGTTGTGATGGTACTAGTTGTGATGGTAGATTTCTGGGATATGAAAGCATAATTAGACAATTAGTTCATCATATATCATTTTAAAGGAACTGTGGAAGCATTTAATCCATAAAGTCAATTTCACTTGTTATTCTTTGAGTAATTACTCATTTTAATCATATTTTAATCGTCTTAGACTGAGAATCTTTATAGTAAGATTGAAGATGAAAGAATGATGAAATGATGTTGATTATTAAGAAGTATGACATCTTTAGACAGAAATACTCAGTGAAGAGTTTGTCATTGCAGAGAGGGAGGTGACCTTTGAAAAGCTTTTCCACTCAATTTTGAAATTATTTCATGCCATCTGAGCCACAAACAACGGATTGGCTGTTCTCCACTAGTAAGTAGCTGGGAGATGCTTTTTCTAACTCAGTAATGTTCTGAACCAGCATACTCACTGAGTTCTAGTCTGCCACATAAACAAGTGGGAAAAACATCATCTTTCTAAATTACTTGCAAGCTGTTAATTAAGTGAATGATTTGTGTTCTTTCTGAATTCATGCGTCATGGTGAAATGCTTGCTTCTTAGTGAACTAATAATCAATGTACAACTACCGGTAGATGCAGATTATGGTGACATAATTATGGAATCATCCAGTATTAGCACCAATTACACACAAAAAGTACATACCAGATGTAGCCCCTTTCAGTGTCTGCTTCCTTTATATCTTGTTGGCCACTGTGTCCCAAAAATCTTCATCTTACTGTGGATGTGTACATGATAGGGTTTCATTCTGCCCATCCGTGAGTGGAAATTACTGTGATACTCTGAGGCAAATAGGAGAGAGATTAAAACAAGAAAGAGAGCTGGGGAAGGAGGAGTGAACAATGACAAACTCATGTTGGTGCTTCAGTGTGTTGTGTGATGCATAAGTTGAGAATCTCTTCCTTGAACCAGCTGTAAGAAAAAGAACAAAGATGTTTTTTGATATTGTTTTACTTTTTTTTTTTTTTGAGTAGTATAGCCAGTTATGCTAAAGTGATACATGGAATTCAGGGATATTCTTATCTACATATATAATTCCCTGAATCTTTTAAGTGAATTCAACATGCTGAAAATATTTGTCTTTTCATAGTGCTTGTCTTACTGCTTTTTTTTGAATTGTCGGATATGACAAGGCTTATTATTAGACAGTTCATTAGCTCCATTTTTACTCAGTGTGCTTGATGAAATAAGGATATTATGATTGGTTCTGAGTTGATTGAGAAGTTTCTTTCATTTCATTGTATTGGAGAAGTAATAAAGGTATACAGAATGGCGCAAAGCTCATCTCTAACCCTGCACTTGAACTCACACTTCCAGTGCCGCGTCAAAGGCTTCATTAAATCAATATGGTTTTACCTGTGTTGTGAAGAGATTTCCATCCCGCTTTCATGGCTGCTGGGGTAAGAGAAGTCATAAAATAAAGAACAATACTACCTTCTCCATCTATTTGATTTTTCCCTCTAAGTTTCTCTTAGCTCTGAAGAATGAATTGATATAATCTTTGCTTATCCTTCCAACTCAGCCCTTGTGAATGCTGACTATATTTCCTAGCACAGTGATAGGGAACTGGTCCAGTCACTGATTTGTGACTGACTATTTTAAGGCATCTGACTCCTTTTTGACCTTAAACTCAAATTTAAAGGAGTGAAAGAAGCTTGAGGGGTGGTCATATGGCTTACCCTGTGGTCCATATGCACTACTCTGATACTTTTATTGATTCCTGTTGCTTGCATGTGTTCAAGGGTAAGGGGATAATTTCAGTTTGGAGAAGATGGAGGCAATGGAACTCAACAAAAATATGTAGTATCTCAGTGTACTGCTATTAGCGAAATATTAAGTACAACATGAACTTTTAACCTAGAAATAAAGTTAATTAGTAATTGCATAATATTTCAGAAAAATTAGCATGCAGCAAAAGGAGACATCATACCTCCTTTGAAATGAAAGGTTTAACAAAATTTAGATCCACTGCACCCTCTCCCAGCCCTCTACTATTCTCCAACTTTCGTCAAGCCTTTGTCTTCATTGTCCCACTAAAAGTCCCCATGATCCATCTGACTTGAGGACTTTCATCCCTTTTATTTACTTGATTAACATTGCCCCTTCAATTTCTTTTCACTTATCCAAGTCTTAAACATCCTTCAAGGCCCCCTTTAAGTGATACTTCTTCCATGAAGCCTCCTTTCCCTAAGCCTTTATTGATCTCACTGTTCTCCTTATTCTTATGATACTTAAAATTATACAACACAACTTAGTATGACTGCCATGTATTCATAACTCGTATTTATAAGACACTTTGTTCACATCATTCCCTTGAGATAAGTGGTGTCAATATTATTAGACCCATTTTATAGATTAGGAAATTCAGTCGATGAGAGGTTAAGTAATTTGTCTATGGTCATGGAAACCAGAAAGTGCTTTGAATGAAGATCTTATGACCTTATATCCAGTCCATTTTCCATTAGGCAATGCTGTTGTTTCATAGACATTAATATCCCTTTACCTTGTTTCCCCCCAGACCCTCACATAAGTTGTGAGATCCTCGAAGGAAAGACACATATCTTAGGATTCTTTGTCTGCTTCACAGAATCTAGCAGGGGGCTTGAACACATGAAATACATTAATATATCCTCATTGGTAGTTACCTGATTTTGAAATATATCTTTAATAAAATAAATCCAGAAAATATGAAGAGGTTATAAAGCCTTTGAAAATACTTTAAGAAGAAAAGGTGAGAAGAATTGGGGATATTTCTCTAGAGTAAATACATTGGACAGCATGAAGCCAAAAACTTATGAAATACTATGTTTTAGAAAGATTATTTAAATTCTCAAACTTTGCCTCCTTTTTTGTTCTTGTGTTTTGCTTTCTGGAGGGAAGGGAGTCAGGGCAATTGGGGGTAAGTGACTTGCCTAAGGTCACACAGCTAAAGTGTTAAGTGTCTGAGGTCGGATTTGACTCAGGTCCTCCTGACTCCAGGTCCAGGGCTATATTCATTGCACCACCCAGCTGCCCCACTTTTCCTCTTTTCCAAAGAAAAGCTGATGGACTAGAAATCAGGTGATCTTAGTTGTCTGATTATTGCTAAGTAACTTAAAACCTTTTTTAGTCTCACTTTCCTTACATGTTAACTAGGACAAAAAATACCTGTGATACCCCTCAGGGTTATTGTAAGGGTCAAATGAGACAATATTTGTAAACCACTTTGTGAATCTTAAAGAGGTACATGGATGCCAGTTACCATTAAAAAAACAAACTAGATTATTTAATTTTTTGTTCACCTGAAATCAACACAGTACTTTTTTCAGATGATGCCTGTTATTTAGAGCAAGTTTGTCAAAATCTAGAGGCATTTTAGGATGGAGGAGAAAATAATCTGTCTGGATTGCACAAAACAAATGTTTTTAATAGATTTATAAGAGAATGAAATGATTAGATTAAGGCCCAGGAGAAAATGAGATGATGCATTGGGATTATAATAAATCCTACTAGTTACCTGATTTTGAAAATTAGTCTAAAATAAATGCACTTCAGAAAATCATGATTAATTGGAAAGGACCAGAAAGTGTATTAACAGTGGCTATTGATTGAGATAGAAATTAGCAACATTGGAGGCCTTGTGGTCTAATGGGAAAAAAAGGAGATTTGGACTAAGGTGGTTGGAGTTCAGATTACTTATATTATTTGTGGGGCCAAAGGACAGTCTATTCTCATTTGTAAAATGAGGCTATTGGAATGATTATGGAGCCATTAGTCCTTCCTGGTCTCCACTATGGTGCAGTAAATATATTGGTGCTTCAAAAGGTCAGTTCATCAATTTCTGAAATCTTTTGATGCTGAGGGAAAAATGTTTATTTCAAGGCAATTTTTATGGTCCTTTTGGTTTTTAAGGGGGGACACAACCACAGTTTCTTGTATGCCATTTCTCATTCACGAAATTCTCACTTGTAGGATCAGAACTGGAAGTGGCCTCATAAGTCATGTAGTCAATTTACTCATTTTACATGTAAGGATACAGGCCCGGATAGGTTAAGTGAGTTGTCCACAGTGGCACAAGTAGTAAGTGAAAGTTTTAGGACTGGCGGAATCAGTATTTGAACCCAGGTTTTCTGACTTTGACTTTTGACAGGGCAGTCAGTGTATAGATTGTTGTACCTGGAGTCAGGAAGACTCATCTGGAGTTCATTTGGCCTTAGACCCTTACTAGCTGTATGACCTTGGACAAGTCACTTTCCTTTGCCTCAGTTTCCTCCTCTGTAAAATGAGCTGGAGAAGGAAATGGCAAACCACTTTTCTTTGCCAAGAAAACCCTAAATGGGGTCATGAAGAGTCAGACATGACTGAAAAACAACCAAACTTCTGACTCTAAATCCAGTGATCTTTTTACAATATGATCACTTTTCAGTGATCAATTCACAATCCACAGTTATTGAAATAAATGTAAACAAAACATCTTTTCTGGAAGGTTGTATCAAATGGGGGGAAAAGTTTTGTCTAAGGCCCTAAGAATGGAGGCTATGTCTTGTCATTTGAAAAGCAATCTAAATTTAAAAAGATCCATCATTAGAAAGTTGACCAACAAAGGAGGAATCCTCATAACCATAGAAATTCATAGACATCATCTGGTAAATCAAGATGTGTTCTATTTATGTAGAGTGAGAGTTTCTATACATTAAATCACATTTCTTTTGACTTCTTTATCATTCCTAAATCACAGAGACCAAAACACAGCATCACAGCCTCCTAGAGTAGTAAGGATTATGAAGTTACCTATTTAACCGTTTCCCATTGATGAACCCTGTTTACAATCTCCCCAACAAGTCATCGTTCAGTTTCTTTTGTGAATCTCCCCAGTGATAGGGAGATCACTGCTTAATGGAGCATCTCATTCTGTTGATGGAGAGCTCTTGTTAGAAAATTTTATCTAGCAAACTCTACCAAGCTTCAAGCTTGCAAGTAAAAGCTACAAGCCTGAACTGCAGAGCTTCTGTGACTCTTGGGAAGGGCAGTATATATGTAAATGACATCATCACATGTGGGATGCTATTGTTCAGTTACTGTATCAGTACCCATAAAACCCACTTCACGTGTCAATGTCAGTTCTTTAAACTGAAAACTATTCCTAAACACAGTCAGGGGTGGGGGTGAGGAAGGTGATACAAATTGGAAAAAAAAAAACTTTTGGTTTTCAAAATAAGTGATATTGTTTAATGCTGAGTTTCGCGCAGAGCTCATCTATCCCTACCACTTGAAATGCTAATCAAAATTTTAAATTGTGTTTAAGTGTAACAGGATTAATTTTGCTCTCCCTGAGATCAAAGAACCTCTCAGCAGCTTCTCAGTAGCTACCTATGAGAGATCATGGAATAACGTGAGTGCCAAACAAGGAGCCTATCATTGAGACTTGGGGTTTCTATTTTTATTGCTATCTTTAAAAAAAAATAGATTAATTCTAAAAGTCTTCCACACTTAAAATGGAAAACTGATTTTTCCCATGCTGCCTCAATTGGTTTTCCAGAAATGGGGGAAGGGAGGACTGTAAAAGGAGAAATCGCATCAAATATGTGAAGGAAATTAATTCAGAGCATGTTGGGAAAACAGGAAACACCAGACTCTTATGCTGATATATATGACAGTGTTGTAGATGATAAAAATGCCCCAATAATGCCATGATTGTTAAATAAATTACAGAAAATCCAACATTAGGTTTGTAATTAAAGTAGCTTTACAGTTATGCATTTTTCCTTCAGATTCAAATAAGAAAATAATCATTTTCTGGAACTTGGGAGGAAAATGAGCATATCAGTTTAAATCCCGGACTGTCAGCTTTAAGAGGGTCCTCTTGTGGCTTTTAAAATCATTGCAGCTAAAGGCTGTTGAAGACTTGTTTATGTGTACATTATGTATCTTCATAGACATTTTAATAAAAACGTGTTTGGTGCTTTCATTTAGAGAACTGAGTAAAGCAGTACTTGCTTGATTGTGGGATGCTGGGTCTTTTGACTGGGTAAAGGAAAAAAGTCTCAGTGACTGCCAATTATTGTATTGAAATTATCCCATTTGGTTAATTTCAGGAGAGAATTTTTGGGCCTTCAGTTTATTTCTCTTCTTGCATTGTAACAGTGGTCTTGTGTGGTTATTGATTTAAAATAATTGTGTTTGGAAGCCACATGGGAAGAGGCTAGGTAACCTGATGTTTACTCAAGACAAATCCAAAAAACAATCCAGAAAGCTACAAGGAACGTGGCATTCAGGAAAGAAGACATACCCTGGGGTCTGGTGGTTTACCAACTTCAATGCACATTGGTAGAACTCTGATTTCATTTTGGTATCATATAGTGTTAAAGATGATTGGTCAGCATATTTCTGATCTAGTAGGTTGAATAATAGTGCCCCATTTACAAGATGTGGAAACTGAGCTATGACCAAGTCATAATATACCCATATCTAATTAAGCTTTTGTGATGGGATTCAAACTCAGGTTTCTTTTCATTCCAGGTGCAGTACACTCCACTGTCTCAATCCGTGTTCCTATATCTGCTACCAAATAGCTTAGTTATTTCTGGTAAAGTCAGCTTAATCTTTTTGTCTATTTGATCATTAGTAAAGTAATAGGGTTATCCTAAGTGACTGAAAAAATCTCTTCTACTTTTAAAATTCAGTGACTTTTTGAGAATAGAATCTTCTACTAAGGAGACATTTTATTTTAATTGCTGACATGCTGCCCCTTGGGCTCTCAGTATCTTTATTGGCATCTTAAAAAAGAGGCGCCCTTTGGAGAGATTTTTTTCCCCTTGACAAGGCTCTTTTTTTGGGTAGAAAATGGCCTCAGAAAAACTTAACATATATAACCTGGACTCTACAGAGAAGATAGATTTTTCTAGGTTAGAAATACTTTTGGAGTATCAGTCCCATGATGAATTGTATGTCTCTTGTCCTACCAGGGGTCTAGATAATTTTGGTGTTTTACCACCAGGTTCATTATAGATTACCTGATACTTGGAATTCATTTCCTCCTTACTTCCTTCTCCTAGGATACCTAGCATGAAAGCTCAGATCAAATATAGAGAATATAAATTTTTAATCTCTAAAACAGGTTTTTTCCCCTCCCTTTTCTTTTAAAGACCAACCTTAACTGCAAATCACAAGGGCTCTCCAAATCACTTTCACTCTACTCTCACAGATTGGCCCATAATAGGTTCCTGGCTTGGGCCTACTTGGTCATTGTTTGGGCCATGACTGGGTCAGAATGAATATAAATAGTCACTGTTTCTGTTTTGGCCAGGGGTCTTCCCCTCCCAGATCTTTTTTTTTTTTAAGAAGCCATTCTTTCCCTCATTTCATATTAAGCATTAATCACTGAATAAGCATTGCCCCAGTCAAAGTGAGACATGTCAAAGACTGTCTGCATCCTGGGCCATCTCCAGTTGTCTTGATTCATATCCAGCCACTGGACTCAGAGGGTTCTGGAGGTGAAGGTGAGGCTGGTGACTGCACAGTATTCCCTCCTTTAAATCCAATTCACTTGGACATCATGGCATCACCTCCTTGATGTCATGATCCTCTTCCAAAATGAAGGACCAACAGCAGCAAGGACCTCAGCTTCTCATCTTCCCTTCCCCAAATAATTTTGTACTTAATTTGTGTAACTATTGTATGCCCTCTTGTGTATACAATGTTTCTCCTGCAGGATGCCTGGCACATAGAAAGAGCCACTACCAGCTAGGGTATCTTGTGCTTTTTGTCCTGCCTCCTCACTACCGCTCCCAGGTGATCTCAGAACCCAACTTTGGGAGGGTGAGGATGCAGAAATATGGGAAGACCTACACTGGCATTACCTTACATTACCTTCTACTTTACCCTGGCTTGTAGATGCTGTGCCAGCATTCACCCAGCATGGTCCCACACTTTTGCATCTTTGCTTTTCTGAGCTCTTTGATTACATGGTTTGAATGAGATGGAAATCGTCAACCCCGTTCCTTCTGAAGAGATAGAGAACCTCTAGGTTTTACCTTCTGACTACCTTCAGAGACCCTACAGACCTTGCCCTGCTCCTGTTCCCTGCAGTCCCTCAGCACTGTTGTCTTAGTAACTTAAGCTAAGGACTTTTGAGCCAAGCCACCTGATTCACCATCGAATCCTTAGTACTTTTAGAATTTCCATATACCTTGCAGATAAACATTCCTTTATGTAGTTTCCTGCAAGTAAAGTATGATCCACTTTACAATGGGGAGCATCAAACTTTTTCTATTTGTATCCCTAGACCCTAGCACAATGTTTAGTACATAAGAAATACTTGATGATTTTTTTCATTCATTTAATAATTGATTTATTAATTCATTTCCCCATAGATTCTTGAAGAGAAGGGCTTTATTTCTGTCTTTGTTTCCCAGTTCTTAGCACAATGTCTATATATAGTACATGTTTTAGTAAATGTTTTTGATTGATTTTTGGCAGAAAGTACAATTTATGATTTTTAAAACTAATCCTGCACAGTAAATAGAGTGCTGGGCCCAGCAGTCAGGAAGATTTCTCTTCTTGAGTTCAAATTTGGCATCAGACACTAGGTGTGTGATCCTGGGCAAGTCACTTGCCCCTGTTTGCCTCGATTTCCTCATCTACCAAATGATCTAGGGAAGGAAATGACAAACCATTCTAGTACCTTTGCAAAGAAAACCCCAAATAAGGTCATGAAGATTTGGACACAACTAAAAAAATGACTACACACAACAAAATTAATCTTCGTGTACCTTTAAAATTGTCAATTAAGTCTTATGTGTCTTTAAAATTTTGTTACTTAAATACATAGATTTCTTAAGCATGTATCTGGGCATTCATCTTGTCTTTTAAATAACAATGTTTTCAGTGCCACTTCCATGTTTTCCCGTACTATATATATTGGGTCTTGAGGGAGTAGGGTCCAGAGGTGATTATATTATAACGAATATTCAGGAGAGATATCATAGTTAATCATCCATGTGAGAACTAAATCCAATAGATGATTATTGTTTTTTGCCTCTAGTCTCAGTGATTAGTTTTGTGTGCTAAAGTACAACTCTAAGGCTACAATATCTTCTAGCCTTTTCCAAGCTTTTTTTCTTCACCATAGGCATCCTCCTCCCATCAGAACCACTTGGAGTCTAACGCTAGACCTCTAAGCTGTGATAGGCGAACTATTTCACCTTATTATGCCAACAGTCTGGCCTCCATGTAACTTTTTGGCCATTTGCAAACTGTGCTGTGCCCTGTGTTAATTTTTTTCCTCTTCAGCTTCTGACTTTCATTTTTGAGTTGTCCTGTCCCATTAGAATTTATGCCTCGAGAGCAGACACCATCTTGAGAGCAGAGAGCAGAGAGAGGGAGATGGCAGATGGGGGCAGGAATGGAGGAGGGGGCAACGGGAGGAAGGTGGAAGATGAGAGGTTAGTAAGGAATTAGGGAGAACAAATTGCCCCAATATATATTTGAAATTTGAATTCTAGAAGTGAACTAAATATATATATTTGAAAACCTTAGAGACCTTTTAGAATTGATTCAGGGAGCCTTGTAGATTGAAGTAAGAAAGAATTCCATTTTTTATTTTTATTTTAAGTCTTCAGCACATAGAGTAGTGCCTGGCTCATAGTAAGGACTTAATAAGCAATGAATGATTGATTATTAAAGTAGGAGCCCTATTAGTTTTTAAATAGCTTCAATCTAGAGACACATTCCATTCCATAATTCATGTCATGTTTTATGCTAAAGGGTAGTTTTCTCTTCTCCTAATAGTTTAGTTTAGATTTTTTTTTTAATGGAAAAGCAAATTAATAAAAAAAAAATGAAGTTGTCTCTTTGAAAATTGTTATTGGTAATACACACATTCATTGGATATTTTTTATTAGAAGAATCTATTTGAAATAAGTCAGTTGTCTTAAATCATTGAATATATAGTTAAAAATTATACATGAGGCAGTATTAGTTTGAGAAGTGGTACCCATCACACAAAGTAGGATAGCTCCGTATGGTGATGTATAAAAGGAAACTCCTAGCAATATTATAGCAATTAATTATTTTTGAATTGAAATTGATCAATAGAAAAATTAATATTGAGAAGTGTAAACAACATTGTAGCCCACAAATTAGCTTCTTTATAAAAGATGGATTACTCTATGGTCACAGTCACCATGCCTATGTCTATATGAAAAGAAACAAATACAATTTTTGTAAGGGGATAAAATTTTTTATACAGTTGTGTTTTCCTGGAAAACAAACTCTCTTCTGTTTTCTGGAATTTGTCCTAAGATCTATTTAACCCTTAAGAATTTTGATCATTTTGAGAAAGCTTTAAATATGAAAGTTGCCCTGTTTCCTAGCAGTATGTAAAACATTAACGTTGAAGGAAGGAGGGAGAGGACAGGGGATATTTGGTTCAAATGTTGGCTCGTTATATAAGCAGTTCATGTTAATCTAGACACATGTATATCCCAGATATAGTCTAATTTTAAAATGCAAAGGAAAATGGAGAGTCGAGCCAATTACCCAAATTATTTCATTAAAAAAGAATAATGTCTCCATTATATATCTATTTCATACTAGAGCAGCATGAATCTTTTTGTGGTTTATTTTTATAATTGTATCAGTTCTCTATTTGATTTTGCATGCAATAGGAATGTGAAAAACATGTATACATGTGATGTGATCCAGGTGAGTATATTTTCTATTAACAAAACTCCTCAATGGGGGAGAAAAGGGTTATAATTATTTCTTATCATTTGCCACACCAGTTCTTTTTAACCTCCTCAGTTAAACAGTTATTTCTCAGATACAGAACTTTGCCATGTATAAAATTTGCATTTCTATCAAGCAAAGAATTATTGAGGGTTTGTTTTCCCCCTGCCATGTGGCTTAATGCTTCCTAAGGTTTAAAGATAGAATGAATCAGTGTCATGAATCAGTTTCATAATCAGTTTCATGCTTTGAGCATTTTAAAATTTTACACTTTCAGAAAATTGAGATATTAATTTAATCTTATTAAAAGACTGCAACTCATTTAGTCTCCATAAGTCCCTTTTGCTTGCATAGCTATCGTATTGTGAAATATATTTTTTATTTAACTTTTGTCTTACATTGTAATGAGAGTAAATTCAGTGACATTACAAGACTTGACAAATGATAAAAGTTGGAAATTGGCAGAAAACGGCATACATCCATCATGTACATTTCGTACTATTTAAAACTTTAGTGTATCGAATAGCTTGGTTTTACCTTTTTTAATCGCCCATTAACTTTGCTTTTGTGGTAATCACCCTTTTGAAACCCCAGATGACATTTTCACAAGATATATTATCTATATATTTTTAAAATAACATTTTGAATTTGTTCTTGACATCTTTATGTTTATATGCATTTTGCATCCTTTTTTTTTTTTTGAAATTCAAATGTAACAGATTACGACTTTTTGTGTTACATTTTTTTTTTTTTGGCTAGGATCTCTCTCTTTTAATTTTTTGCCAAACTCTTGTTTTTGAATTCTCTTTTTTTCCCTTTATTTTCCTCCTCACTATGACCCCAGGAGCCAACACAAAGAAAAGCGCAGATGATATAACCAGTAATGACCGTGGTGAAGATGAAGGTATTTTTTGTTTTTTCAAAGCTCAACCCTGATGCATGACTATGATTTTTTTTTTAATTTCCACATCCTTTTTCCCCCCTTATTTGAAAAAAAAAGTACATTTTAATGTACTACATTATTTCTTCTTGTATGGAGACCATTTTCATTTTTTAAAAAAATTCCCAGTTAACATAGAGAATGACTTCTGTATCCTTATGATTTTGTTAAGGTTGTTGCTAAAGTGTATAAATAAATAGCACAATATTATTTCCAACAAGGGTTTTTTTTTTTTTAACTCTTACACAGGAAGAGAAAGTGGAGTTTTAAAACATGCATGTGTACTCCCTTTTCTTCCTTGCAAAAAGTTATTTTGTAAGTGCACAACCTTATATTTTGAAATGGTGACCTGTTCTTTCTTCTTTAACTACACATTGTAAATTATAGAATTTTAGGATTCTTAAATAGAGAGTCTTTTAAAAAAAACTTTAGGTATACAATGTTTTTTTCTTTTTCTAAATAGCTTGGTTCTAAAATGGAGTATGTATGAAAATGATATCGTTCACAGTGAAGTACACCAAAAAGTGTTTTAATGAGATGTTATTATTTCTTTCAGGACTATTTTCCTTAGCAGAATTTTTAAGAAAAATAGGGATTTCTAAGAATTTGCAGAGATCAAAAAGCTAGCTGTACTCTTTTCCCTCTTTTTTTTTTTTGACAAAAACAGCTATTTTGAAAAAAAATTTTGTTGAAATGTTTTGTTGCTATGGAAGATTTTTTCTGGAAGGATTCCAAATTTTATGACAGATTATATACCAGAGGTGAAATGCAACCATTTTTTTTTAAAGATGTAAAGTACGTGGAAGCCAAGCAAACAACTAGTACATTACATTCTGCCCCTTGGCATGATGAATGATTTTTGTTTTAAACATAAAAAGGTTAACCCTTGTAGAAGGTGTTTGGTAAAAAAAAAAACATTTCTTTTACCTCGATAATAAAATACCTGGAGCTCACTTTATTTTCCACAAAGAATAAAGGTCTTTGGTAAACCTTTTGTTCTAGGGTCAGAAGATAATTTAAAGCTGGTAAATGGGGTGCTGAGTTATCCCTGCTGGCATGGTGGGCTCCTTCAAGGTGCTATTTTAGCAATTGCTGCCCTTGCTGATTTTCTCCATAAATCAAATACTGGGTGAGGAAAACATTTTGCCCCCATTGCTCTTTTGCTTGGTCTTTTCTTAACATTATTTCACTGCTGGCCTCGAGTTCACAGCCCTGACACCGCTTACAACAGTGCCATAACAAGTCTTCTACACTCTAGAATAGTATCGTTTGTTACTACACTGTGTTTACAACTTAATCTCCCTTGTGGTAGTGAGTCCAAAAAGACTATAATTTCACTGCCTATTAGTGGTAGTTCTTTGGCTCCTCCACTTATTCTAATGATTTTCTTACAATGTTTTTTCTTCCCAATATTATTATTTTTTATTTTAAGGTGCTACTTTCAAAATACTCAAAATGCATCCATTACCACTGTAAAAAATGTTTTCTGATTGACATTTAAAACCCAAAAGGTATGGTTTATTTGAAACTGATGTGGCATCTGGTTATTACTTCTTCAAGTGAAAGAAAATTCTTGTTCTATTTTTCATTAAAGGTAAGAGCTGTTAATTTGATACACACACACACACACACACACACACACACACTCCTTCCCTCCTCCAAATGCATTCTCCTCATACCTTCATCTCAAATAAATGGGTCAACTTCTGACTATGTTAATACCAGTTGGATTAAAATGGGAAATTGATTGGAAAGCATTAATGCAAAGTATAATAAAGCAATTTAGTTAACATTTAGGAGAAATATTTCGGCAGTGGATGATTTTACATGGCTTTGAATTTTCTGTTGCAAGAGTAGTGGAAATTGTTTGTGAAATGCAATATATGTGTACACATCACTCTTTCCTGTACCTTACGATGAACAACATTTTAGAGGCACATTTTTTAGCATGTTCTGTGTAGTCCCTAATCTGTCTTTTCTTATAATTGAATAAATGTCTAAATTATATAGTTATAATTTACTTCATAGCTTTAACCATTATAAAGATTCAGTGAAAGATGTGTTCATTTTCCAAAAAGTGAAAAAAAAAATGTTTTACATGTATTTCTCCGTTCAGGAAATCAGTTTAAAACAAATATATTATGTATCATAGCAGATTAATCCATGCACAAATATCTGTCCTTATTTGAGAGATTCAACTTATCTGTAATTTTTAGTGTTAAACAGTTGTCTGGGGACATTGAAAGATTAATTAGCTTTCCCAGTGTCGCATATGTACTCTACATTAGAGACAGAATTTCTACCTGAGTCTTTATGACTCTTAAGACCCTCCCTCTGTTCACTGTCATATTATTTCTCTTGAATGTCTTTATAGAGGTTTAGTTTAATAAATTGAAGACTTACAAAGTACTTCCAGTGGTCTGACCAATGTCAAATTGGATGAATGGCCAAAAGAAATTAATTGTTTTAAGTGAGGGAGTTGAACTAGATGATCTCTAAGGTCACTAAGATCTAAAGACAATGATCCTATTAAATCAGAGAAAATTATATAGGATGGAATTCTCTTATTGTTCTTCATTTTATGTAAAATTAAGTCTAGAACAGTTATTAGCAGGGAGCTATATTTTCATTAGGCTAAACTAATGATTTTAGTTCTTCAGAAAGGCATCCTCAAATTACAGACAATCTTTAGATTTCAGTTATTAGAGATCATTTCAAGATATTCTTTGATTTTTTTTTTCCTTCGATGTATAAAAACACATCACTAAGTGTTCTGTAGTACATGTACAACAGGAATTTTTATCATCACCTCAGAGGCTTAACATTTACAAAGCCAAATTGAATAAGGGATGTGTTTCCATTTGTATTTATATTCAGCATGAGAAATTGTCATCTTAAGAAAAGAAAAAGAAGACTTCTTTTGGTCAGATAATCTTTTTTTTTTTTTTAAATTCATTTCCAAACTCTTGAGGGGCTTGTTTTTATTTTCATCATCTGTTATGTGATGAAATCCTTATAGTGTCCACCATGTCATTTCTTTTTAAAAAATTTTAAACTGCTTTTATTCTATGACAAGATGATAGCTATATTGAGATAATTTCAAATTTTATAATAGCAATTCTAAAATTAATTAAATGATGAATATATTTCATAAATGGTAACTCATGTATATTTCCACAAATTATATTACTTGAGTTAGACCAATAGTGAAGAAAAATGTGTCTTCACCTAAAAGCTATATTTTTTGCGCAAAGTATCTGTACACACACACACACACACACACACACACACACACACACACCCTCTCTTTCTAAACATTTCCCTGGTTTTCCCAATGAAAGAGAATTTCTAACTGTATATAACATCACGTGGGCTGTATAACAGGCAGAGAATACTAGATTAATATTACCTTCTAGTGTCTCCTATAGGTCTACAAGCATATAAATGATGTTGAGATTGACCTTCAGTTGTTAAATGAATTCCTTTCTACATATTTAAGTTAAAGCATGCAATTTGGAAAATAAAATATTGCTTTATTGTATTGTTCTTGCTTGAATCTTTTTTTTCCCCAGACATTCATGATCAGAACAGTAAGAAGCCGGTCATGGTCTATATCCATGGTGGGTCTTACATGGAGGGAACTGGCAACATGATAGATGGAAGCATTCTAGCAAGCTATGGAAATGTCATTGTCATAACCCTCAACTACAGACTGGGAGTTTTAGGTAAGTGGTTCTCTTATAATGATAGAAATGAATAATGTGGTTCATTTGGATGGGAATGTTTTACTGTCCTTGAATACGTCGACTCGTAGAAAAAAATCCTTTTCATCTACATTCATGATGCCGAATATGCGTTCTTCCTTTGAATTAAAAGTTAAAATCTCAGTGTTGAAGCTCATTTTTATATGTGTTTTGTTTTTCTAAGACTTAAAATGTTGCGTATGATTTTTTTCCAAAGTTGTTTCTCTCTAATTGTCTTTTCATGCTTATCAAATTAAATTAAACTTCACCTTTTCTGCTTTTGGGCCAGTGTTAATATAATTTTGACAGCAACACATAATATTTCCACAAAAATTGTAAACATCCAGTGAAATTCAGAATAATTTCCAAATACTGTTAATAGTAACATCAGTCCTATCATAACGTGAGCAAGTCATTAATCAAATTGCCCAATTATTTGTGGATTTGAGAATTTTGACTGAGATAAATATGGAATCTGGCTACCTTGACCTACATGATTTTTTTATTAAAATCAATGTTATGTAACATGTGTTTTTTATTGGATTTTTTTTTTTTTACTTTTCAGAATATAAGGACATTGGTAATGCACATGGAAACTTCAGGGCTTAAATTTGTTATTATTATTTTTTTTATTTGTCATTCTGTACTAGGGATAGGAGAACTTAAGTTTTATTTTTGGAGTGAGACATTTCAGCATTTTTCTTTTGTGAGTTAGGGAGGTACTTTCCCCAGTTGTGGGGTCTATAGTTGTATTTTAATAATCAGTAACAAAGTTGTCTTTTACACTCATATTTGGTGGAATACATAGATAATGCATGTGCATTTAAAGGACAGGAGATAAGTTTTTAATATTCCATAATATTTGTTGTTGAAAATAACTGTGATAAATTCTAGTAATAAACAAATGAAATAAGTAAAAGATAGGCATCCAAATAAGAAACATAGTGGTAATTTACTTTATAAATAAGTAGACATTATTGACAGTATATTAATTCTAAAATGCTAATTCTGTTTCTATAGTATTTTATGTTATCTGTACTATCAGTTTGCATTGTATAGTGAACTAGGCACATAGGAAGAATTGCCTAAGAATATTGGACTAAACTGACTACACATTTTCACAGAATTGCCCTATTTCAGGCAATGTTAAATTATTTGAAATGTGTAAATTCTTTTTCAAAATGACAATGTTAAGACCCTTTTTCCTGTTTCTACCTTCCTCCCTCCCTTCCCCCATTCCATTCTTCCTTCCTTCTTTTCTTCCTTCCTTTCTTCCATTTTTCCTTCCTTCCTTCTTTCTGTTCTTCCTTCCTTCCCTCCGTCCTTCTTTCCTTCTCCCCCTTTTCGTCTCCTCTTCTCCCTTTTTAACTCCCTCCCTTCGTTTTTCCATTTGTCACTTCTTTTAGGAGTCTTTTTTCTAATTATTTTTAAAATGAACCTTTTCCCTTAATTATCTATATACTTTCCAGAATAGTCTGACTAGTTAAAAGACTTCTTGTTATTGCTTTGGCCTTCTGTAATTGAAACAGGAAGTCAAGTTTCTTTTCTTTTCTTCATCTTGCACAAAAGGCCCATTCTAACAAAGAAACAGAGAAAGAGGACAAGCTTGTGGGTCACTTTACAAATCAGTTTCAAAGGGAGCAATGTATTGTACTGCATGTAGTAATATCAAGTCCTGAAAGAGCCTTTTGGCTCTGTTTTCCAAGTGAAGCTATGCAAAGTTTGCCAGAACCACACAGTATTCTGTTGTACATATGATATATCTATGTTATTAATAATACTAGATTTCAGGAAAAAATGATTTTCCTATAAACATCGATTATTTTAAGAGTGTCTGTCGTCTCCTGCTTAGGATATTTTTTTTTTTTTAGCTTTTAGTATATGAATTATTTCTCTAATAATCAGGACTAATGTGCCAAAAACTTTTTTTTTCTCCCCAAAGATGCAAAATTTCTCAATACTTGAAGGTTTGGGGGTATCTTTGGTAAAGAATGAAAAGAGCTTTAGTCAGGATTCAGGGAAGTTGTTTACATTTCATGGACCTGCTACTGTGGAGAGATAACAGATACTAAATAATTTTTTTTTAAATTTAACCCAGTCAAATACTATTGTGTCAAATACTATTGGTTAGTTGTATGGTTTCAGAATTTTTTAAGGTTTCATTGTTCATTTAAGACAATGGACTTTAGATATAAGATATTTGTAAAAAAAAAAAATTTTTTCCTGTTCATTACTATATTTTTAATACTTATCAGATGCCTGTGTATTTTAATGAAAAGTCATAAAGATTTGGCAAAATATAATATTTCCTATTCATGTATACAAATGTACAGGTACATGCAGGTATATGTAAACACTGTGCATACATTTGTTGTTTATACTATATAATATATGTATCCTGAATATGATAAAATCATATATATATGTATATATGCTACAGTGAGCTATGGCACATAAGTTATAGAAATGATAATTTTAAAATATTTTTTATATATTTTAAACTTTATTTCAGAAAATACAGTCTCACATTAAAGACCACACATTTTCATATGTAGTGGCAAAATTAAAATGAAACCAAACGATTGGCAAAATAAACTCTAAAGAAAATTTGTAATCAGAAAGGATCTCAGGAGACTTGGGTTCTAATTCTGGCTCTGACCCTAAGCAGTCCTGTGATTACAACTGGGCTAACATTACCTTCACAGGCCTCATTTGAAAAAAGAAGGGGCTATCTCTCAGATAATTTTCTTCTTAGCAATTCTGTGGTCATGAAATTTAAGTCTTGTCTGTGTATCTCAATTGGTCTCTTTCTGAATTTTTTTTAAAATGACAAACCAAATCAAAGTGGAATCAACTAAAATAACAGATATAATAAGTAATAGAGCAAAAGTATATAAGGCTTGGCTTGCTTTCCAGTACATATGTTTTACTATTGTTATTTTTGAAGGTGTTATAACTCACCAAACTCCCACTCTCACTAACTCAACAAATTCACAGACGTCAAAACTTAGCCCCTAGCAATAGGGTTTACCCTTTGGGCTCTCTATTGATTTGTTTAGTCGAGCATTTGAAATGACCAGGTAAAATGGTGATGGTGGGATAAGATGGAGAGACTGATACCCTGCCCTGAATATCTCATACACCTGTTATGAACATAAAGTGGAATAACAAAGGTAAATGCAATCTGTGAACTGTGATGCACCATACAAGGGTAAGTTGTTATCATCTTATTTTGTGGACTTTTTACTTGGATCTTAGCTACCATTATCCAAACCCCTTTCATTTTCAAAAATGTGGGTGTTCACTGCTGTTGGCCTATTGTGACTGGGCAAGAAGGTCAATATTTCTGTATCAGTGGTTTATGATCCCATATTCATACCTAGTATTTGATCTACAAAATTCAACCGTATATTTCTAAACGGTTTTCTTTTTTTTTTTTTTTTTGTAATTACATGTAAAACCTGGATGTAAAAAACAGTTGTGCTGCTTGAACTCTGGTTTTGTCCAAGTGTTTGATGCATAGTTCTCACAGATACCTAAGACTGGGTTGTCTCTTGGAGTTGTTTCACAGGCTGTTAGGGCATAGCATTTGAGATTTAATTCTGTATGTTCAATTTAGTTTTCTACTCCACCTCACTTCTCCACAGCTTCCTCTGTGTCTTGCTCCTCAGAAATGCTGTCAAGCATTTGTGAGATGTGAATATGACTTGAAAATATTTTTCCTTAGAGGCGGCTAGGTGGCACCGTGAATAGAGCACCGGCCCTGAAGTCAGGAGGACCTGAGTTCAAAATCTGGCCTCAGACACTTAACACACTTACTAGCTGTGTGACTTTGGGCAAGTCACTTACCCCCAATTGCCCTCCAAAAAAACAAAAAAGAAAGAAAGAAAATATTTTTCCCCTATCCCTTATCCTTCCGTCCAACATGCCAAAACCAACTGTTACACCTCAGACACACAATTAATCAAGTTCAGCTTGTTATTATCCAGTTCCTAAAGAGTTGTATCTTAAGGAACAATGCTTCAGGACTGGTAGATTAATTCTATGCCCTAACATCAGTGCCATCACATGTCTTACCATTTAATATTCATTATGGTTTGTTAGTGCGATTAATGGATTAATGGGAAAAGATGATATAAAAAACAGTAATAAATTTATGTCCAACTCTAGGATCTGATGCCCACATTCTTGTAGAGATGAGAAGATTTCTGGTTATCTGCACAATTGTACCTTTCCTCTTTAACAATTCTTATTATCAGACCTTTAAAAAGTGCTGATTGGCTACTGAGGTTTAAGGGGAAGAAGGACCCCTTTAAATGTTAGGTCAGGGCAATTACAGTGATTAGAACCCTGGACTTGGACTCAGAAAGATCTGAGTTTGAAATATTCCATTTACACTTAACTAGCTGTTTGACCCCAGGCAAGTCACTTAATTTCATTCAGCCTCCATTTTCTTTTCTGTAAAATGGGGACAATAAAAAACCTACCTCATAGGGTTGTCATGAAGATTAAAAGAGTTAACATATGTAAAAGTCTTTGTAAATCTTAAAGAATTGCATCAATGATTTGTTATTATTATTATTAATTATTAGTTTTTCTGTTATTGTAGAACTTACAAATCTCATATTATGGACCAGATACACATGGCAATAGTCATCCAGTATTTCATCTATGAGGCTTACAGTGTGATAATGCACCATGAATAATAAAATAGAAAAGAACCAATTTATTTGATAGATTAAAAGCACCAATTTAAAATAATATGAAGTTAAAATAAACTACTACTCAGCTCTGAAAGTCTACCTTACTGGAAGGTCACTAGATAAGGAAGGCAGTAGTAATATCTCAATTTAAGGTTTAAGCATCTAACAATATTAGTGAGAGAGCCAAAGAACAAACAAAAAACAAGCTTTTGAAGGGCTAGCCAAGTTCACTCATAACTTGAGCAAAGACCCAGTATGTAGAATTTTAGAGGGGGCTACCCTTAGAAGAATGATAAGAAAGTGAATGAAATAATGAAAGAAAATAAAGAAAAAAAAATAATGAAAGAAAAAAAGCAGCTACAAATCATTTTTTTTCTTAAATAGTGAAACCTTCCCTTCCTCTCTGTAGCAGCCCCCAACATAAAGCAGCTTCTGCTACTAGAAAATCTACAGAAACACAGATAACCATAGTAAACAATATGACATAATACATGCATTAGAGGAATTAAAACAAAGCGCTAGGAGAGGTGCAAGGAAGATGATCAGTGACAATAAGAGAAATTGATAAAGGTTTCATGGAGGAGGTGAGATTTGAATTGAGTTTTAAAGGACAGACAAACTCCATTGTCAGAGTGGCAGGAAGGATTTTACAGGCATAGGCATAAGAGCCAATGTATTAAATGTGTACAAGCAGGAAAGCTCACACCACTACAGGGTAGTGGTCCTGACTTTGATTTGAGTGAAGGAGAGCTAGCCCAGGAAGCTCTGAAGCTAAGTGGAACCAAAGCAGAAAGAGGGGTTAAAAGCCCTGTATAGTAGCTAGATGGTCCTCAAGCATCAAGGACACCAATTCTTCCTTACTCTACATCTAAAAGGACATGTCATGGAGTCAATGATCCTTAAGGTTCTTCACTTTCATTTTGAGTAGCTTCTTCCTCTGAAAGGATGTGGCTCACTTGGAAACATTGACAGAGATGGCAGAAGTAGAGCCAAACCCTATTTGGTATGAAAAGAAAATGCAGAATTTCTTCTTATAGTCTGAGTACATGTCCTTCCTGACAGTATTGCCACAGTATGTCCCACAAACTTTGAAGCTTGAGTTATACCTTGGATTGGAAAATACATATCTTATATTATATTATATTATATTATATTATATTATTTATATTATATTATATTATATATAATACATATAATATAATATATTATATTATATCACTTCTATTAGTGAAGGGTTGATTTTAACAGCAAGCTCCTGCAGTTTTCTTAAAAGCAAGAATAGTAAAAAATGGAGCAGAGACAAGATGGTGGCATGGAAGCAGGAAAACGCCATGGCTCCCCCCATAACCACCTCAAATACCTATAAAATATGACTCTAAACAAATTTTAGAGCTACAGAACCCACAAAGTGACAGAAAGAAACAAATCTCCTGCTGAAGACAGCCTGACAGGCAGATAGGAAGGGTCCATCACAGCATGCTGGGAGCCAAGCCCAGCCATGCACAAGCCCATGGTTTTAGCCCCAGGATGGTCCCAAACAGCAGTTGCAGTGGACCTCCAGAGAGTGGCTCAACAGCAGCAGTGGAGGTTTCCAGAATTATCAACCCAAAAATGTCAAAGAAGAAATGAGAGGTCAGTGTAAAACTTTGTTGAAAGTGGGGGGGGGGGACGGAGGAGTGGTCTGCGCCCTGCCCCTTGAGCTGGAAGTGGCAGAGGTGTGGCGGCCCTGCAGCCACCTCCAGGTGGCTGCTTCAGAGCTCCTGGACTGCAGATCATAAGGGGGCCAAGCGAACATTCATTCATTCTTGCTTTAACCTGCCTGGATCTAGATCGTAGTTTTGGGTAGTGGTCCTGAAGTATATGACCAGTGAGCCAGAGTTTGTGGGACCTGCAGAAATGGCACCCTCCTAATAGATCCTGCAGCTGCAAAAACCCCAGCAATTTGGGACAAAGCTCTCCCCTTTGGAAGCAGAGTTCTGCTGTGGCAAAGAGCTCAAAAATCAAGTAATTGAGTGGCAACATGAGCAAGCAAAGGAAGCAAAGCGAGAACAGCAATCCAACTTTAGATTCCTCTTTTGGGGACAAAAAGAATCAAAGCATGGAACAGGAAGAAGACAACACAGTCAGAATTCGTGCACCAAAAACCTGGTTACAGGCCATGGAGGACCTCAAGAACAATTTTGAAAATCAAGGAAGAGAAGTGGAGGAAAAATTGGGAAGAAAAATGAAAAGGATGCAAGAAAATCATGAAAAGAGAGTCAACAACCTGACTGAAGAAAATAACACTTTAAAAAATAGATTAACTCAAACGGCAAAAGAGGCCCAAAAAGCCAATGAGAAGAAGAATGCCTTGAGAAGCTGAATTTGCCAGATGGAAAAATAATTTCAAAAGCTCACTGAAGAGAATTATTGCTTCAGAATTAGATTGGAGCAAATGGAAGCTAATGACTTTATGAGAAATCAAGATACTATTAAACAGATCCAAACAAATAAAAAAAAAAGAAGAAGACAATGTGAAATATCTCATTGGAAAAAACACTGTCCTAGAAAATAGATCCAGGAGAGATAATTTAATAATTTTTGGACTACCTGAAAGCCATGATCAAAAAAAGAACCTAGAAATAATTCTGCAACAAATTCTCAAGGAAAATTGCCCAGATATTTTAGAATCAGAGAGCAAAACAGAAATTGAAAGAATACACAGATCACCTCTTGAAAAAGATCCCCAAAAGAAAATTCCTAGAAATATTATAACCAGGTTCCAGAATTTCCAGATCAAGGAGAAAACATTACAAGTGGCCAAAAAGAAACAATTTGAATGTTGTGGAAACACAAACAGCATAACTCAAGATCTAGCAGCTTCTACATTAAGGGATCAAAGGGCTTGGAGTGTGATATTCCAGAGGTCAAAGGAGCTAGGATTAAAACCAAGAATCACGGGGCGGAGCCAAGATGGCAGCGTAAGAGCAGCAACATATTGCAGCTCTCACATAGCCACCCCAAAATACCCATAAAATATGACTCTAAACTAATTCTAGAACTCCAAAATGCACACAAATATACTTTCCACTAAAGTCAGCTCGGCTAAGAGGAACCATATTAGCACTGCAAACCGAAACCAAACCCTAGATTCCTTCTTTGAAGAAAAGAAGGACCAAGGCAGAGAGCTGCAGGAGGACAGCACAGCCAGAGCTCCCCCACCAGGGGCTTCCAATAAACATGAAGATTGCCTTAAAGCTAGAGATCAGCTGCAGAAGGATTTTGAAAACCAAAGTAGAGAAGTGGAAGAAAGATTGGGAAGAGAAATAAGAATGTTGCAAGAAAATCATGAAAAAAGAGTCAGCAGTCTGACTGAAGAAATTAACACCCTAAAAAACAGGTTAACTCAAATGACAAAAGAGGCCCAAAAAGCCAATGAGGAGAAGAATGCCTTCAAAAGTCAACTTTGCCAGATGGAAAAAGAATCTCAAAAGCATTCTGAAGAGAATAATTCCATCAAAATTAGAGTGGAGCAAATGAAAGCAAATGACTTCATGAGAAATCAAGATACTATGAAACAGATCCAAACAAATGAAAAACTAGAGGGCAATGTGA
>CM053591.1:19872626-19886767 GCA_028646515.1 Pseudochirops corinnae | reverse complement strand
ACTTTTGCACATATGGGACCTTTTCCTACTTCTGTAATCTCTTTGGGATATAATCCCGATAGTGGTATTGCTGGGTCAAAGGGTATGCAATTATTTATAGCCCTTTGGGCATAGTTCCAGATTGCTCTCCAGAATGGTTGTATCAATTCACAACTCCATCAACAATGCATTAGTGTTCCAATTTTTCCAGAGACTTAACTCTTGCTATAAATAATATGAGCATGAATTCCTGGCCCAGATTGATATGAACATTGGGAATGGTTTGATAAGGAATCATTTGAATTTGGAAGAGACATAACAATAAACTAAGTAGAACCTATAGAATCATCTAAATTTTGATCATTTTCTCACAGAAACATTTTTTATATACGACCCTCCTCATTATCCTATATATCTTTCCCCCATACCTTAAACATAGGGATAAGGATTCAGTTGCATTTAATTGGAATTCCCAAGTGCAGAAACACTCCACGTAAGTAGTGCATCAACTTCTATATAATTTATAATCATTGAGAGTTATCTAGATAATTTTAAAAGATTAAGTTATTTACACAAAATCATTGACATAGGGGCCACAGCCAATATGTGTGAGAAAAGGAACTTGAACCAAAATCTTCCTGGCTTTGATGCTGGCTTTCTATGTAGTACAACAAGCTCTCTATTTTAAACATATTTAAGATAAAAAATTCTTTTAAGTCAGTTAATGTGTAAATCTACAAAAAAAACAACAACCCCAAAACCAGTTTTATCTACTTTACCTGAGTACCTCTAAAGAAGCAGCTTGACATTGTGCATAGGGAATGGGAATTGGAATCAGGAAGATGTGAGTTCCCATCCTTCTTCAGACACTAGCTACATGAACCTGGACAAGCAACTTAACCACCATGTGCCATAATCTTCTTATCTGTAAAAAGAGAGGATTGGTTTAGAGGGCCTTCTGAGGGTCCTTCTGGCTTTATAAAGTTTGTGATACTATGAGCATTATGACCTGTGGCTCTAAAACAGGAAAGCAGCTAGATTTTAAAGTGTATACCAGTGGTTCTCAACCTCCCTAGTGCCATGACCCTTTAATACTGTATGTGGGCCTATCTGCATGTGGGCAGACCCGGCTGGAGACCGTAGAGGAGCGGTGTCTTGCTTCCTAAGATCATGGGAAATATGTGTTTTTTGCTGGTTTTAGGTGACCCCTTTTGAAAGGGTCGTTTGACCCCCAAAGGGGTTGTGACCCACAGGTTGAGAACCACTGGTAAATATGCATATATTTAGCTATTATATTCAGCAAAATTAATATATGTATACATGTTCATATATACCAATGGATATAAAGGTACTAACAAAACATGAACTGTACACATATATAAACACTCTATCTATATAGGATGTATATAGATGCTTAAAAGTACACTAAGACTTTGGAGTGTGTGTATCAATATGTGTGTGTGTGTGTGTGTGTGTGTATGTTTACTTTTAAAACTGCCCTGGGAGCTATTATTTTCATACATTTACTATATTACTCTAATGATTAAGGCACAGACTTAATCTGGAGGGGCAGCTAGGTGGCACAACAACTAGAATTCTGGACCTGGAGTCAGGGGGACCTGAGTTCAAATGTGGGCTCACACACTCATTAGCTGTGAGACTAAGCAAATCACTTCACCTCTCTTTGCCTCAGCTTTCGCATCTATAAAATGGGTATAATAACAATACCAACTTCCCAGGATTGCTGTGAAGAAGAAATGAGATAATTATCATGAAGTGCTAAACACTGCCTTGCATATAGTAATTTCTACATAAATGTTAACTATTATTATTTTAAGATTAAAAGCTACTCTTTGCAAAGAAGACTGGGCAGGTAAATCTGCTTTATCTCCTTTGGGTGAGGAATACACAAATGCACACATAAGTGGTCACACACTTGCAAACCTGGAAATTACTATTGGTTAAGTGGAAATATACTTTTCTTTCCACAACTTTCTGTATCATAATGTCATTCTCCTGAAGGTTGTCACCTTTTGAGAAATGAATCTTATTTTATGCAAGGCACAGTTCTAAAGTGAATTCATTTGCTTAAGAGGTTGGAATGTTTGAATTATTTTTCTAAAGTTTAATGGGAAAATGAAAGATAATTCAGCTTTATACTGTACTAAATGCATATTTTTCAGATAATAGTCCTCACATGTATATTGCATTGGAATGGGGGTGAATGAACTTTTAAGGGAATGTCTTGATTAAGTTTTAATAAAAAAAGTTTTTTTGGATAAGGAATAAATGACTAATGTGAGGTCTACAGTCAATCAAAAGAGATTGGCTTAGGCATCCAGCACGCTAATGTTTTATACTGTAGCATGCACTTGAATGGACATCACATTGAATTAGTCCTTTAGCACATAAATCTTGGATAACACTAGCTAAAGACAGGAAATGAGCTGATTCCAAAGTTGAATAGAAAGAGAATAAGCTATATCAGATTTGAGAAATTATTCAGCATTTTTAGTTTCCTGAGGGGGGAAAAGGTATTTTTTAAACTCTTAGTATTCACCCAATAATTTATGGCTGTAAATCGTGGAATATCATAAGACACAAAGAATCAAAATTACTGGTAATTCAAAGGGCAATGGAAGGACGTGCTGGGCATAAGTCCCTCCCACATATGTGCTAAATGACAGGGGTATGAATATAAAATGTATCTCTACTTTTAATGTGCTTAGATTCTGCTGGGAGTTGAGGATGGCTACAACATGTATACAGATGAGGACAATATTAATCAATAAGCATTTTTAAAACCCTTTGTATGAGCCAGACTGGGTGCTGGGCACATAGGGATATAATGACAATTCTTAAACAGTCCCTGACCTCAGGTAACTTATATTCTTTTGGGGATAGTGTGTACATAATACAAAATGATGGAGCAAAGGAAAGATGCAGACAACGTGTTCTGGGAAAATTTGAGGAAGGAGACAGAACATCCATTCTGGGGTTGTGGGGGAGGGTAGGACAGGGAGGTTTTTTGAAAGAGTTGGCACTAGAGTTAAACCTTTAAGATAGAAAATCCTTTTGAAAGAGCAAACATGAAAAAGGAGTTTATTCCCAGATAGCCCACATGAATTCACAGAGATTGGAGAAAATATTTCCACAACAGTTGGACTATTTTCTTCTCTTCAGAATGTGTGTGTGTGTGTGTGTGTGTGTGTGTGTGCATGCGTATGTGTGTATGTGTAATGTGAAGTAAAGCCAGGAAGGATAGTAGGAGATGGTAGCTAAAATTAAGAATGCTTATACCTGGGACAAATTCAATTAGGGAGTTGTGGTGCCAATGGTAGCCTTTTCTGGATGATAAGCTCTCCTCACACCATTCCACACCCCCCCAAAAAACCAAACAATATGGAAAGTTGAAGAAAATTAGGGAGGTAGGAGAAAAGGAAGGAGGGTATCTATTCCTGTTGATACCACTGTTGTGGAGGTGGAACAGAGCAAAGAGAAAGCTAGAGATGAATAGTATATCTGGAGCTCCTCAAGATAAAACAGTCCCAGTCAGAGGCTCACCAATGAGGAAGTAGAACTCAGAGAGCCTTGGAATTTATCCATGTTGAGGAGGTAAGACTTGAGTAATGTTCCTGCTAAAGAGACCCGAAAGGAGTAAATAGGTTTAGAACCAAAAAAGCAAGGCTCTATAAAAGAAGAGGAAGGGAAATACTAGAAGAATGGTTGGTCTACATTGTCAAAAGAAGCAAGAAAAATCAAAATGAGAAATGAGAAAGGACCATTGGATTTAGCAGTTAACCCATTTCTTGGTAACCCTGCAACAAGCAGTTTCAGTGCAGTGAAAGGGTCAGATGTCAGATCTCTAAGGCTTGAGAAGTAGAAACTCTCATACAATTGGGTTGGTTCATTATTAGGAAAAGCATAAGCATAAAGGACCATATTATAAAGTAAAATCAACTCAAGAAGCATTTATTAAGCACCTACATTGTGCTAAATACTGGGGATACAAAGAAAGGACAAAAACAGTCTTTGCTCTTGAGAAGTTTCACATTCTAATGGAGACAACATGAGAACAATATGCACAGACAAGACATATGCAATATAAACTGTGGGTAGTCTCAGAAGGAAGGTTAAAGGAGACCAAATAAGGCTTCTACCAGAATATAAGATTTCACCTGGAAGGAAGTCAGGGTGTCAGGAGGTAGAGATAAGGATGGAGACAGATGTAATGGATAGCAAGTGAAAATGCACTCTCAGGAGGTGGAGCATCTTTTAAGGGGAACCACAAGGAAGCCATTGTCACTAGATCATAGAGTATGTGTATGGAAGTAAAGGGACTAGAAAGGTAGGAGGGCGCCAGGTCATGGAGGACTTTAAAATCGAAACAGGCTTTCATTTATCTGATTGTGCAGGTAATAGGGAACTACTGGAGTTGATTGGGATAGGGGTGGGGATAGGGGTAACATGGTCACTCCTATGCTTTAGGAAGTATATTAATATTCATATTAGTAGCTTAGTAGAAGATAGACTGGAGTGGGGGAGACTTGAGGCAGGCTCTCACAACAGTCTGAAAGTGAGATGATGGGCCAGTACCAGGTGGTTGAAGCATCAGGGAAGAAAAGAAAGGCATATAGAGAATATGTGTGGGTCGGTTTGATGGGGGAAGAGAGACCCAGAAAGAGAATTAGAAAGTCTAAAAAAGAAGATTTTTTTTTTTAAAAGAGGGACCTTGAAGGATGGGAGGATTTCAGCAATGAAAATGAACATGGAAAACATTCCAGAGAATAGAATATCATAAAAAAGACTAAAGTGAGAGAGTGGGGCATGTCATGGGAAAATGTTTTCATCTAGATGACTATATGATAGATTATATGTAAGAGAGTTGTGGAGAAATCCTATATTATATAGACTTTGAATTCTAGGTTAAGAACTTCATATTTAATTTGGTAAGCAGTGATGGGAAGTTCTGAACCAAGGACATGATTGAAGCCACAGCTTAGGTATGTTTATCTACCGAGAATATGTCAGAAGAAATTGTGAAAGAACATAAGAAGAGGGATAATTTTGGAGGATTTTAAGGAAAGGGATTTTTGAGGCTTTATGGTGGGTGAAGATTAGTGTTCTGTCCATTATGTGTGTATGTATAAAGGCCTGTACATATACACACATAGATACAGATATTACCCATTCTCCTTAGTCACTAAAGCTAACCCCCAAGTCTTCTTTGTTCTGTTTCTCTCCTATTCAGTGTGTTGTGTTTCCAAGTCCTATCAAGCCTTCTTCACAATCTCTTGGGCGGGATGACCTATGCCTGCCTCCCTAGTTCTAATTACCCACCATCCTGAAACTCAGAGCAGATAGTCTTCTTACCATTCCTTCTTTAAGCACTCTCTATTCATTCTCTGTATTCATTCCACTCATTGTGTTTCTGTTTATCTTTTCTTTTCTAACTATTCACATTCTAGCTATTCTATCCAGCTTACCTAATGAGAAAATTCTTCCCAAACATAGGCAGTCCAGTTGATTCCACTTCTGAACTGCTATAACATTTATACTCTGGGCCACTTAATTTAGTCCTTGATATTTTATACTGCCTTATTTTGTACTCTAATTCGTTCTTTGGTGTGTCCTCATTAGCAAGATTTTTAGCTCCTTGGTCAGGGATCAAGACCTTTTTTTCTTCTATATTTCCACATGACCAGGATTCTATAAATATTTGTTTATTAGTTAATTGTTTGGGACACCAAATGGTATGTGGCAGACTCAGTGGAAAAGGAAGGCTAGAATACTAGGGGTAAAAATTGGGAGAGACCTTATATATGATCTCGTTCAACTCCTTGTTTTGCACAAGCTCAGAGAAGTGACGTCATCTGCCAAGATCACACAAATGATTTGAATACATCTGAATTTTGTAGTTATAAACATTGAGAGCTGTTTAATTACATATATAATTTGTATATCAAATTTTTAAATATTCTACCACTATTCTACTTTTACAAACAAAACTAAAATCTTAATTTCTCTCGATATGTCTATTTCTGTCCCTTTCACAAATTTTGTCTCAGTGTACACATATGTTAACTTGGTTTGAAACCAAGCATGGTGGTATATAACAACCAGTTCTTAAAAAAAAAAAATACAGGACTTACTTTTAAGTTTAATCCACTTTATTAACATTTTTTCCATTACTTTTTAAAGTTTAGATAATCAACAGAACAATAAATTAAGCTATAATTTGTAGTGTTTACTGATTTCTGAAGGGTAAATGCCCACACTGAAATTTTAACAATCAGCTCTCATGAGCCAGTTGGAGATGGACATAACATGATGAATGAAACATGAAAAATTGAGTAATTTTGTCCATTTAGATAGACTAGATGTCGGAATTTTTATACGGTTTAGTTATTCTTCATTATGATTTCAGCCAGCCAGTACAAAACTGCCTATATAAAATCTTCCCCTCCCCCCACATTTATTTACCTCATTTTTTTTTTCCATTGGCATTTCTACAGAGTCATCTGGAAATAGTTCAGAATGTACAGGCTTCTTGACAAGTATATTGAACTTTTACAATTAACAATGAATTGCCACTTCCTTGGAAAAATCGATTCCTACATTTTCTTACAGGTTAACATACACATATGTGTCTGTATCTGAATATTCATGTGTGTATGCAATGTTTTTTTCTATGTTATAGATTTGTTACACTGTTATCCACAAGCTCAGTTGCTGCCAAATAAGATTTTCTCATGTAAAATACTCCAAAGACAAAATCTCTGGTACTTCCCCACCTTTCATGTCCAGTTTACCTTCATTCAGAAGCTTTCCTGGATGATCTTGAGGATGATAACAGCACTCTGACAGGATCTTCTGACCTTCTCATGTTCTTCCACCTGTGACAGATACAGGAGTAGCATCTATTCCTGTTGATTTTGTAATCTGGACCTTTACTACCAGCAGTAAGCACTGGATTTGGATCTTTATCTTAAGTTTCATAAAGCAGAGATTATTTTCTCTATATTTATGTCTTTATCCTAAGTTGCAAGGTTACGAAGCAAAGATTATTTTCCCAATATTCTTGTTTATGATGTCCAGTACCTAAAATGGCCCATGTTGTGAAATAATAACGTGTGCATTCATTAAATTTTATGCACTTAAAATCCCATGTCGTTCACATGCCATTAGCAAATGCAGTCTTTCCTGAAAAAAAAAATACCATCAAAAATGTATTTGGCTTTTTTCCTAATAAGAGGAATTTTTCAAGTACACCTCGAGTTTTGGGGTTCTTCATTTTTATACCTACATTCCTCCAACTGCCATTTCTATTCTTAATGCTGCCATTCTACCAAAGACTAATGTTGCCATCTGCTTGGATTATGACAGTAGCCTCCTGATAGATTTTCCCACTTCAGTTCTCTTCTGTCTCCAGGTTACTGTGTGCGTGTGTGCGCGAGCGCGCGCGCGCGTGTGTGTGTGTGTGTGTGTGTGTGTGTTTGTTTATTTGTATGTAGTTTTTTTCATGTTGTCTCCTTCATTAGATTATGAGCTCTTTGGAAGCAGGGATAACACTGTAAGATCTCTTAAACAGAGATCTAATCATATCTTTTCTTAGCCTAACAATCTTCAGTAAAGTTCAAACCCATTTGCCTAAGTCTAGCATTCGAGGACTTCCACTAAATGACTCCATCTTCCCTTTAATCTTTATCCAAAATTGAATTTCTTCATATGATTTCTTTATATAGACATATTACATGGTGTTTTGTGTCTCAAATAGATCCTTTGGTTTCCTATCTCAGTATCTTTGGTGCACACTTTCTAAAATCTAAATCTAAAATCTCCTTCAGGGACTCAATTCCAACTCATTTAAAATACAGTAGAAATGCAACTCAAGCATGAAGCCTTTCTGACCAACAGCAGATTGCCACGGGCAAATTATCCTGCTCCTCTAAGCCTTGGCGTCTTTATCTGAAAATGCATGTTAATAATCCCTATAGTTTCTGTGAAGTGTAGGGTTATGGGCTCAAGTAAAAGAATATATCTGAAGACTTCAAAGTTCTCTATAACTAGCATTTATTTTGGTGGTGATGATGGCAAAGATTACTCATTTAAATCATGCTAATTAATCAGAACACCTGAAATAGTGTCTTGGTCGTAGTAGTTTCTCAAGAAGTACCTTTTGAATGAGTGAATAACATCAAAGGTATATTTTGCCTGACTTTTGAGACCACAGAACTACTGTCAAGTGAAGGAAAGATTGTCTAAGGAATAAATTAGAGGGAAAACAAGTTGCCATAATTGATTTTTAGGAGTATTTTTTTTTATACTTTGCCAGGTTTTCTTATATGTTCTAATCACCTTATTGCATTTCCCTCATTATTTTAATATACTTATTATGAATGCAATTTCTGTTTCTTTCTTTTTTCTTTTTGGAGGGGAGAAGGTAGGGCAGTTGGGGTTAAGTGACTTGCCCAAGGTCACATGACTAGTTTTTTGTGTTAAGTGTCTGAGGATAGATTTGAACTCGGGTCCTCCTGACTCCAGGGCCAGTGCTCTATTCACTGCACCACCTAGCTGCCCTCTGATTAATTTTTGTATTTCTCTTCACGTTATGATTACATCAGAGTTATTGGGTGTGTGTTTGTATGTATGTGTGTGTATTTTTGTTTGTTTGTATGTAGTTTTTGTCATGTCTCCCTCATTAGATTATGAGCTCTTTGGAAGCAGGGACAAGTTTTTACCTTTTTTTGTATTCCCATTGCTACACACAATACCTGGCACATAGTAGGCACTTAAATTCTTGTTGACTTCAATTACATTCCCTTTGTGGTATTATAGGGAAACTAAATGGCATAGTGGGAAGAACTGGGAATTATAATTATTACTTTTGGTAAAATAAAATTAACTTCTCTATTTCTTAGGTACCTTATCTTGAAAATGTATGGGTTGGACTCAGTGTCCACTAAGGTTACTTCCAGATCTAATCAATGACATTAGTGCCTGCCAGAGCAATCACTTAAAAAATGGTCATCAGTTGACTGTATTCACATTATTTTAGGACAATTTTCACGGGATGTATTCAGGCGGTAATTTTTAAACCAGTTTTGACATTACTTTTTACAATTTTATAATATATTATTCTTATATAAAGCATATGATATGAGATTTTATTTAGAACACTAAATAAATACGCATTACATAAATACACATTTATTTAGCATATCCTAAATAAATTATAAAGTATTTCTAAATATATGTATATGTGTATTTAATATATACTAAATAAATACCAAAACAGCTGTGGGGGCCTAACTGAGATAGTGTCACATAATGAAATGAGCATCGATTGGGGGAAAAAAAGATATAGGATTAAATCCTGGCTTAACCACATAGTATGTTACCTATATTACCTTCAGCAAATCACTTAATCTCATCAGTCTTTAGTTTTCTCATTTAAAAAGTTAGGATGTTGAAAAACATGCAGGATTCTTTACATGAGATTCATGAAATTTTTAAAAAAGTTATTTTGATTATTATTTTCATATAATTAGTTTCCTTTATAATACTCTGTATTTTATTTTACATACTTAAAAGACATTGCTCTGAGAAGGGGTCCCTTCATCAGATTGCCACAGAGGTCCAAAGAAGAAAACAGATTAAGAGTCCTCACTCTGCATGATCTCTCTGATTTCATCTTACTCTAAATTCTGTGATCATCTATCTCTTACAATATTCCATTTTCCATGGAATTTAATAAGGATGATTAATTTTTTTTCAGAAGAAGGAATACTTTCATTCTAATATGTATCACATTCAGACTCATCATTTCTAATATGCATCTCATATGGCATGATAAATGTTTCAACAAGTCCTGAAGTTAATTTCTTTTGAACATTGCCTTGCAACACTTGCCAGCCAATGTCCATTGATATATTTGATGTTTCGCTCACTCTTCCCCACCTCTCTCTGCTGGTAGAAGTTTCTTGTATCTAGTCTCTTTTGTCACTTTCATACTTCAGATCATTGTAAGAAATCTTAGAGCATCCCTGTCTCTCCTTGCCCTCATTTCACCATTCCTTAAGTGTAACCTATTGGAATGTAATATTTACAATTTAGTCATAAACTAACATTCTCATGAAAATTAGGGGAAAAAAAAGCAAGAAAGGTTTACCTTTGGTAAACGGTTTTCAAGATTTATGCTTTTATAATTCAAACAAATAGCTTACAATCAGTCATATTATATCTGTATAATTGTGTGTGTGTATATGTGTGTAAAATCTGACTCCAAGGGTTCATTGATTTTCTTATTAAAATCAACATTGCCAATTTGATTTTAAACCAAAGGTGCCCACACAGTGTGGGCTGCTATTACTGATATACTTGACTCATGCAACATAAATGCCAGTTTCTCAATGGCAATTCTCAATGTCATGTACATTTTAAAAATCAGATCATGCTTAGGAATCATTAGATTCTTGTGAATTCTCTTTTTAAGGAAGGCCATCATTTCTTATGTCCTTGACGTATGCAATTCCTATTTGTCATATGTAGATTATCTCTCAATCTCATAATTTTAATGTTTTACGATGGTATTTTCATATCCGTCATCACTTTTTAATATTATTAGATTTTCAAATAAATAAAAGGGAGAAATAGTGATAATGTTTTTTGAGTGTTGAAAGGGAGGGAGAGGGAGAGAAACTGCGGTGATGATGGCTTGTGTTAGCATTACTCTAACAGGGTTTCATTCTAAAATTAGCAAACTGGAACTGATTAGAATGTCCTTAAACTGATGCCCCTTTAAAAGGACGTGATGACACAGGATACATTACACTGAAATTGAAATAATAGCACTAAAATAACCCTTTCATTTCATTTTTCTTGCTGTTTCATATATGTTTAAAAAAATAAAGTCATAGGCACAAGTGTTATGGTTTTAAAATTATTTATGAAAATTAATTAGATTTGATGATTTTATAGTATATGCTTCTGGGAATGTAATAGGACCATCATTGTTATTGAGATCTTTAATACTTAAATGGATTCATGTGATACATGTGAATTCTCCTTTCTCAAGGTACAGAGGGATAGATGGAACATCTTTTGGGTGCCTTCTCATCTTGTGCAATTTTTGTGTATGGGCTCTTATATACATACATACATATATATATATATATATATATATATATATATATATATATATATATATATATATATATATATTTCTATATAGAACCTGCATAACATGCCAGAGGTCTTCCTCTAGGTGTTTTCACATTCTTTTGGGCATTAGAGCAGCACTGGGGGCTGCCTTCTGTTATCTTTTTACTTTCACTATTATACCCATCCACCTCCTCTTCCACTAAGACAGTTCCTGAGTGACATCTTTTGTTTGTTTGTTTTTTGTCTTTTTGGAGCGGGGGAAGGCAGGGCAATTGGGATTGACTTGCCCAACGTCACATAGCTAGTAAGTTTTAAATGTCTGAGGTCAGATTTGAATTCAGGTCCTCCTGACTCCAGGGCCAGTGCTCTATTCACTGCACCACCTAGCTGCCCCAGGGTGATATCTTTTAACAACCCAAAGTGGCAAGAAGAAAAGGCATGTGTAATTATATATTAAACAGTTTGTGTTCGTAAATTTATTAATTCAGTAAATATTTACTGAGTGCTGTCTATATGTAAGGCACTTTGTTAGGTGTGATGGGTGCTATTTCAAGTTGTAACACCTGCAATAACCAGGAGACAAATGTGTCATAATGTGTGGGCAGGTACAATTTATTGAACCACACAGTTGATAGTTATGCTTTCTGTATATCTGCACTTACAGCAAAATTCCTTGTGTGTGTGTGTGTGTGTGTGTGTGTGTGTGGAGAGAGACAGAAACAAAGGCATCCTAATTTCTTATTAAATTTTTGGTCTTCATCTAATTGAGGGAGTACAATATGATTATTAATTATAATTGCATATTTTAATAATACACTATTGCTATTCACATTTTCCTGGCTCAATAATATTAATTGGAGCACTTTGCACACATTAAAGTGTTATAGACTGTAATTGTGAATTATCCTCCTCATGTTCATGCTCATGCTTATTATTATAACTTGGAACTTCATTCATTGAGGGAACTCTTGTTGTGAAGACTCCCTCCAGTGATGAAAATTGGCAATCATATTCAGCAACCTGAGTATCAAATATTTTCCTTGGGTATTGAGAGTCTGTGACTCTTGATTTTGATAACAAAGCTAGTATATTTTAGGAACTCAGGTCTTCCTAAATCTAAGTATTATCCTCTCTCCACCATGTCATGGCATCACTCGTCATAATCATCATCATCATCCCCCAAATAATTTGGTTTATGCATTTTTGGTGAAAACTTTTCAATTGCTTCTACATTCCCTGGAGATATTCCCAGCCAAAAATTTGGATTCAGCATGTTTTAAGTATGGTTCTTTAAAGAACGGGTATAGCATTACGGCATGAGTCCAGAATTTTTTGAGCTCAAAAGAATGTGAGGTTGAATACTGGCTGTGCTACATATTACTGTAAGACCTTAGGTAAGTCACTTTACCTCTTTGGGGTTCAGTTTCTTAATCTGCAAAATGAGGGGTTGGAACTTGAGAATTCCTTCCAGTTCTAAGTCCTTTGAATAAAAATTAAGGGAAAATGTCAATCAGTCTACCTGTAGTTAACGGCATTTCCCAATTTTTATTAGAATTAAGCAGGGTTTATAAGACAGGAACCTCAGAAGACTCAGTGATTTGGGAATGAGACTTCAAAGAAGAAAAAAAAGTTGATTCAGACAAGGAATCCCATTCTTGTTGATGTTTTGTGCCTGTAGCTTCCATTCTGACAATGACATCTCTGCTGCAATAATACCTAAAGCCTCTTAGGGAATAACTGAATATTGAGTGAATAAGGCTCTTCTCAGTGATGAATGTAAGTGGATTCTGCAGCAAAAAAATTTGTAGGTAAAGGTTAGCAGCTGAGACAAGTCATCAATTTTCATCTTTTCATTTTTGCTTCTTAATCAAAAATGATGACTTTGATCTAGGGGCTGGAATGATGTGTTTGGTCCTCATTTATTATTGCCGGATCTCTTGTAGCTGTAGAGCTTCCTTGAGAGTCTAGATTGATTAGAGTGTTATAAAATAATGAGGAATAAAGTAAAATCACAGGTGGAAACAGTAAACTGATCTATTTTTAGGAAGACAAGAGAAGGAGTTCTATTTTTATTCCAATTTTTGCAAATAAAATTTTCCTTCCAATTGTGTCATGTCTTGAACAAGACTTTTAATTTTGTTTAGTTTTAATTATAATTTTAAATCACTTATAAATCTCTAGAAGTCAGATGGTGTCCCCTAGAGGTTGAATATTTATTCTATGGATATAAATGAAAAGCTTTCCAAAATAGGTTATTTTAATAGATTTTGTAGGCATTTGCTTCTTCAAATGCTAATAACACTGTGCCTTATCTCCAGGAGCCCTCATTCTTCCCCTCCTACATTATACTCTGTATTACCAGGTTGAGGAAAGAAAGAGGGCTTGATTCCCTATCAGTTTTATTCTCCTTGACATATGCTGTAACCTACTGAAATGTTTACCTCCTCACAGTTAAAAGCACCCAAAGGGAGTAAGTACCGAGGAGAGAGCTGAGGGAAACTGAAGGAAAAAAAAAAAAAAAAAGAAGAAACTTTAAAATTTTTTTGGTGAATGAGTTACATATGAATGATTTCCATTCACAGATTTGCAGATGCATTCTCTTTGGTATGCATTTAGTGAGATATCTAAAGTTATTTGGCATTGCCTATTAAAGAGACTCTTTTATAATGTAACATTTTAGGACTTGCTTGAGTCTGTGTAGCTGCACTTTGAACAAACAGAATATAGATCAGTGAGAAAGCAAATACTTTGTATGTTGATTTAATTGCCAGAGTAATTTGCTTAGTAATGTTTGCTAGGGCTACCTCTGCCCCTATCCTTTAAATAGTGATGAACTGCATTTCCTTTGCTCTACTCAATTTATACCTCTAGATAAGCATACAGTATCCCATCTGTGCTTGGTATCTCCCCACCTGACAAGTAAGGATTCCATACTATCTTGGTGGATGGCGTTCTTGTCTTCGTACATGATGGTTTCCAATAAAAAAAGATCTAAGAAT
>CM053591.1:19856945-19872526 GCA_028646515.1 Pseudochirops corinnae | reverse complement strand
TTTACTACTAGAATCAACCATGAAGCCTTTCCAGGTCAGTACAGCATGGCAGAACTTGTGATCCATTGGCATAGCATTTGAGATAACACCTACCTCTAAGTATTTCTTTAATAGAGGATTATTTCTTTACTAGAGGACCAGTTTTTATAACAGCTGAAATAAACTTGCAGAAACATCTAGACACCAATGTATGACTTCTCCGTTATCAGCCTCATGAGTATGATTCCTAAATAATTAACTTAATTCTTTGTTTACTCAGCAACATTGAATTCTTAAATTGTTCTAAAAATTCTTATCACTTGGGTAAAAATGTCAACAAAGAAGTTGCCACATATCATAGGATCGCTAATTTAGACCCTGGAACGACCTTAAAGTTCATCTAGCCCAACTTTCTAATTTTGTATCTGAGGACACCTGTGGTTATTAAATCATTTTTTTTTTTTAGATGTTGTTTTTTTTTATATAGTTTAATGACATCCATAGAAGTATCCCTCTTCTTATCTTTCCTAGAGATCTGTCAATATGAATTTTCAAAAAATCAAACTACCATATGTAGAAAAATCTGTTTTATATCCAAAGCATTTCAGAATGCATTCCCCTATTTTGTAATCCCTTTTTAAAAATATGGTTATCCTGGTATGGCTTGATCAAAACATGCAGGCACTCAGTGATAATCACTTGCTTTTATTTTTCTTAAACTTATTTTTCTTGATCTCTCTCTCTCTCTCTCTCTCTCTTTCTTTCTTTCTTTCTCTCTCTCTCATTTGTTTCTTACTATTACCTTCTTCCTCCCATATGATAATTCATCTTTTGTAAGAAAAACTTAAAAAAAACAACTTGATCAACATATTGACTGTGTCTGACAATATTCACTGTATCTCAAACTCATCAACTTCTACTTCTGCAACGAAAGGAGAGTGGAACATTTTTCAACTTTTCGTCAGGCCCAAGTTCATTCCATATTAATTATGCAGCATTCAGGTTTTACTATTGTTCTTTCTGTTTTGTGCTATAGTCACTGTGTATTTCCCCCTGGTTCTTCTTTATTCTATATCAATTCATGTATACTTTCTCACGGTTTCCTGATTTTTAAAAAATTTTGTATGGTACAATAATATTTTGTTCCATTGGTAATGTGTAACAATTTTAACAAATTATTTAGCCAAATCCCAGTTGATTGATGGATACTGACTTTGTTTCCAGTTATTGAGTATCACCAAAAAAAGCATCACTTGTCTTTCTAATTTTCTTTAACAACATTCTAGAATTTACCAGGAATCTGGTAAGCTTTTCAGTTCATGATTTTAGAATCTGTCTTCTTCCTTTTATATTTTGTTTCATGAAATGCAGCCCAACCAACATTTCTCTTGTTCTCTACCATTTTTCAGAGATTGCCAGTTTTGATCTGGTTATGAAAATATGGCTCAGCAATCCCATTAGCAAGTTCTTCCAGTAATCTAAGATGTAGTTTATCCAAGATTGATGATTTATTTGAACTCCTAAGGGCAGATGAGTGCTTTTGTAATGCAATTAACATGATTGCCCTCACAGTGTACCAAGAAAAATGACATTGAGCGGGGCCTGCAGATATTGTAAAGGCTAAACAAAACCTCTCGGGTCCAGAACTTGGGCACCATACCTCACAATGAAGTGTGTGAGACATTCACTCTTTCACTAGATTTGGTGTGCAACAGCTTCCAGCCTGGTCTAATATTAACTTCCTTCCTTCCTTCCTTCCTTCCTTCTTTCCTTCCTTTCTTCCTTTTTTCCTTCCTTCTCTTGCAAAACCTTAAACCAAGTTCACTCTGAAGCTTATAGATTGGATCACAATAGGTCCCTGCTAAAGCTCTACTTAATGGCTGTATTTTGGACCCTCCTGGCTTACATTCAACATTGGTGGTAATTGTTTCTCTTTGGAACAGTAAGCCTGAGGGTCTTCTCTTCCCATCTTGATTTTTTTTCTAATTAAGGGGGCCATCCCTTGACTCACTTCTTAAAGAGGCTTGTTCATTGAATGGGATTTACCTCACTCTAACAGAGTACCTGAAAAGGCCTTAGCCTAAAAGGGCCAGGGTCTCCCATTGCATCCTAGGCCATCTCCAGTCATCCTGGTGAATATCTGGTCACTGAATCCAGATGACTCTGCAGGAGAAAGTGAGGCTGGTGACCTTGCACAGCCTTCCCTCACTCAAATCCAAGTCAACTGCAAGTCATGTCATCATTTTCCTGATGCCATAGTCCTTTTTGAAAACGAAGGACAAAGAGGAAGTCCTCTTTATTTGAGCACCACCTTTCTAAGCTTTTTCAATTAGCCATCACTCTTAATAGGACATTTAGAAAGTAATAATTCTCCATGTCAACAGCTGTTCTCTTTAGGTTGGGGGATTGTGAAACACATCAAACTGGCAGTCTTTGAACTCTACAAACCACACTCCCCAGTTTTTCACTCACTTGTATGTTATGCTGTGCAATGAGAATGGAGCTCAAAGCAACACAATTCTTCTTAACCAGGACATCAAAGCAGCTGCAAAGCCCTCTCTGTTTTTCCTTCTCAAGTCAGAGGTAGCAGCAGAGAAAAACAAATGCTTAAGAAAAAGCTTCACCTTTCTCCAGTTCTAGGTAGCCCCAAACGCCAATAATTGTCACTGGAAATCTTGACCAATGAAATCAGTTCTCTCCAACCAATCAGGAATTATTCAGCTGATGCCTTCTTTCATCTGAGTGCTTCTCTCTTCCACAGTTTCTAGGAAGCAGCATTTTACCCCTCTACTATGTCCCTGCCTCTTCTAAGGGTCCTTTTCCACTTTAGGTGTTGTCTCTTGCTTTGTTCAATGGTTTAAGTGAGAATCTTCTGACTCACTCAATGCATTAAAATTTTTCCTATCAAATCAGCAATCCTCTTAAAATCATGCCTCCTCTAAATATTTATATGATTTCTCCTTTTCTTATACTCTCTAGTCATGAAACATATTTATGCAAATTAGCCAACAGTATCATGCTTTGAAGCCCTCTGTAATGTTCTGCAGGGTCCTTTCTTCTTGGTGCCCTTGAAAGTATATTTCAAAATCATGGTTATCTAGGCTTCTTTTTTATTTTAACAAATAAAGTATTATTCTCTTATAATATTAAGCTGTCCCCACACAAGTGAGGCAAGTCTTCACATTGTTAACAAAGAGATCTGGGCTGGGTCTCAGCTCTGTACTACAGATCATTTTCTTCCCCAAACTGTCCAAACCTTGTCTGAAAGTTGTCTCTGTGCAAACATCTTAGTTTATGTAGAAAACAGTTATTTTCCACCTATTATTTATCAAAATGTCTATCCACAACACTAACAGTATAATGATTAATAGAAATCTTAGTTTAAATGAAAACACTTTTTCTTCTCTTTTCATCATTTCTTTTCAGAAAAGGGCCTTAAATGACATTGCACAATTTTTTTTTTTTTTGCCATCTTCCCATTTAGGTTTCAAATACCTAATAGCTTTTTTGTGTTTCTCCTACTTTCCTTTATGAAGTTGTGCTTGGTAAGTAGCTAATTTTATGAAGCTTTTAGTCAGGGTCTTGGTTTGGCCTTTGATGTACTGATCTGTTTTTGGTAGTCTTCTTATTTCAAAGCCACAGACTCTTAAAGGGTACCCCAGATCTGGGGCCATTCTAGCTGCTTCATAAATGGTCCACATCAGTAATCCTTTTCATCTAAGCCTAAAGAACTTTGAATCTCCAAGTTGTTTGTTCAAAAACTAGAAGTAATTTACTTCTCAGAAACAAATTCATGAGGCAGTTTGAAGTTGTTATCCCATCAAAGCCATCTATTTCTCTTGAATGTGAGTTAACATTGAGATAAACTCATTTTAGATAATGGAGTACTCTCTTCCTGATGTAAACTTCGTACTTTTCCCAGTGTCCTGCAGTAATTTTAGATATTTTTACCTTCTCTGTCCAACAAGTAAATTCTGAGATAAAGTAGGGACCTTTTGATTGATTGTCCTCTAATCATAGTCCATTTTCTTTTAATTTTGCCTAGTTTTCTATATTGTCAATAGCATGGCTTATTATTAAAAGCCATATTAAATTTTACTTTATATTAAATTCTGAATGGAAATCCTAGACCCTGAATGGAAATTCTAGACCCTTTACTTTGAGATGGTTTATGAATAGAATTATAGGATACTAGTTTTAGAATGCATCTTAGAGCAATGTACCTTAGAGACCATGAAATCCAGCTTCCTCATCTTGTCAGTGAGAAAGCTGAGGCCAAGGATATGAAATGACTCACCCAGGGACACATGGTGAGTAGATATTTGAATAGGATTTGAAGCCAGGCATACCTTTCTCCAAGTTCAGAATTCTATCCACTATACCATGTTGATTCGGTACCCCGTAAAATCTACTGGAAATTATTTCTGTGAAAGTATAAAGGAAGTCATTTAATTTACATATTTTTCAGAGTCAAACATTTTATCAGAGACAAGGGCAGAAGTTACTTTGGCAGTCAGATGATATTTTAAGTACAGTGTTAGTGGTGAGAGATCTGTATTGCTTTTGGAAGGCAGTGCAAAGTCCCTTATAATGAAAGTCTTTCCTATGTCCTGATTTTCTCCACTCAGTGAGCATGAATTTCCTGACTGTGGCTATCAGTCACACCTTTCCCTTTAACTGAAGTGGAGAATACACACACATGCACTGAAGAAAACCCCACACATTCGCTTGGCATACAAGTAACCCTGTGTAGCACTAATGCAATATTTACAGTACCCATGATCACGATAAAGACCATGACTATAAGTATCACATGACAATTGTTTGCAAAATATACTAGATTCTCCAGGTAGATAACGGAACTGAAACATTTATTTAGACTGCAGAAAACCAAATCCCAAAACCAATAAGCTGACTACATCATAGTACCAAAGCTATTCAGAAGTCATAATAAAGCTGAGAGCCACAGCATCCTTCAGCCTTCCCACAAGCCAATACAAGATCAATATCTACTCACCAGTTTATCTGACTCCTTGGCTTAGTGTTCTCTCTCTCCCTCAGCCATCTAGCTAGCTCTAGCTCCCAGCTTCCTGTGGGCTCTGCTTCCCTTCAGCAAAACTCCTCCCACCACAGACTCCATGTGACTACATTCAGCCTATCAGGGGGCAGAGTGTATCTTTACAGCAGGGAAGCTTCCTGTGGGCTCTGCTGAACCCTTCAGTAAACTCCTTCTACCATAGGCACCATGTGACTATATTCAGCCTATTAGGGGGCAGAGTTTACTTTCAAAGTAGGGGAGGTCTTCAGATTCCCACCAAGGTCTGTTGAGGGTCAGGGAAGATCTTCAAATTCCCATTCCCATTACACCCTATTTCCAAAAAAGAAAGAGAAGAGGATTCTGGGAAGATGGCGGAGTATGTCAGAAAATTCCGAGCTCTCAAGATTTCTCCCTACAAAAGAGTTAAAATAGCACCTTAGGGTGAACACAGTGTATGTAGAGATAGAGAAGAACAGGGACATAACCAGGGTCCTCCTGGGACAATTTGAGAAGATCAGAAGAAAAATCCGAAGAAGAGGTCTAGTCCCTGTAAAGAGTAAACACCTCCAGGCTAGCTTCTGCAAGCCTCTTAAACAGCAAGAGGAAAGCCCTGGGGTTAGTTGGTTTGAGAAGCTGCTTCTGCCCCAACCACTAGAACTTTTTCCTCCTCCCCCCAATAATGAGGGGAGTTGGGTGTCTGAGCCTGTGAAGATCTAGGAAATCTCTGCTGACCAGGAATGCCAGACCCATCTGTGCTGCAGAGAGTGGCAGGGTTCAGAACTATCTAGCACAGGCCTGGTTAGTGCAGAAGCTGTGGGGCAGAAAGTTCTTGGCTGTGGGCACTTATAGGAGGTTGGAGGTCTCACTTCGGTTTCAGGCTAAAGGGAAGAACAGAGATCTGGGGCAAGAGGCACCATTTCCTATACCCCGGAGCTGGAGGTGACTACAAATAATTAGGATATTGCTCAGAAAAAAAAAAATGCACAGGCAAAGGAGAAAGAATCCAACCACTGAAACCTAATGTGGGAAGAGAGATGACCAGGGTTCATCTTCAGAGGACACTGAAGTAAAGGAACTTCCAAAGAATAAGGTCAAATGGATACCTGCCCAAAAAGAATTCATAGAAGATCTTTAAAAAGATTTCAAAAATCAAATGGTAGAGATGAGGAAAAACTAAAAAAAAAAAAAAAGAAAATAAGAATAATCCAAGAAAAATAAGAAGGGTATGAAAGGAAAGTTAACCAATTAGAAAAGGAGATTCAGAATCTGAAGAAAGAAAATGACACCTTGTAAATCAGAATTGGGCAAACTGAAGCCAGTGAAATTAAAAGAGATCAAGAAATAATTACACAAAATATGAATATCAAAAAAAATAGGAGAGGAAGTGAGACATATTATAAGAAAAACAACAAATTTGGAGAATACATCAGGAAAAGAAAATTTAAAAATAATTGGACTGATGGAGTGTTATGATCAGAAAAAGAATTTTGAGATAATAATAGAAAAAATAATCAAAGAAAATTGTCCTGAATCATTAGAACCAGGAGAGGGGAGAAGTAGAAATAGGAAAAAATCCATTGATCACCACTTAAAAGAGATCCTGTGAAGAAAACTCATAGGAATATCACAGTGAAATTCCAAAATACCCAACTCAAGAAAAAAATCATAAAAGCATCAAGAGTAAAGCAATTTAAATATGATGATGCCACAATTAGAATTACACAAGACCAGCAGCAGAGATATTAAAGGACTGTAGGTCTTGAAACACAACACATTGAAGAGTAAAAGAACTGGGACTCCAGCAAAAAATTTCATACCCTGCAAAGTTAAATATACTGAATGAAAAAAAAAAATGAACTTTTGATAAACTCTCAGACTTTCAAGACTTTGTTAAAAAAAATCATGAACTTAATTGAAGATACAACATATAAGAGCCAAGAGAAATATAAAGCATGTAACAAAGACTGAATATAAGGGATTCATAAGGACAGACTATTTACTTTTTTATATATATAAAATGTAAAATGAATATATAAGGTTCTTATCAATAATTGGGTAGTTTCTAAGAAAGATTGGCGTAAACCTGAGAATGATATGAATTTGAAAATTAAAACCATTTAGGAACAGCTTAAAAGAGTAATTATTTGACATGCAAAAGGAAGAATAGATACAGAGGAATTAGATGGGGGAGAAGGCTGATAGTTCTGGTAACCTACTTTCTTCAGGAATGGGTTTAACAGGGAGCAATACATATACATATATATGTAGAAGAGCACAAGTCTTCTAAATTCAGAAGAAATACAATGGTAGAGACATAGGGAGGGGGGAGAGGACAAGGGAGGGATCTTTAGAGGGGAGAGTGAGGGAACAGGTAAAATAGGGGTATAGAAGAGTGTTTAGATTTATGGGAATGGGAGGATAGGGGAGGGGTCCTTGGAGAGGGGTAGGCAAGTCACAGGAGGGCAAGGATGTGGGTAAAAGTTAAGTAGAGGAGGCAGGAGGGATAGGAAGTAAGAGATATGAATATACATGAAAACAAAGCTCAGGAGTAGAATAGGTTTGGGAAAGTATATGTTTATATATGTATGTATGTATATATGTATATATCTATAGCTTTGGAGGAACATATCTAAATTTCACTGTAGCCTTCTGGGGGGGTGGGGTGGAGGAGGGTATGTATATATTTATAGCTATAGAGAAACATATCTAAATTTTGTTGTGGCCTTCTGGGGAGGGGAAAGGGGGAAAAGTGTGCAGCAGAGAACAAAAGAAAACTGACAAGGAAGCAAAGATGGACAATTTTCAACACAACGAATATTTATCATATTAGCTTTCTTGAAATGAAAATTTATTGTTGCACATTTTGAATCTTCTCTTATGTTCTGCTGTGTACACAATATGCTTCTATTTCTTTCTAACTTTGTATTTAAGTTCCAATATTTAAGCTTATGATATGTTTTTTGTTTCTTTTCTCTATTCTCTTTTTGTGTTCTTGCATTTGAGTCTAAAATAAAATTTAGGGGAAAAAATTAAATAAAAAAATTTTAAAAAGAAAGAAATGCTATCATTTACCTTAAAGAATATTAAATAGAACAAAAGTGACATTTTATAGAATTTAAGTTGAAATTTACTTACAATCTCATATGCCATTAAATAGCAATCTTCTCTACAATTTATCCAACAAGTTGGAATAGCTCCATTGAGTTCCATTGTAGTATGAGGCAGCCTGTTTTACTTTGGGATTGCCCTATAGGAAGTCTGTCCTTGTTTTAAGCTATCAAATGCTTTTTTAATACTGTTTGTAGTGCTGCCTTTTGAGGCCTTAGAGTTTTGGGTATTTTTTCATACTAAGGACATTTGTATACCATATAAAGGTTTCTAAAATGCTTTCCACATAACAACTGTAGCACCAACATGATATTCACAGCACGGATGGCAACTGAATACGCCATCCTAGTCCACAATAGCAAAATATATCAGACTCTCCATAGAGAAGCAAAACATTTATTCAGACACTAGAGAGCCACATCCCAACACCAGGAATCTGAATCCATCCTAGCAACAAAGAAGTTAATACACAGTAGCACAGCAGGGAGCCACATCATCCTTTAGCCTTCCCATAAACAAACATTCAGGAGCCTAGCTGTCACAGCAAGGGAGAAACAAACACTCACAAGCCTGGCTGTCTCCTTAGGTGCATCCTCTCCTTCCTCCAGCTCTAAAGATGCTCTGACTCCCAGCTTTCTGTGAAAGGTTCCATGGGATTACATACTGACTCTTAAGGGGCAAGGAACATCTTCAAAGTCTTTTTCCATTACAACAACTTGAGTAGTTATTTAAGTAGTAAAGATGAGAAAACTGAGGCTTAGAGAAAATGAAATTCTTAAAGTTAGGGTTTGAATCATTTTCATCTTTTTAAACCCAGGGCCCTATTTTTTTTTTCTTTTTGTAGGGCAGTTGGGGTTAAGTGACTTGCCCAAAGTTACACAGCTAATAAGTGTGTCAAGTGTCTGAGGCCAGATTTCAACTCAGGTCCTCCTGACTCTAGGGCGGGTGCTCTAATCACTGCTCCACCTAGCTGCCTCTCAGGGCCCATTTCAACTTCTGAGATATAGTACTTTGTTGATTAATTGACTGATCTACATGGTTTTCCCAGGGTCATATATCTAGTAAGTTTCAGGGCCAGGGATTGAATATTTAAGTTACTGAGGATAAAAATACAAAGAATGAAATAATCCCTGTCCTCAAGGAACTTTCATTTTAGATGTAATAATATGGAAATGCAAAGTCATATATACACCTGCAAATTCACAGGTGCATGCACAACTGAAATCAGAATAAAACAGAATACTTTCTTGGCACACAAATAATGCCCTGGAAGTTCTGAGTGCTGTGAGAGTTTTGACACTCCTCTGGGGTTAAATTTAGTAGAGCATTTAGGGCAGCAGTTCTCAACCTGTGAATCACGAACCCTTTGGGGGTCAAACGACCCTTTCACAGGGGTAACAGGGGTTGCCTAAGACCATCGGAAAACACATATTTCCAATGGTCTTAGGAACCGAGACATCGCTCCTCTGTCTGTCTCCAGGCAGGTCCACCCACACGCAGATATGTCCACATATGAGTATTAAAGGGTCGCAGCATTAGGAAGGTTGAGAACCACTGACTTAGGGTGATTTTCAGGAGAAGACAGAACCAAAAGGTGTCTCTGAGCTAAATAACACTAATCCATTGGGTAGAGGTGCAGAGAATGTGGTGTATGATAGCTGTGAACTTTCTAGACAGGTCAGGAAGAATGGCAAAAGCAGTGAGTTCTGGTGTAGAGTTGGATCAGAGCTAGATAGCTGATCAGAGCATTAAATGTGTGAGAGCAGGGCAAGAAGAATAAGGTTGGGCAGTCAATCTTATTGGCTTCTGTTGTCCTACTTCACTGGCCCCTTCACTTTGCCATTCTTAGCAATATTGAGAGAAGCTAGAGGCACTCTTCTAGGACCGAAATTGAATGTGTGCAGAACAAGTTAAAAAATAGTTCCTTTTTTTCTCAGTTGATTGTTTATTGTTGTTTTATTTGTTTGTTTTGTTCTGTTTTTTTTTTTAAATTTTGATCCTATTTGAAAAGCAGTTCAGATGTTTTAATAAGGTAAATACAAATCCATAAAATGTGGTAATGAATACTGGAAGTCAGGGAGGAAAGCCAGATGCCCCCCAAAATGTAGACTGAAACCATTTGGGTCATCTTTCCTTTCCTTTAGAACAAACGAAGAAACAAACCAAAAACAAGTAAAACAAAAAAAGTCATGCTCACTTTCCAAAGCAGATGGGACTGGGGAAGCAGAAAATGACCACATGGGTACCTTCCGGGTACCTTCCGGTACAGGTGGCTTCTTTATTATATCTGGTCAATGATTGTGATTAGAACATTGGCAGAACTTTCCTCGTTTCTCTCCTTTCGTTTTTATATTCTTCTCTAACTCCTACCCTTTTTATAAAGACAGATTCAAAGGAGTGAAACATAATGTGGAAAAGTTAAAAAACAATCAGGCTTTTTTTTTTTTAAGGTTTAGGGCAATTAATTATTGCTGTCAATCGACTTTTAAAAATATATCCTAATTGTATTGAGGAGAAGGGTATTTCGAACAACATTACAACAGAGTTGTAAAGGAAGAGAGTGGGGAAAATAACATTGTAGTGGCTGAAAAATTAACCGTATAGTAGTTCCTTTTAAAACAATGCTTGCCATTTTTTTAATCAGGAAAGTAATCATGAAATATTTATTCGTATGTGTGCCAGACATTGTGCTAGGTTCTGGGGTTTATGGAAAAGAAACGAAGCACATATGAAAGTGTATTGATATGTAGATATACATATATACACATGTATATTGCATACATATAATATGCATATGCATATATCTATATACACATAGTGCACACATACACATTTGTGTGTGTGCACATACATCTTACCTACATGCATGCATGTATATGTACAGATACACACAAGTACATGTGTATGGAGAAAGAGAGAGCAAGATATCACAAATACATTGGGGAAAGGCTTTATCTGAAAGGGGAGGCATGACTTTCATCTTGAAGGAAGAGAGGGATTCCCTGAGGCAGAGGCAAGGAGGGAATATAATGCAGGCATTAGGTTTGGCTAATGCAAAAGTAGAGAGATAGAGATGCTTATGAGGGAGGAACAAGGAAAGGCCAGTGTGGGGGGATCAGTATGTGTGGGGGAGGGGGGTGGACTGTCCAGTGAAACTGACAAGATAGATTGGAGTAAGGGTGGGAAGGATTTTAAAAATGGAATTTCCTTGTTTAGTCATGTCAGTCGTGTCCAACTCTTTGAGACCACATTGGGGGTTTTCTTGGCAAAGATCCTGGAGTAGTATGCCATTTCCTTCTCCAACTCCTTTTACAGATCAGGAAACTGAAGCAAACACAGTTAAGTGACTTGCCCAGGGTCACATAACTGGTGACTGTCTGAGACTGTTATTCTATCCACTGTGCCACCAAGCTGCTCCCTCCCCAATCCCCCCAAAAATAACCCAATTAAATAGAGTTTATATTTGTCACATGGGTCAGGGAACATCTAGATTCTATTGAGTATGAGAGTGAACTGGTCAAATTTGTGCTCAAGGAAAATCATTCTGACATCAGTGTGGAGACGGAACTGGATGGAATGGGGAGAGACGAGATGGGGAGATCAGTTAGGAGGTTATTGCAGTAATCAAATCAAAGAGAGAGGGAGGCAGAAATGTCAAGATTTGGTGTCTAATTGACTTTCTGGGGTGAGGGAGATTGAAGACTCAAAGACAACAACAATGTGGTTATTAACCTGAGAGACAAAAAGTGGCAGGGCCTTTGACAGAAATAGGAAAGTTCAGAAGAGGGATAAGTTTCAGGGAAAAGGTAATGAGTTCTGTTTTGGACGTGGTGAATTTGAGACATCTCTGACTACGTCTAATAGACGCATATACTTACATGTATGTAGATGTACATATATGTAAATATACATCCACACATTTATGTATATGATAGTAATGTGGGATTGAAACATAAGGGAGGGACTATAGCTTCATACAGAGATTTTACTATTTATCTGGATAGAAGTGATTATTAATCCTGTGGGACCTGATCAAGTTACCGATAGGGAGAGAAGGTAGAGAGAAGAGTGTGGGGCCTAGGACAGAACATTGGCAGATGCCCCGAGTTAGGGAATGTGATCTGGATCAAAGGTGTCAAACTCAAATAGAAAGAAGGCTCACAAAACCATATATAAGGGTCCTTGAAGCCACATATTGATTTAGAAACTACATATTAACTGCATATAGTTTCTAGTTTAAAAATCAAATTACAATTTAATTTGGTTCAGACCATACTCAGGATCATTGTGCTCTATTGAATGCAGCCAGCAGGCTGCCTGTTTGATATTGCTTATCTGGGTGATGAACAAGGGAAAAAAAGCCTGAGAAAGAGTAGTTAGATTGGAGAAAAACCAGCAGAGAGTAATGCCCCTCAAGCCCAAATAGGAGAGAATATCTGGGAGGAGAACGTGGTAAATAATGTTAAATTGAACAGGGATCAATAAACATGAGGCCCGAGAAAAAGATCACTGGATCTGCCAATTAAGAGATCATTGGAAACTAGGAAGAAAAAAGTTGATGAGGTAGGAAGCCAGATCGCAAAGGGTTGAGATAAGAGATGGAAGTTTTAAGAGTAGACAGCTTTTCCTAGTAGTTTGCTAAGAAGGTAAAGAAAGATATATGATGTTAACTGGAAGATCCATCCAATCCCTTTCAGGTATGATGTAGTCAAGGTTTTCTTTTTGTTTCTTTTTTTTAAGGTGGCAAAGATAGATATGTCTGAAGATTTTGAGCAAAAAAACCCAGTAACTATATAGAGGTTGAAGGTTTGGGGAAAAGTGGGGGAGTTAAGATTGAAATCTTATGGAGAAGACAGGGATGAGAATAAGGCTATAAGAAGGTCTAATCTTGGCAAGGAAAAGGGCTGCCTTGTTAAATTGGTTTTGAAATGATTTGAGTGCAAAAGCTAAAACTATTTGATAGGTTCTCAGTTTTCTATGTAAAGGACTGACTAAGAGTATAGCTCTTTTTTGATAATTAATCCTGACTTTAAGAGTACATGAGAAGGGGTGAAAATTTATTAGATCAATGAGTTTAGGACACAGAATTAGGAGATAGGCAGTCAGAAGAATAAGTCAAAATCCTGTTATATGCCTAGACTTTTGCCTTATGTTAGAAACTATTTAGTCACTAAATAAAAGACCATTTTATTTTGATTTGACTTGTGTTACATTGCTAAGAACAGTTGTAGAGAGAAGGCCATAACCTCAGGATGTGTCAGAACTGAGACAATTTTAGAAAGACAGATTTTAAATACTATTGATATGAAATTAAGATCATACCTATAGATTACCACAGCAGAGATTGTAGCAAAGATGATGGAGTGTATTGCAGGAACTGCAAACTTTCAAGTTAAGCTAAACATGAGTATTCAGTTGGAGCATATGGAAATAGATTGTTCAAATTCTGTGGTGCCACTTCTATATAGATTTTCCTTCTTTTCTATTTTCTATAATTTCTATAATCCCAAATGAGATTTCATCTTAAAAATTAATTATAATTCCACCAGTCTAATCTGTAATTTTGAAGGTAATTAGAATAAGCCTTTCCTGGGATTTGAAGGCTACAAGTACAGAGTCTAATGCTAAGTTGATCTAACCACACTATTGGTGGTACTACCAAGCTGGTGGACAGAATATAGTAATGACAGAGGTGCTCTAATTTACCATCACGTGGGTTTAGGTATTAGTTCTGATTCAGAATGATGAATAAGCACTTGAAATATGCCCAGACAACCAGCCTTGTCCAACATTTTTTAGTCAGATTGTGAGTGACCTGCTAGAGTCTGTGGTCTTTTATACTGAGGGAGAGAAACAGAACTGGGACCCTTCGCAAAAACTCCACTTCAGGATTAGTAGGGCCTGGCCACCATTTGAATTTGCCAACCAAGAGTAGATCATATATAGCAGTGGTTCTCAACCTTCCTAATGCCGGGACCCTTTAATACTCATATGTGGGCGTATCTGCATGTGGGTGGACCTGCCTGGACACGGATAAAGGAGCAGTGTCTCGGTTCCTAAGACCATCAGAAATATGTGTTTTCTGATGGTCTTAGACAACCCCTGTAACCCCTGTGAAAGGGTCATTCAACCCCCAAGGGGTTGTGACCCACAGATTGAGAAACACTGATATATAGGCTGTAGGGGTTGTTAGAATACCCTTGGTATCAGACTGTACTTAATGAACTCAGTCATTCTTGCTGTTTCCTTCTACATGTTCCCTCTTAACCCTCTGAGACGAAATGACCCAGTCTTATGAAACTGTATCAATAACCATGATTCATAATGTCATCATAAATTGACATCATTGAGAACACTTATTCCCAGATTCATAACTTTTACATTAGCCTGTCTCACAGTATGAGAAACAAGAGATTGCCATCTAGTGACAATTTACTCAAACTACAGACACATGGTCTGAGACCTAAACTCTTAGGGAACACACACACACACACACACACACACACGTATATATGTATATATATGTATGTATATATATATATATGTATATATATATATATAGCACTATATAAAGTGCTTTAACTAGATCAGTCAAAGAAAACTTGAGTGGGTGGGGGGAGGGTAGAGGAAGGAAGAGGAAATGGAGCCTGTCTTCCAGTATTTGAAAGTCTGTCACCTAGACTGATGATTAATTTCTTCTGCTTGGCCTCAGAATGAGGAGCATAGCTATGGGTAGAAGGTAGGGGAGAGGCAGATTTAGACTTGATTTAAAGAGGGGAAGGTAGCTATCAGAGAGATAAGAGTATCCTGCCTAGCGGGATACTTTCCCCTTACTGAAGGTTTTCAGGCAGAACCTGAATTACTACTTGTTGGTTGTTTTGTAGAAAGAATTTTTGTTTAAGAATGGGTTGAACTCATTAAATGGCCTCTAAAGTCAGTCAGGCAGCCAGCAGACATTTGTAAAGTTCTTACTAGTGCCCAGCAATGTGTTAAGTGCTGGAGATAGAAAGAGGAAAAAATACCTGCCTTCATTAGCATACACTCTAATAGTAAGGGGAAAGGGTAGGAATAAGCATTTACATGGTGCCTACTGTGTGCTATAGTGCCTACTGTGTGTCAGGTAGTGCCTACTGTGTGTTGGGCACTGTGCTGAGGGCTTTACAAATATTTCATTTGATTGTCAAAATAACCCTGTGAGATAGTCACTGCTCTATTTCCCATTTACAGCTGAGGAAACTTGAACAGAAGCTAAGTGATTTGCCCAGTGACTTGCTAGTAAGTGTCTGAGGCCAAATTTGAGCTTAGGTCTTCCTCATTCCAGGCTCAGCACTCTATTCACTGTACCAAGCAATTGCCTCAATAAAGAGGAAACAACTAAAAATCCTGGTATATAATACATGTATACTCAGTAGGTCCTTTTCATCTCTGAGGAATCTAATGATTCCCAACCAGTACA
>CM053591.1:19825954-19856445 GCA_028646515.1 Pseudochirops corinnae | reverse complement strand
GGGCTCAGCCAATCCGCTTCTTCTACATCAACAGGGGCTCAGCCAATCCCCTTCTTCCACATCAACAGGGGAGTTCATGCCTTCTCAACAGTGGGACAGAGTTTGCACCTTCCACACTTAGCACTAGTGCTAAGTATCTTGCTAAACTGATTACTATTACAATAATATATTTCTTGTTTGAGGGTAGTAATGGCACAACCACAATCATGTAGAATTCTGCGATATTTTTTTTTTTACATTGCAAACGGTTTCCCTACTGAAAAATGTTGGAATCCACTAGACTAAAAGATCTTTTATATTCCCTTCACCTATCACATTTTATTTAGCTAGTGTGGTATGCAGAAAGAACAGTGTTTGGAGCTATAAAATCAGTTGTAAAGCATTGGCTGAACAGTGTTTGCCTTTGTGGCAGCCCCACATGAGAATTTGATTTATCTTCAGCTGTTATTTGGTGTAGGGTTTGGCTAGTTGAGTACTTAATATGGAGGTAAAATGTTGCTAATGTTAGAACAAGAAGTGTTATCTTCCAGGTTTCATGTGAGTTGTTGATGATTATACCCTACATTTCTCATGTGGGGAACAGAAACATAAAAATATGCTGTATCTAAAAGTTTTTTTTTTAATCCAAAGAAAAAATAGTATAGTTTAAAATATTATTTTATGACTCTTCCTGTTGCGCACACTTTTCCCTTTATGGTAGTTTCTTAGATTCAGTTACTCTTACGAACTTTACTTTTAAGCCAAATGAGATGCCTCTATAGAAAAAACCCTGGATTATGAGTGTTCTAAATCTTTTTGCTCAGTAGTGCTCTCTCTGTCTCTCGTCTGTATAAATGTTCTTTGAAGGAAAAGAAAATAAGATGCAAAAATGCTGTCTTATAAATTAAGAATCACCATTTTAATTATATCATTGTCTAGAGGAGGCATCTTGATATACTGGCCTGAGGGCTGGACTTGATATCAGAAAAATCTGGATTCACATCCTTCCTTTTATATGAGATAAAGACCCCTGAAGACCCTTACCCAAATAAACTCAGAGGTTTCTCCAGGTAGGAACAGAAGATCTTTATTCTAAAGACAAGTCTCATGAGAGTTGGGTGTTACCCATCCCAGACAGGCGTGGGATAGGGCGGCACCAAACAAGAGGCAAGCAAGTAGTTATATACCCTGGTACAAACAATTCTATGAAAAACCCCAAAATTTCCAAATAAACTCCCCAAATCCCCAAATCTCTTCCCACCCAAAATCCCCTAATGCACCCCATTGGTGGGGTGGCATGACCTCACAGTCTATGCAGGACCCTGAAAGGTCCCTTTTCGAAGAAATGGGGCTGTTACAAAAAGCCCCTACAGGAAAAAGGAAGGAGGAGCAGGGGCACACCATCTGGTTACTCAAAATTAGATAACTTGCAGGAATGTGGAACTTAGGCCTATAGAGCTCCTAAAACCTGGCTTAAGTTTGGCGACTGTCTCTTTCATCTTCTGAGAATGCTTTCAGCTATCCCACTCACTGATGGTTACTCTCTGAATGACTCTGGACAGACTGCTAAAATTCCCTGGGCTTTAGTTCCCTTTATCAACAAGATGAGAGTTTGGACCCTAAGGTAGCACTTGAGGTATCTTCCTAGTTTAGATCCATGATCCCATGACTAAATTTGCTTCAGAAATGAAAATATGGAATTTTTCCTAATTTTTATAAATGTTGCAAATGAACACCGTAAAAGATGCAATCTGTGTCTTCTTGTTTATCAAAATACAATTCAAAAGATCACAGATCTAGATCCGGAAGGAACATCAAAGAACATCTAGTCCAGTCTCTTTGGCTTATGCATCAGGAAATGAAAATAGTAAACATCAGAGGCAAGATGAATACAGATCCTCTCACTCTAAATGCAGGGCTCATTGCTGTGTAACCCTCTGGCCAGTGGGCATTTACTAAGAACGCTGGGGGAGGCACCAGTTACAGTCAACATACATATTGGTCTGGTTCCAGGGGGAAAATATGAACGTGGCCTTCAGGATCAGCAGTTGTTCATTTGCTCTTCAGTTTTGTCTGATTCTTTGGGACCACATCTGCGACTTCTTGGCAAAGATACTGGAGTGGTTTGTCATTTCTTTCTCTAGCTCATTTTACAGATGAAGTAACTGAAACAAATGGCGTGAAGTGACTTGCCCAGGGTCACATAGTGTCTGAGGTCATATTTGAACTCAGGTGTTCCTGTCTCCAGACCCAGCTCTCTTCAAGTCTCGTGAAGGAGGACTATATTAATTTCTCATTTTTGCCCTTCAGGTTGTCCAGATTCTCAACCCTCTTCCTCTAGTCACTGTGTCCAGTCACTTTTTATTTTATCCTATCTTGCTTCCACAATATCTTCTGCATCTATTTCCTCATTTAGTCACTTTTCTAGTTCTGACCCTCTTCACCTCTCCCCTCTCCTTTACTTGTAGTATTTTACTTGATCTCTCTTCTTAGAGCAGTGGTTCTCAACCTTCCTAATACCATGACCCTTTAATGGGAGTGTATCTGCATGTGGGCAGACCCACCTGGAGACAGATAGAAGAACGGTGTCTTGGTTCTGAAGACCATTGGAAATATGTGCTTTCCGATGTTCTTAGGCAACCCCTGTGACCCTTGTGAAAGGGTCGTTCCAACCCCAAAGGGGTCGCGACTCACAGGTTGAGAACCACTGGCTTTAGAGGATCTTCCCTTTCTATCTTCTACACTGCTTTCAAAATGATGGTCTTAACACAGATCTAATTGTTTCATGCTCAAAAAGTTTCAGTGGTCCCTTATTATTGCTTTAAGATAAATCACAAAATGCTCAGGCCTATCCTCCAAGATCTGGTCACTGCTTGTCTTTCCAGTCTGACTCAGTAAATGACATTTCCTACCTCCCAAACCTTCACACAAATTACATCTGAGTTCCTTCAAAGCTAATTAATTTGTACATGTATCACTGGGTGGATGTGTTTTGGGTGGGTGACAGGTGAGAATCACCTCCCCCCTTCTATTTGTTACTTGAGATTTAATCAACCACATCCCAATAAAAAGTTAACTCATTCTTTAGCTACAACAGCCAAAACAGGCATGACAGTTTTTTTTTCCTAAAGTTCATTGGTTTTTCTCATTTTAGAAGACCTCATAAACCCACCTACTCTTACTTTATATATATTTCTGATAACTCACTTTGTATGGAGTTAAGGTTTACCAAGTAGCTCCCTTGCACAATGTAAAAATATTGTCATCCCCATTTAGCTAAGAACTTAAGTAATCAGACCAGGGTCATAAAACTGGTCAGGTCACAAACCTACGCTTAGGTTTTCAAAGTCCAAACCCAGTATCCTTTCAAATGAAACCACTGTGATGTTTCTCAAACTTCATCCCTAACAAGCCTGATCACTTGGTTCCCAAGACAACAGTAGATTAGAAGCAGCAAAATGAAAGGTCCTAAGAGGATTGTTTGGGAAAGGCTGACTGATAGGCCACTAAGGGAGGAATAGTAGTTGACAGACATCCTAAATTAAAATACATGAAAAGAGAATTCTGCCCAATGGGCCAAGCCCTAGTGTACAAGAAAAATATCAAGACACGATAGTGATAACTGAGCCATCAAGATAAAGGTAAAATCATTTGTGCATAATCTCCTTAAGAAGGTAGGGAAATAAATCAAAAGAGAAAAGCAGTGTATCAATTTGTAAATAGTTTGTAAATTTCCAGTTATCCCAAAGGACTCATTCATGCTCTCCATAGTCAAAGTTTAATGTGTTTTTATATGCAAAGGATATTAAATATTTGTTCTTTCAAAGGAAGGCAGAAGTCCAGAATGTCTTGCTTTGATTTGTCATTCCACCTAATAAGCTCTAGAAGAATGCATTTGTATAAAATTGCCATGCCTTTGTATTATTGAGGCAGTTAGGTAGTTCAGTTGATAGATCCCCTGACCAGGAATTTAGGAAGAACTGAGTTCAGATTTGGCCTCAGACACTTAGTAACTGTGTGATCTTGGGCAAGGCATTTGACTTGTGTGCTTTGATCTCCCCTACTGTAAAATGGGCATAATAATAGCATCTGCGTTACAGGGTTGTTATGAGGGTCAAATGAGAGGATATTTGTAAAAGGCTTAGCAGAGTGCTTGGTACCCACTAGTTACAATGTAAATGCTGTATTGTTGGCATTGCGGTGATATTAATGTTGTTTTCATATCATGTACTATTAGCATATTATATACTCTATTATTGTTATTGTTATTATTACTTAAAAAAAAATCTATTTCTCCAGAACTGCTAGTATCAAAATTGTCTGCTTTATAGAAACATATTGGGAGTTTAAAAACTCATTTACCTATTATACATTTTTCCTTTTATTCTTTATATCCTTTGTTTTTAATATATTCTTCATTTCCAAAATATATATGCATGTGCATACACACATATATGTGTGTATGTCCGTATATACCTATAGATACACAAACATCCCTCCTTCCCCACCTCTAGAGATCCATCTCTTGTAACCATTTAAAAAAAGAGAGCAAGGGGGAAAAAATGTAGTTTGGCAAAACTAAGAAGTAACATGAAGTCTTGCAGTATGTGCAACATTTTACACCGATAGTATCCTACCTCTGTAAAGAAGATAGTTAGTAACCTGACTTTAACAGGGACCTGCCCTTTGCACAAAGATGTGTCTACTCTTTCCACTCTATGCATTGGTGATCACTCACCATCTTAATCTGGTATTGCTATCCCCTGACAAACGGGTATTTCCTAAGTCTTTAGTCTTTTCTAACATTTACGTAAGTTACAGCCAAAACAATCTGATCAGAGAGGATCTAGGTTTGAGTTTAGGCTTTGCTAAGTACTCCCTACCTGACATGGGGCAATCAAGAAAGCAAGTAAACAACAAGAATTTATTAAGAATCTCCTTTGTAGGGGTGGTTAGTTAGTGCAGTGAATAGAGCACCGGCCCTGGAGTCAAGAGTACCTGAGTTCAAATCCAGCCTCAGACACTTAACACTAAAAAAAAAAACCAACAACCCAAAAACCCAAAAACTAGCAGTGTGACCTTGCGCAAGTCACTTAACCTCAATTGTACTCCAAAAAGCAAAAAAAAAAAAGGATTTATTTTGTATTCAAAAAGGTCCTTGCCCTCAGTGAGCTTTTTTCTGGTCCCAGTACTTGAGAAATTACAAGTACCTGTATACAAATTGCATATCTCTATCAAATCAGAGAATTGTAACAACTAGCACAGTTTGGCATATAGCACTCATTTAATAGATGCTACTTCCTTTCCTTTATATAGAAGACATAGGCAAAGTACATAATTTCTGACAGTAATTAGGGGCAGCTAAGTGGCACAATGGATAGAGTGCTGGGACTGGAATCTGGAAGATTCATCTCTCTGAGTTAAAATCTGGCCTCAGACACTTACTAACTGTGTGACCCTGGGCAAGTCATTGACCCTGTTTGCCTCAGTTTCTTCATTTGTGCATTGAGCTGGAGAAGGAAATGGCCAACCACGCCAGTGTCTTGTCAAGAAAACCTCAAATGGGGTCATGAAGAGTGGAACACCAGAAAAAACAGCAACAATAGGCAGATAGAGAAGGAGTAGAAAACAGAGCCTGGTGGTCCATAGCCCATCATCAAGCATTCATTCAAAATTCAGCAAACATTTATTAAGTGGTTTACTGGGTTTACTTCACAAATTTGGCTTACAGAATGCCCTTTTTCCTCATCTTCAGTTCTGCAGATAAAAACTGTGGACAGAGGTTTTCATTCCTTTGAGGCCATACATATACACATTAGCAGAAATGATAGATAAAGCCAACAGCCATTTTTATTTTGAGCTGTTTCTCTATCTAGTTGATACATGCTCAGGCCCATATATAAGTTACACACATAGATATACACATATATACACCCATACCAGGGGATATGATTTAACCTTTAATATATTTGAGTTGCTATATAATCTGTGTTTTAATATGACTGTGACATTTTCATTTTTTTAAAACGTATTTATTGTTATTTCTTGGGGCACATTCCCATACTGATCATTTATAAATGTTGCCTCTGAATGTGGAAATTTCAAGTTACCTTTGACACTGATTTAGAGATAGATGTCTATTATTCCCTGAATTACTCTTTTTGGGGCCTGCTGTGTTCTGTGTGAGTGAACTGCTCAAATGGGCCTGTTATCTTCAAGTACCTAAGTGACCAAATGAAAGGAAAATCAGGAAGAAAAATGACTGAAATAAAAATTCAGAAGTGAAGAAAAGCACCCAAAAGGCAGAGATGAAAGAGACTGTGAGAACACACACATCAAAATCGAAATGATATTCAGATGGATCTCTAGACCCATATTCCTTACAGCTACAACTCTGAGAAGTATATAGACATGAGATTAATGTTATTGATTTCAGGTTCATCTTTCTTTTATTCTTTGAAATGCCTAAATGTGTTCTTTTGGTTTCGATACTTTTTTTAAACTTACATAACTGAACTTACCCTGTTCCTACTAAGTCTTTTGTTTATTTCAGTAGTAAGCACATCAAACGGTACACTATATATGTATTCAGTATAGTCTATAGATTAACCTGTTCTTTATTTTCAAAAAAGCATATCTGACTTAAAAGAACTGACATTGGGAGCCTATCTATGTAGCAAGTAATGTGTCTTACCTAGTAACTTAGCATGATATGGTTTACTGTGCTAGACTTAGGAGTTAAAGTGCCCCAGCATGGAATGATGGCACTAGTACTACTTCCTAGTGATGTGACCTTGGACAAGACACTTGACTTTTTTTAAACCTCTGTTTCTACATCTATACAACAGAGATAGTAACAATTGTACTATATGCATTGTTTTGAAGATTAAATGAGCTAAATTATGTACATCATATTGAAAATGGCCAAACATTGTGTCACCTGTTATGAATGTGTGATATCATCAGTGAGTACCTTCCTTCTGAGATACAGGTACTTAGCCCATGCTCGGTCATCCTTTGTGGCTCTAGTTCAAGTTATACATGTAGGCGTGGAAGAGACTTAAGAGATCTTCCTATAAGTTTGACTTATTCAATGTGATGAAGACCATTCTAATTTTTTTTTCATCATAAAATTACTGATATAGCAGAGAGTTCATCCCCCTTTTTTCATAGGCAGCCCATTTTTTTTACTCATATCATTTTCTGATGACATAACTTCGTTTTGATAATTCCTTGACTTTCCGGTAAGGCAAGATGGATTTCCATACCCCAGTGCCTGTATAACTTATTACCCAATTGTATGTTAATAATAATAATAATAATAATAATATATAAAACATTTGATTTTAAAACTTTGAGTTTCAGATTCTTTCCCTTCCTCCCTCATCGGCCACCCTTACTGGGAAGATGAGCAATTCAGTATAGGTTGTACGTGGGTAGTTACACAAAACATTTCCATAGTGGATATGTTGTGAAAGACTGACTATATTTCCTTCCATCCTATCCCACCCCCGACTTGTTCCATTCTCTTCTTTGACCCTGTCCCTTTACAAAAGTGGGTGCTTCTAACTACCCTCCCTCCAACCTGTCCTCCTCTCCATCCTCCCCCCTCTCATCCCCTTCACCCTTACTCTCCTATAGGGCAAGATACCCGATTTAGAGTGTATGTTGTTTGCTCCCTAAGCCAAATTCAAGGAGAATTAGGTTGACCCATTCCCTTTTGCCTTCCTTTTCTTCCCCTCCATTGTAACAATTATCTCTTACTCCTTCTATATGAGATAACTTACCCCATTCTTTCTCTCCCCATCTCCTCTCATTGTATTCCTCTCCCACCTCTCAATTTCATCTTTTAAATATCATCCCTTCCTATTCAATTGATCCTGTGCCCTCTGTGTATGTATACCTGTACACATATATGCACACACTCACATATGTATTCATATGCACATATACCCTCTTATATAGACATATATATGTATGTATACATATATACATTTATATTCCTTTCAACTATCCTCATACTGAGGAAAAGTTTCATAGGTTAAAATTATTGTTCTTCCATGAAGGCATGTAAATAGTTCAACTTTGATAAGTTCCTTGTCATTTCTTTTCCCTGTTTACCATAATTCTTATGCTTCTCTTGCTTCTTGTATTTGAATGTCAAATTTTCCATTCAACTCTGGTTTTTCCATAAAGAATGCTCGAAAGTGTTCCACCTCATTGAATGACCATAGTTTCCCCTGAAACATTATACTCAGTTTTGCTTGGTAGGTGATTCTTGGTTTAATCCTACCTCATGTGATCTCCAGAATATCATATTCCAAGCCCTTCGATCCCTTAATATAGAAGCTGCTACATCCTGTCTTATCCTGATTGCATTTCCACAATATTCAAATTGTTTCCTCTTGGCTGCTTGTAATATTTTCTCCTCTATCTGGGAACTCCAGAACCTGGCTACAATATTCCTAGGAGTTTTCTTTTTTGGATCCTTTTCAAGCATTGATTGGTGAATTCCTTCAACTTCTATTTTTTCCTCTGGTTATAAAATATCAGGGCAATTTTCCTTGAGAATTTCTCGAAGGATGATTTCTACATTCTTTTTTTCATCATGGCTTTCAGGTAGTCCAATAATTTTCAAGTTATCTCTCCTGGATCTATTTTCCAGGTCAATGGTTTTTCCAATGAGATATTTCACATTGCCTTCTATTTTTTCATTTATTTGGATCCATTTAATAGTATCTTGATTTCTCATAGTCATTAGCTTCCATTTGCTCCAATGTAATTCTGAATCAATTACACTCTTCAGTGAGCTTTTGAAATTCTTTTTCCATCTAGCAAATTTGGGTTTTTAAGACATTGTTCTCCTCATTGGCTTTTTGGGCCTCTCTTGCCATTTGAGTTAGTCTATTTGTTAAGGTGTGATTTTCTTCAGTCAGGTTGTTGACTCTCTTTTCATGATTTTCTTGCATCATTTTCATTTCTCTTCCCAATTTTTCCTCCACTTCCCTTATTGGATTTTCAGAATCCTTCTTGAACTCCTCCATGGCCTGTAACCAGTTCATATTTTTCTTGGAAGCTTTTGGTGTGGGAGTTCTGACTGTGTTTCCTTTCTCCCATTCCATGCTTTGATCCTTTTTTGTCCCCCAAGAAAGAATCTAAAGTTGGATTGCTCTTCTTACTTTGTTTCCTTTGCCTGCTTATGTTGCCAGTCAATTACTTAACTTTTGAGCTCTTTGCCACAGTAGAACTCTGCTTCCAGAGGAGAGAGCTTTGTCCCAAATTGCTAGGGTTTTCACAGCTGCCAGAGCTATGAGGGGGCGCCCTTCTCTACAGCCCCCACCTGTCCTGGCTCACTGGTCATACACCTTAGAACCCCCAACCAAGACCATGATCTGTATCCAGACAATTTAAACCAAGAGCAATTACGCTCTGAATGTTTACTTAGCCCTCCTATGATCTTCAGCCTGGGAACCCTGACATGCCCATGTGGAGGCAGCTGCAGGGCCGCTGCACCTCTGCCACTTCTAGCTTCAGGGGTAGAGTCCAGACAGCACTCCAGCCCTCCCATTTCCACCAGAGTTCCACTGACTTCTTACTTTTTCTTAGGCATCTTTGGGTTGATATTTCTGGAAACCTCCACAGCTGCTGATGATCCAGTTTCCCAAGGTCCACTGCAGCTGCTGTTTGGGGCTGCCTTAGGGCTAAAACCATGTGCTCACAGCAGCTGGGCTTAGGTCCCAGTGTGCTACAATGGACCCTTCCTGCCAGCCTGCTGGGCTGCCTTCCATGGGAGATTTATTTCTCTCTCTCACTTTTTGGGTTCTGTAGCTCTAAAATTTGTTTAGTGTCATATTTGATAGGTATTTGAGGTGCTTATGGGGAGAACCACAGAGATTTCCAGGTCCTATGCTGCCATCTTGATTCCACTCCCCTGCTTAATTATTCTAAAAAATAATGTCTACGTCTTTTTTTTTTTTTTTTGCACTACCTTAGATATAACATTCAGATGAACTTAACAATGGATTTTTCAGTGCTCTCATAATAGTATCATCTTTAGTATAGATTTTTTTCTGTATATGCTTGATCTAGTTCAGCTGAGATTCCCATCTTTGTTTCCTTAAGGACCATTTCTACTTCCTCTATAAACAACTGAGACTGTTATTAAAATTCAAATATGATGGCTCCACTGTTCTTGATGACAAAAAAAGACTCACTTACCATTCCACCTTTCATCTGTTGTCTTCCTCCCATTTTTATTCTTTGGTGTCCTCAGGGGAACTTTTCTAAGTTGGCTTTCAGCTTTCTTTAAGCTGGTTTTCCCTTCATTACTTCTTGTTGTCTTTTGAGCATTTTATCATACCTCTCTATAAGTTGCCACAAATCAGTTTATGACCTAAACCTTTGGTGATCTCCTTTCTTGCCGTAATATTTTGTCTTGTCAAGTAAACAGTATTTACCAAGTATTAAAAAAAATTGTGGGGGGAGAACCCTCTTTTTATGATAATTGATTTATATGGTTAAACTTGCATATGAAATTGATATTACTTCCATCGATATCCTTTCCTGCATCCATCCATTCCCCTCTTTTGTGTGTGTCAAAAACTCATTTCAATTATTGTAATTTCATTCCATCTTCTTGCTACTTTAATTCTGTTTTATAATTTTTTATAAAATTGTGTTTTTATTTTAACGTGCTGGTGATTTGTCCAAACGTTGTAATAGAAAATTGATTCACTGCCATATTAGTAACATGCCATTTTGTGTCAAAATGTCAGTGTTTTCATTTTTGTTAATATTATTTAATGATCACAGTGTCCAGTGCCTTCTATTTCTTTTCTCAAAGAAAGTATTAATAAAATATCAGTCAGTCAATTAACATTTATTAAGTGCTTACTATGTTCCAGGTCCTGGGCTTAAGTGCTAGGGATACAAACAAAGGCAAAAGACAGGCTCTGCTCTGCAGGAGCAAGCTGAAAAGAGTGGTGGGAGTGGTACCTTGGGGGGAGTGAGGGTATATGATGAAGCTGGATAGAAAATAATATATCTTCCATAGGTACTCTCCTTAAATGAAGGTTTGCAGAGAAGCTCTTCAGTGTCCATTTTCCATCTTCTTCATTCAAAGGAAGGGATAGACACTAGGGGTAGGAGGTCCTGAGCAGGTGTGACCTTCAGAGTTCATGTCATCTTGCAGAATAATGTAAGCAAAAGGCTTCTATGTAGCTTTTAGACAGTATCATTCCTTAGTCCTGAACCATTTCTCAATCTCTACTTCTCCCTCTGAATGAATGTTTATAAGTTCATGTTTCATAGATTTAGACCTGGAAGGGGTCTTAAAGACCATTTAGTATAACTATCTAATTTTATAGATGAAAAGACTGATGCCCAGAGATCTTAAGTGATTTTTCCCACTGTCACATGGGTAATCAGTATGTGTATATGTATAGTAAATATACATACACACATATACATATATATGCCTATACATACATGATTATGCAGGACACATTTGATTACAAACTTGATAAAAGCCAGTGTATATCTCAGGGAAGTCATGGGGAAGACAAGAGATAACATGTTATTTCCTCCACATATTTATACCTGTGTACCATGATCAGAACTCTATACCTTCAGAGTGATCCCTCCTTACTAAGCCTCTCAACGAGGCCAGCATTATTTGTCCTTTACCCTAACAGTTCTGCCTTTAATGGACAGGTAATCAATTCCCCAAGGAATTTGGTTACCTAGATATCCCCTAGAATATTAGAATACTGCTGTCCCTGATCCCCCCACACGCCTTTCCCTTGGATCCCAAGACACACATTATATGAGGGTTCTGACTGAATTAAAGCAAAAATGGGAGAGGATGGCACCTTGACCCCAAGCTGAAATATATAATATGAGGCTTTAAGGCCAAGGCCTATAACTCTCCCCCCTCCCCTTTCTCTTCCTTCCAGCCCCACACACTGAAGCTGGGACTTCTGTTAATTGTCATTTGGGGTTCTGATTATGGCTTCCTCTGTGTCTCACCAGAAGCTGAGTTGTCCAAGCCCCTAACCTGGGCAGGCTAAGAGCTCATCTTCAGAAGGTGACTTGCTTTAGAGCAGGGGATATCTCTGCTTGTATTTGTAGTCCCAATTCTTAGTAAAGTACTTGGCACACATTAAGTCCTTAATAAACACTAGTTTCCTGAGTGCTAGATTATAGATAGACATATGTGACTGGTAGGCCGTTGTGGAGGGTAGAATTTGGGCTTCTGGGATCTTCACTCTTTAGAGCTTGAGACTGTATTTGGTAGGGAAATTTTGTCATCACCTCTGCCAGGCTCTGATTTTCTTACATTATAAACTCTTTCCTCATCCCCAAGGAAACACCTGGCAAAGATGGGAAGTGTAAACTCCCTGGGCCAGTTCTTAATTCAAGTCTCTTCCTCCTGGACAGTCTCATCAGGAAACTATTCACATGCCCCCTCAAAGTGGCCTACCCAGTCTCATAAAACCCAACTGGGAGAAGAGACAGCTTTACTGCTATAGAAATAACAGAAAAGAGCAACAGTACTGGGTGTAATGGAGATAGGAGAGAGGCCTCAGACTCATTTCACTTCCTGGGGCACCCAAATTTGATGGCACTTTATGGGCTGGAATAGGTAAGTAGAAGAGTATGGTCAAGGCACCCAAGATGCTCTACCACAGTGCCAAGTGGCCTGCACTGGTATAGCCTTCTGTTCCATATCAGGTTTGTAGGAGGACTTTGTGTCAGTTGTCATCATCATCTTCATCATCATCATCATTATTATTCTTAATTTTTAAAAAATCTTAGCATAAGCCTACAACAAACGACTACCTTGCATCTATTGTTTTTTAAAATTTTAATTGATTAATATTATATTTAATATTGTATGCACTATTTTGCATGAGGATAAAACTATCCTCTTTGAAATTGAATACAAGTATTGGGATAGAGGATCATTGAAAGTATCCTACTAGTTAAAATTTCAGTAGCAGGGTAGCATAGTAGGAATGAAATATACCTTGTCCTAGACCCATGTGATTTTGTTTTCTTTGGCTAGGTCCCTATATACTGAAAATTTTTCATTCCACATAGCTTGAAGATTATGATTATTGGAAAGAAGGAAGGGAGGGAGGGAGGAAGGAATCAAACATTTCTTGTGTCCCTACTATTATATTACATTATATTATATTATGTTATATTATATTATATTATATTATATTATATTATATTATATTATATTATATTATGTTATGTTATATTATATTATATTATGTTATATTATATTATATTATATTATATGCCAGCCATTATGCTAAGTGCTTTTACAGATATCTCTTTTTGAGGTCAGTGCTCATTAATATCCTCATTTGGCAGTTGAGGAGGCTGAGACAGATACAGCTAATAAGGATCTGAGGCCATATTGGAACTCAGTTCTCTCCAACTCCAGATTCAGGACTCTATTTACCGTACTACATAGCTGCCTCTATTTGGTGTGGTGATATGTATTAGAGAACATTTTCCTTAAATTTTTGTTGATTAATGTTTTGTTCAGGTTACTGCAGAGAGCAGTGTATCTGTAAAAATAGATCATTTCCATTATTGGTTACTTGTTGAGTTCTCAAGGATATTTTGAGGTCTTTATTTTCTTAGGGAGACTTGTCTTCTGTTAATTAGTGAAAATTTATGACCTTCTAATTTATATATCCAGCCACCAGCTTGTGTCTCATTAAGTATTCTGTAGCAGCCTGAAGTAATATGTTGTACAGTTTCCTCCATTCTCTTGCATAATTTGGATTAATCAAAGAATCCAGGCTCATTAAGGTTAACTTATCTGTAATTTCTTGTAAGAAGAATCTGGATTTTATTACCATAAATCCCATACCTAAAATTCATCCCTCTGGTTGTTGTCTTTTGTTCAACAGATTTTTATTTTATATAGCACCTACTTATGGGATTGTTACAAGTATTGTATGAGATAAAATGTATAACGTGTTTTGCAAATCTTAAATCACTATATAAATTTATAATTATAATAAAATCACTATATAAATCAGAATAATAAATTATTGTTTTGGTTTTGTTCCTTTTGTTATTTAATAAATGCATGCGATTGTAAACCATTGAGTGCTATTTGATTCTACATAGGTTCCTTCCAGAAGTAAACCGCATTTTATTATGATGAACAAATTTTATGATGCACTTGTACTTTTTGATGCTCATTGACACATTGTTGGATGATGGAATGCTGGTAATCAACAGATCTCAGATTTCCCCAAGCAATCTATCTGGGTATATAAAGGTACCACTCTACTAGGCCATGGAGAGAATCAGCCATATAGTCTACTGCTCAAACCAGAGATCCACTGAGCGTCAGAGTCCTAGGGAGAACCTGAGGAAAGTTATCAGGGTAGGTAGAAAGCCAAAGGAAGAGAACAGTGTATATGGCTGCCCTTGGAACTTTTCTAGAAGATCTGGTGCTCCATGCTTGAGTTCCTTTACACTCAGGCCCAGCAAAGCCTGTGCTTTCTCCAAGGCTTATGACTGTAGGAGAGCAACCTTGGGGTATTCTACTAGAGAGTAACTTTGATAGAGTTATGGATGATTCCAATGTAGCACCACCTGAGGAAGCCAGAAGTGGAATTTACCCAACCATGTGGCTGACTGCCTAAGCCTGCCTGCAGAGGCAGCATTGGGGCATTTACAGTAGGTCCAGGGTGTCACTCTTAGAAACAGAGCCCAAAGCTGGCCCAGTCCCAAAAGATCCCCGGCCTGGCCTCCTCATTTTACAGATGGCATAAGTGAGACCCAGTGAAGTGGAATGACTGTCCAAATGAGTAGCTAATTATTTATCCTTCAATCTGAAAACCAAAAGTTATAAAGTAGTAGCAGATGGTGTATACTCTTTGTAGTTCTTCTTTTTAATCTTTGTTTCAGATGTTTATGTTTACTATCATTCTTATAAAGCCAAAAATATAAGATAACAAATTCCTTTACAGCCAAACCTAGGGTGAAAGAAAACTCGAATCATTTTTGTTAAAATGGGATTTTCTTCAATGCATGTATTGCTAGAAATCCAAGTTCCTTTGATCAAAGAGAACTGATAGCTTTTGTGAGTAAATTAGCAATTCAAAAGGAGAGTTTGTAAACCACTAGCTTCCTCCAGCAATCCTTCTCACCACCTCCTCCTGGGGTAGAGGGGAATGTCTAGACTGGTTTTGTGACTTTTTGTTCTTTTTGAAAAAAATAAATATTATTTAGGTGAATTTTAATAGGGTTGTAAAGTTTGAGCTGGGAAGAAGTTAGTATAATACACAGTTCAGATCATTTGAGCAGGTCAAATATAAATGACTTAGTTTCCCATCTCTTGTCTGTAATGCAAAGAGGTCTTTCATTGTAAATAGTAGCAGGACCTTGGACAAGTTTTGGGTAAAGCAATTGTTTTACTGAGTGGATGACTTCATTATGCAGAGCTCTGCCTCAACTGGAGACCTGCTTTGTGATACAGAATGCTGTCTTATAACGTGTTTTTTTTTTTTCTATTAGCAATTATTACTGATTTTCTTAAAGCTTAGATCTTTTAGGAATCACAAAACGTTCCTAGTTGCAGTTGGATTTGGAAATTAGCATTTTCCCCTCCTTCTTCTATAACGTTGATGATTTCAGGCAGTTAAAATCTATCATCCTGTGCTTTTCCAGGATAGCACTTCTATGTGTTATATTCTCCCTTCAGATAGAAATTTCTCTATCCACTTCTCCAATTATTTCTTTCTCTCTTGAGATTCATAAGAAACCCATTTAACATTCCAGAAATAGGCATTTATTCAATTAGAGCACAAGACCTGGGCAAAATGCTAAGACAATTCAGTTCAACAAGCAAATATCTGTGGTGTACAAGGCATTGCCCTAGGTACATGACGCTTAATCAGAACAAAACATTACATTTGTGTTCTTTTATGAAACACTTTCCCAAACACTTATTTCATTTGATCCACCCAACAGTGCTGAGTAGTAGGGCATATTTTATGACTTTCTGCCAAGATTACACAGCTAATAATTGGTGAGGATTACAATGTGTTTCTTTTGACCCATATTCAATATTCTTCCATGCATATAATGAAATGAATATAAGGTTAATCTTTTCAATTATTGTCATTTCTTTCCCCTTTTGGGTATTGATAGATTGTCTAAACAGGCTAGATTGGATTTATTTTAATTACATTCTCTATCTTCTCATTTTTATTCTTTCTTCCTGTTTGGTATTGATTTTGGTCTTTGCTCTAAAAAGGCCTTGTCTGATTGACAGAGATAACTAATTAGCAAATGACTCTGATATTGGTAACTAGTAATCTCTTGCCTCTTTACTTCTGTATTCAATTTTTGTGATGTTGTTTGTGGACGACTGACTCTTGCCAATTGTGTTTATGTATAGACATAAGACTTCTCTGTAGACCACATATCTTTGGTTTTTCATTTTTATTATTTCTAATTCCTAAAGTATGTATTTTTTGAAAAATTTTACCACACTCTCTTATTGATGCCTTTGCACTAGTTCTTAAATTCTTAATCTTTAAAATTGATTTAATTTGGAGAATCTCATGAAATTGTTCATAAAATGTCTCTACCTCCTTGTCCTCTGTGCACATATTGACATTTCACTCAATCAGGTTAATTCAATAAGCATTTATTAAGCATTTATGTGTCAAGCACTGTGCTAATTACTGGTGACACAAATATAAGGACAAAGAATGATAGTGCCCTCAAGGAGCTTCCATTCTAATAGGAGAAGACAACACATAAAAGGGACCTAAAAGTGGTAGGAAGGGTGAGGAAAGTATATGGGTTGGGACATGGTAGATAAAAATATGAAGAGTCAGGCAGCAGTGGAGTCTGGAAAAGAATGAAGATATGAGTGGCCTAGGCAGTTTCCTTAAAATGGAAGTAACTAGAGGAACCAGCCTATCAGGAAGGGGCCTCAGGAGTGGAGAGTGGTGGTCCAAGGACAGAGAGAATGTCCTTGGTGGGAGGCTTCTGGGATGTGGTAGGGAAGGTCTGCAGATTCAGGAATGGAGCCTGGAGACTTTTTTTTTTAAAGATACCTGCACTATTCAGGCAATATGCTAGATGTCTTGGATACAAGAGATGAAAAATCAAAACTCCTTACTCTCAGAGAATTTATATTCTAGTTTTTATCCTACTAGGGGATATTAGAGGTACACACATAAGCATATATAATATATGCAAAGTAAATGCAAGGTAGTTTCTGGGAAGAGTTATTAGTAGGGCAAGGAATCAGGAAAGGCCCTGTTCTGGGCTAGGCATGACTCAGACCAGTCTCCTAGTAGAGTAGGTTTGATATCAGAACAAAATAAGACTTATTAGTCATTCAGTGGTTGTTATAGGATGGATATATGTGTGTGTATACACAAACATACAGACATACATGTATATATAAATCTACATATATGTGTATGTATATGCATGCATGTGCATATATACATATATAAACATGCAGATGTGTGTGTATATATGTATGTGCATGTGTATATGCAGTGAGGACACCTCAAGCTAATTCAGCTGAGCAAAGTTCCCTTGCCTTTACCAGCATAGATTTTGAGTATCCAGGATCGCCTCCATACCATAATGAGGCTTCAGAGGAAGTCTTTGTGAAAATTGATAAAATAATAGATATTAACCATGTCTGTCAAATTTCAACGAGGTAAGTCAGTCATTATAAGAGGAAGGACCAAAGGAACCTAGGAATCACCTTAACTGGGAATAATTGGTATTTCTGGTTAAACAAAAAGATTCCATAACAATCCAGGACAATACTAAATTTTATACAAACATATATCAATATATATGTATGTACACACATATATATTTCTATCCGTACATTATGTTATGACAGTTATATTATTATATTATGTTATGACATAATGTGATATAGCATATTGCATTATTTATATACTTTTAGGATATTATTATATATTATATGTTTTAAATAAAATCTTACATAGGAGGATGGTAGGACATTTTAAACATCAGCATTTCATGAAATAGTGAAGATCAATGGAAAAGGAAACAAACTTACAAAAAGGTAGTGGGTGGTAGGTGGGATTTTAAAAGCATTTTTCTCCATAGTTAAGAGTGACATGTGGATGCTAACATCATGATTCTTGATATTCTGCTTGAGGAAGTAAACATGTCACTAGAGCAAATAAAGATGGAAAAACCAGCTGGATTGTACTAAGTAAACAATAGTGGATGTCTTGGTTGGGGATTTTACTCCAGAAATTTTGCCAAGAACTGACTGAATTGAGAAATTTATCTAAATACTATTTTATTCCAATGGTGAAGAAGAGTTGAAGATGACAGAGAAACATAAATTGCATTGACCATATTGGTCACCAAAGGAAATGACCAGGACATTCTACCAATCCTATCTTCTGGTTTAATTATCAGTCATTCCATAAGAAGTTCCTATGATTGAGGCATTAATAGCATATCCAGATCAGATGAGAGTGTCCTGTTTGCTCTGATAGCAAAACCAAATGACAATTACTCATCTGTACTTTGATGATTTCATTCTTGATTCACTGACAGCTTGATATGCAACTATTAGGTCTTGTCATTAAGACTGTTTCATATATTCTTGATGGGCAGTGCCAGGAAGTCAAAAGTCATTCTTCCATGCCACATACTTTATAGTCATGTCAAGAAACATTTATTAGGACCTACTATATGGCAGGCACTGTATCTTATAAGGACCAGGGATCAAAACAAAACAAAACAAAAACCAGGAAAGTAAAGCAAACCCCTGCTCCCTCAAGAAACTCACAGTCTAATGGAGGAAATAGCTTCTGAACAATTAAGTATAAATGATATTTGTAGTCTAAATTGAAGATAATCGGGTGGGAGAGGGGCACTGTCATTAAAACTTTAAGGAAAGGTTTCTTACAGAAGTTGGAGTTTTGGTTGAGATATGATGGAAGCCAGAGACGCCTGGAGGACATATAAAATCAAGAGAACTAGTGGAAAGCCCTTGTGATGTTATACTTAGAGAAGGACATGGATAGCAAAATCATAGCACAGAAAGGTGCAAATAGATTACAATCTACACCACTGGAGGGACGATCAGTAGTAGTAAAATCACACATGCATTGATGTATCGGGATATCAAATCATCAGCGAAATTATTTATTGATGTGTAGTTAATTCTATGTATTTCTGATTTCTCAATAATACACAAAACATTTTATACATTTGTTAATTTGAGTATCTTCACTGAAGGCTCTCCAGAATTCAGGTATCATTAAATTGAGCACAGTCTTGTTTAGTAATTCAAGTAGCAACTCTAGAGATTAAATGAATAAATTTAAAAAAAAACATTTAAGTACTTGCCATATGTCAAGCACTCTACTAATTGCTGGGTATGCAAATATAAAAGACAAGTTAGTCCCTTCCTACATGGAGCTTGCATTCTCATAGAAAGAAACATCATGTGAAGAGAATAATGGCCAGGGAGGGCCATTTTTGTTTGAAAATTTATAGAGATGATGAATAGAGCCTTAGGGGAGATGAGTTAACATATTTGCTTTTTAAGAACCAATATTAATTACTCAAAGATTTATCCCAAACATTATCCCACTGATTTATCCCAAATATTATCATCACAATGATATAATTTGGGTTTTTAGTTATTGTTTATATATAGAAAGGAAGAGAAAGACAGAAAATATTGTCGGTAAGTGATGGGATTTAAGAGAACTTTAGTAGATGGAATAAAAGGACACTGATGAGGATGATATTATTGGAAAGGGATTATGAATGTAAGAAAGAAATATTTGACTTAGATGACTTACAGAAAACCAAAAAAAGAAATGAATTTTCTCTCCTCTTCAGTAACTCACAATTCTATAAATTCTGGCCCTTGTCTCTTTTCCAAGACACACAGGCATCCTGCCATCTATGCCATTAATTTGTTCACAAATGTAGCTTTAGGTGAAAAAGATGAAAAATAAGTTGGAGATGGAAGAGGAGAATAAATAGAGGGAAAAACCATTTATTAATTGTTTACTATGTGGAAAGCATTGTGTTAAACACTACAGTTACAGAGAGAAAAGGAAGAAGTTAGAGCCTGTTCTTATTCATTTATTTATGTACTTTTAGTTGAGAGCATTCAGTTCCACAATCCCCTGAGTTCCAAATTTTCTCCCCCACCTTTTCTCCCCCCTACCCCTATGGCAGCATGCAGTCTGATATAGGCTCTACAAATACCTTCACATTAAACATTAGTCAAGTTGTGAAGAAGAATCATAACCAATGGAATAAACTATGGAAAGAAGGAACAAAAAGAGAGAGAGAGAGAGAGAGAGAGAGAGAGAGAGAGAGAGAGAGAGAGAGAGAGAACGCCAGTGGTTTGCTTCAGTCTGCATTCAGACTGTAGTTCTCTCTCTGGATGTGGATATCCCTTTCCATCATGAACCTTTTGGAGTTGTCTTATAACCTTACATTGCTGAGAGGGGCCCAGTCTATCAAAGTTAGTCATCGTGGATACGATGTGTCTGTAATTGTGTACTTCTGCTCTCCTCACTCAGCATCAGTTTATATGTCTCTCCAGTTTATTATGAAGTCCATCTGCTCCTCGTTTCTTATAGCACAATAGTATTCCATTACATCCATAAACTGCAGCTTGTTTAGCCATTCCCCAATTGATGGGCATGCCCTTGATTTCCAGTTCTTTGCCACCACAAAAATAGCTGCTGTAAATATTTTTGTACATACCCTAGACTCTGCTCTTAAGGAGCTCGGTTCTCTAATAGAAGAAGGCAAGTATAGGTGGCTTGAGCTGCGAGCTTAATGAAAGGCCCCATGATCTTGAGAGTACAGCAGAAAAGTAAATGCTAATGTATCTTCCTTAATGTCATTTCTATTAATAAAACCATAGAAATTCTGATGTCAAAGCATTTGATAATTCCAAGAGGATGGGAGTTGTTCTCTGCAAAATTTTGCTTTTATGTGTCTCCTTTTCTTTATGGTCTGGGAATATCTAGGACATTTAGGTTAAAACTTTGAACTGGATGATTATACAGTTCTTAAAATCTCTGCATGATATTTAAAAACATCTTTCTCCAGGAATGAACTGGTCTTATCTCCAGGGCTTAAGGAAGGCCATTAGTCTACCTTGTCCCCCAACAAGGATCTTCTTTTAACATTTTCATCCAGCCTTTGCTAGAATTCAGTTTATTTTTTAAAGATTTAAATTAGAAAGTTAAAGGTTGACTATGTCCATCAGTCAATGAACAGCTATGTGAAAGGCTTGGACAGGAGTAAAAACAACGACATGCATTTATTAAGTTTCTGTTTTGGGGCAGTTTCATCTTGTTTGTCTGTACACAGTTGTTTGACCATTGTCTCTCTCCTTAGATTGAATTCCTCAAGAGCAGAGATGGTCTTTTACCCTTTTTTGTATCCCTGATTCTTATCCGGTACCTCGAAAATAACAGATGCTTAATAAACATGATAATACATTTTTTAATGTAATTATATGTTTTTTCTTATAAAATTATTGATTATAAATGTTTATTTGGGGTTATTATACAGTACTTGTGTTTGTTGAGAATCATAGAAAAAGAGCAAGATTATAGAACTTTGCTCACAAAGGACCATCAAATTCACATTCTGCAAATCCATAAGAAAGAATGAATGCTGAAGTATAACTCCTCCAGGTAAGCACAGGAAATGAATAAAGTAGATGGTACATGATGAACTTTATTTTCCCCCAGATCTGTATACCACAGCAATTTTTTTTTAATTAATGGTACAGCTGTTACAAATATCATTCTTCCCTGTTGGAAAATTACTTATATCATTTTCTCATGGGTAGTAGTAATGCCCATTGAAGATTCTTATTTAAATCTTTTTAATGCATTGTTCTATGCTCTGTTATTTATTTTAAAAAATGAAAAGAGGTGCCTACAAGATTTATGAGCTTATTTTACCTTAATTAAAACTTGAACAGAAGATCTTACTGGAACATCATTTTTGACATATTTCCTAAAGGAATTAGTGAGTCATTATTTTCTCTATGGAAATAAGCCAATTTTAAGGAAACAACTGGACCCATTCCCATTTCTACCATTGAGTCTTCAACATTTACAAAAAAATGCCTTCCAACTTTGTGGATATCCTCATCTGAAATTTCCTGATAATGAAAGACATAAAACATTTATATTTAGCAATACATATACACCATACCTCCAGGTCCTGATATCTACTTATAAAACTTATATTTTAATATGTAGACTCTGTGGGATGTCATCTAGAAACCTGAAGGACTATGAATTTTTATGTCAGCATGATCCATAAATATAACAAATAATAAAATAAATATGGAAATATCAATATTGACTTTGAATTTCATTCACCCTAAGGACTTCTCTACACTGAATACACACACACACATTTTAATGAAGAAAATTCCATGTATTTGAGCAGGAAGTAGAACAAAATATTTAATATTTTACTAATAAATTTATTTATAAAATGGGTTTTTACAAAAGCGTCTTTAGATAACTGAATTGCCTTAATCTCCACATTTGCAATACAGCTTATGTCGGGAAAACTCAGAAATAGAAAACAGTGAAAAGAATTTTCAAAACTATATCTCAAAGAGAAGCTTCTAATGTAAATATCCTCTCAAGTATAACCGTAGCAATAACATAAATCTTAATTAAAATCCAAATTATTTGCTTTGCTAATAAAATGATTAACTATCTAAAGTTTCTTTAAAGTCTGATTCAATAGGAATAATAGGATTACACATTTAACTCATTTGTATTCTCTAACTATAAAACACAATGATCTGTCATTCAAAGAACATAACTCAAATTTAGCATTCTATCACTTTCTGCATGGCGATAATTCCCTTCTATTAATTTTTAGATTAAGGCTAAAAACAGAACTGAGCTTCTGGATTTAATTACTTTGTCACAAATGCTCGGTTCTTATCACTTTCTTATATTTATTAGAACAGTTGTGCTGAAAATATGAGTTTTTCAGGAGGGGAGTAGCTTGGAATCGTTAAAAATACTCCACAATTTTTCAAATGCAATTTGATCTGTTGTCTTTCTCGTATTTTATTTTAATCGTGCCTCATCATCCAATTCTGCTGCCTATCCAAAGAATATGGATTGATATACCAAATAAGTGTGCTGGTCTCACAATGAGTTGTATGTTATACTATAGGTAACTAGAGCTTTCAAAAACCTCCAAGTAAACCAACTTGCCAGTGACCCACAAGCAATAAAAAGAGTTTCCTCCAAATACGTTCAATTTATTTACAACAGTGATATGCCCAAACAGTGGCACAAGTATATTGTCAAGAAGCTGTATGATAAGACCAGGAGGAAGACTAACAAGATTTAGAGGAAAGCTTCTAACACATAGTTGCAACACATAGTAGAAACTCTGTAGATGATATATGAGAATGATGCAGGATAAGAAGGTCTATATGAAAAAATATTGACACGTATAGAGAAACCATAGCCAGATCCACTGAGGTTTAACTATAGTGACCCTATCACTCAATTGCTTACAACCTGTTATTTGTTATTTTGCTGTTTTATAATCATCTTTAGGGTTAATATATATTTTTTTTTGGAGGGCAATTGGGGTTAAGTGACTTGCCCAAAGTCACATGGCTAGTAGGTATGTCAAGTGTCTGAGGCCAGATTTGAACTCAGGTCCTCCTGACTCCAAGGCTGGTGCTCTATTCACTGCGCCACCTTGCTGTCCCTATAATCTTCTTTAAAACAAAAACAAGCAAACAAAAAATTAACAATGCTATATTAAACCTTTTCATATCACATGGAGATTTTTAGGATTCAGAAGAAGAAATGATTTAGAGATAATTTTGTCTAATTCCCTCACTGTACAGTTGAGGAAAGTAAGGCCCAGAGAGAAGAAGGAAGGGATTTGCTTAAGGCCAACATATGGAAGCTAGGTGGCATAGTGCATAGAGTATAAAACTTGGAGTAAGGGAGCCTTTCTTGGCCACTTACGAGCTGGATGTCCTTGAGCAAGTCACTTATTCTCTCCCAGCCTTGATTTCCTTATCTGAAAATAGGGAACATAATAGCACCTAGCTATTCAAAGAGTGATTTTGAGGATTAAATGAGAAAATGTTTGCAAGCCCTTTGAAAGACTTAAAAAGCTATATAAATGCTATCATTCTTATTAGTCTGCCTTCTGTAATGGAAACAAGCTAGACTGACATAGGCTGTCCATGATTTTAAGCTTAAGGCTCTTTTCTGGCTGCTATATCTACTCTTCTTCCAATCAAGGAGGGAGAGTGGTGGGAAGACTCCTACTATGACTTCATTGGAACTCTTGAGATCATGTGTCCATTGGCAGCCATTGAATACCAAACTTGAGTCACAAAGCAACTCAGATGAATATGGATTTATGAGACCCTAGGAATCTGTATCTATGGTACACATTAGTATGTCCCTCTCTCAATGAGAGTAAGTAATATTCTTCTACAATGTTGCAGGAGACTTCTTATCTACTCAAAGAAAGTGTCAGGACCCACCAAGGTATAGCCAACAGTAGGCAGCTAGGTGGAGCACTGGGCCTGGAGTCAGGAAGACTCACCTCCCTGAGTTCAAAATTGGCCTCTTGGATACTTAAAAGATGTATGACCTTGGGCAAGTCACTTAACCCTTTTTGCCTCAGTTTCCTCCTCTTTAAAGTGAGCTGGAGAAAGAAATAAAAAAACCACCCCAGTATTTTTGCCAAGAAAACCCCAAATGAGGTCATAAAGAGTCAGACATAACTGAAAACAACTCAACAATGAAAAATAAAAATATTTATTAGGAAGATTCATTCTGTGAAGTTTAGACTCAGTCAAAGGGTCATACTTGAGGACCTAGAGGGCCACGTGTGGCCTCAAGGTCTCAGGTTCCCCACCCCTGGTCTAGTGTAAGAGGTCTTTTTTTTTTTGGCTTTTTTGTTTATTTATTTTTTTTTTTTTTTGCTTTTTGGAGGGGGGGAAGGTAGGGCAATTGGGGTTAAGTGACTTTCCCAAGGTCACATGGCTAGTAAGTGTTAAGTTTCTGAGATGAGATTTGAACTCAGATCTTCCTGACTCCAGGGCCGATTCTGTATTCACTGTACCACCTAGCCACCCTGAGTTCAAGAGTTCTTAACTTAGGGACCACAATCTCCAGAGGGTCTGGTGTTAGAATTCAGGGGCTTCATAGTGGGGTAAAACACACCTTTATTTCAATATAATTGACTTCCTTTGTAATCTTATCAATTTTTTTTTATGCATTTAATAACATTATTCTGAGAAGGGATCCATGAGCTTCACCAGACTGCCAAGGATGTCAATGACATAAACAAACAAAGTTAAAAACCTCGGACTAAATAAATCTTCACTGACTTATACCTGTCTAGTCACATTTCCTAACTGGATTACTTTCCATCATATTACTTGGAGTTTCCCATTTCCTGCTTACAAGGCTTCATGCATTCCTCCGAAAACATCTTCATCATTTTCATAATTTTGTCTCCAAATTTTCTCCATTAGAGGCAATGCAGTGTGGTAGTAAACACAACAGACCTAAAATTGGGAGAATTTGGTTTCAATAATGTTTTGTCTTTATGTAAGGAAAATATTTCCTGATAACTTGAGCCATTCCAGTGGGCTGATTCCATAGGTAGAGGATTTCCAGTTTCTAGATAGCTCAACTCCTCTTCACCTTTTCTTTGTAGAAGAATCCTTAGCTACCTTAGAAGCAAAGCTCAGGTCCTTCTTCCTAATGTCAGCCTTTCCCCATCCCCTTCTAGATATCTCATTGCATATATTCTGCATACATGTTGTATCCCTTCCCCCTTACCCCTACCAGTCTCCCCTCAGCTGTCATCCCCTGCCCTGTGGAATGTAAGATCCTTGAAGGGAGGGACTGAGTGTTTTGTCTTTGTCTTTGTCTTCCCAGAAATCAGCACTGGGCTTTTCAAGTAGGTGCTTATTGATTGACTCACTTCCTGATCATCATAATTGGCACCTCATAAATACTTTTTAATGATTATTGAATATGAAGCTAGCAAAGACTGGATGAATACGTTGCAGAAGTGTGGACTCATTGGCCTCCAAGGTCCTGTTCTTGTCTGACATTCTTCGATTCTGTAAATTCCATCTCTGTTGGTTACCTGTGCTATGGACCTTGGGCAATTCACTTCTTGGCTCTGGATCTCTGTTTTCTCCTCTGTAAAATGAGAAGGTCAGACAAATAATCTCTATGGTCCTCACCCAGCTCTAAGTACTGTGACAATTCCATGCCTTTTCCTTTTTTTCCAAAAATGAAATATATTTTTTAAAAATTCCCCATGAGTTTCTCCTAAAAACAGTAGTCTTTGTCTTTTTTTAAATAACTCCTAATGGCTTCATATGCATGTTTAAGTTTCTGTAGTGGTGTTCTCATTCGTATCTAACCTTGTATTCTTCTTAAGAGAAGGAATTACTTTTTACTCTCTGCAGAAAGTGGTACTGAGCATGTATTGTTGAGCAATGTTTTAATTTTCCTCATCTTTGTTCTAATCTATTAAATTAAGAGAAAGTAGTTGTTTAGTTATCTGATAAGGAGGCAGCTAGGCAGCCAGGAATTATGTCCAATTATGAATGCTTCTTTCACCTTTAAAAGGCAATTTCAAGTTTCTTTCTTTAATAGGGATAATAACATTGTCACTTTGCTTCCCATGGGTAATTGCAAACACAGAGAACGGTGCCTGCCTAAGCAGGCATATGGGAAATAAAAGGGAATAGGAAGGTAAATGAGGATTAGTTGTAGTTAGTTAATGGTATAAGATAACTGGAATATAGGTTCCAAATTATTCTTTTCAAGGTGTTTTGGAATCTGTGGGTAATCATGATAATTTATATGTACACCACTTCACTCTTTCCTTTGGGGATATGCTGGTAAACGTTTAACAATGTGAACTTTGCGGGGTGAAATGTACCCATGACATACTTTTAAATTAATCTGCATTATTAACATTTCTTTGTCACATTCTTAGATCTCGACAAACAATAAACTGACCTCTCACTTACGGCATTTGACAAGTTTCCAAGTATAGATACTTACATTGAAAATTTAGGTGGCTCATGAACAGTGACTAAATCAATTGGTTTTGAATGGACTATGTCAACTCAATACCATATGGCCCCATTCACCATTCCAGTAACTTTCTGGGCCAAAATGTCCTTCCCTGCTCATGGCTCCCCTTTGTATATTATCTCTACCATTAAAATGTAAGCTTGAGATTAAAAAAAATTTCTTTACTTTTTCCATTTGTATCCCCATGTCTAGTACGTAGTAAACTTTTTTTCATAGTAAACTTTTAATATATTTTTTCATTCATTTAATTTGAACTTTCTGAATAATAATTGTCATTTTCTATTTTTATGCTCTCAAAACTGTAGTTATACAAACCAGTCAGATTAATTCCATGTTAATAAATAAATAAGGATATTAACTACAATGTTAGGAGAAACAGTTGTTTTCATTAAAAATAAAAGGATGAAATTGTAAAATATGTGAAGCTTTTATGTTCCTGGTGATCATTTTATAAAAGGTGTGGGATCTAAAATGCTCTCATGCCCAAAGTCATTGAATTATCTTTAAGTATAGGGTTATGCTTTGAGAGAAGCCTAACAATACCTAAGTTCTTGTCCTACTTTGTGGTTTCCACATTCTAAGAATAGGTTTTTGCTTTTCATTTACTAGTAATGATTCAATTAATGCTTTTGTATGACCTAGAAAAAAAGAACTATAATGTAGAAGGAAGACAATATTAGGCCCAGTTCTGTCCAGAATAATTTTCCCTAAACCTATTATATGTGAAAGTCCCCAAATTGTGACTGAATAAGGATATAGTTCGTTGAGATCATATTTGGTGGAAGAAATGTGTCAGGATCTCATAGAAAAAAGTGTGATGGAATAGATTGATATGGACATAACTGTGCAGCTGTTCAGATAAGGAAAGTGCCTGTGCTGTTTAATGCTTCATATACAGATATCTAGTAATTCGCATGTGTGTGTGCACGTGTGCGCGTGTAGTGAAAATTGCAAGTCAATGGTTTTTAAATTATTTATGAGTTGGAGTGTTACATTAGATAAAGTTTTGGGTAGTCATCAGCTGTCAGTCCTTTCTTTTAGCTCACCCATGTAACAGGGAGATTAGGCAGTTCGTTCACACTCATAGCTATTGGTCTGTTGTATGGAGGCTGAAGAAAACAGTTAAAAAGCAAAGCAACTCCCTGTTCAAAGGAACAAACCCTGACTTCTAGGACAAATAGATTGAAGGTCCAAGGAGGCCAGCACTTCACTTAATATTGGGAAGATCTTTCTAGCATTAAGACTGCTTAAAAATGAAATGAGTTGCCTAACCTAGGAATTTTCAGAAACTGAGTGATTAACTGCCTTTGTTTTTGGAGACTGGCTTTCTAAATTTAGTAGGATATTAGAACAGGTAAGCTACAAAAACCATTCTAACTTTAGATCGTTTGATTCTCTTCTCTTTTCCTGTCCAATGAAGTGATGGTCTGTTCTCATGATTGTAACCATTGTCAAAATCATTTATTAAGTGCCTGATTGCATATGGCAATTTCTAGAATTTAGAGGTGAAAAGAAAATAGCTAGTTTAGTAGTATTTTAGATGAGAAAATTTAGGCCTGGAGTATACACAGATGGTTAGGGGCAGAGTCAGAACTCAATCTCATGTCTTTTGACTCCAGATTCAGTGATCTTCCAATCATCGGCAACAGATGTGTCAGACACAGTCCAGGGACATTTTGGTAGTAATATTCCCAGGCAACCCAAAACTGATTAAAATATAATTTGGAAATAAAGTACAGAAGAACATAGAGAATATTAATATATGGTTCCATAAGTCAATTCACAGCCTGCAGGTATTCTTATGTACCATTTAGTGACTCTGTTTCTATTTGAGTTTGACCCTAATCATCTGCAGATGCAACTAAGAAAAATGTGCATGTAATAATTGAATAAATGTCCAGGACAAAGAGGGACATAAGTTCATTTATGTGAGCTGTGGATGAAAGATATTTCCTTCTTTGTAGAGGAGATAGGATTTCACCATCTGCTTGAGGAAAAGATAGGAGAAGACTTACAGTGTATGTTGGATGGGATTATCTAGGGTGTTCCAGACAGAGCATGGGGGGGAAAGTTTGAAAGTGTTGGGATGGTCAGATGAATGTGTTGAATAAAATGTCTAGGTTAAAAGTGATCGGGTCTAGGATTAAAGATGATGAAAGGGATATGAGATAGTCCAATAGGTATTCCAGAAGCCTAGAAAAAAATGGTAAAAACAAGAGGCTATTCAACCTTTGGATTATGTGGTTCCATTTAAAACCACATTAGATCCCTGCTTCAGGGTGATAATCATTGATTACAGTGAGGATGAAATGGACTAGAGAACCAGAGACAGGATATTTAGGTGAGTGCAAGGGTATGCTAGAGCCTGTTCTGTTGTGAAATTTTCAGTATGGGCATTTACACTTCTGAAATCTGTAATTTCTAGAAATGAGAGCTTGATTTATTGAGTTTTTTGATTGCCTAGATTTAAGAAAATATTGATAATACAGAAAAAATTTAATATTGATAATTCCAAATATACTTCTTATAGTTATGTGTAATTTTCCTCCAGAGAGCAGTAGTTGTTAAACATTTATCAGCACATCCCTGGGTGAAGTGTGTGTGTGTGTGTGTGTGTGTGTGTGTGTATGTGGGTGTGCTTGTATGTATATATGTATATATACATATACATGCATATGTATGTGTGCATATATGTATGTGCATGTGGATTGTATCCACACACATACATACAAGCAGGTAATATGGTCCCTGCTGTCAAGGAGCTTACATTCTAACAGGGAAAGACAAAACATCAAGGTGAGCCAGAAAAGGAGGGACTAGGGCAAGAAGGACTACTGGTGAGGAAGTGAAGCACTCTGGAGTGTGATTTGAGGTGAGAGTGGCATGAACATGGCTGTGGCCTCTTAAGAAATTGAGAACTTGGTCAGAGAGTCACCCATCAACCTTAGGGTTGAGGCATTTCAAGAGAAATAAAAATGAGAAGAAAACACCAAGGACAGGGAGAGAGATGATAAAGAAAGCAGAAGAACAGAACTAGATGCAAGTGAGAAAAGAATGTTTGTACAATATTAATGATCCTTAATATCAAAAGGTGTGTTATAATAGCAAGAAACTGTTATTTTCATCGAGGACTCCAGTGAAAGTGGTTTCAGTGACTCTGGGTGTTATTGTTCTGATTACAGATTCTGTTCTATTTCAGTCTTTTTTTTAAAATTAACTTTTGCTTATTTTTAGTTTACACCATTCATTTCCATGAGATTTTGAGTTACAAATTTTCTCCCCTACCTACTGCCCCAAAACAGTGATCCCATGTTTACCCCCTCT
>CM053591.1:19813162-19825454 GCA_028646515.1 Pseudochirops corinnae | reverse complement strand
TTTTTTTAAATCTCTGTGGGTTTCTGCTTCCAGAAGGAAAAGCTCTGTCCCAAATCACTGGGGTCCTCCTGGCTGCCGTAGCTCTCAGGAAGAGGCTGGGAACTCTTCCTATTTACTTCAGGCTGACTGGATAATGAAGACTCCAGGACCGAGGCCCAAGACTGTGATCCAGATCCAGGCCGCTCAACACAAGAGCTCTTGGCCCGAGAACAATCACTCAGGCCCCTGCCGTCTGCAGGCCGTAGGCGGGAAGCTACAACGCGGAGGCGGGTGCAAAACCTCTGCCTTTCGCTTTTCCGCTCTGGAGGCTTTTCGGCCAGACTGCTTATCTCCCCCTTTTGCAATCCCCACTCGCAGCTGGTGCTGATCCGCTCACCTGAGAGGCTCCTCTGCCACTCCCATCCAGCCGCCCCTGGGGCACAGCCACGACTTCAGGCCAGGCTGGTTTCGGTTCGCAGTGCTGATATGGTTCCTCATAGCCGAGCTGACTTTAGTGGGAAGTATCTTTGTGTGCGTTTTTGAGTTCTAGGATTGGTTTAGAGTCCTATTTTGTGGGTATTTTGGGGTGGCTATGTGAGAGCTGCGATATGTTGCTGCTGCTATGCCGCCATCTTGGCTCCGTCCCCTGTTGACTCTCTTTTCATGATTTTCTTGCATCATTCTCATTTCTCTTCCTTCTTAAGCTCCTCTATGGCTTGTAACGAGTCTACATTTTTCTTGGAAGCTTTTGGTGCGGGAGTTCTGACTATGTTGTCTTCCTCCCATTCCATGCTTTAACCCTTTTTGTCCCCCCATAAAGAATCTAAACTTGGATTGTTTGGCTTGCCTTGCTTCCTTTGCCTGTTCATGTTGCCAGTCATTTACTTGACTTTTGGGCTCAGTAGAACTCTGCTTCCAGAGAGGAGAGCTTTGTCCCAAATTTCTGGGGTTTTTGCAGCTGTCAGGGCTATTAGGAGGCCACCGTTTCTGCAGCCCCCACCAGCTTTGGCTCACTGACCACACAACTTCAGGACCACCACCCAAGACTACGATCCCAATCCAGCTTGGTTAAGGCAAGAACACTTAGCCTCTGAATGATTGCTTGGCCCCCCTGCAATCTGCAAGCCAGGAGTTCTGAAGCAGGCACGTGGAGGCGGCTGCCACTGCCGCTGCTTCTCACACTGGGGCAGATGGCTGGACTCTCTCCTCCAAATTTAGCTCAGTTCCACTGACCTTTCACTTAGTTCTTATTTCTTATAGGTTGATAATTCTGGAAACTGACACAGCTGCTGGTGATCCACTGTCCTGAAAGCTCCATCTTCAGCTTGTTCTGGCTGCTCTTGGGTTACAGCCACAGGTTCATGCAATGTTGGTCTGGGCTCCCAGCTAGCTGTGATGAACTCCTTTCCATCAGCTTGCCAGGCTGCCTTCAGTAGGAGCTTTGTTACTCTGTAATTTTGTGGGTTCTGGAGCTCTAAAATTTGTTTAGGGTCATATTTTATAGGTGTTTGAGGTGGTTCTGGGGGAGCTGTGGAGTTTTCCTGCTTCTATGCTGCCATCTTGGCTCTGCCTCCTTCTATTTGAATCTAAAATAATAGCAAATATGTTTATATAAAGTGCTTTAGAGTTCACAGAGTACCTTCTTGAAAACAACCCCATGAATTAGATAATGCAAATCTTATTATTTCCATTCTTTAACTGAGCAAACTGAGAATCAGTGATTCCACTTAGGCTTGAATTCTTTAAGCTTCTGTGCAAGAAAAATAATTTTCCATTTGGATAAACTCACTCTTATAATCAGATATTGTTTTCAGATGGAATTAACTTTTTTTTTTTTTGCTTGACCAAATACACAGAAAAAAAATTAACTTCAATAAGATTCAAATAAGCAAAGCCAGATGAAGTAAATATTATTTCCATTAGGATTTTCTACAGAATAAGCCTTTGTAAGAGTATCACCTTTGGTCAAGGATTTGCAACCAGGCTTATTTTTTTCATTCTGGTATACCTTGTCCAGTGTCAGATCCACATCTTGTCATTTCCCATAAAAGACAGTGTAGTGAATACTCTTTGGCCTCGTTCTAGCAGAATAACACAAGCTACATCTATCCCCTCAGGGTTCTATAGTTATATTTAAAGGGTTGAGGTGTATCTTTTCTAATATCATTGGTTCAAGATCACATTCCAGGTAGTAGTGACTAGTGCATCAGTTCTATCTAACTAGTTAACATAAACAAGCTTTTTAAAGTAATTTTACAAAGACATAGCAAGAACAGAAATATAAACTTTCCCAACACTTTGAGGACACACTTTCACCTATATAGCCTCAAGTGTCTGGGGAGAACAGACTCAGCCCTAATGTAGTTTCTAAATGACATACTATATGACAATTATGTCCAAAGGGAACATGACTATTAGATGAATCCTAGTCTTGGATACTTCTGGGCAGGGTCCCAAAGGGCCATTTCTTAGTCCTTGGGGCATCATTGCAGGACCTGCTGCAAAACCCAGCATGGATTCAAATTTTGAACTCGCAGGCCCTGAGTAGCTCAGTCTCATAACCTTTAGAAACTAACAAGATTATAACTTCAGATTTCCTTCACCAGGAAAAAGTCACACAAAGAGAAAGAAGTCAAAGTAAAGTGGATGGAGGTTGCCTGGTACCTCTTGGATTTTCCCTAGTTCTAGTTCCACTACTGTAGCCAATCAAAGCAGCTAGTTATCGGTTGATCAGCAGAATGGAAAGAACTACAGGTCATCTTCACACGTTCCTGATATCTTCAAGGTACTTCTATGCCATATCCAACAGAATTATCCAGATCCCTAACCTCTCATGAACAAGTCCCTTTGCACATACTCATAAAGGGTGGTTCAGTGTCCAGTACTGCATTGCTAAATATTGAGAGAATAAAAAGTTACTTTTTAAAAAGAAAGGTAGAAATTGTTTTTTAAAAGGTAAAAAATAAACAAAAAAATCTCATTGTGACATATTCTCCAGAGTTTTTTTGGTTTAAAATTACTAATTTACATTAAAAACCTTCCCTTTAATATTTTTTTTTACATATGACTTAAGATTAATCCCTTCCAGTTTCTTCCCTATGCCAGAAAATGCAGGAGCTTAAAAGAGAAGACTCATGCCTGTGTCTCTGCACTAGCATCGTATTTTCCTTTGTACTCAGGGTTGTGTTTGTATGGAGCCTAAAAACACAAGTTTACCTCAGTTGCAGAGATGCCCATATATGGTAGAGAACCAATATATGGGTAGAAGAAACCACATGATTTTCTTACTTGTCTTTGGGTGCCCTTGTGCTCACATACTGTGACCCAGTATTACACAAAAGCAGAGTGTGAACTTATTTCAGGAACTGAAGAGAGAGGAACATGAGCAGGAGCAAATGAGCCAGGCTTCTCTCAGCTTTTGTGTGGTAGGAGGAAGGGAAAAGAAGCTCTAATGGGGTTTAGTTTTTCTGTGTTCATTAAGTTTTAGGGTGTTTTTAGAGAATTGTGAAAAAAATTCAAATTAACTGGGCAGTGGGGTGTGTAAGTGTAGTTTTATTTCAATGTTTTCTTTGTCTTAATTATACTGCAGGAAATTAATGTTTTGTCTATAAGAAATTCCCTAGAAAGTGATAAATATGAAACATAAGTTGCATCAAACTCACTCCATACCATTTATATTTGCAGTCTTCTGTCTGTGATAAAATGGCCTCATTCTGTCAGCTGGAGGACTTGCTAACTTAGTCTCACACAACAGACTGTATTTATCCATAGTTGATAAGGATCTTGATTATATTCTCAGTCATCAGCACACTGTATTGAGAGTTATGATGAGACATGGACAGTATTGCTTTATTTTATAGAGATAGTAAAAAGCAAACAGTCCTAAAGATTTGTCATCTCCTTTCAGGTGCATGTTTTATTATGCAACAACCTTTTGCAATTCTTAGCTAACTGCCAGTACAACAACCATTTATAGTATTTAATTTTTGCAAGGACCAATTCGTGACCAAGTTTTAGATGGTAGCCTGAAAATTGTGTCTGTACTGTGATAGTTTATGATATACTTTTCTACACTGATGTTTGTCTGAAACAATCTGAAAATAAAATCCTGATACAATTACTGTTTGCTTTCCACACAGAACCGAAATTTATTCTTAAATATAACATCATATTACAATGCTAGCCAACGTACCACATTTCCCATTAACAAGCAGAGAGATATACAGGAGTTGGAGTTGGATTTTTTCAACATATTAAAATAAATCATTTGCATTTGCCTTTACTACATTTTAAGTCAACAGGTATTTATTGAGACTTTATAGTGTTTAAGATACCAGGTATGTAAAAAAATGAATAAATGAAAGACCCTGTCTTTATAAATGTCAATTGAACAATTAGAGTGAAAAAAGCAATATGTAGACAGGCAATTATATTTTGGAGGTGTAAAGATTCAGAAATAAAGTTCTAGGAATATTTGAGAAGGTAGATAATATTGTCAATTCAAAATGGGCAGTGTAAATAGTATAGGGGCTAGGGAAGGCTGCATGTAGGAAGTAATCCTTAAGATTAAGTCATTCATGTAGATAAAGATTCTGAAGCAGAGATTAAAAGGGAGTACATTCCAGAGATGAGAATCAGCCTGTGGGAATAAAAGCAATAGAATATTAAGTTTATGTCCAGTTTGGCTGGAATATGAAGTAGAAGTAATTTTACAAAGGGTGGTTGGAACCAGATTGTGGAGGATCTTACAAACCATCACTAAACTAGGAAAGAATTTTTACAAGTAGTGTCTCTAATAAAGGCCTCATTTCTAAAATATATAGAGAACTGAGTCAAATTTACGAGAATGCAAATCATTCCCCAATTGATAAATGGTCAAATATATGAAAAAACAGTTTTCAGAGGAAGAAATTAAAGTTACTTTATCTATAGTCATATGAAAAAATGTTCTAACTCACTATTGATTTAGAGAGATGCAAATCAAAACAACTCTGAGGTACCACATAATACCTCTCAGATTGGTTAACATGACAAAACAAGAAAATGATAAATGCTGGAGAAGATGTGGGAAAATTGGAATACTGATTCATTGTTGGTGGAGCTGTGAGCTGATCCAATCATTCTGGACAGCAATTTGAAACTATGCCCAAAGGGATATAATAATGTGCATACCCTTTAACCCAGCAATGTCACTTCTAGGGCTATATCCCAAAGAGATCATAAAAATGGGAAAAGAACCCACATGTACAAAAATATTTATAGCAGCTCTTTTTGTGGTGGCCAAGCGCTGGAAATTGAGGGGATGCCTATCAACTGGGGAATGACTGAACAAGTTGTGGTATATGAATGTAATGGAGTACTATTGTTCTATAAGAAATGATGAACAGGTGGATTCCAGAAAAACTTGGAAAGACTTAAATGGACTAATGGTGAGTCAAGTGAGCAGAACCAGGAGAACATTGCCCATAGTATCAGCCATAGTGTGAGATGACTGATTTTGATAGACTTCATCATTCTCAGCAATGCAAGGATCTAAAACAATTCCAAAAGATTCATGATGGAAAATGCCATCCATATCCAGAGAAAGAGCTGTGGAGTTGGAATGCAGAACAAAGCAGACCCTTTTTTTGTTTCGTTTTTTTCTTGCTCATGGTTTCTCCCATTCATTATAAATTTTCTTTGCAACGTGAATAATGTGAAAATGTCTTTAATAGGAATGTATGTGTAGAGCCTATATCCGAATGCATGCCATCTTGGAGAGGGAGAAGGGAGGGAAGAGGAGAAAATTTAAAACTTATGGAAGTGATTATTTAAAACTAATTTTAAAAACCTACCACTAAAGAATTTTTAACTGGGAAAGTATTTAATACTCCAGTGTCCCAGTAAATTTGACTTATGATGGGAAAGGATATTTCCTTACCAGGTATTGCCTACACAGAAGATATCACAGTCCTGGGCAATAAAATGGAATGTATATTGTGTCCAAAAGGAAATAGGAAGTTCCTGAAGACTTTTGACCACTGCAGTGACATATTCAGACTTTTAGGAAGATAATTTTGGCAGCTTTGAAAAAGGATTGATTGGATAGGAAACGTAACAGTCCATTCAAGGGGTGTTGAGCATCTTAACAAACATGGGAACTGATTAGATATGGAAGTAGAGGAAGAAGCAATAGTTAAACATGACTTGCCCAAGGTCACACAGGTATTAAGTGTCTTGGGCTGATATGAACTCAGGTCTTCCTGACTCCAAGCTCAGCACTTTATCCACTGTGCCAGCATTGTCACATGCTGTTGTTCCTGTACCACAGTTTGTTTAGCCATTTGCCAATTCATAGGCATGTACTTTGTTTCCTTGCTGTAACAAAAAATGTTGCCATAAACATTTTCATGTAGAACTTTCTTCTTATTTATGACTTACTTGGGGAATAAGCTTAGTAGTAGACTCTTGAGGTCAAACAATATGACCATTTTATTCACTTTATTTGCGTAGTTCCAAATTGCTTTTCATAATGGTTGTACTGATTCACAGCTCCACAAATCTGCTAATGTTCCTATCTCCCTACAAACTCTATAGATTTCCATCTTTTGTCATCTTTGCCAATTTTAGAGGTATAAGATTCAACCTTAGAATTGTTTTGACTGGTGGGAGACTTTAATTTTGTTTCAGAAGATTAGAGTATGAAGGCATCTAACTGGAAAGATAGATTGGTGGAGTTGATATTGTGCATTTGGAGAGAGGAGAAGGTTTAGAATAGATAATTTAGGAAGCATCATAGTGAACTTTTCTGAAATGCATACATAGATTGCCATAAAGATGTAGGTGCTGAATTGAAGCTTGATGGCATGAATTTATCATTGATTTAGTCATTATGATTTTATGACATCCTACAACAGTGTTTTAATGACTTGGAGGAAAAAAAATAGATATGAGAGATGTCAAGCACTGAAGAAGGTTTGAAGATTGTTGCAACAATGCCTTTACTGAGCTGACTTACTTTTGGGCCAAAACTATGAAGAGATAAAAATCAGTATGGAACAAGGGTTAAGAGAGAGCAGGACGTGATTGAGAACCTAGAGGTTGGCAGGAGTGAGATTGTGAGAGAGTTTAGAAGGGTAAGAGACTATGAGCAGAGAAGATAATTTTAGGGTTCAAGATCATGGAGGTAGAGCAGATTTATGTAATGTGTTGAACCAAGGTATAATCGCTCCTGTGGATGACCGAAGTAGAATAGAGATGGAAATTGTATAAGTTAAAGAAATGACTAAAATGGCAGGTCACGAGATTGAAAAAATAATTAATGCAGAATATAAAGTTACCAAAGATATTTCCCATTATTTCATGACCCTCCTTCCTCATCTCTGTGCCCTGCCTTCCTCAGCTTTCTTTAAAACAACTTAAATCCCACATTCTGTAAGAAGTCTTTCCTGGACTCCTCTCCTCTTTCCTCCACTCTTTTTCATAGTATTTTCACTCTGAGATTAACTCATATTTATACAGTTGTGTTTGCCACCCAGTGGCACTTAAGACATGCTTATTGACTAAAACCAAATGAGAATAGGGGTTGATGGAAAAGAAGACAGAGACAGATACCAAAGTTACAGGGTATAGAGAGAGAGAGTGACCTAGAAGTCAGGAGATGACAACCATAGGGTCTTAACTGGATGTTGTACATTGGTGGAATGTACTTAAAAGACAGTTTCTGAGTGGTGATGGAAGAAGGATCTGAAGGTGACATTGAAAGTTAACTATTCCTCCTAGCCTGGTATACCAGGCAAAATAAATATTCAGCAGCCGTGGCAAAGAAAATGATATCCTTAGGAGAAAGCTAGATTTAAATTCCTATAAGAAGATGGAAAGAATCTAAGGAGAAGAAATACAGAATCAACATGGAGGAGAGGGTAAAGCTAAGCTTTTATGTAACACCTACTATGTGTTAAGCACTGTGCTAAGGGCTTTATAAATATCTCATTTTATTATCAAAATAACCTTGCAAAGGAAATGCTATTATTAGCCCCATTTTTATAGTTGAATAATTTGAGGCAAATTGAGGTTAAGTGACTTGCCCAGGGTCCTACAACTACTAAGTGTCTGAAGCCAATTTTGAACTCAGGTCTTCCTGACTCCAAGCTCATTGTAATACTTTATCCATTGTGCCAACTAGCTGCCTCCCCAATGGGAACAGTTAATATTGGAAGGACTGTGAAAGACATAATGATATACTGTTGGTGGACTTGTGAATTGGTCCAACCATTGTGGAAAGCAATTTAGATTTATGCTAAGAAAGCACCTTAAATGTCCATCACTAGTGACTAGTGATGGACATTTATCTCCTAGGAGGACAAAGATAAAAAGAAAGGCTAAATATTTAGAAAGTTCAAAATATTTAGAGCAGGCCTTATTTTAGGAGCAAAAAACTGAACACAAAGTAATCACTCATGTACTGGGTAATAGCTAAGCAAATTATGGCATATGACTATCACGGAATATTATTTCACCATAAGAAATAATGAACATGAAGAATTCAGAGAACCATAGAAAATTTATATGAACTGATACAAAGTGGAAGAAAGAGAACTAGGACAATATACATGATTACTACAAAAATGTAGTTGTTAATTTTCCTTTGTTTTTGAAGAGACCTGACAAAAATGTAAATCAGTGCACCCATACACATACACACACAGTGAAATCAAATGCTATGTAAATTTAGTGATCTGACTTTATTAACCATAGAGCAATGGTTCTTCAGAAGGCTAGGCACCTTCTCTGAGCCCATGGGCTTCTGATTGTTGAGAACTCTCCATATCTAGCCTCACCACCTTCTGCAGGAGTCATTTCCTGACCTTCTCTCCTTCTTTTGCTTCTATTAGTGCTCTAATATTAGGCACTATTAGAGCCTAGTGCATTGTTAGGTGCTGACCAGGCATGCAAACACTGTACCTTCCAACTTGGTCCCCTAGACTGCTGACGTGTGAGAGTTTTCCTTAGCTAGCACAATCTTGAATCAAGCCTCAGTACAAATCTCTTCAACTACCCTCCTCCCACTCCCCCCCCCCCACTCCCAATGTTCTCAGGCAAAGCTGCGGTATCTGTGATCTTGTTAGTATGGATACTCTACCTCCTTGTCCTCCTGCATATAATAACCCATAATTCTTTCAGATTCTTAGCCATTTACTTTCATATGGGATCTCCTTAGCACACTGAAGGCCTTCTACTTTGTATTTTAATTTCTTGATGATCCCCATGGTATACTATGGATGATGCCTCTTCACTTTTTGCATGTAAGCCATCTTTGGAAATGATGGCAACCAATTTGCACCTAACATATACCTTTACATTACCATGCAATTTTAATTCTTTTGAGATATTCATTTTTTATGAATTGTAATTATAAAGCATCATCACTTAAAGATATTAAAAAGAGGACTTGGGTGGCATAGAGCAGCCTAGAATTTTTGTATAAAGCAGTAAAATAACATCCCCAATGAAGATTTTTACACTCATCATGTGCTTATATTCAAAATATGGATTGTGGCTTCAGGCAGCATATATAGACATATCAGGGAACTGGGAACATTTCCCTAAAGGAAATAGAAGCTACTAACAGTGAAAAGGTAAACCTTCCCAACTGGGAGATCAAAGTGATTCACTAAGAGTCTGTTTACTGGTATTTAAGCTAAATTTATATATGACTCATCAAGCAACTCATGCTTAAAGTCTGTTTCTTTACATTTCCTAATGTTGCTATTAACTTCTGACAGTATATTAAAGACAGCAGTACATTTAAAATGTCTGTCATTTTCACTCCTTATGTGCACCCAAGTGAACAATATGTGTCGAATGTCTTTTGAGGAATGGAAAGAAGATACTTGACTGTTCTTTCGGTTTGCTGTGAAATAGTCAACTGATAACATTATCAAGCATGTTATATGAATCATCTTACTGTATTCCTCCCAATGCATGATAGTATGGAAAATAAACTATTCGAAATGTGTAGCCTATTCAATGCCAATAGAAAGTGACATATATCGGCATTGTGAAACTGGCCAAATCACTTTACCTTTCAGTGAGAAGAGACTATAAACTATAGGACAAGTGACAATCTTAATTAGTCAATGGAGTTTTCTCATCAGGTGTTCCCTATGCCAGTTAAATCACAAGAATGGTCAACACACACACACACACACACACACACACACAGTCTTGAGGTCACAGGTTCCCCACCCCTGGTTTTGGACAGTTCTCCATTGGGGTTCCTTACTTGGATATAAGGGATACACTACACTCTGTGTATATGCACACCCATGTTCAATGTACATATACATAGTTCAGCATAAGAGAAGTTCCAGAAAATCTTCTAAATAATCTTTATTATTGAATAGGATTTCTGGCTGTCCTGAATCCTTTATTATCCTGATGAACTGAACTAAATCTAAGAGGAACTGGTTTTTCCCCTTGCCTTGATTCTAGAACTGAAAGTAAATTCTACCCAGGTGGAGCTGTGAGCGGATCCAATCATTCTGGAGAGCAATTTGGAACTATGCCCAAAGGGATATAACGATGTGCATACCCTTTAACCCAGCAATGTCACTTCTAGGTCTGTATCCCAAAGAGATCATAAAAATGGGAAAAGAACCCACATGTACAAAAATATTTATAGCAGCTCTTTTTGTGGTGGCCAAGCACTATAAATTGAGGGGATGCTTATCAACTGGGGAATGATTCCTTTCTCTTAACCTATTTTGACTAATCCAGTTTTCTGCAGCTGAAATTGTCTCCCAACCAAATGAGGACCCTCATCTAAGATATCTGCTAACCCTCCCCCCAGTAAAAAATTCTTTATGGGTCCTCTGAAGTTAATAGTTTCCTCCAACCCTTCACATTTTATTTGATTGCTCTTTTGAAAGGCCTTACCCTACAGTATTTTTCTGTACCAAAAAATGGGCAGAAGAATCAGAACCTCAGGGGGAAAAACACAACAGCAAGCCACAAAGTTCCAGTTTCTTCTACCAGTATTTAACTAGTTTGTGTATTTCACCACTGTTTAGTTTGATTTCATTTTTTTATATTGAACCTTATCCTTCCTTCATGACTTGTCCCATTGCGTATCTTTGATTTATGTTAGCACCCTTCCTGATAAAGATGCATTTAGTAGGCTTTTACTTTACCCCTCTTCTCACATCATTGGTTGGATTATTAAGAGTGTAAATAGTTTCTTAGTTTAATTAATGGCAACCTTTTTGTGATAGCGGGCTGCCAAGGTGATAGATCTTAGTTATGGCTTTGGATTCAATACTGAGTTTTTATTATTTCCTTAGGAATTCTCTGTTCTGTTGACATACCTTTAACTTAGAGTTATACCAACAGAATACAAAGCTGCCTGTATTTGTACATATATATGTGAATGCATGCATGTTCATATACATGCCTACAAATGAGTATTAACAATTTAGGATAGTTGTGAATTTAAAGAACCAAATATTTCTAAAATTGGACTTACATGAAACATTGCAGAAGGAACAATGTTTATTTTTGCTGTATCCTTGATATACTTCTTAATATCCTAACTATACTTTGAACAGTATCACCTATAAAAGTAATAATAATTACTATAAAAATCCCTGAAAGTCTAAATTCCATCTGCTATTAAGAATGACACTTTCCCATGATGCAATTTTAGAATTAGTTCTGAAATTGTTGGGATAGGTTTAAGAAATGGATCTATGATTTCACTATAAAGGGGATTCCCAGATGAGTTTTCTTTTCCCAGTGCAGGGCTCCTTTAGGATTTATTGTCTTAGAGAGCTGCCTAGAGGACTGAAGTCAAATGTTTTACTTAGAGTCACACAGCTAAAATGTACATTCTCTCTCTCTCTCTCTCTCTCTCTCTCTTTCTCTCTTTTTTTCATACACACACACACATAAACACACATATATGTGTATGTATACTTAAATTTCTATCTCTAGCTCACAAATGTCTATCATCTCCCAAACATGTATGTATATACACACATATATGTATACTTAATGTATATATATATGTTATGTGAGACATAATCCCACTATCCAGGTTAACTGTAAATTATAAGTTTCAATTTTTGTTCAGGCAGCAGTAATGCATAATCACATTCATGAAAAACAAAGAAAACTTTTACTGAAATCTCATAAATATTAGTAAATTTCTTTAATGAATTCTTAAAATATTTTTTTTTACAGATAGAAAGATGGGTAATGCAAAATATCAATATTAAATTATCTTTTTTATTTTATCTAAAAAGCACTTCACGATATTCAGAATTTTTTTTGTTAG
>CM053591.1:19787041-19802773 GCA_028646515.1 Pseudochirops corinnae | reverse complement strand
TAATTTTTAAAAGAATGTCCTAATTTCTTACTGAGCAAATCCACTTAAAAACAGATCAATCTTCCTTAACCTCATGCTAAGTCAATTTAGAAGAAACAGAAGATGATATAGCTAGAAGAAGAATCAGACAGCTTACAAATACTTACGGTGCAAACATTTCATTTCACAAGTGAAGAAAAGGAGGCCCAGGGTAGCTAAGTGACTTATCCATAATCATTAGTTCAATAACTGGACTAGAACTCAGTTTTCCTTATTGCTATTCCTTGTTTTTTCTCTTAAATCATGTCTAACCCAATATAATCAGTCAAGTCAACAAGCATTTATTAAAAGGCCTACTAATGCCTGTCAATGTGCTGACTACTTGCAGGTACAAAAATATGAATCCGAGAAAAAACCTGTGGTTTGGGGGAGAAGTGCTACTTGAGGTCCATGAGACTTACTTATGACAGATTGTCTCTGCTTCAGACCTGCCTGCTTCTCTCTATCAATACCCCCACTCTGCTCCTTTTCTGTAGCCATCGAAAGCTGGGCTATTATATTCTAGAATCTTATATTTTATATCTATACTTGAAAGTTGCAGCCTTGCTCCTGGACACTCCATAGAATTTTTCTGCCTGTGACTTTAGCAATGGGAAATCAATCAAACAACTTCCACAAAGCCTTGCTATAAAATAGTGGTTCTCAACCTTCCTAATGCAGCGACTCTTTAATATTTGTATGTGGGCGTATCTGCATGTGGGCAGACCCTCCTGGAGTCAGATACAGGAGCAGTGTCTCGGTTCCTAAGACCATCGGAAATAGTGTTTTCCGATGGTCTTAGGTGACCCCTGTGAAAGGGTCGTTCAACCCCCAAAGGGTTTGTGACCCACAGGTTGAGAACCGCTGCTATAAAACCTATTATCTTCATCTGCATCATGGATATGTGATTGTGTTAAGGACAAAGAACCCAGGCATCCCAAGTCCTCACACCAACCCTGATCGAAGTGAAATGTAACCTGGATGTGCTCATTTCAGAGAATGGTCTATTACAAGATTATCATTCTGACTCCCCTTTTCCTTCTGCTATTGACTGAATATAAAACAATCAGTCAGCAAGCATTTATTAAGCACCAGTGTGTGTCCAACACCATGCTCATCATGCCTGAGACTCTAGGAACTTCCATGCTTGTAATTTAAATTATCCCTCTCCTTGCTCAGTACAGTGCCTGGAACATAACAGATACTTAATAAATATTTATTGAATTGAAATGAAGTGAATTAGTGTATGTTGATTGTGCCCAGCTGACCTGTGGGTATTTCATTTAGGGCATACCTTCTCTTATATGACTTAATATATTCCCATAATGAAGGCGACTGCTTTTAGAATCACTGGAGGGTCATTCCTCTTTGGGAAAAGCCTCCAGTCAGTCAATATTCCTTTGTTAAAACGCGGCATCTGCCAGGTGCCACACTAGGCACTGAAGATTCAAAAACAAAAATGAAGCAGTCTCTGTAATCCAGGAGCTTGTGTTTTATCGGAAAATGTCCTAAAGTAGCTGCATCAGACTGAGATAACTAATAAGTATACTACGAAAAATTTTGCATGTTTTTGTGGCTTCTTAGACTATTTGAATACTATTAAAGAATGCTCTGATAGTTCAAAGAATGTATTATTCCATCAATGCCATTTGATGTCATAGATCATAATCCCATCCGTAGATTCTTATATATGTTTTATGGTTTTTCTCTGTATTGTCATGTAAATAAACAGGATTCTACTCAATATAATAAGGCATCTTCCACTGCACCTCTTGACATTGTGTGGATACTAACAAATTATACAAGCGGTCCAGGTTGACCATAGTTTATCCCTTAATCTTACTACTTCAAAGCTCATCTGCTTTTCTGTTCTTAAATCCTTCTGATATTGTTAACGCCACTTCACTTGAGCAGTTCTTCATTGGTAAGAGGTAGCAGTCTATTCACAATCACTAAGAATACAACATGTAGTTGACACAGTGAGTGCAAGGCTAGGATTTGAAGGCAGGAAGATTTAGTTAAAATTCTTTCTAAAGTACTTCACTGTGTGACCCTTTGCAAGTCACTTGACCTCTCTTTCAATTTTGTCATTTGTAAAATGGGAATTATAATAGTATCTATCTTATAAGGTTATGGTGAAGATCAAACGAATTAACATATTTAAATCACTTTTAAAAACTCCTGTAGATGAAAGCTGTTATTGTTATTACCATTACTGTTATTGTTAGTAGTAGCTTTTCAACAGTTTGGAGGATACCTATAATTCACATTATTTGTAGATTGGTATTCCATAACCCAAACAGCATCACCAGAATATTGATGTTAAAATGGTTGGCTTTTGTTGACAGAAAAGCCTGGACCTATTAAAAAAACACTGAAAATTTTCTCAGAGAAAACTTAGCCCATTCTCCATTTCCTATTCAGTGCTCTGTCTAGCTCATCGTTAAGCCATGAAAAATATGCAACCTGATGGATTAATTGTCTCTCCATTGCATTATCAATATGAACAATAGGCATTCTTCATCCTCCTGACTTTTTTCTGTGTTGGACAGTCAGATAAGACTTTTGAGTGATTACAGACATTATTTAGGAGCCTCTGCAATAGTCTAGGGCAGTGGTTCTCAACCTTCCTAATGCTGTGACTCTTTAATACTCAGATGTGGGCATATCTGCATATGGGTGAGTGGTGTCTTGGTTCCTAAGACCATTGGAAATATGTATTTTCCGGTGGTCTTAGGCAACCCTTGTGACCCCTGTGAAAGAGTCATTTGACCCCCAAAGGGGTCGTGACCCACAGGTTGAGAACCGCTGCCCTAGGGCTTGGTGAAATAAGCATAAAGTCAATACAGATGTCTGTCTAGAGACTTATAGTATCCATAGTGGATCCTTTTCCTGTTGGGGAGGATGGGAAATGGTCATATGCCTTGTACATCCTTAAATTCTCATTATTGGAGCTTTGTAACCACAGGGAGACCATGTGCTGTTTAAAAGGAGCATTTAAGATCTCCTAGAATCCTAGAAGTGGAAGATATCTTAGAGAACCTCTAGGTGACCCTGGACCTGAAGCATGAATCAGCACTGAAGAATGAAAAGCTACTCATTCAACTGATTACTAAGGCCAGGAAGGGTGAAGACCTACTATGATACATGGAGTAACTATACTGATGAAATCATAACTCCTCAGGCCTAGAAGTATGAATACATCTATCCCTTTACAAAATCACTATCAAGAATGCTAGTAATAAAAACTGTATGTACCTCCTTGCTTTTTCACTGAATGTCCCCCATGACTGAAATATTCTCCTTTCTCACCTCTACCTTGTAGCTTCCTTGAAGATGCACCATTAATGCCGCTTTCTGCAAGACACCTTTTCTTGCCTCCCAGACTTCACCCCGCTTCTCCTTTCCCCACCCTTTCTGGGGCCTAACCTCTCAGTACAGAACTTTTTCCTGGGTCCTCTTCTATTCTCCCTCTCTACTATTTCACTTGGTGATATCCTCTGTCCCCTTAGTTTCAGTGCTCTATGCCAATGATTAGCAGATATTGTCGTCCAGCCTTAAGCTCTCTCTTAACCGCCAGATGCTTATCTCCAGCTGTTTTTTAGATATCTTGAACTGTGTGTCCAATAGATGTCTTAATAGGTCCAAAGTTGAACTCATTTTCTTTCCATCCAAAACCATCCCCTCTTTCTGTTTTTTTCTATCAGCATTAAGGGAATCACCATAGTTCATCCTCTAAGTCAACCAAGGTATCATCTTTGACACCTCACTCTCTCACTCCCCATATCCATTGTGTTGCCAAGTCCTGTTGACTTTGCCTTGTTATATCACTCATACATATCCTCTTCTCTCCTCTGACCTAGACTATATTGGTCTATACCCTCATCACCTTGTGCCTTTTTGCTTTGTCTTCCTGTCTTTAGTCTTTCCCCATTCCAGTCTATCCTCCAGGCACTCATCAAAGTGATGTTCCTGAAGCATAAGTCTGATCATATCCCTCCCTTTTCCCCTCATTTCAGCAAACCCCAGTAGTTCCCCATTACATCCAGGAACAAATATAAATCTCCATATTTGGCATTCACAGGCTTTCATGACCTGGCCCACTCCCACCTTTTCAGTCTTTATGCCTTACTCACCTCCACATACTCTGAAATACAATGACAGTGGCTTCCATGAAGTTGTTCTCCCAAGATATTTAACTTCTAACTCCAGGCACATTGACTGGCTATTGATCATGCCTGGAATTCTCTCCCTCCTCCTTGCTACCTCCTGGCTTCCCTGGCTTCATTCAAGGTCCAGCTAAAATCCCACCTTCTGTAAGAAGCCTTTCCTAATCTTCCTTAATGATAATACCTTTCATCTGAAATTACTTCCACATCCGAATTTATCATACATGTAGCTTCTTTGTACATAGTTGTTTTCATATTCTCTCTAATTCAGTGGTTCTCAACCTTCCTAATACTACAACCCTTTAATGCTCATATGAAGGCGTATCTGCATGTGGGCGGACCCACCTGGAGATGGATAGAGGAGTGGTGTCTCGGTTCCTAAGACCATCGGAAATATGTTTTCTTATGGTCTTAGGTGACCCCTGTGACCCCTGTGAAAGGGTCATTCCAACTCCAAAGGGGTCACGACCCACAGGTGGAGAACTACTGCTCTAATTAAACCATGAGTTTTTCAAGAGCCAGAACTGGAGTTTACCTTCGTTTATATCCACATTACTTATGTAGTGCCTGACACATAGTTGCTTTTAATATATACTTTTGGTGACAATTAACTAAATCCTACTTCTATCTGGAATCTGAGTTGGAATCTGACATATCCTTTGTGATAGTGAAAAATATCATTGACGTGCATGTATCCTCCTATGCTTTGTTTCTTAATAATTCAAAGGTCATTGAACATAGTTACCTCTGTTGAAGTAGTTGTTAACATAGATGGCAATATAGTTAACATCTGTTATTATATCTTGTAAGAAATCATGTATGAACAAACATATGATATGCTTTGTTGGAGTAGAGCCTTTAAGGTAACAATCTGCTTTACCCTCTGGCTGCTTCATGATAACTGACAAAGGTAAGCATGAAAAGTATATGGATTTCTTTAGAACTTGATTCAGTAATTGCCTCAAAAGAAAATGCAATTTAGTTAAGGTTCTTATCTTTCCTGGGATAAAAGTACTTTCCCTTTGAATCAATACAAGTTTTATTTCCTAGAAAATATCTTCAGAATATTTTTGTTGTTGTTCAGTCATTTTGGTGTGACCTTATTTGGGGTTTTCTTGGAAAAGATACCAGAGTAGTTTGCCATTTCCTTCTCCAGTTCAATTTACAGATGGGGAAACTGAGGCAAACAGGGTTAAGTGACTTGCCCAGAGTCACAAGGCCAGTAAGAATCTGAGACCAAATTTGAAATCTGGTCTTCCTGATTCCTGGCCCCGTACTATCCACTGTGTCACCTAGTTCCTCCACAGCTACATTTGATTAAAGTTTGAGATTCTTATTCATAGTGTATGAGTTTAGATGAATGAATGAGTGAATGAATGAATTAAAAAAAAACAAATATATTAAATATTTACTATGTGCCAAGCACTGTTTAAGTGCTGGAGATACAAAATCAAAAGCTGACAGTTCCTGCATTCAAGGAAGTCACAGTCTAGTAGAGGGAGACACAAATAGGGAAGTGGTAGCCAGGAAGGGGTATTTTCATTTAGAAAGTTATGGAGGGGGGCGGCTAGGTGGTGCAGTGAATAGAGCACGGGCCCTGGAGTCAGGAGGACCTGATTTCAAATCCAGCCTCAGACATTTAACACAAAAATAGCCCCCCTTGGGCAAGTCACGTAACCCCAACTGCCCTCCAAAAAGCAAAAAAAAAAAAAAAGTTATAGGGAAGTAGACTGATATACACCCCTTTTGGAGCAATGCCAGAGTTGATGAAATTATTATTCTAGAGTTGGAAGGGAGTGGGAAATGGCAAAGGTTAGGCTACTAGGGGTGTGGTGGCTGATAAAAATCTGGGGAGTTAAGTGTGGCTAGAAATGGGACCTACCTATTGCAAGTGACTGAGACAACCACTAGTAAGAACAGTGGGGACTCGTGGCTGGAGTTCTGGGCCCGAAAAGGTGAAGTCCTCCAGGCCTTGGTTATTGAAGATGACTCAACTTACTAACTGTGGATAAAATAAGCAAACTATTTCTGTGTTTTCTTGGTAATAAGGAAATAGAAAAGATCTCTTGTGGAGTTAAGTGGATTGTTGCACTACAATGAAGTTATTTTTAGCTAGAGCCTAAGGTGTTGCCAGATGGTAAGTATTTGATGTATATCTAATAGATTTTGCATTTGGGAAATAGTTGAATGCAGGATAAGTGGACCATTTTAGCCTATACCCCTAGAATTATTTGTCCTTCAGCTCTTCTTGCTAGTTTATGGGATGCTATGCAGTTAATACATACCTCTAATATTTTAATAGACTTTTTATCTACCGGTATGATCTTTCAAATTTTTTTTTCTTTGAAACCACAAAGTCCATCTTAAAAAGAGTTGAAGCAGTTCTGAAGTAAAAGATATTTTTGATAGCTATTAAATTTTTCCCTCCTAGGACCAAGCTTTCACTTGTAGCAGTGGTTCTCAACCTTCTTAATGCTGTGACCCCTTAATATAGTTCCTCATGTTGTGGTGACCCCCAACCATAAAATTATTTTTGTTGATACTTCATAATTGTAATTTTGCTACTGTTATGAATCTATATGATATACAGGATGTTTTTAATTTGTTACAAATTGAACATAACCCACAGGTTGAGAACCGCTGACTTATAGGATCTATAGTAAATAGAGTCATCTGGTAATGTGGGATGTGTATTTTATAAAGAAAGGATAAAGATAAATTAGCAATAGTAGGTAAGTTTGGGTCTATATAGTTAGTTACACAGATAATTCAAACTAAACATTGATTTTTTTTCCTCAGTTGTTCAGATAATTGCAGGACAAGTGGGGATTGGAACTGCTTTTTTCCCACAACAGCTATCTCCTGAGCCTGTTATCCCTGGAAATTGGCCAGCACTTCACAACACTTGGTGCTGTGCAATCCTGGCATAAATCACAACTTTATTAAGTTGAACAGAGCAGATGGCAGTTAGCCACAGGAGAGTTTCAACAGACTATTCAACTGGCAACAGTGCCTTTACTATCATTCAGATCCGTGTTGCATGAAAAAAGGATTGGGCTCGCCACCCCAAGTCCTGCCTTGTGCCTACAAAAGGCACTAACCATTCTTGGTAGCGCATTTAGACATCAGGCTCACAAAATATACCAGTTTAACCCTTCTACTTCGTTCTAGATTTAGATTTTAGGTTTCCTCACTTAATGTTCCTGATATACCAGTCACTGGGCAGTAATTCTTTGAAATTTTAAATTTTTTATGTATTCCTTAAAACATCTTGATCAGTATTAAAGCAACAATAACAATAATTTCTTGTTCGTTTTTTTAAATCTAAGGAATATACTTGGCTATTCCCTTTTCGACAGTGTAGGGACCTTCATATTTTTTTCCTAGGGTTCTTCAAAATAGCAGCTCCAATACTTAAAAGCAAATGAAATAGGTCCTTCTGAATTATTTGGATGACCAGAAGATAGTTCTAACTCACATAGAGCTCTATAATAATGGGATTATAATTCTTCTTAAAGCAAAATGCTTCCAAAATACTTCAGTATTTTTGGGTAAATTATTTTCAAAGCAACTTCTCTATAGCTTCAGCTAGGACTTTTTAATCCTGTCATATATGTCTTTGGCATATCTAATTCCCATGGTTCTACTTCATCTCTTTCTGTCTGGGTAAGGACTAAATTTTTGGGATGAGAGATCAACTTTCTCCCTTCCTAAAAAATAAACAAACCAATTTAGCAGGCATTGAAATTATATAGAAAAAGATGTAGCCCACTGGATATCCTATCCCCAAAAATGTACTTCCTGCCTTACCCTAGGAAATTCTTCAAGGTTGAGAGATTTTGGAAACGATTCAAGGCTAGGGCTGGAATCCCTGGTAGCTCAAAGGACTTCAGAAATGGGGGCAAACTACTCCCATCCCAGTCTTCTCTTGGATTTGATTTTCCAAGATCTACTTTGAGCCTTTCCTATCTAACTAACCCTCATGTCAGAGATGCTCATGACAGGAAGAGCTGGGATAGTCTTTGGTTTTTAAAAAATACCCCAGAAATTGGAGAAAATATACATCTGGTCTTTACTGCCCGTATATTAAAACCAGGTCCACTTAAAAACCTTGAATAAGCAACCCTCAGTCCTAATTGTTGTTGTTCAGTTGTTTTTCAACTGTGACTGACTTTCTGTGACTCCATTTCAGTTTATTCCTAGAACAGTGTCTTATTCTTTGTGACCACATTTGGAGTTTTCCTGATTAACACACTGGAATGGTTGTCCATTTCCTTCTCCAGTTCATTTTACAGATGAAGAAACTGAGGCAAACAGAGTTACGTGACTTTCCCAGGGCCACACACTTACTAGCTGTGTGAGGCCAGATTTGAACTCAAGAAGTTGAGTTTTCCTGACTTCAAGTTTGGTATTCCATCCACTGTGCTACCTACCTACTCCATCAGTTTAAATTATATCTGAATTCTTAATTCCTCTGAGTTATATATCAAAATTCCTTAGAATTACATATAATTTTTAAAATCAAGAATCTTCTGGGAGAACACCCTACACCAAGTTTTATCTGTCATCCACTATTCAAAAAAGGGATGGTGGGTACATGGGAAAATTTCCTTTCTTTTTTTAGCTTCCTTGTATTCAGCACAGTGCTCCCAGCAAGACCAAGCAGTCCAGCTTTTTCTCAGACAAGTTAAGTGGGACTTTCAGGCAGACACACTTTAATCATGCTGGTAATTTATACCATAGAGAGATAGGAAAGGGGCAATAACCCAGCACTCCCTCTACCTGTAGTCAATGTGAATACCTAATGCTTAACCCAAACAACTTGCTAAATCAAGGAGCTTTTACACAAGAAATGATTTGATAATGTTCATACGAGCATGAAACATGCTCATATGTTTCTCAAAGTTGTGAGAAAAGAGATTTGTAAGTCACCACTATATCAATATTAGTGGTTAATATTTTCCTATTCTAGCTCTCTCTATTCTGATGTGATTTGGAATTCAGTTGATCGTAGGGTAGGGAGGAAATAGAGTTTTCAGAACAATAGCAATTTGTCTTATTGTATTCTTTTCAAATTCTTTCCCAGAAAGCCTTCACTCTGTTATTCTGATAACTATAACAGTTGTTACTTGACTACAAATGCCAAACTCATAGAAACTTTGCTCTCAAGGTTTTCGGCAGGATGAAGAGCAGTGGCTAAGAACTGTAAGAGACCAGACCACAAGTCTGGTATTCTGCCTTAGACTTGTAACAGATCTATAACTCCTAGTAAGCCACTTACTCTGGCTGAGACTCAATGTGCTCATCGTAAAATGGGGATTATACTATCTCTGGTACTTACCTCCGAGGGGTATTATGATGCTCAAAGGAGATAATCATGTTTTATAATCCTTTATGTACTACAAATATCAATTATTATCACCATTATTTTTGTTACCCTTGTCAAATGCCTGAAGGATTCATGATGTTGATCATAGGGGAATTCTTTACAGGGATGCAGAAAGTGTCTCTGTAGTGACTAAGTAAATAAATTCTAGGGATCAAGTTAAATGACTTATTTCTTGAGATACAAAAGTAGTAAGCACTAGAAATGACCTACTAATTAGTTAGCTAGATGCAGTAAAGTGCTAGTCTTGAGTTCTCTTCACAATCTGCTTCTGACAATAGCTGACTAGCTATCTTAATATTTGATTCCAATTAATAGAACATCATTCACTCAATGAACATTTGTGACCAATCATACAGTACATTCAAAGCATTGCTTTCATATTCCCTGCCTCTTACCATTTGGAGAGGGGAAAATCCTAAAATACACAATTTCATATAAAGCCTGGTTAAATATTACCCTTTTATTATTTTAATCATCACATTTTGGTGCATAAAAGGAAGTTTAGAGATCTATCTCACCCTTTTCATTTAACAGAGGAAGAAACCAAAGCACAAACCAATTGTCCAAGATCACGTAGGTAATTGGAGAAAATATGAGACTGAACTTCAATGATTTGACTCCAAGTTCATGCTTTCTACCACATCTTGACTGACATTCTAGTTTGACTGGGCTAAACATAATCTAGAAATAGTAACCGAATCCGTGATATCGGAAGAATTGTGCTTTGTCTTGGCTCTACCAGGTTGTTGCCATGTGACTTTGTCTAATTTACCTAAATTCTTGCAGTCGTATGTCCCTAAAATTGGGATTATAACCTCCCTACCTCACAGGAATGTAGTGAGAACAAAATGTGGGCAGAAAAATGGATAGGGCATTGGACTCAGTCAAGAAAATTTAGGTTAAACCATGCCTTAGAAGTGTATTTGCTGTGTGAGCCAGGACAAAACATTTAACCATTCAGTTTAAGCTTTCTGATAAGCATCATAATAATAATAGCTCAGAGGTTAATCCTCAAAAGCTAGTCATGAGGATCAAATGAGCTAATGTAGGCAAAATGTTTTGCAAATCTTAAAGCAACATATGTTTCAGCTATTGTCATTATCTGGTGTTGCTATTTTTATTTTTCTTATGTGAAAAACATTTCTGGAAATTAAAAAGTATTCGATTTGACTGGAATGTGCCAATATTTGTCCTCTGAAGCTTTAGGAACCTGTGGAGCTGAGATTGGAAGCTCCCTGGACAGGGGAAGAGGAGGAGATACATCTCTTACAAGGTTACAAAGTCAGATGAAATGCAAACACAGAAGGGTATAGACCCAGAGCTGGAGAACTTGAGGTCTCAAGGTCACATGTGGCCCTCTAGGTCATTGGGTGTGGCCTTTTGACTGATCACGTTTTACAGTACAAATCCTTTTATTAAGAGAATTTGTTCTGTGAAATTCAGATTCAGTCAAAGGGCCACACTTGAGGAACCTAGAGGACCACTTGTGGCTTCAAGGTTGCAGGTTCACCATCCCTGGAGAGCCATTAGCTAAGGAGAAAAATGAACTCTTCTCTTTTTCTGACCCCCAGACCTATGTTGGCAGGGCCAATATTTCCCAACCCCTTCTTTCAGACATCCCATGAATATAACTTTTCCCTAAGTCACAATATTCTAAGCTGCCCCTTAAAGGGTAAAGAAAGGACACTTTAATCCATTTAGAAGGGAAAGAGGGGTCAGAGAGTTCCCTGAAGGCCATTGCCTTCAGAAGAAGCTGTCTTTTGCTTACACTTATTAAACCTCTTTTTCCCCAGGGGAATTCCGCATAGTCAGATTCATTTTTCATCTTTGCTTTTAGGAAGTTTAATAATATATGCCATTGATTAAAAAATAATATCTGATTTACTCTCAATTCAAAACTGGTAGAAACCCCAATGATTGAAATGGTAATTTTCTTCTCTTTCTGTGTATAGTAAATCATAACCTTCCTCAAAACTGCCCTTCAGTAAATGAAATACATATGTCCTTATAAAACATTGGGCTGACCACAGTTTTACATCAGTGCTGGCTCTATTAATACTGACTAGGTAGAAAGAAAAACAAAATATCTTTTAAAGAAACAGAGATAAGCTTTGCACTGGATGTGTGCTCTCCCGGAAGGGAGGAGGGAGAGAAGAGAAGGGAAATACAATACTGTCATTATCAAGAAACAAGAACAAAGGGTAGGGGAGAGATGAGGAGAAAATTTGGAATGCAAAATCTTGTGGAAATGAATGTTGAAAGCTAAAACTCAATAAATAAATTCTGGAAAAAAAAACGAAAGAAGAAGAAACACATCGTTACTCTGGATCAGCTCCTTGTGATCCTGCATTGCTCAGTTTACAGCAGTGGTTCTCAATCTGTGGGTTGCAACCCCTTTGGGGGTCAAACGACTCTTTCACAGGGGTCACCTAAGACCAGCAGAAAATACATATTTCCGATGGTTTTAGGAACCGAGAAACAGCTCCTCTATTTGTCTCCAGGCAGGTCCGCCCACGTGCAGATACACCCACATATGAGTATTAAGGGGTCACGGCATTAGGAAGGTTGAGAACCACTGGTTTACAGCCTTTTTTACCCCAAAGCTGGGCAGTGGCTCCTATCTTCAGAAGACCTTACATACTCCAGTGTGTATATGATGCCATGACATATTTTCTCTCCCTTGTAGCGACCATGTTCCCCTGAGGCTTCTATTCTGTTCCTGTATACTCTTTGTTTAAAATCATTGAATTTGCTCATAGTTACACTGTCCATAGTTTACTGCAAAGGGTTTGGGCAGATTGCCCTCTAAGAATTATGTGTGATTTATAAAATCATAAATATTTTATTAAAATTTATAAAAACTAAAACCAGTGTTTAGTGGCAGACAGGTGGTGAAGTGGATTGAGTGCTGGCCTTGGAGTTAGGAAGATAGGAGTTCAAATCTAGCTTCAGACACTAATTTTGTGACCCTAGCTAAGTTTCTTCACCTGTTTGCCTTAGTTTCCTCAACTGTAAAATGGAATAACAACAGCACCTACCTCACAGGGTTACTGTGAGGGACAAATGAGATAACATTTGTAAAGCCCTTAACCTAGTGCCTGGTTTATTTTGTTGTTTCTGTCACTTTTTTCAATCATATCTAACTGTTTGTGACCCCATTTGGGGTTTTCTTGGCAAAGATACTAGAGTGGTTTGCCATTTCCTTCTACAGCTCATTTTACAGATGAGAAACTGAAGCAAACGTCTCAAGTGATTTGCCCAGGGTCACAGCTAGTAAGTGTTTCAGACCAGATTTGAACTCAGGAAGATAAGTTTTCCTGACTCAGACGTTGAACTCTTATCTACTGTGCCACCTAGCTTCCCTTGCCTGGCAAATAGTAAGAGCTAACTAAATGTTCATTCCCTTCCCCCCACTTCCTTCCCTTTCCCCTCCCAAATTTGAGATGTGTGTCAATTCCACTTTGTGTTATATTCCTCAGGTCTTCACTATGTAAATCACATTTTAGACTCATCTTTCTAGATCATTCTTTCTTAGAAGAAAAGTAAAATCTAAAACCAGAGGAATCATGAACCAGAACTGAAAGAACTAATAAAGTTTTGGTTAAGGAGAGAGTTCATGTTTCATACAACTGAACTATGTGTAGAATGATTCCAGTCTTTTCAAGAAATCCATTGGTGCTTTGCCATCACAAAGGTATTTTTTTTAAAACACTGATTCAGTATTCAATATTTGACCCAACTGAATCACTATCCTAATCTGAAAATTAGAAAGAGAAAAAAGAGACCAAGAAGAAAAAAAAGGAGTGAGGTCAAGGTTAAATTACAGTATGTTAGGAGAGAATTTTGGGATGCTTGTTCTTTGTAATTGATCTTATACTATTTCCATATTTTTACATACTTTGACTAGAAACCTAGTATTTGTCCAGAATCCCCTATTTCTCATTTTGGGGAGTTTTCTTAGGAGGAGATCAAGAGTCACCAATGCTTTTGCTATTATGTTTAGTAATAACAATAGTAATTTAAACTTAGAAGGCAAAAGCACCTTCACCTCACATTATCACATTCTATCTTCTCAACAGTCCTGTGAGGTAAGTGCTACATATATATTCCTTGCCCATATTTTAGATGAGAAAACTGAGGCTTCATTAAAATTTTTCAGTTAAAATAGCTGATTACAGAAGCATATATGATTGATCTTAATGCTATTTATAATCACAATTTTTTGCAGAAAGATCAAGAAGCTATGAATTCTCTCATCATTCTTCACTGATCTTTGTTACAGTGTATAAATGTATTATGTATGTATAATACATATGCATATATAATATATAAAACACAAGTTATATTCTGTATTAAACCCCATTTATTTTCCCTTATCTTTAGTTTTAGGAGGAAAACTAAAGCTTACATTACCTTTTTAAGCTTCTAGCAACTTCTATAAAACCTGAAAAGAATAATTAAATTATCCAAAGTAGAACATCATACAAATTGAAAGACATGCATTTTCTTCTCCTTTTTAACCTGCTTCTAAACTGTTTTTTCTTCTTTTTTTCCCTCATCACTTTATCGCCATATCACTATGCTTTTGCTCAGTTTTGCTGCTTCTACTCTTACATATTTTTGTAGAGTTGGAAAATAACCTTTACATTTTTTTAGTAGGTATCTGGCTAAGCAGTATTTAGGTTACATATACATTTTTCATTTTCCTGCCTAAATATACATATTTCCCTTTTCAGACTAGCTCTTCTGCATGCTGCTGCTACAGTCTAAGGAGAAGGAATGCATAAAGAAGGGCAGCTGTGTCTTCTCTCATAGTGTTCATTTCATCTAAATATGGGCTGCGTTGTTCTTTGATACTTTCATATGCATATAAAAACTGCAGTAGCATTACATTAACTTCTTGCAAATGTCTTCTCTATCCAAAAACTTTTTTTCTTTGGAAAATTTATCTTTTCTCTCTTGGTTGAGAATAAAAATGCTCTTCCTAATATTTGGTCTACTCAACCTTCAAAATTCACTCAAAATGCCCCATGCTTCATTGTAAGAAATTTTTTTTTCCTAAATAATCCTTGCTTTTCCTAACTTTTGTTGCTTTCTTGACCTTGAAATTTTTAGACCCAGAAATTCCAGATGATCCTAATTGTTTGAGCTTATGAAATGTTTATACTTTCCATACTGCATTTTAGTTTGAGTCACCAAATTTTTTTCTTAGAGTCATTATCATTATTTCTTTGACCTTGCAAGTATATCTCCTAGGCACTTAGAAGACTCTCCTGGTATGGTTGTTATCTGCAAGCAGATTGAAATCCCCCTGAGGACAGAACCCAGTCTTACATATTCTTCTATCCTCTCAATGTCCTAGCATAGAGTAATTTTTGTAACGTTTCAGGGACAAAAGAACGAATGAATGTGAATGGATTATCTAATTCCTTTCAGTCTATTTCTCTCTTCACTTTGCCCACCTATCATCCTTCTTATACATTTTTTTCTAATTAGGGGAAAAGGAACATATGCTTGTTACGGGTCTGTAATGTGCTAGGCAGGCCCTGTGCCGAACGCTAAAGCAAAATCTTCTCATTTAATCCTCACAAATGGAATAGAAATGCTCTTATTTCCCCCATTTTTCAGGTGAGGGAACTGAGGCACAGGGAAGCTCAGTGACGTGCCCCGGGCCCCAGAGTGAATAAATTACTGGTGCTCTATTTCAGCTCAAGTTTTACAGACCCTGGCCTACCACTCTACCCACTGTACCACCCCACCTGAGCTAAAAAAAGGGAATTTTTCATTTCTTTTGGATAGTGCAGTCTATTTTATCCTTCCACTTTATGCAGCTTTTCTCTCTCTCTGCCATCCTCCCCAGAATTTTTTATACATAGGAGACCAGTATTGAAAGGTTTATGTATGCGTTGTGTATATGCATGTATACATAAATCATACATAAGAATACATACATATATTATAAATATAAATACACACATATAATATACCTATATTATATGTACATATGTACATATTATGCATATTATATTATATATTGTATATTATTATATAGTATATTATATGTACATATGTATATATTATAATACATGTATATTATATGTGTATAATATATTTATAATATACTATAAATACATACATATATTATAAATTTATTCT
>CM053591.1:19759128-19786541 GCA_028646515.1 Pseudochirops corinnae | reverse complement strand
AGTATATTATATGTACATATGTATATATTATAATACATGTATATTATATGTGTATAATATATTTATAATATACTATAAATACATACATATATTATAAATTTATTCTCTTAATCTGTGGATCTGTGATCTCATTGCTGTATATATTCCTTCTATGGTAGATTGCATTTTACCCATGCTTTATCATCGTGTTCCATTATTATTAATTTCCTACCATTTTCTATCTTAAATCTATCCAAAAGGGCCATCTAGATAACAGTGGACACAGTGTGGGGCCAGAATCAGGAAGACCTCAGTTCAAATACAGCTTCAGACACTTACCAGTTCTGTGACTCTGGGCAAGTCACTTAACCACTGTTTGCCTCCCAAGTGTATAGTGGGAATAATAATAGCATCTAGTTCCCAGAGTTGTTGTAAAGATCAAATGAAATAATATGAATATGAAAATGAAATGTTTCTAGCATGTACTAAGAGTTATATAAATGTTAGCTATTGTTATTATTAAGAGCCTCTATGACAGTGGTTCTCAACCTGTGGGTCGTGACCCCTTTGGGCGTCGAACGGGGTGGCCTAAGACCATCAGAAATTCTTAGGAACCGAGACATGGGTCCTCTATCACTCTCCAGGTGGGTCCGCCCACATGCAGATACGCCCACATACGAATATTAAAGAGTTGCGGCATTAGGAAGGTTGAGAACCACCGCTCTATAGATTTCCTTTGAGTCCTTAACATTTTGTGTATCAGTGCAACTGAAAATATTCTCCTGTTATCCCATGTTCTCTCTAGATGAAGCCCTGCTTCCTTTTCTGGTCACTTCTAGACTCAATGGCATTTTTACCCAATTTGTCATAGCTGGTGACATGCTTCAGTCTATTTATACTTACAACATATCTTTCCATGGCCTCTGGTATTACTTGCAGTTTTAATTCTGCATAAGACCCCTTCCATAACCCTGGAATCACCCTTTCTTTGTATAAGTTCCCCTGTTTTATGTGTCATATTACTTTAATAGAGAGTCATTGATAACATTATCTGCCACAGAATTTTGTATGACCTTAATATGTATATGGGATGCACATTATTGAAGGTTATTCTTTAAGAATGTGTTTTATCCTGATGTGTATGTTTGTTGTAATTAACAAATAACCACAGTGAGATCTTTTGTTTTCTTATTATTTCAGCCAACTGTACAACTGTAAAAATATAGTCTACCAGAGGGAATTATGCAAAAATATGCCTTTTAACTTCTCTTTTCTTTAAATATACTTTCAATGCACGTATAGACAATATTCACAAAGATTTTATGTAGACAAGAACATGAGCATATAGGTCAGTAGTTGCTAATAACTTTTTGGTTCCTTTTTTAATAATTAATACCATCATTTTTTCCCCATTCTTTTAGAATCTTCCACTCTTTCATTGATAATTGATTCCTAAGGGCCTTTAAAATTTCATTGCCTTATATAGGGTAGATAAACTAAAGATGGTTGTAACATTCAACATTTATCAAAAACATTCTGTTGCTGCTATAACAAACATAAAAGTACAGTAGAACCTCAATTTCTGAATTTAATTGGTTCAGAGATTCTGTTCGTCATGCAATTTGTTCATATTGCAAAGTAAATTTTTCCCACAGGAAATAATGTAAAGTTGGATGATTGGTACCACATCCCCAAAAATATTCATATAAAATAATTGTTTATAATTTTAAGTAAGTTTTTGTCCCTAATACACCTGAAATACAATAGCAATGAGTAGTACACACTATAAACTGAAAATTGAAAAAACAATTAACTTGCACTTTACCTTTGAGAAGAGTCATGGCTGGCATGAGGGAGGAGGAGGATGAAGGATTATTGCTTGGGAGGAGAATCTCCTTCCATGAAAACATCAAGGATTTCAATGTAAGGAGTGTTCTCTCTTATGCTACTTTCACTAAAATTAAATTAACATTACTGCCTTCACTTAGGGTCAGTGCTGGATGAAGCCAATTATGGGGCATTCAAACCTGAGGGTCCTTTGTTTCACATATGAAAGTAAAAACAAAAAAAACTGTTGCCCTAGTGAGTGTCATCCCTTCACAAGTCATTCAAGTCCAAACATGAAAGTCGTACTATGAATTTTTGTTCATTCTGCAAGTCAAATTTTGTGAAAAATTTTTCCTCATCCAACAAAGCATGTGTAAACCAGGTTACTCATAAACCAAGGTTCTACTGTATTCAGTTTGGGCATTCGGGGTTTTCCACCTATGCATTTTTCCAGTGACTAGCCAGGATTTACCACTGGAAGTTCGCTCATTTTATTCACTGGGATTCTAATAATAAAGACCTCTCCCATGAACATGATATTGATGTTGTCAATAGATTGGCAAAGGGCAGCATCTGAAGCTACTTGGAATTGGGTGGTGCTTTAGATCCAGGAAGAAACCAAGTTTTATAATGGCCCAGCAAAGCCACTCAACCAGAACTTCATGACCTTTGTAACTCCCGGACTTGAAACCTAGTTGCTTCCAAGCTTATTGTGTGGATTTTGTGAAAGAATATAGGATTACCAGAAGCCCCACGCTGAGACACAAGTGAGCCTATCTTATAATACCGCACAAGCAGTTTCATTTCAATATTCTTGCAGTGTCAGAGCATAGAAGGAGATGTATACGAGAGATGTTACAAAGTAGAAACTACAGGATTAGACAGTTGATTGGATATGGGGGAAGGAGGATGTGAGAGATAGTAAGGAGCTGAGGATGATGCCATGAAAGTCCCCCAGGAGGCCCCCTTGAAAGTGAAGATGGTGCCCTCAATACTAAGAGGGAAACTAGGGAGAGAAAAGAGTTTGGATGGAAAGATAAGGAGTTCAGTTTTGGACAGATTGAGTTTAAGATATCTATGAAACACTTGGTTCTTGATGCCCAAAAAGTAGTTGGGAGAGTCAAGACTGGAAGTTAGGGGAGAGGTTAGGGCTGGACAAATATATCAGAAAATCGTCTGTGTAAGGATCATAATTGAAACCACAGAAGCTGATGGGGGGCCCCAAGTAAAATCATATAGAGGGAGTTTATAACAGGGCCTACAATAAAGTCTTTTCAATTAAGAGATAATCAGTAACTTTGGAAGGAACAATTTCAGTTGGATGATGAGGTCAGAAGTGGGACTACAAAAAGTTTAAAAGAGTAAGAGGAAAGGAAATGGAAATACCAATTTTTTCAGAAGGACTTCTCAGAAAGTTAGCCAAGAAAAGAAGAAGGTTGGGAATAATAGCTATTGGGAATAGATGAATCAAGTGAGGGTTTTTGAAGGATGAGGGAGGCATGAGCTTATTTGTAGGCATGAAGGAAGCAGCTAGTGAATAGTGAGCTATTTAATATTAAAGAGAAAGCTATGTTAAAAAGGGACAATCTGATGAAGAAAAAGGGATATAATGAGATTACTTGTACATGTAAAAGGGTTTTTGCCTTTTTAAGAAGGATTACCTCTTTAAATAATGTGGGGATGAAGGAGGAGATAGTTAGAGAAGGTACCTGAATGATATAAGGTGAGAAGGACAGAACAGAGTTCTCAGTGAATAGCTACCATTTTTGTTTAGTGAAATATGAGGCAAAGTTCTCAGTTGCAAGTTTGGGAGAGAGGTGGTATGGAAGTTTTAAAGATGAATAAAAAGGTTTGGAAATACTTCTATGGTTATTAGCATAGCAAGCCAATTAGGGAGGTGTAAAAGGATTGCCTTGCCATTGTGAGGGCCCAATTGAAATTATGTATCATAAGTTTGGAATGCAACTAATCAGCTTGGTTTAATTATTTTCTCAAGTTTTATTCAGTAGCTCTTGAGGGGGGATAAAGACAGTGGCTGTCAGGAGTAAACCAGGGCTTGGATTTGTCAGGGTAAAAGTTTGAGTAAGATAAAGGTACAAGGAACTTAAGAAAAGAAGACAGTATGGAGCTGAACTGGTCTATTAATAAATCAAAACATAAAAGAGAAGAGAGTGTAGCTAGTGTAGGACCAATGACCTGGGAAAGAACTGAGGGGTAGAGGGATTGGAGGTCGAGATGAGGGTGAAGAACAGGATTTGGCACTACGAGACAGAGGGAGTTGTGGGATAATAATATATTTTCATCAGACAAAGGAAATTCAGAGTTTATGAACATGAATGTACAACACTTATTTCATATTCCTTATTTTTCCCTTTACTCATTTATTGCTGAACATAATGCTGATGATTCTTTAGTTTAAAATTTTTTAAAGGGCTATTTGGCAACATTTACATTTGTTAAGGGACACAGCCAAGTGTTAGGACAGAAAAGGACCTTGGGAGATCATTCAGTTCTTTTTAATTTTTGTGATCATAGTTCGTCTTTAATACTTCCTTCTAGACGCCGACTATTATCTTTCTGAACTATAACAGCTTTATGTAGTGCTTGCACGTTGAAATAGTAGCTTCGGGATTATTTTGCTTCTCTTTATATCCTCATTTATTTTTATCGAAAATGATTTCATGACTAGAAGGATCTGTTTCGTTGGAACGACTTCATCTTTTCACCTTGCGTCTGTCCTGCAGATGTTATTTATGATTTGATTCTCTTTCCTAAATCCATTTTCTCTTTTGTTTCTTCAGCCTCCTGTAGAAATGCCACTTATAATTTAATCCCCTTCAGAAACTTCTGAAATTTTACTACATGAGAAGAAATTTTGGGTCATCCACCTGTGGTTTTCCCCTTAGGCTTTGTCTTTACAACAACAACATCCACAAAAATGTGTCATAGAATAAAATTATAAAGGTTGCTAACTCTTAATACCTGAAAGAGTTCTTCATTTATCTGACTCTTGTTTCCAAAGGCTATTTTTGTGGCAATATGTTTGGGTTCATTCTTTTCACCAGAAAGCTTCTTAATTTATAGAATCTTAGAAATGGAAAGAGCTTTAGAGATCATGCGGACCAATTTATATCTGGAAAAGAAACCCTTCTACAGCCCTCCTGGCCAGAGATCGTATATCCTCTGCCTAAAAATGGGAAAAGCAATGGGTTTGCCTGCTAACCCCCTAAGCAAGCCATTTCACTTTTGGATAGCTCAAGTTTTAGGAATTTTTCATTATGCTGAGCCAGTATCTGCCTCTCAGCAACTTAGAGCCTCTGATCCTGATCCAGCCTAGTGGGACAAGTAGGACAAATCTATTTTCTCTTCCACATGGCAGTTCTTCAAACTCTTGAGGAGAGGTATCATGTTGCCCACTAAGCCTTGACTCTTCCCCAGGCTAAATAGTTCTCACAACTATAATCCCTCTCTCTAGACCCCTCATAACCTTCCTGTCCGCATCCCAGTTTATCATTAGCCTTCCTAAAATATGGTACCCAGAGCTAGACGTAATAGTTCAGATGCAATGACATCTTGTATTCTGTACAATATTACTGTGTTGTCGTTGTGGTTTAAATCAGCTTAACAGTAGAAAAAGAAGTAGAAAAAAGCAATGCACACAATTTGGAATCAGAGAATCTGAGTTAAACCTGCTTCTATTACTTACCACAGTACCTGACACAAAGAATATACTTAATAGACATCTATTGACAGTCTGACTTAAACTCTGGACCTCATTTTCTTCAGCTGTGATTGAAGGGATTCGATTAGATGGTCTCTAAGGTCTCCTGAAGCTCTGAGTCTATGTTCCTACATTAGATATTTCTTGTCTATGATGTGTCCCTCACCCATATGGAGCTTATAGTCCACTGAAATAGATCTTTTTTCAAACATACAATTGTGCAAACATTGCATCTCCATACTGTACATGTATAGGTTAATGAAAAAAAATAAAACCGCAAGACTTTACATCTATTTCATTAATTTTCTATCTGATTAGATTTGGACTGCCAGTCTAGCCATTTTCGATCCTAATTATTGTCCAGGATCAATCTTCCTTCTATAAACTTTGCGTCATGCAAATTTGATAAGTATGTCTCTGCCTTTGTCAAAATCATTGGTAAAAATGTCGATCAGAACAGAACAAAGAATAGATCAATGATTCATTCTACTAGAGACAATAGACAATTTTCTATTAATTATGGCTTTTTGAGCCTTGGTATTCCAGATTGATCCAGTCAGCTATCATATAGCTCAAGTCCCTTCATCTCCTCTAAAGGTTAAAATCAGTCAGTTACACAATAAACATTTATTAAAAGCTATTTTGTGTCACGTCCTGTAAATGGTGTTAGGGATGCAAAGAGCAAAAATGAAATAACTTTTGCCTTCAATGAGATTACATTATAATGGGAGAGACAGCACATAATATAAGTATAGATTTCTGCACTCTCAAAACAAAATCAAATAACTTGGGGAAGAAGGATCTTAGAGGACTAGAAAAACCCTCATGTATAAGATAGTGCATGAGAGGAATCTTCAAGGAAACCAGGGACTCCAAAAGGCAGAGCTGAGGAGGCAATTCATTCTGGGCCTGGGATACAGCAATTGCAAAATACAGGGATGGAAGATGGACTATTATGTGTGCGGAACAGTAAGAAGACTTAGTTTGGTGAACTGTCAATGTATATGAATATATGTATATGGATATGGATATATGGATATGTATGTTTAATATGTATGGATTAATATGTATTAATGTATGGATTATATGTATTAATATATATTAATGTATGTATTAATATGTATTAATATGTATGTTTAATATGTATGGATATGGATATATGGATTTGTATGTGTAATAAGGCAAGAAAAGTAGGAAGGGGGCCGGTTCTGAAGAACTTTAAATGGCACAGAGGTGAAAAATGATATAGTACCTTGTCCAAAGGAGGAACAAATACATATATGTGTGTATGTCTATATGTGTGTGTATATATATGCATGTATACAAATATAAATAAGTAAATTGATGCAAAACAAAGTAAGAGGAAATAATAGTCTAGATAAAATACTCCAGGAAAGTTGATATTTTACATGCCACTTTTTTATTTGGGGGGAGAAGGAAAGGGAAATGGAATTTGGTCCTGTTGATCTCACGTGTGAAAACTCTCCATTGAGTAAGATTGACAACTCATGAACTCTCAGTCAGAAAGTTGCCCACTATAGTTGCCTGTTTGTTCATAAAACTAATTGTCAGAGGTTGGACTTGAACCCAAGTCTTTCTGACTTTAAATTTACCTATCTTTCTACCTGCTACAGCATGTTGCCTCTCGGACATTAATCTAATCACTCTAAAGTTGTTATTTCATGCATTTTTGAGTTGTGTCAGAACTTTTGTTACTGCATTTGGGAAAGATACTGAGTGATTTGCCATTTGCTTCTCTAGCTCAGGTGAAGAAACTGAGGCAAACAGGGTTAAGTGAATTGCCCAGAGTCAAGCAAATTGCCCAGGGTCACACAGCTAGTAAGTGTCTGAAGCCAGATTTAAACTCCAGGAGATGAGTCTTCCAGATTCCAGGCCTAGCCCTCTATCCACTGCACCACCTAGATGCCCATAAAATACACTCAAAAATTCAGGTTTATTACCAGAGGTGTGCATATACATGTGTGCACACATAAATATGTATATATCTATAAACATATATGTTTGTATTATACGTACAAATCTACATGTATGGCATACATGTACATACAAACATGTCTTATACATGTGTGCACACAGAGATTTGTATGTGTGTATACTCGTAAATCTGTATAGTTGCAATGGCTACCATATACATATATACACATACACAGACAAATAAATGTATATGTGTACATATATCTAAATCTATATGGCAGCCATCGTAAGTAGAGTTTTTAAGGACAGTGCCAAACAGGAATCCACTACAACAATGCAGCTTCAGCATTACATTCCAGATTGGTGAGCTGAAGAAGGAAAGAGATGAGGCATCATTTTGTGTCTTTCCATATATACTCACCTATTCTCAAGAGGATTGGAACTTCCATCTGTGCTTCAACAATGTCTTACATGAAGATCTGCAGGTATCGAGGGAAGATATTTTAAAAATTGACATTTTAGCAAAAACAGCAAGTATACAGCTAAAAATAGTGAGATATGCATCTGCATTACACATTACTGTGTCAAAGTGCCAAGTAAACCCAAATTACTTTAAGTGTTTGATACTTGGCAGCTGACATCTTTATGAAATGTTCTGGCATTAAGCTCTGCTCTTTAAATGTTGGGGAGAGAAAAGAACTATAAGATAACAAAAAAATCAGGGACCTTTTCGCAATGATGGTGAAAATCATTTTTGAGAAGAATGCACTAATGAAGGAGGGTGGGAAAAAGTTAAAAAAAAAATAAGGATGAATTAAGTAGCCAAAAAAAATGGCATAATAATTAGAAAGAACAGAGAAAATGTTACTATAAAACAAAATTATGCAAGACAATAATGTTAAAGTGAAACTCAGGGTTTGAGAACCTCAGCCAACTTAGTCTTTGTTTTTTTCTCAAAGACATATTTAAAAGATTGATTCTTATTTTTCGTTTCCGCTTTACTTCCTGACAAAAGACACTGCACATATTTATCTTTCCCCTTTTCTTCCTTTTATTTAATATAGAAATCATTAAGTAATCCCATTCCTGTTTAAGCTCTCACTATCGTCTTCCCTAGTTCCACCCGTATATCATTTATGATTACCCTCACGTATGCCCAGAAATAACTCAGATTCAATTATCTTCTTTCTTTCTCTTTTCCTTGATTTCTGTGATTACTGAATATTTTCTGTTCCTGTCTTTTCCTTTCATTTAGACTTGGTGATTATTTATTTGCCATGATAGTCTTGGTATTCAATTATATCTTTGCTTATCAGGATTTTTCTTAACAGAACTGATTAGAAAACTTTGTCAAAGAGATAATCTTGTATTGCTAATACTCTGGCTGCAAATTTGCTTGACAAGTAACAACCGTGAACAGGATTTTCTTTGGCTGATCTCTGATTTTAGGACATCCTGAATCCTGAATAGATTTTAAGAAATGTATGTTTTATTTTTCCCCAATTACATGTTAAAACAGTTCTGACACTTATTTTCAAAGTTTTGAGTTCCAAATTCAATCCTTCCCTCCCTCCTTCTGACCTGACATAGTGAGCAATCAAATATAGCTTATACTTGTGCAATTATGTAAAACATTTCCACGTTAGTCATTTTCTACAAGAAGACTAGAATACAAGAAAAAAAAAATGAAAGAAATTAGATGAAAAATAAATGGCAAGTTTCAATCTGTATTCAGACAATATCAGTGTCTTCTCTGGAGGAGGATAGTATGCTTCACCATTAGTTCTTTGGGATTGTTTTGGATCATGGTATTGCTGAGAATAGCTAAGTCATTCATTGTTCTCCATCAAACCATATTGCTGTTACTGTGTACAACATTCTCCAGGTTCTGCTCACTTCACTTCGCATTTATTCATGTAAATCTTTCCAGATTTTTCTGAAATCATCCTGCTTGTCATTTTTCAAAGCATAATAATATTCCATTGCAATCATATACCACGGCTTGTTTAGCCATTCCCCAACTAATGGAAATCCCTTCAATTTCAATTCTTAGCCACTACAAAAAGAATTGCTATAAATATTTTTGTATATCTAGATTCTCTCCCATCCTCCTTTTTTGTGTTTTTGGGATATAGACCTAGTGGTGATATTGCTGAATCAGAGTATGCACAGTTTTATAGCCCTTTGGATAAAGTTCTATATTGCTCTCCAGAATAGTTGGATCAGTTCACAACTCCACCAACAGAACAAGAAATGTCTTTTTATATGATTTTTTTTTTTTGCTTTTTGGAGGGGGCAATTGGGGTTAAGTGACTTGTCCAAGATCACATGGCTAGTAAGTGTAAGTATCTGAGGCTGGATTTGAACTCAGGTCCTCCTGACTCCAGGGCTGGTGCTCTATTCACTGCGCCACCTGGTGGTCCCCAAAAATGTCTTAGCTCTAAGAATTTCATTAACTGTACAGTGTTTATGTTACTATAGATTTTATATGTTATGAAAAGTAAAGTTAGTATAAAATTAATGAGATTTGGCTTTTTTTGTTGTTTTTTAGATGCTAGCACAAAAGGTCACAGAATTCTAGAATTCCCACTAGTCAGAGAAAAGTTTTTTATATTACGAATTTTACTTTGCGAATTGTATTTTATGAGTTATATAATGGTTACTGTGTTAGGAAAAGTACATATTCTCAGAATAAATGTTTTATTTTAAAGACCTATATGCAGAAAAGTATACTTTCAGTAATCACTAGTGAAAGATTATAGTTTTTGGTTGTTGTGGGACCCTAACCCCATATTTCCCCTTAGCTTCAATATATTAACATTCTTATTTTTATACTTTCATACTATTTTCTGGGAATGTTATCAAGGATTGACTATACACACACACACACATATACATACATGCACTTTTTGGAATTTTAGATTTAAGTAATCAGTTTTATTTTTATTTATAACAGAATAAATATGGGAGATTGTTGGAATCTATTTAGAAGTAACAACCTTTATTTTAAATATTTTTAAAGGATTATAAATAGAATTATCACTCAAAAAAATAAAATGATCCTATTTAGTATTACTAAGATTTACCATTTTCTTACATTATCAATGCCTTTAACTGTCGCTGCTGATTATTTGTTTAAAAACATTTATGTTCATGCAATTTCTCCAAAAGACTTGTTCCAAATGTATTGTAGATTTAAATAGAGAGAAAATATAATCTTCTTAATCTACACTACCCTATAGCACAACTTGTATACTAAAATATTACATGCCAAAGTACCTAGTTATATATTAAAAGTCCCTACCTAAGTAGTCCAAGAATAGAAATAATTGCAGGTTATTCAAGTTACACAAAACTCTCCTTTTTATCTTCTTTATTTTCTCTTAATTGCTCTGGAAAGTGAAAGAGTTGAACATACCACATTGAAAACTACAGTCATTGTAATTAGGTTGATTCCAATGGCTAAAAGACATTATTTCGTATCATTTTCAATCAGTTTTGTTAGAAGTTATCTGATGTATTTAGCTGAAGCAGCTAAGTTAATACTGCTTGATGTCGCTGTGCAAGTTTCAAGTGTTCATGTACATTCCCCCACCCCAACCCCATGTTAAATTTTATTTCATGCACATAGGAAGTTGAGTAAGAAAAAAATGTATAAGAATAAATCAGCTCATTATTCACATTTGTTCTATTATACTGACCATACAAACTCATTGGTACAATGAAACTAGACCTATCATCTTATTATCCTATGCCAAATCTAATCACAACTTTGAAATGCAATACAAGCAGTAAAGAATAATTATGTTGTTATTACAACTATTTCCCCACTCTAGAAATACAGGAGGTATATCATGTATGTGTTTAACTCATTATAAATCCTATTCTTCAAAATGATGACTACCTGTGTTATGGTGAGTTATCCCAGAAATTCCCTTCTCCTCTGAGCTCTTATCTCTTAGGGTAAGATGGTCTTATATTCTGCCTGATTGGGCCACATTTAGAGTATTATAATTAGTCCTGGACATAACATTCTGTGAAGGGTTTTAACAAGTTAGAGAGAATTCAGAGGAAAGTAACCAGAATCATTGAATATCAAGTACATGCCAAACAAGGACTGGTTGAGAGGACTAGAGATATTCAGCTCAAAGAAAAGAAGAATCAGGGAGATATATCAGTTTAATTAAAAAACTTGGAAGGTTACTTCGTTATCTAGAGAGAGGAACTAGTAGGACTCTTCTGTTTGGCTCAACAAAGCAGAATTAGGAACAAAAGGGTGGAGGCTGAAAAGAAAAAGACTTATGCCTAAAATAAGGATGGGGGGGCGGGATTTCTTAACAATTAGTGCTATACTAAAATTGAATGGACTGCCTTGGAGGTAGTTTAGAAGCCTTTAACCAAAAGCTGAATGATCATTTGTCAGTTGTATTAAAGTAGGGATTATTTTCTAGGCATGGACTGAATCAGATTCCTACCAAAAGCCCTAAAATCTTAGATCCTGTTATTCTGAGTGATAAACCACTCTGGAAAGGTCATCTATTGAGAAGTTTAAGCAATTAAATGATTGTGCATATCACAGGATTCACCTAAGCATTTACTCTATAGAAACTGAGAAGAGCAATGAATCTGCAAAATAAATAAAAAACGAAATAGATGAATGAATCAATAAATAGATAACTCTTCTGGTCACCATATTGGGATATGAAATGGTATAAAATCTGACCATTAAAGTATGAGATAAGATTTTTGTTGTGGAGATGTCTAGTAATAACCAGAGTATGAGTCTATGAAATAAATAGAATTCAATTTCTAGATATCTTTTTATGATATACTCCATGAATCTTTTCCTCACTCTCTCTTGTAACCAAAATCCATGAAATATTTTATTCCAATTATGAGGTGAACAAGGCATGAGAAAGTTATTTGCTTATTTCTAGTCAACAATGTATGCTAGCTCAGTGCTGTGGCATTTTGGTCATGACTGACTCATGACAACTTCTGGCCATATATGATGCAATACTGAAAAGATTTGACCTTTTGGTATCATGAAGCAAAAGCAGGACTCTGCATCAGGTAAAAGGTAGTAAAAGCTCCTAGTTCATGCTCTTCCTCTGAATTTTTCATGTTGCCATTCCTCTTTCCTTCTATCATGGATATCATGACAATTTCTTTCATGTGGCAGATAAAGCAGGTGGTCTCAACTGGTAGAATATGGACCTGGCTATCTGTCCTCCATTTCTGCTTTGTGCTTCCCTTCTTGAAGAGGTGATCAAAGATTGATTTCAAGATGGAAGTGTAAGGTTAGGAGGGCATCTTGTGAGTTTGAATAATATGGTCATTAGAACTGACTGGTGGTAGTAAAATTTTTTGCACAAAAGAAGATGATTATTGGTAAGAAGGGAAGCCCTAGCCCTGGCCTTGTTGGCCAGTAAATATAGATTTTAATGGGAAAATGAAGAGAAGAGATGAAATATAACAATGTCTACTTGTCAAACTTCAATTACATTCTGATGACGTTTTAAGTATCAACCTTTAGGTGATATATAACTGTAGGTAGAAATTATTTAATTCTGCTTTGAGTCTTCCTGTCACTATATGCTTAATGGTGATTTGTGTTTAGTGTTTTGTGTGTGTGTGTGTGTGTGTGTGTGTGTGTGTGTGTAAAATAAATACTTATCCCATATTTGATTCATATTGTATGTACATTGAGTATCTTTCTTTTTGGAGGACCCTAGACATGAGTCAAAACCTAAGCCTTCAACAATTTTTCCCAGAGGCATCAATCTTAGGGTACAATGAGCTGAAAAGTATGAGCCTAATCCCTCCCATTTAGAGTCCTGGCTGAATGTAGTTTGGACTAAGTGCTTGCATCCAGAGCAGATGGGAATCTTTGTGGAAAATTAAGTGGCCACACCTTGGTTCCAAGAGTGGTTGTTACTATTAGATCACTAGATCAATATTAATAGAGAGCTGAAATCAGACCACCCTAAAGAAAGTTTTAGAAACATTATCTAACAGTTATCTATTTTCTGACTAAAATCTGGTTCATTGGTTACATTACAATGCTCTTTGTCACAAGCATATGGATGAAAATGGGGAGAAATATAAATGGACAGAAGAGTTTGGGGAGCTGGAAATAATTCTGAAAACTCTACTTGTATTCAAGTCATTTTTCAAAATGTAGATTAAATATTAATAGAATCTAGGTTTAAAGATCATCTTCACTTTGCACTGCTTGGGGTTAAATATTCTTTTTTAAAGGTTATCAAATTGCCTTTTTGTTTTTTTCTTGCAACACTATCATATAGAAAGGTGAAATTTTTACTTCCAGCAATAGAATATGATCAGCCTTAAAATAGACCAACATATCTTTGAGAAAAAATATTTTCAGCTCCTGTAAAAGCTTTCCCCCCTGATAGTTGCTGCAAATACCCAACTGAACTGACTTTTCAACTCATATAGATCTTCTCTTTCTGGCGTTCCAACCACACATTTCTTCCAGGGATTCCTAAAGCGAGAGCCCAGAGAAACATGAGGGTTATTTCCAGTTCAGCACATGTTTCCTCTTGTCTTGGGCACATTGCAATTAACCCTGTTTTGTGCATGACTGGAGGCTAATAGGCAGAGCCAAACCTTAGGTAGCTTTAGTCTTCATGGGAGTTTAATCCCCAAGTCAGTCATGTCCAGTATCAGATGAAATGTACCCAATCTAATGTCTGAAAAACGATTACAAGAGACAGTTATGTACCACTAGCAGAAGAACTGAACTTCTGGGGGTAAGAGGGAACAAACTGTCAGCAATGATAGATTTAATTTTGGTTCCCTTTCCTGTTTTCTAGCCTTTTATATAATTTGCAATAAATTTAATATGGCCTAAAGTAATTTACACTTTCCAAAAGACTGATCTAGCGATATAATTTTATTGCTATTCTGTTATAACTTTGTTTCCAGCTACTGATAGAAGAAAATTCCCTTAAAGAGCGTTCATTTAAAATCAAGACAATTCATTAAAAATCCCTTCTAAGATTCTGACATAAGAAACGAAAATCAAGTGTCACAATTATTTCTATCAAGTTTTGCTGAACATGACTCTCCTGAGAGGAACAATATAAATGGTGGCAATGAGAATATCCAACAGTTTTGGAGGACTTTGTTTTACCCTAAGAGATAAAGTTTTACCCTTAGGAGGGGGTAGGGAGTGATGGTGGACTGCAGCCTGGACAACTCTGGCCCAGAGGCTATGAGGTCCTTAATAATCAGAGATGACAGAAAGGATCCTAAAGATCCAGCACTTTGACCTTCAAACCTCCAGAGGGCCCTAACATAGAAGGTAGGGTCAGTCAGTCAACTAGCATCTATTAATTACCTACTGTGTACAAGGCACAATACTAGGTGCTAGGGATAAAAAAAAATTTTAAAGGACTTTGCAAATCAGGCCCCTCACCCCATCCAAAAACTCAGTTGGGGATGTGGAATCTAGACCTGACATAGATATCCAATGCAGGAACTAAACCTGGAGAGAAGAATAAATGAAAGAAAATACCAGGCTGTATTGAAAATTATTAATTATAGATTTGCCTCAAAAGAAGGAGGCGATAGCTCACTAATAAATGCAAACAGGGACTCAAAGGGGAAAAAATGAACTTCCCATAAAGACTATTTGAATACCAGAGAGAAATGAAGCAAGATATTAAAAAGGAATATATATGTATATGTACATACACATTCATGTGTGTATATGATTGCATGTGTATACATATGTATATGCATGCGCACATGTATACATGCATGCATACGTATGTACACATATGCATGCATGGAGGAAAGAATTTGGATGAAAATAAAGGTGTATAAGAGTACACAAATAATGGACTCCCACAAGAATAGAATAGACTAAATAAATCATTGATTCCATGAGACAGCAAGAAATATGAGAACAAAAAAGACTGAAAAACAGAAGGAAATATAAGATATCTGATATAAAAAAACAACTGACATGGAAAAAAAAGATAAAAAATAGGCAATTTAATGATAATTAAACTTCATGAAAATAATAATTTAGAAATAAATCCCAGACACTATATTTCAAGAAAACATAAGTGAAGCTATTCACATCTATTATAATCAAAGTATAAATTAAAGAAAAATTCTTTGAATACTTCCAGAAAGAAACTTCAAAAAGAAAAGGCCTATGAATGTCATGACTAAAATCCAGCATTCTCTTATCAAAGAAAAAAAAGTGCAACCATCCAAGAAGAAATAGTTTTGATACCAAGCAAACTCAGTAGGGAACACACAAAACCTGAATGCTTCTACTTTAAAATGAGAGAAGATCTTGGAATATAATAAGGCAAAAAGTGGAAAAAAGGAATTTTTATGTGATTTTGCATTTTAATACAAGATTTTATGCTTTTTAATAAAAAAAAAATAGTAAGTGTGAGCCTTGAAAAACAAACTCCAAGTTCCAGAGAAAACTAGAAAGGCAAATTTATTTTTATGTTATGATGAAACACTAACTTTTTAGGTTAATATTTTTAAGCAGAGAAAAGACACAATTAACCTTTCTGAGTTTTAAAGATCATTTAGAGACTTAAACAAGAATATCTAAAGTCCTAATTTTACAAGATAGAACTTCGTCCAATTCATATATGCATCATAGAATTCAATAATATTTTTGTTGATAAAATACTATTTACAGAAGCCAGTAATTCTGTATACCATTTATATTAGTTTAAAAAATCTGTCGTTTTAGCAATTTAAAATTTATTTAAGAATCTAAGTAATATATTAATAACTGTTCTGAAAAAGATGCCCTGAATGAAATGAAGTGTAGGTACACAGAATGAGGAAAGACATTGATCTATTAGTATCTATACATCTTGTTTGCTTTAGTTCTTTGATTAAATATTCCATTTTTATTCTGTAAGAATAATTTTTATAAATTTTTATGTCATTGAATTAATAATTCATATAACATTCATTATACTTTATAGGTCAGTTTCTACTTGATTAGTCTGTTAATTACTGAACTAAGAAATTATATATCCCTATAAATGATGATCTTGACAAAATTTGACAAAATGATTTTAAAAAATTATTTTGAAAAGCAACCCTGAGGATCTTCCCCTCCTAGTTTGACTTTTTTTCTTTTTTTCTAATTAAAGGGGCCATCCTTTGACTCACCTCTTAACGAGGCCTATTCACTGAATGGGTGTTATCTCACTCAAAACAAGAACATCAAAAGGCCTTAGCCTAAAAGGGCCAGGGTCTCCTATTGCATCCTGGGCCATCTCCAGTCATTTGCATGAATATCAGGCCACTAGACTCAGATAGTTCTGGAAGAGAAAGTGAGGCTGGTAACCTTGCACAGCCCTCTTCATCCAAATCAAAGTCAACTGCAAGTCATGTCATCATTTTCCTGGTGTCATGGTCCTCTTTGAAAACGAAGAACAAACACAACCTGCCAGTAGAATGAGCTCCCTGAATGGAGACCCAGTCAATTGGGTAACTCAGTTTGTCCTTTCCCCCTCCCTCTCCTTCACCTCTCCAAAGCAAGGTAAATTCTGATGGCCAAAAGCTCCCCAGTTAACTTGGGGCTTACTATCTAGATTCCTTCCTTCCTTCCTTCTTTCCTTCCTTCTTTCCTTCCTTCCTTCCTTCCTTCCTTCCTTCCTTCCTTCCTTCCTTCCTTTCTTCCTTCCTTCCTTCCTTCCTTCTTTCCTTCCTTTTTCTTACCCATTTCACTCTGAAAATCGTGGAATATCAGTGCTAAATATAAAAAAGATATGGCTTTTCTTCCTTCCTCTGATAGTAGATGTGTGACCCATGGGCACATGAATTAACCTTTGTGAACTTCCATATCTTCATCTGTAAGGTGCACAGAATGTCTGTGTTATTTACTTCAAAAGACTATTTTAGGGTTAAATAAAATAAAGCATATTATATACTTTGCCAACCTCAGAAATTCGGAGAAGTGTTAGCTGTTCTCATTATAGCTTTTATTCTGCATCTCCCACGTAATTCTTCATTGGTAATATGTTATATGAGTGTCCCTATTGATCTTTCAGTAAACTGCAACTGTAAATCCAAGTTGTAAAAACAAACTGTAAATAAAGTTTGTTGTTGTTCAGTCATGTCTCAACTGGAGTTTTCTTGGCAAAGATACTGGAGTGGTTTGTTATTTCCTTCTCCAGCTCATTGTGCAGATGAGGAAACTGAGGCAAACAGGGTTAAATGACTTTGCCCAGGGCCACACAGCTAGTTTATGCATGAGGCTGGATTTGAATTCAGGTCTTCCTGACTCCAAGCCTGGCACTCTATCCACTTAGCTATGATTCTTTATAGGCTGCAGTCTCCTATGCTTTGTAGACAAATAGCATCATTATTGATATTAAACATTATTGATGAATACGTGAAAACATTGTTGGTATTAAAAGATGGAACTATGTTTCAGGGAAAAACTTGGAATATTTGTGCTGTACAATTTCCTAAATCCATTCCAGACATTATTACCCTTACTCAACTCTGGTCCCAATTAATTATTTTCTCCCATGGTTTTACCCAAACTTATAGATACAAGGTATCCAAAAGTTATTGTGTTTACTTATTTTAGATATGTACATGTTGTTTCCTCTGTTAGAATGGAGATTCTTAAAGTCAGGAATTAATTATTTTGTTTTTGTTTATTTTTTTTTTTAATTTTGTCTTTGTATCGCCTATATTTAACACAGGACCTGGCACATAGCAACTACTTTAAAAAGTGCTTCTTGGTTGTTAATCTAAGTAAAATTCTTTGTAAACTTTAAAGTGTTATTCCCAGCTATTCCAAGCATTTTCCTCATTCAGTTCCTTGCAGTTTATCACTTTATTATATTCTGTGTTCTGCTGTTCTCTAATAGTTTCATTTACATATACATATACATACATATATGTACATAGATGCCCATATACATGCATATGTGCACATAAACATACATATTCATATATACATATATGCCTTGTCTCCTCAATTAGCACTTAATTCTAATTATTTCTAAAATGTTAGTTTTATCTCGCCAGTTATTGAGGGTAAGATTCTTTAGAAATTTATTTTATTCTTACTCCCTATCCCCTCCATAGGGCAGCTAGGTGGCATAGTGGACATAGTGTTGGGCCTGGAGTCAGGGAGACTTGTTTTCAAATTTGGTCTGAGATATTTATTAGTTGTGTGACTATGGTTAAGTCACTTAACACTCTTTGCCTCATTTTCCTCATCTGTAAATATGAGGGGAGAAGAAAATGGCAAACCACTCCAGTGGGTCATGAAGAGTTGGATGTGACTCAAATGACTGACCAGCAATAACAATCCCTACCATTACCTAGAACACTGCTGTGTACATTGCAGCAACTTAATCAATACTGTTTTGAATAATGGTAGAGTGTAAAAGCAATGGGAAAAGTATATAGGTGGAAATGAGCAAGTTTTCCTGGCATGAGGAAAACATTGAGCCAACAGCAGAAAGAGATGTGTTGGAGAATAGTGAAGGATAAAGTCATAGAGAGCAGAGAGAGAATACTGGCAAGACTTGATGACCAGGTATGGGAATTTAATCTTGATGGAGGGGAAATGACAAACTTTGAAGATTTTTGGGTAAAGCAATATTTCAGCCTTATTTGACAATGGCATCCAGGATGGATTAGAGTAGAAAGAGTCTGAATACAGGGCTGTTTCAGTACTGTAGATCAGAGGTATGAAACACACGGCCAGTGAATCACAGACAGCCCATGATACTGATGAAAGTGGCCTGAACTAGACTTAAATATATTTGGGAAATATTTAACAAAAATACAATAAAACATAGATAATGTCAATATGTGGTTTTCTAAATTAGTCTACAGTCTGCATAGGATCCTCGTGTTCAGTTTTATTGCTCCTGTTTCTTTTCTATTTGGGTTTGACACCACTTCTGTAGATACTAAGTCATTGGACCAGGAAAAGAAGAAACAGGTAAGAGGATCATTTCAAAAGAAAAATCAGTATGACTTTGAAACTAACTATATATGAGGGATTAAAGAGACAGATGAGGAAAGCTTCAGTCCAAGTTTTTGAGTGTGTCTAAAAAGCAGAATAGTGGTGGCACTGACAGACAGCAAGGTTAGAAGGAGATCTGTTTGAGGGGATTAGTATACTTTTGGATATTTGAGTTTAATGTGCCAGGGAAGTAGCTAGGTAAAAATACTACATAGGTGTTTGGAGATAATGAAACAAACCTATATGAGAGAACATGGGTTAGAGATTTGGGATATAGATATTTCTGTCAAGAATCATGAGTTGGTTGACCATCAGTTTTCAAGTAAATTTCACTTCATTTGGTTCTTTCCTCATTGCCTACATACTTTTAACTTTGCCTTTTAATGATTTGCTATGAATTCCCATACACTCATTTTTTGCTATCCTTATTTCTTTTATGAATAAGTAGGCAGGGATGTTATTGATCCACCTACACTATTCATCTGTTAGAGAAACATATAAAACAGAAATATTTTCTTTAGGCTCACTTCCAAACTTTACACCTAATGATTTTTCTTGAGCTTTGTTGACATACTCTGCACTTCACATAGAGTATACTCCAAAAAGTTTCTGAGAGTTACTACATAAGGACAATCAATCACAGATTGACTGTAGAAACAAAAGACAGAGAAATATTAACAGAGCTATAGCTACATTGCTCGTAGAACAGCAGTTTCTTTTGTTCCTGAGATTCTCAAAGCTAAAAATAAAAAGTGTAGAGTGACCTCAGATGATTTTCAGAAACACAAGAAAGACATTATTTTTCCTTAGTATATTCAGTCAGTTGACTGAATTAATTTTGTGTTTTTTATGTATATCACTAGTTTCTAGCACAGGGACTTCCCTAGAACAGACCCTTGACACTTGCCTGTTGAACTTAATTGAACCAATTCTTTTCAAAATAGTTTAACAAAAGAAACAGTATCAGGCATGAATGAATATATTTTAAAAAGCCACCAACAGAGCTGAAGTTAGTCAAGAGGATTCTTAGATATTATTGTTTCTGTTAGCATGGGCAAGTCAATTAACATCTTAGAGCCTCAGTTTTCCCTTCTGTAAAGCTGGAATAATAATATTAGCATCACTGAGGTTTGTTGTTTGGAAAGCACTTCGCATTATTTAAAAATTACACATGCATCCATAAATTACATACATGCATGCATCCATACATATGCTTGTTATAGAATAATTCACATTTGTATAAATATTTAAGTAGCCAGAATAACCTCATTCCTACAGCTTGGTGGTTCAGTGACATTTCAGCAAACAGAAGTTGATGACCTGGCAAGGTTTCTTCTAGCTATACAATTTTTCTTTACTCCTTGTTTGTATCTCAGCGACCATGGTTGTATATATATAATGCTCCATTGATCTTGGTCAAAGTAGACTACGTGCTTGCCATTTCTAGATCTTGTTCTGTCCTTTCTCATATTTGTGTATATACATATGAGCTGTCACCTTTATACATATATATATATATACACACACACACACACATGTATGTATGTATATATATACACACACATACGCATACATATATATATATATATATATATATATATACACACACATATATATATGTACGTATGTATGTTTGTATATAGGTGTGAGTCGTCCTCCAGTAGCAAGCATAAGAAAAACTTCTTCATCTGTAACATGAGGGGATTGGATTAAATAGCCTTTGAGGTTTCCAGTTCTAGATATTGCAATGGTAAGGGAATTTGAAGAGCCTCCCTACCCCTTTACTGGGTCTCACTTGGAGCCCAACAAGAGAAGTTTGCTTAGGGGTAGCTTGTTCTTTAGGAAGATCCACACCTTTTGTTACTTTATAATTAGACAGTGGTTCACAAAGGTTGTGATGTCCTCTAACCCTGGAGAAGGCTATATAAACTCTGAGGTGAGATTTTGCTTTGTAGCTCATTTATGGAAAGAGTTCTATGATTTGGCCAGATAGACTCTGAGCAGCCATTGAGCCCCTTGGTTTTGAAAACCCAGATGTTGATGCTTCCCTCTCTGGTAACTAACTATGTATGATCGGACAGCTGTAAGTCCTGTCTGTTGGTCTGTTTCTCTGCCTGTGTGTTTGTCTGCTTGTAACTTCTATTTGTTTTCTCTGAAGTTCAGGGTGCTCACCTTTCCCCCTGAACTAAGTAAATGATATATGTTTGATTAAAGTAAAATGGTTAACCCCTTTTGAGTTCCTTTCCTTTAGAAAAGCAAATAGAAAAACCTGTGCTAGCAACCATCCTGGAGATGCTAAGGTGCTTGCTGTTACAGATATATGACGCTATCATAAATCAACACATATAACTGTATCCAATATTGAATATTATCAATATATAGGAAGTGTCCAAATAGTTCTGTGAGGATTTAGAGGGAGTCAGGATCATTAGAGCTACAACTGATAAAGTGAGCAAGGGGTCAGGGAAAGTTTCACAGAGGCAGGTTGAACAGCAGTACACAGATAAATATTTAACATCCAGCTCTCTGGTGGAATATACATATTACACACTTTCCAGTATAATATTCATTAATAACATCTTCTCTATCACCTTCTAATGTCTAGAAATCAATAAAATAACAAATCAAATCTGATTTGTAGAATTAGCCCATTTGTGAGGGATAAATCGTTCAGACTGAAAATTTAAGAATCTGCTCTTGTGATATGGTTCAAACTGGTGCCGGCACAGCCCCATGAAACCTAAATTGGATGCTGGAGATTAAGGATTGAAGTAATAAAGTAAAAATAATAACTTATTTATATAATCATTTATGTAATGCTTTCCTTAATGCCATAGAATATATAATGCAACTCTTACTCCCATTTCACAGAGAAGGAAACAGGCTCAGAGAAGTCATGATTTGCCCAAGGTCACTCAGCTAGTACATATCAGATTCTGAAATAGAACCCCAGTCTCCTGACTCCAACTTTACTGTATATGTATCTCTCTCTCTCTCTCTCTCTCTCTCTCTCTCTCTCTCTCTCTCTCTCTCTATCTGTCTCTGCCTGTCTCTCCCTGCTTCTGTTTCTGTCTCTGTCTGTCTCTGTCTCTGTCTGTGTCTCTCTGTCTCTGTCTCTCTCCCTCCCTCCCTCTTTCTCTTTCTTTCTCTCTTCTATAGGGGTAACCCATCACAGCTACTGTGTACAATGAACACAAAGCTACAAAGATGGTAGAAGAAAGGCTAGGGTCTAGAAAGAGCAAGTACTCTCATTTGACCACGACCCATAGTGCATCATATGTAGAGTCCTGGCGGTAAGGATTCAAATAAAGGGAAAGTGTGGTGTAGCCAGAAGTCTTGCAAGGTCATCAGCCTCTGTTCACTGAAATTTCATTGAACTACCAAGCTAATGGAATAGAGTGTTTTGATGATTTGAATTTTGAGGTTAATACATAGTGAATTTTAAAAATTCTCTGAAAAAATCAACCCTTGAAAATTAGCCTAAAATATTCACTTTCTACTCAGAGAAAACATAATGCGCTACAAACAGGACTGAATTATCCTTTGATGGTTCTCTGTGGTTATGGTATTGAACATAGGATGAAGCTTTAGGTGATTGGAATACATTTCTGCACCTTCCAGGAAATGTCCTGGAAACCCCCCTACCCCACCACACATTAAACAATCCACGAATGTGTTTTATTTGTTGTTTTTCAAAGATCCCTCATGATTATCATTATTCTAGGCCTACAGGTATTCAAGAAATATTTGCTGATTAATGGATCCATTTCTTTTATAATAGTAAAGAGAGTCAGGGAAACCTGAGTTGAAATCTGTCCTCAGACACTAGCTATGTGACTTTGGGCAGGTCACTTGTCCCTGTTTGCCTCAGTTTCCTCTTCAGTGAAATGAGTTGGAGATGGAAATGGCAAAGCAATCCCAGCTGGGGTCATGAAGAGTAGGATGTGAATGAACAAGAAAAATCCTTTACTTTCATGTATCTTCTTTTAAAGGCCTTTTCTGAGAGTTTTGCTGGCCCCTTAATTCTGGTGCAATTCACACTAAGGTATACAAATCTTAAGGTTACCTGACCTGTTCATTGCCCATCTGTGCATTTGAATCAAGGTGACAAAAGTTGAGAACAAAGCAGGAGCAGGTGATATTGGGGGGCAGCAATTGGGGGTTAAGTATAAGATGAGAACACAAGTCAATGCCATGCTTTTAATAAATGTGTCTTCTCTTACTCATGTATTTATTTTGTCTTTGTTCTCTGATTACAAGAAGACAAAAGATAGCTTACAAAGACAGGAAAACAATAAGAAAAGAAATTTTAAAATAAAATGAATTAAGGTTTATATAAGGCACATAAAGATAATTGTCACTGTCTGATACCAGAGTTGATAGGACGGGCACAATAAATTTGGCTCCAAGTTTTCTGGCAGACATAGCAATAAAGAAAATGTATTTATTGTATTATAGAGTTTTCATTTTGATTGATACTCAACACCTCGAGAGGAGAGACTATCTCTTTTTCGTTCTTGTAATCCCAGTGTTTAGCACAGAGCCTACCACATAACAGGTACTTAACAAATGTATATTGAATTGAATTTTGTGAAAACTGAACATTGATCTCTGTCCCTCTTCCCTCCTATTCCACCTCCATTTGTTTTAAGAAAGGAAGAGGTGGTGCTTTTATTACTGGAAGGTAAAAAAGGTAATGAACTTTTGGTAATTGGTAATAAAGTCACCTCATTCTCTTTGCCCCACCCATATAGCTCATTAAAGTTTCATGTATAATTTTGAATTGTAATTATTTGTATATTCATCTTATCTCTAAGTTACACAACCCACAAAGTCAGGGTCTATGTCTTATATAAACTTTATTTGTCCCTGTGAATTTGGCAAGATTTTCTTTACAAAGATAATAAATGATTGATAAGTTGTTGAACTGAATGATGGCAGACAGTCTTAGGTGATGTATGAGTAAAGTACTCAAAGAATATGTCTATTTCTTACAAGATCATACCATAATTCCATGATTATAATTTATAATATTTATAATATATGACACCATGTTTGTAATTTATAATCTTTGAAACTATACCAGTAGAATTTAATATTTAATGCAACTATGTAGATATTGAAAGACCATAAATAGACTTTAGCATTTTTCTGAATATTTTAATCTGACTCTTTAGGACATAAGAGAATATATTATACATGTTCTATGAAACTGACCCCAAGTTTATTATCTGCCCAATTCAAGGTGCAGATTTAAGAATTTTAGTCTAAATAATGCTTTTGTCTGGCTGTATCAAGAGCCCTCTCTTTGTGTGATTTTTCCCAGTAGCTGAATCAGCCAGAATACTGTGGTTATAACAATGATAAGATTTACACTTTAGGGTACTGAAGTGAGAATATTCTCCCAGAGCATCTGTCTTTGGATCAGACTTTATCATTATCTATCAGATTTGTCAACCTTGAGTTTATAATGGAAGCAGAAAGGAATTGATTATTTTGACAGCTATGTAAAGTGCTGAGATAGGCCTTTTTTTAAAAAGGTGAAAATATCATTTAAACTTAATGTAAGAATTTTTCTTAAGATGTCTAAATCTATCTGGAAACAAAGAACGCAAAAGTTATCACTGTTTTAACAAGTTTGAAGAAAGTGTTCTCAGTTGTACTCGTGGCTAAGTGCAAATGAATAATATGTAGTGATGTGAGTCTTGTGTAGTTTATCCTTTTGCATCAATTATTTTGGGGATATTTTTGTACAAAGGGAAAAATTTTGTTAAGCAAAATGAGGGAACTTAGCTTACTCAAATAGGTGTTTTGTATGAGGAACTTAATACTAATAAATCTTTTTTTTGTAATTAACTTTTGTTTATTTTTAGTTTACATCATTGATTTCCACAAGATTTTGAGTTACAAATTTTCTCTCCGTCTTTCCCCTACCCACCCCTGCCAAACAGTGATCCCACTGATTATCCCCTCCCCCAATCTGCTCTCTCCTATATCCTCCCTTCTCACCCCTCTGACTTTCTGGTAGAGCAAGATGGATCTCCTTATCCCAGTGCCTGAATATCTTAATTCCTAATAAATCTTAATAGGAAGATATATAGCAGAAGAAGAAGAACACAACTAGGAGAGAAATACATAGAACTAAGGCAAAATGTGAAGGAGCAGGAGAAGGAAGAAGAGATAGTAATAAATTAGAGGCTCTAACTTGCAGGGGAAATGTCTCTGAGAAGAAAGGACAACTCAAAATATTTTCTTAAGGAACTTAGTGGACAGTTTTTAAAACAACAACAAAAAGTTTGGAGTGCGTTGAAACTTGTAGATACGAAAAGGGCAAAAAAGAACACAGAAGGGATACTGGGACAGTAATCAAAATATTTTCCCTATACAGAAGGTCATAATGAAATAGATTTAGCAATCCTGAGTCTTGCCTTTTGCCTTATATTATTTTCCAAACGAATTATACAGTTTTATTATTTTCACTTCTGCTTTCCCATGGCAAGAATGCCCTCATCGTTTCCCTTTTTTAATGTTGCTCTCTGTTTTAGGCTATTTTGTCTTATAAATTTCTTTATATTGATGTCATATATAAATCCCCATACTTGGAGCTCTCTCTAGTTGCTTCATAAATTTCAGATCCTCTATTGTATTTCCTTTCTTATATTATGCAAACATGCATATTATGAGATATTCAAAGATGTGGGTGTACTCTAGTATAACAATTTGGACTTCATTTTCCCAGGTATTCCCATGTAAGCATATTATACCTGTTTCCTTTTCACATTTTAACACATTTAGTAGAGCAAGCACTGTGAAATCAATCCCAGAACAGCAAACTAATATGGTATGAGTCCCATACAATTATTTTCCCTTATTAACCAAGGGATTCAGTAAGCCAACCTGTCAACCACATTTGGTGGGCAGAAGCTATGGAACCTTAAATAAATACTGATCCACTTTCCTAAATTAATGTTTGTAGTCATTCCTATTGTTCCTAGATGACCAAATGGGAGTCATTTGTTACTTGAGACAATCCTATAAGGTTGGAATTATTGTTTTACCCATTTTTATAAAGGAAGAAGCTGAGACAGAGATATTAAATGAATTGCACAGTATTACACAACTAATAAATGTCTGAGATAGGACTAAAATTCAGAGAAGTTTCACATGATCTTATCAGTTTCACAGGATATGCGGTGAACAGACATAACCCCCAGTTTTTAAGATTGTTTTAAAAACTTGACATGAGAAATATGGAGCTACGGTTATTCCTGAAGGAGACCAGCATAGCTAAAGAGACATTTAAAGAACATTATAAAGGAAGGATTGGACACACTATAATATGAAAAACAAATATTGCAATCTCACTATTTTGTAGGAAGATGTGGAGGTCTGTGACTAGAGAGTGAAAAAAAAAAAAGAAAACAAAGAAAATTTCCTTAATGTAATAAAAATCATATGTTAAGTATTTCCAGCTATTTTATATTTTACTGGTTATTTCATAGATAAGTTTAGAAAGTAATAGTATTTAACAGATAATAGTGGGCAAGATTAAGAAATCATCCATATAATTTACTTATAAGCTTTAAACTTAATATATTAATAGTAAAAATTATATATTTTATTTCCATGTCAAGCTATTTGTCAGACAGTGACAGGAACTGCAATGATGTCATGTTCAAATACTGGAGTATTGATATGTACCTTTCTTTAAATAACTAAGAGAAGACTTTTCCAATACCATGTCCGCTTCCCCTCCTCCATCCCAACTACTCACCTCCCAGGATTCCTTTAAGCCCCAACAAAAATCTCACCTTCTACAGAAAGCCTTCCCTAACCCCTCTTACTGCCAGCACTTTCCCTCTTTTAATTATTTTTCATTATTTCCTATTTGTCATATATATGTATATAACATAATATATTATATAATAAAATCTATAATAT
>CM053591.1:19740597-19751894 GCA_028646515.1 Pseudochirops corinnae | reverse complement strand
TCTATGTACTCATATATACACATACTCAGATATGTATTTGTACACATATATAAACCCTCTTATATAGACATATGTATATGTATAGGTATATATACATTTGTATTCCCTTCACCTATCCTCATACTGAGAAAAGTTTCATAAGTTACAATTATCATTTTTCCATGTTGGCATATAAATAGTTTAATTTTGATATGTTCCTTATGATTTCTTTTCCATGTTTTCTTACTTGATTTTCAAAAAAAATTTTGAGCTCCTCCACAGCCCGTGATGAATTTATATTTTTCTTAGAGGCTTTTGATGTAAGTGTTTTGACTTTGTTGTCTTCTTCTTGTATAATTTCTTTTTCTTTGTCATCAAAAAAGATTCTGTAGTCTGATGTTTTTTCCTCCATTTGCTCATTTCCCAGCCAATTACTTGACTTTTGAGCTCTTTGTCACAGTAGGACTCTGCTTCCCGAGTGTAGCATTCTAAATTTCTAGGGTTTTCCACAGCTCTTGTCAGAGCTACTTCAAGACACTTGTGAATTTTCAGTTTTTCCAAGGTGATATGATTAAAGAAGAAGTGTTTATTCCTCCTACTGTCTCCTCTCTGCTGGGTGGCTATGTGACCACAGGCACTCTTTTCTGCTTTAGAACTGTGAGGAGAATTCCCTCTCCACAGTAACCATAAGCTCTGCCAGCCAGCGCTCCTCCTCACCCCAGCACTGCCACCCAAAACTGCAACCCAGATCCAAGCAGGGCAAAGCAAGAGAAATTGCCCTCTGATCAGCAACTTTCTCCCCCCATCCCATCTGTGGTCTTAGACCTCTGGAAGCAGTCACTGCTGCTGCTGCTGCCCCTGCTCTTGCCACCACACCACCACCTCCACTGCCCCTGCACTGGGCCTGGACTGTGCTCTTTTCCCAGATCCAACAGTGTCCCCACTGACCTTTTTCTTTGTCTTTAGCGTTTGTAGGTTGAGAATTTTGGAAGCTGTCACATTTGCCAATGGTTCAATCCTCTGAGGCCTGCTCTGCTCCCAGCCCAGTGCAATAGACCTTTCCTGTTGACCAGCCAGGCAGTCTTCAGTTGAAGATGTCTTTCACCCTGGCATTTTGTGGGTTCTATAGCTCTAAAATTTGTTTTGGGTCATTTTTTACAGGTATTGGAGGTGATTGGAGATGAGCTCAAGCAAGTTCCTGCTTTTACTCTGCCATCTTGACTCCACCCTTGAAAAGAGACATTTGATTATTTTTATAATGTTATCATTTTTGTATAAAGTATTCTCCTGGTTCTGTTCCCGTTACCTTGCATAAGTCTTTTCAGGCTTTTCTGAAACCATAACTTTTATCATTTCTTATAGCATGATAATATTTCATAGCACTCATTTGCCATCATTTGTTCCACCATTCCTCGGTTGGTGGATGTCCCCATGGTTTCTAATTCTTTGCTACCACAGAAAGAACTCATAAATATTTTTGCACATATGGATCATTTTCCTCTTCTTATGATCCCTTTGGGGGATAAGCCTAGTTTTGGTATTACTGTGTCACAGGGTATGTACAGTTTGCTGGCATAGTTTAATGCAGTGGTTCTCAGCCTGTGGGTTGTGACCCCTTTTGGGGTTGAACAACCCTTTCATAGGGGTTGCCTAAGACCATTGGAAAATACATATTTCTAATGGTCTTGGGAATCGAGACACCGCTCCTTTGTCTCCAGGTGGGTCCACCCACATGCAGATATGCCCACATATGAGTATTAAAGGGTTGCAGCATTAGGAAGGTTGAGAACCACTGGTATAATGGGTATACCATCAGGGAATTGGGGTGTCTGTTTTCCCACATGCCCTCCTGAATTTGTCATTTTTCTTTTCTGTCATCTTAGCCAATCTGATAGATATGAGATGGTACTTGTGAGTTGTTTTTTATTGCATTTCTCTAATTATTGGGATTTTGAAAATATGTGATTGTTGATGACTTTTATTTCTTCCTTTGATCATTTTTCATTTGAGGCGTGTCCGTATATTAATAATAAATAGTATTTTTAAAGGAAAGAGAAAAGAGGAAAGGAAAAAGAATCAATGTAACTGATGAAAAAAATCTGTAAATGTTTCCCATGTATACTACATGTGAGCTTTCACTTATGTTTAAAAGGATGGAGCAGGAGTGTCTTCTCTTGTCTTTTGTGCCATATTTTTCTTTATAATATTGCAGCATTCAACTTTGGGTTTTTTTGTAGTTTTTCTTTGCTTGTTTTGTTGTAGACACTGTATGTAATATTTTCTTGGCTCTCTTTGCTTCACTCTGCATATACTCATGTTGATCTATCCATGTTTATATGTGTTCATCACAGTCATCATTTCTTACAGCACAGAAATATTGTATTACATTCAGTAATATGATTTGTTAACTATTTCCCTGTTGGTGACATGTTTTTTGATTCTTGCAAATGAAGTTATAATGTTGGAATTTTGTACCATCTAGGAGACTGAATGCAGGTTTGTAGGTAATATTCTTTCTGGTCCTTATTTGCTGTTGTTTGTGTTGAATCATTTTTTTTTCAGTGTCTGATTCTTTGTGACTCTATTTGGGGTTTTCTTGGCAAAGATACTGGAGTGGTTTGTCATTTCCTTCACCAGTTCACTCTACATATTGAAAAACTGAGGCAAATAGGGTTAATTGACTTTCCAAGAGTCCCACAGCTATTACATGTCTGAGACCAGTTTTAAACTCAGGAGGGTTAGCTTTCCTGACTCCAGGCCCAGCACTGTATTAACTAGCTGCCTCTGTGTGTGTGTGTATGTGTGTGTGTGTGTGTGTGTGTGTGTGTGTGCTTATTTAGTACATAATAAAGCTTATTTAAGTTTTATTTAAGAATTTATAATATATTACAAAATTATAAAAAGTAAAGCCTGGCTCAAAGGCTACTAGTTTTTTTCTTATGAAAATTTTCCTAAAACTTTGCTAATTCAGTTAATCAACAAACATTTTTCTTCATTTTTTCCTTTATTTGCTTCATGCATTTATAATTATATGCTATCTTAAATTAAGGTAGAGACCTAGTTACTGGAAGGATGGGGCGGTAGGATAGCTCCTTGTCATCCCACTGCTTTAGCCCTAGAGTATTATTCTCTGAGCTGATGCACTGAGCAAATATATTATGTTTGTTCCAGTCCAACTCTACTCCCCCATCTCCACTGCTCTCCAAATGGCCACGTAGCCAAAGCTAGCATGCTAAAAATAGATTTTTTTGTGCATCAAGGAGACTGAATTAAAACATAATAAGGGGGGAGTGAATAATTCGGGCAGTAGCGGGTAGGTAGGAACTGATCAGCATAGTAAAAATAAGATAGTCAGGGCTTCATCTGACTGCCAAGAGCATGATGAGTTTCCTGCTTAAAATTCTGGGGGTTAGGGTTCATTAGTTCATTATAGTTCATTAATACCTTCCCCTCAGGGAAGTAGCTTGGGTGGAGGAAGCATCAAGTGAGGGGAAGGAGGTGGTCTTACACAACAGGATACTGTCTGCTTTGTAGTATCCCACATTGCCTCCAAATTTTGTAGTCATTGATTATCATAATTTTCCAGATGCAAATGTTGAAGAGAAGAAGTTGATCAATAAGTTACTCTTTCTCAAGGAAAACATGTCCATTCTTCTCAAACTCTGCATCTCTCTTTGTCTCTGTCTCTCTCTGTCTCTGTCTCTGTCTGTGTGTGTGTGTCTCTCTCTCATCTTCTTCCCTGAATTCTCCATACATCCATACCAGCCACATACAGCAAGCACAGCCTCTGAAATTTCCCCAGTTATTCTGAGATTATTGAGCTGTACCAACTACTTCACCAGATTTTGGTTTCCATAATAGGAGGCAATATGCGTGAAAGTGCTTTTGTAAACGCAGTGTGGTAAATATGAGTGACTGTTATTATTAAAGTCATGAAAGTCACTGTTGACCTCATCCGTGTGATCATGGGCAATAGACTCCTGCAAGCCCACACCTGTGCCATCTACTCACATTTTACCATTTCTGTCAATTGGCATCTCCCTAATCATTTACAAGAAAATGCCACTAATCCTGCCACCTGAGCAGACAGACAGTGAGAAAAAGGACAAGAGCACTGGGCATCAGAGTGAGTAGGGTGGTAAACCTGGAATCAGGAAGACTAGAATTCAAAACCAGCCTTAGACTCAGTAGCTACATGATACTAGCTAGGTCATTCAACCTCTGGCTGCCTTGTTTCCTTATCTGTCAAACAGAAAATGATAATATCTGCTTTCCAGAGTTGTGAAGATAAAATAGGATAAAGTTTTCAAAGCACTTTGTAAACCTTAAAGCATTGTATAAATACTAGTTGTCGTTGATATCCAGGAAATGGGTCATTCCTTTTTTCTTAGAGGCCAATCCTCTCTAATGGAGCTTTGTCAACAACTTCCCCATCTCCTACAAGACTGGGGATTTGCTGTGTCATCCCAAAACAAGAGGCTCTTTAGCACTGGCCAGGGTACAATCAGGCTCCCAGAACTATACTCTAATTCAGCCCTCACTACACATGTACTATCTTCTTCAGACACAGAATAGCTTAGTGCAGAAAGAGCTGGCTGTGGAGTTAGGAAGAAGACCTAGATTCAGGATGCACTTCTATGGCATGTGACTCTAGGCAAATTACTTAACTTCTCAGTGACCCTGGAAACTCAGTAAGACTATACACTGTAGAGAAGGTGCTTGTCTATAGTGATAGAGGAAGTTCCTTACTTGGAGCTCTGAACACCAGTAAAATCACACACACTCCAGACCTCCGTTTGCTACTTAAAGTGGTTGATGTATGGAAGTGCTTTATAAACCTCCAAGTGGTCTATAAATGTCTGATTATTACGATATGTACACAGTGGGAATTCCAATATTGAAGGTCTTTACCATCTTGGTGGTAAAATAAACCTCTGTGATGCTCTAAATCTTCTATGTCAGGTTTAGAGTATCTGTCTCTTCAGACTTCTTTATGTTAATGTACAGTACATCTTCATTTCAGATGGATCCAGAAAATAAAATGAAATCAGAGCTTTTTCTTCCAGGTTAAATTGTTGGATTTGGTTGTTGTTTTGTTTTGGGGGTAAGGAGAGTGACAAATGTTATATGCTTTCTGCTGAAACTCTGATAACCGTAATTCAAGAAATGCTAGAGAGACTTTGTATAAAATGTCTAAGGTGAGATCTTAAATTTGATTTGCTTAGAGGAAATCTGGATGATCAGGCCTGAATCCCAAGGATCTACCTTCTGTTCTCATAGAAAACATTTTAGTCTAGAACCTGAGTCAGGGATAGAGAAAAGGGAGGGGGAACTAATGTCAACGGCTTGTGCTGGTTCCGTACAAAGATATTTTACACATGTACACACACACACATACACACACACATATATGTATATATATGTATATGTGTGTGCATGTGTGTGTATTTTTTTTCCCCAGGATGGTTTTATTAAGAGGATTTGGGTCTTTGCCAAAGAAATACATAAAAATGTCAATAAAAATACTGTTTTTCTACTATAAACCTATTGCTGAATCCTTTCAATTCTACTTAACACATTTAGGGGGCATTTGCTAGCTTTCATATTAATCTTATCACCAGCTGCCTGTTGGGGAAATTGAACTAAATTCTGTGGGGATCCTGTGGCCTCGAGGCCATGTGTGGCCCTCTACATCCTCAAGTGAGGCCTTTTGACTCAGTCACTTGACTCAGCACTTGAGTACCTAGAGAGCCACATGTAACCTCAAGGCTGTGTATTCTTATTGTTAATGGAATGGGAAGATCTTTCTTGCCCATTAATAGGCCTATGTGACTTGCTTTGAACCTGAGTCACATGCCTGTGGTGGGAGGACCCTGCCAAATGGGTAAAGCAGTAAGTATGGGTGAGATAGAACTGAGAGGGAGTGAGACAGAGCTGGGGGAGAGAGAGCAGGCAGAGCAGAGCAGAGCAGCTAGTGGGACTGAGAGACATAGTATTTTTGCCTGGGGGAACTTGCTTTTGGGGAAGCCTGATGGAGGGAAGGCTTGGGATGTTTGTACTCCTTGCATTGGTGATGTGTATGGACATTTTCTTAAAAAGAACACTTGGGATGTAGGTGCTTCCTGCATTGGCAATGTGTAACTGCTTCTTTATTACCATGATGGAATTGGCTTCCTGGTATTTGAATAAATGTCTTGATTTTGTCTTTAAGGAAGAGAGTCTGTTATATTTTGTGATTCAAACCTGAAAATATACCTGCATATTCATAGCAGCTGCCGTGGATATTGCATTGGCAATATAGACTGAACGTCCCCCACCCCTGAACTAGATGTACCATAGGCATCTCAAACTAAATGTGTCTAAAACAAAATTCATTATCTGTCCTCCCCATCAAAACCTACCCTTTTCCACATTTCCCTATTATCAATCATCTTCCAGTCACCCCAGTTCTTTATGTTAATGTTTTCCTCAACCTCACGCTCTCACTTCAAACATCCAGTAGTTTAGCAAATATACTGTGTCCCCTTTCACAAGATCTCACAAGTCCTCATCTTTCCATTCACACAGGGGTTGCAGTACTTTGGGCCCCTCCCCATCTCTTCCAGACAACAGCAATACCCTTCTAATTAATGTCTCTGCCTCTTTCTTCTCTATTCAGTCCTCCATAAGGTGATTATCCTAAAGTGAAGAACTGACCATGTCACCTCTCACTCACTTACTGCTTAAAATACTCCATGGCTTTATATTCCTTCTAGGATCAAATATACATTTTTTTTGTCAATTAAAATACTTTACCACCCAGCCCCTTATCCAGACCTCTCAATTCTCCTTATGTATTATTCCTTTACACATACTGTTCCTCAAGCATAATTTTCTAAATCTCTCATCTTAATGCTGTTTCATTGGCTGCTCTGTATTCATGGAATGTTCTCCCTTCTCACCCCTACCTCTTAGAATTCCTGGCATCCTTCAAGACTCTGCTCAAGTACTACCTCTTTTCAGAGGTCTTTCCTAGTCCCACTATAAGCTAGTCCCTTCATATTCAAGGATATCTTTTATCTGCCTTTTATGTATCTTGTATCTCCTTACATATATGTAACCCACACGTCAAAGGTTATTTGGATAAGACTCTCCTCATTGAGGGACTTCTCTCCCAAAGCTGGAAGCCAGAAGATCAAGATCTCTCTTCTCCCAAACTCTCAAAAGTGCCACTCCTCACACACTGGCCAGAACCTTTGAGTGATCAATTAAATCTTCACAAAGAAGAGTGGCCTTTGAGATGTAGGTAATGGACGTATGTATTGTCTCCTTTGATGTGTATGTTCTTTGAGGGCAAGGACTAGTTCATTTTTCATCGCTGTATCCACTTTGCTTGGGTTAGTGCCTGACACTTAGTAGATGCTTAAGAAATAGCTGTGGACTGATTGATTGATTGCCAAAGGCTAACAAGGTAAACTGATTTTGTCTGTATTTCAGTACTTCAGTGAATATATAAGTCATACTGATGTGGGTATTCCTTGAATCTGTGTAGATCACAACCTAGTCATATCTTATACAACTCTGATTCTTAGTCTCCTGTAAGTTTTCCAAAGGGCCTTACCCAGTGCGCGCAAGGAATTTATCTGTGTCTCTTGACTTTGTAAAGGTGTTTCTAGACATATGGACTTTTCATTGGTTTAACCTTCACTGCATGGCTGATGCCTCCTTTTCCAACTGTGCATCTCTGTAATCACATCTTTTATATGACTTCTGCACGATTCCTAAATGGCAATTAGCTTGTAGCCTACTCTTGCCTACCACATGTCTCTTTATCCCTTAGGGTAAACATGAAACTTTAATTCTTATAACACTGTGGCACTTTCTGACTGATAACTATAAAACACACTAGAAGAGTATTGATATTAGTGGAGTAATAGTTGGAGTTATACAGGCAAAAGGGGTAGCAGAATACACTGGGGGCTCAGAATCACATGGACTGCTAGCTCGTTGACTGGTGAGGAGCTCATGACCACAATTATCACCCTACCTGCCTTCTGTTGCAATGGGCCTGAGAAACTCCTGCACCTGGGACTGCAGGACAAAGCATGGAGAAAGAATTTCCCATTATCTGTTTGCATAGTCCCTACTAGGTAAGGTGTGCACTCCATCACAGTTTCCCAGACTCCCTAAATCTAGATAGATGTTGAAGCACTTTCTTTGTGTCACAAAACCAAGGTTGGAAACAAGTATCTCATTGAATTTTTTGCTTCAAGGAGAAGCCTGGAATCATTAAAAGCACTGAACAGTTTTCCAAAGGCAATCCAGAGTGCCCACCTATTTTTGATGGGTTATAGTGCCAATTTATTTATGGTATTGTCCAAGATACATGTATTTATGGATCAGATTTATAGGCTGTCTGCTGTATAAGCTGCTGTAGTTCAGGCTGTAGAATTTTTTTTCATCTATTTGAATTTTCCTTTATAGATAGTTAATGCCAAAACCTTTTGGGTGCTTATGGAGCTGATTTGGTAAAAACTGCACTAATTCTGTGGCACATTGCAATCAGCTCAGTGTCATCTCCACACAGGAGCATATAAGTTATCTCCATCATTATAATCCAGGGATAATTTAGCTTCAGTAGATAGAGAAAACACCTCTGGAAGTCATAAAATAGAGGAACAAGTTTTCATTAAAGCAAGAGGAAAGAAAGATGAGATGGAACTTATGATTCTAAAAATAGGGAGGAAGCCTCTATTCTATAAGAATAGAAGGAAGCCATCTGTAGAGGGAAGAAAAGACTTATTAAGTGCCTACTACATGCCAGGCACTGTGCTGAGTGCTTTGCAAATATTATCTCATTTGATCCACCCAGCAATACTGGGAGGTAGATGCTTTTATTATGCCCTATTACATTTGAGGAAGCTAAGGGAAAAAGAGATTGTGGCTTGGGTATGGGTCCCACAGTTATTAAGTGTCTGAGCCTGGATTCAAACTCATCTTTCTGACACTAAATCCAGTGTTTTATCATCTGTACCACCTAGCTCAAGCAGGCTGGCTGTATGGGAAGCTCAGAGTATAATGGAATTGATTATGGGTAAGAGTTTCCTTGAGTTAGGCTAGTGTACATACATACATACATACACACACATATATACACATATACATATATGTGTGTATATGTATATTTGTTTATATGTACATGTATATATAAAATGCATTTATATATGTATGTAGATACATTTTTAATTAAGAGGAGTTTTTGCTATTATTGTTGAGGATTTTATTTGGGGGGGGTAACATGTGGGGAGGAGGAATTCTGTAGATAATATTGGTAACTTGATCTTGAACAATAGATATCATCCAGTAACTTAGCACTTTTGTGTGTTAAAGCACATAAACACAGATAGGGGGATTCCTGTAACTAAGGTCAGGCAGAGGTCCCTAGATGTGACCAAAAGAAATCTTTTATTGAGCCTATCTTTGTGAAAAGTAAAGTTCTGCAAAATCCATGTTGACTCACAACTATCTAGAGGCAACCCCTTTGTCCTTTGGGATCGAGCTAGATATCCTCTAAATGTCTTTGGCAAGCAATGTATGTTACTGTTCTTTACTTCACCTTATTAATAATAATCAGAGTTTTTGAAAAAAATATCTCTGTTGCTACAGCTTTCAAAGGATCACTGCAGGAAAGGCACCTTGTTAGACAAGAATCTTGAAAGTTTCATTTTGAACCAGTGTATTAAATGTATATTTTTTCCTTTCGTAAACAAAAAGTAGGCATAGTAGGACCACTATATTCCCTATACCTTTGATTCAGTTGTGTAACTGAGAGAGTGATCTGTTGAATATTGTTTTTGAAAACATGCTTATTGGTTTTTTTCATACTTTCATCAGTTAGGTGGCATATTCAATAGAGGGCTATATGTCTGTTTAGGAAGACCTGAGTTTGGATCCTACCTTAGAAACTTAATGTGTGACTCTGGGCAAGTCATTTGAATTTTCAGCCTCAGTTTTCTTATTAGAAAATGGGCATAATAGCACCTGCTTCATGGGTTTGTTGCCAGGATCAAATAGAACAAGACATGTAAATGCTCTATAAATATTGATGATGTAAATATTGAATGGTACCCACATTTCTAGTGGTAAATTAAGTGTATGGATTAGCAATTGCTATTTTTATTTTTTGCTTTTTGGAGGGGGGAGGATAGGAAGTTGGGGTTAAGTGACTTGCTCAAGGTTATACAGCTAGTTTTTGTGTTAAGTGTCTGAGGCCGGATTTGAACTCAGGTCCTCATGATTCCAGGGCCGATGCTCTATTCTATGCCACCTAGCTGCCCCGACTTTTTTTTTTTTACAGTAAATATGATTTGTTTTGTTTTGCTTTGTTTTAAGCTTGTGGGATCCTTCTCTCTTTCTGAAATCTTAAGAATTAATCCTTCTATACTAGGGACCAGCAAAACTGTAGTCTGAGGGCCAAGGGCCAGCCTGCCCCCTTTTTCATGTGACCAAAAAATGATTTTTACTTTTATAAACTGTCCCATGGACCATAGTTTCCTGACCCCACTTCTCTATACTTCAAATTGTGTCTTCTTAAACTTGGACTTCCTCTCTCTCTATGTAGTCTAATCCCATCTTTTTTTTTTTTTTAACACGAGTACCATTTCTACTTCCTCACCAAGCACATCAAGAATGTCCAGTTGTTGTGGCTCCACATTCATTGATGGAGAAAATAGTTTTGTTACATGCATTTTCTCCCAATTGTTCATCACCTTGTTGTCATTTATCCAGTTTCCTCTATAAATGCCTTTGGGGTAAATTGTCTCCAAAGAGTCTCTCATCAGACTTCATGTAAACTTTTTTTTAAGTTTCTTTTTTTTTTAATTAATTTATTTATTTTCTTATTTACATCATTCATTTCCACAATATTTTGAGTTACAAATTTTCTCCCCATATTTCCTCTACCCAATACCTTAAAACAGCCATCCCACTGTATAACCTCTTCCCCAGTCTCTTCTCTCTTATGTCCTCCCCCGTTGCCCCTCTGCCTTTGTGGTAGGGCAAGATGGATCTCCCTACCCCAATGCCTGAATATCTTAATTCCCAGCTGCATGTAGTTAATGATAATAATAATAATAATAATATACATATATATACATATATATTTTTAACATTTGATTATAGAACTTTAAATTCTAGATTCTTTCCCTTCCTCCCTTGTCACCCACCCCCACTGAATAGACAAGCAATTCAATACAGGCTGTACATGTGTAGTTACTCAGAACATCGTCAAAATGGACATATTATGAGAGACTGATTATATGTCCCTCCTTCCTATCCTG
>CM053591.1:19724719-19740097 GCA_028646515.1 Pseudochirops corinnae | reverse complement strand
AGCTTGTAATATTTTCTCCTTGATCTGGGGACTCTGGAACCTGGCTATAACATTCCTGGGAGTTTTCTTTTTGGAATCTTTTTCAAGAGGTGATTGGTGAATTCTTTCAATTTCTATTTTGCCCTCTAGTTCCAAAATACCAGGGCAGTTTTCCTTGAGAATTTCTTGAAGACTCCTTTCTATGTTCTTTTTTTTATCATGGCTTTTAGGTAGTCCAATAATTTTTAAATTGTCTCTCCTAGATCTATTTTCCAGTTCAATGGTTTTTTCAAGGAGATATTTCACATTGCCTTCTATTTTTTCATTTGTTTGGATCTGTTTAATAGTATCTTGATTTCTCATTAAGTCATTTGCTTCCATTTTCTCCACTATAATTCTGAAGGAATTATTCTTTTCAGAAAGCTTTTGAGATTCTTTTTCCATATGGCAAATTCGACTTTTTACGGCATTCTTTTCCTCATTGGCTTTTTGGGCCTCTTTTGCCATTTGAATTCATCTATTTTTTAAGGTGTTATTTTCTTCACTCAGCTTGTTGACTCCCTTTTCATGATTTTCTTGCATCATTCTCATTTCTCTTCCCAATTTTTCCTCTACTTCACTTATTTGGTTTTCAAAATCCCTCTTAAGCGGCTCTATGGCTTTTAACCAATCTACATTTTTCTTAGAAGCTTTTGATGAGGGAGTTCTGACTGTGTTGTGTTCCTCCCATTCCATGCTTTGATCCTTTTTGTCCCCCAAAAAAGGAATCTAAAGTTGGATTACTGTTCTTACTTTGCTTCCTGTACCTGCTCATGTTGCCAGTCAATTACTTGACTTTTTGGCTCTATAGAACTCTGCTTCCAGAGGGGAGTGCTTTGTCCCATATTTCTGGGGTTTTCACAGCTGCTGGAGCTATTAGGAGACCACTGCATCCCTTCCCAGCCTTGACTCACTGGAAATGCACCCCAGGACCACCACCCAAGACCACGATCTCAATCTAGGCAGCTTAAGGCAAAAGCATTTAGCCTCTGAATGATCACTTGGCCCCTCTGCAATTTTCAGGCCTGGAGCTTCTGAAGTAGGCATGTGGAGGTGGCTGTGGGGCCGCCACTTCTGCTGCTTGCTTGCCCTGGGGCCAGTTTGGCCGGATGCTCTCCCCCAAATTTAGCTGAGTTCCACTAACCTTTCACTTAGTCCTTGTTTCTTATGGCTTGATAATTCTGGAAACTGCCAAAGCTGCTGCTGAGCCACTCTCCTGAAGGCTCCTGCTGTGGCTTGTCCTGGCTACCCCGGTCAAGCCACGGTTTCAGGCCAGACTGGTTTCGGCTCCCAGCATGCCACAATGAGCCCTTCCTGTCCCACCTACTGAGCTGCCTTCAACGGGAGATGTGTTTTTCTGTAGTTTTGTGAGTTTTGGAGCCCTAGAATTTGTTTAGAGTCATATTTTATGGGTATTTGAGGTGATTTTGTGGGAGCTGTGGAGTGTTCCTGCTTCTATGCTGCCATCTTTGCTCCGCCCCCCTTAAATTTCTATAGTTGTAAACATTGTTACATTTATTAAATGTGTTCTGAGAGTCATGGTTTTTAATACATGAGGTCACTTTTGGCTTACAAGATAATTCTATATTAATTATTCATTATTATTGGGAAAATTCAACAGAGACCTCAAGACATGATTTATCCAATATATATATGAAATGACATTTATTTTTGTACTTTTTTATAGTTGATAACTAAAAACTTATTTTTCTTGTTTCTAGGTTTTTTAAGTACTGGAGACCAGGCAGCAAAAGGCAATTATGGATTGCTTGACCAAATCCAAGCTTTACGCTGGATTGAAGAAAACATTGGATCCTTTGGAGGGGATCCAAAAAGAGTTACTATATTTGGCTCAGGAGCAGGAGCCTCTTGTGTTAGCCTCTTGACCTTGTCTCACTATTCAGAAGGTAATATGATTTAAACTCTGATAAAAATAAAATAAATTAAGTAAAAATGGAGATATTTGTGTGTTTTAGGAACAGTGAAGGAAATGTCATTTCAGAATTATATGATAAAGCTATATTATTAAAATATTCAACAGAAACCAAGGTAGTGATCTTTATATGAGCTTTCCTCTTCCTCCTCCCTCTTCTTGCCGTATCTTATTCCTGGCTAGTTTTTATTTCACTTTCTCTTTCATTAAAAAAAGTGAATTAATTCAAATTTGTGATTTAACAATAATGTTGGTTAGATCATTAATGCCTTTCTTAGAAATTATCAAATTCTAATTTGTCTGATTTTTTTATTTTACTATCTATGATCATAAGAGTTATTTATGTAATTCTTTTTCAGGCTAATACAGCCTAAGTTTTATTTCTTAATGATGGTGGATGCAGAAGTAGTAAATATAATATGAAAGGGAACAGCAGAGAGTTTAACACATAGAGTACCAACATAATACCATGCACGTTTTGGCCATTATTTAAAAAAAATGACTCTCTTATTTTTGTGCCACAACTTAATAAAAAATAGTGACAGATATTTTACTTCAGTATTTATGGGTCACATTATTTTACTGAAGCATTTAAGTGTTAATTTTTTTAAAAAAAATTTTTGGTGTGTTTTGCACCCAGGATAATCACAGACTCACAGAATTTCAGTGCTGTAAGGAACTTAAGACCTAGTAATCATTTAATAAAAATCTGCTTAATTAAATTGCTAAAACAAATCATTATCAAAGCATATTACAATGCCATTTGACATGTTTATGTTATTTTTAAACCAAAATTAGAAAAAAAAATACCTATTCATTTAGGTAGTAACATCTAGAAGGGAGAAAAATCCACTAGTGATTCTTTAAAGACTAAGGAGTCAGACTTTTGGAAGTTTCAACCATTTGAGATACAGCTCTGAAACTGGCAGAAAGCAAAGGTCTCTGAACACCCAAAACAGATATCCCAAAGACTCTAGTCAGTCAGTCAATTACTTTGCATTTATTAAGTGCCTGCTGTGTGCCCCAGAATACAGGATATAAAGAAACCCAAAAGATGTCCACTGTTGTCAAGCTCTTCAGTTTTAATGGAGAAGACGATAAGCAAGCACCTATGTTCAAAACAAGGTATATACAGGATAATGAATAATGACAAGGTATGAAAATTAAATAGGATCAGGAAGGCTTTCTTTAATACACAGGATTTTAGGGAGGCCTTGAAGAAGCCAGGAAGCAGAAATGAGGAGAAAGAGAATTCTAAGCATAGAGTACAGCTAGTGAAAGTGACTGAAGTCAGGTAATGGAGTGTTTTATGTGATGAATGGCCAGGTCAGTGTTGAAGGATCTTGGTGACTAACATTGTCACTGGTTAACAATGACTTTACTTCACAGTTTACTTCACTTTTACTCCTTAGGTCCCATCTCCAGTTTTAGTGATGCTCCTGTAACAAATAGTTTTCAGTATCCTAATAATCTGATTTCCAAAGGCACAGCAGATTCAATGTTACAGACTAGAGAATTGCTAAGATTGGAGGAGTTGTAGAAGTGACAGCTGGCCTCTTGAGTTTGAGAGAGGACTAATACATATATGCATCCATAAAAGCCTAAACAGAACTACATTGTTGTATAATACATAAATGGAATTAATAACGATAACCCTAGGTTAAATGGTACCCATTGACTTCAGTGGAAGAAGGAGATATAGTAAAGTTAAGATTTCTATCCCCAAAGGTAAAACTTATCAGATTCTTTAGGCACTTGAAGAGGTAAGCTTTTCTTTTCTGAGGGAAAAGATTGGAAAATCTCCCTTTCCTTCTCTTTTCCCAGCGAAGCAGAATGAATGCAGCCTCCCTGTGCCCAGATGGGTGGAACCCTTCTCTTGAGAGGCCAGCAAGTGAATGAGCAGGTGGACCATGTGCCACCTTCTACATTTATAATCCATCTTTTTAGGAAAATTCTTGAATGTTGACAGTGCTCTTTCACAATTGATGTATTCTCTGTGCTTGCAAAAATGATCGGTCTTTATTATGTCAAGTTCAAATCAACTAAAAGATTTCTCTCAGTTCTGAGAAATCTTTCTCTTCACATAACACTTGCTCCATTCTAATTTTATTGACTACAATTTGGGTAGGACTTTGCAGTACTTCCAAAGAACCTGAATCATTTTATTTGTGTCTTTCCCTGTGTTCTGCAATGGGATGAATAGAAGTCACTATTTTCTCTAAGCTGTAAGTAGCCCACACCAAAGTAAATATAATAAGAGACTAGTACAAAAAGACTATATAACATAGCATTCCTAAATAGTGACCTAACCACTGCAGCACGGAGCCATTTAGAATTTCAGTTCTGAGTTACCCTTTGGGCCATCCTGTCTCTTCTAAAATCACATCTTACTGATTAAAAATCATGTTTTTCACCTCCTTGATTGTTTCCACGATTTTAAAGGCTGATATTGGTTCAAGCCACTAGAATCAGAGATTTAGTCCTTTTTTTTCTGGTGGCTCGTGAGATCTCAGATCCTAAACTCAGGCCAGCATTCAAGTGTAAAAAAAAGGAAAGATAGTGAATAGAACACTCCGATTTTATAATCCAATATCTCCTGTCCTGACATACTCCAAAAATAGAGGTTTTATATTTCTAGACATCCTTGCGGTGAAATAAAATATCGATTTATTTTATCCCATCAGGTCAAGCTTATTCTGAACCCTAAACTAAATAGAGTAGTTTTTACAGTTTTGCAAATCCTGGACTCAGAATTGGTGTCATTTTTTTAGAAACCATAAATTCTTTAGGGAAAAATCATTTTAGTTCCAACTGGAAAATTTTATTAGATATGAACCAATTATTCTTTCAAATGCACATTAAAATTTTTTTTCATATATTTACAGTTAAGAGAGAAAATGTGAAACAAGTAATTCAAAAGTATATCAGACCAAAATACTCCCACAAATTAAGCATATTAAATTGATTTTAGCTGAACATTTTTCCTAAATTACATGGTGCCTGGTTACTCTGTGAAAGAGGTAAGCGTATAATTTTCCTTTGACCTTTAAACTAGTGAAAACCATATTGACATGGAGCAGAGAATTGGATTGCCTCTGACATTCATTTATTTGTGGGAGCTTTTCTAAGGTAAAAACTGAAAAATTCTAGAGGAGTAGATGAATAGTATGAATTTTCATTGGGGGTGATCTTGTAAGGGTAGTTTCCTTTTCTTAACTCTTTATTCTGTGTGTAGAAGAACTTCCTATTAAAACTAGTGTCAAATGGAAAAAAAATGAGTGAAAGAGAGGCTGAAATAGCTGAATGCTACTGTACTCAGAAATTCACATCCCTAAGATACAATAAAAGCATTCTTTGCTCAGTAAAAGCTGCTTTTTTATATTTTAGATTTTCATTTGCATGTACACAATTTGCACCTGCAGGTCTGTTCCAAAAGGCAATCATACAGAGTGGAACAGCCCTGTCCAGCTGGGCAGTGAACTACCAGCCTGCCAAGTACACTCGGATATTGGCAGATAAAGTGGGCTGCAACATGCTGGATACCACTGACATGGTTGAATGCCTTCGGAATAAGAACTACAAAGAACTCATTCAACAGACCATTACTCCAGCCACATACCACATTGCCTTCGGGCCCGTGATAGATGGTGATGTAATTCCAGATGACCCTCAGATTCTAATGGAGCAGGGGGAGTTCCTAAACTATGACATAATGCTTGGCGTGAACCAAGGGGAAGGCTTAAAGTTTGTTGATGGTATTGTTGACAATGAGGATGGCGTTTCTCCAAATGATTTTGACTTCTCTGTCTCCAACTTTGTGGACAATCTGTATGGTTATCCAGAAGGAAAAGACACCCTCCGAGAGACGATAAAATTCATGTACACTGATTGGGCAGATAAAGAAAACCCTGAGACTCGAAGGAAGACCCTGGTTGCCCTTTTTACTGATCATCAATGGGTTGCTCCTGCTGTTGCCACAGCTGATCTACATGCCCAGTATGGCTCCCCAACATATTTCTATGCATTCTACCACCATTGCCAAAGTGAAATGAAACCAAGCTGGGCTGATTCAGCCCATGGTGATGAAGTTCCATATGTTTTTGGCATTCCCATGATTGGTCCTACTGAACTCTTCAGCTGTAACTTCTCCAAGAATGATGTCATGCTTAGCGCAGTGGTTATGACATACTGGACAAACTTCGCTAAAACTGGGTATGTTTTACTCTTAGGCAGCTTTGCTTTGGCTGCCATGTTTTGTGATTTTGGTCTTTAGTTAAATGATTGCACTAGAACTAGGGTCTGGCAACTTTCAATATCTTTTTGCTCTAGAGTTTTTACATTTGTCACAAAAGGGAAAACATAGCTATTTCTCTCCAAGGTTTCCTATAACTTAAAGTTACTTCTTCATCATTCTGTCAAATTATTTTTTTATATGACTGCTTGGATAATAACTCCACAGGCCAATTTTTTTTTAGCTTGATAGGGCTTGGTTAGAAATAGCAGTTTTCTCAGAGGGAAAAAAATTAAGTTCTTTCATTATACTGCATAGAAGTGGGAGTACCCCTCAGTGTTTTCCATCTCAAAGAGACTACGTAGATCTCTTGGGAGGAAAGGCAGTTATTGAAGAAGACTGCCCTCATGGAAAATTATATAGCCAGGCTTACTGCATAGCAACACAAATGAAACGTGCCTCCTATTAACTATGAAGAAATCTCATCCTTATAACTGTGAGGCTAAATATATTTGAAAAAGGTATGGAAAACACAAACAACTGTTACAGAGATTTAGAAATACAGTCCAATGTCTACTGTGTAAATACTCTGCAAACATGAAAGGAAAAACCCTAAAGCTACTTAAATGACTAATAATAGGCTGTGTTCACTAACCCTTGTCCTGTATCATCCTCTTGACAAATATTGCAGTATTGTTCTGTTCTACTTTAGTGCTGTGCTTTTTTTTCACCTTGAAGCTCTTGTACTGAATTAAAAATAAAGATGCTCATGGCACCAAGGGATGGTAAATCTTTCCAATGAACACTTATAGCAGGGTAAGATTCTCATAACTGCAACTGCAGTGCAATGCAGTAATATTAGCAACAATATTAGAAAAAAAACAGAGATGCTCAGCTTGGAATCTGGGAAAGTTTAGCAACTTTCAGTCTTTAGTGAATCTAAACAATATTTTCTGGAAAATGGGTTTATTTGATTTAGATTTTAGTAATAATTTAGTGATCAAGACTGGGCATTGTATCTAGGTGGTTTGATTTAGTTTATTGTAGTCATTGTATACTGGCAGGGAGAGTGGTTCTAGAACAATATTGCAGTCCTAGCAAAATGTAGACACTGGGATAAGTGGGAATCTTGCATTACTCTTCAAAATGATGATACAAGTCGAGGGTTAGCAAAAACATCTTATGATTAGCCCATTTAGCTGCTTCTGAGATTTTTCTTCAGTATTTGTTGAATGTCTACACAATAGAGATTTAGATATCTTCCCGAGTCTATACAATTGATGTTTGCATTTTTCATATCTTTTCAAATATGTTTTTGTCCACAAGACTTACGCAGAGGTGCTTAAATCTAAGAAATTCCAATGTGAAAAAATACAAACTCAAAAAAGATTAGTTAGTAGGTAGCTGTGTATTACCAGAATGTTCTCTGATTTATAAAATATTGATCCAAGTTATCAATCAGTGTTTGTTAAGCATCTGCTGTGTGAAGATCTGGGGGAAAACCAAAGAAATCACCGTAATTGTGTGAAGATGTTTAAAGCATGGTGTCTGACACTGAGGGGCTTCCATTCTTGTGATAATAACAAGAGCAAAAACAATGATAGGGAACACTATAATAGAGTAGCATAGATTTTTGTACTCTAGAATATATGACCTATCAGAATTAAGAGAAGTGTTAAGATAAAATGAACCAGAGTAGTGAATGAAGAATTAGAGCGTGGCCTTAAAAATATGGGTGGGAACTGGACTGACCAAGAGGAACAGGAGAGAACATTTAAATCACCAGTGCTGAGTAAGAGTAGTACAAAACACTGGACTAAGATTCAGAACACTTGGGTTCTTGTCCCAATTCTACAACTTCTTAGCCATGTGACCTTGTCTAAATTAATTACTATTTCACTGTCTGATAGATAAGAACACTTCTGTTCCATGTAACTCAGTGATGTGAGTACTAAATGATAGGATCATAGATACAAAGCTATAGGGTACTAAAGAGGCCATCTGGTCCAATCCCTTAATTTTTCAGATGAGGAAACTTAGACCTAAGGACATTAAGTAACTTGCTCAAGGTCATGCAGTATTAAATATAAGAGAAAATTCTTTGATGAAGTACAGTTGGTCAATCAAGAAAGCAGAGCAGCTTTTATTATAAATAATTGAGAACCAGTTTAGCATTTTGAATATCAAGTCAGCTTCAAAGGCAGAGAGTGTTAAAATCTCAATTCTTACCCATCTTGTTTTGTGACTAGACGAGTCACTTAAATTCTCAAAATGTTAAGCAATTTTTCAGGTGGCACCATTGATCAAGGGCAGGTCCTAGAATCAGGAAGACATGAATTCAAATCCAGTCTCAGAAACTTACTGTTGTGTGACCTTGGGAAAGTCATTTGATCTATTTGCCTCAATTTCCTTATCTGTAAAATGGGGATAATAATAGCCCTTAAATGTCAGGGTTGCTGTGAAGATCAATTGAGAAAATATTTGTAAAGTGCTGGGCTCATAGTAGGTGCTATATAAATGCTAACTATGATTTATATTAAAATTACTACTATTAAGTGACAGAGATCCTTTTGATCTACATTGAAGGTGGGAGCTTCCCCACCTGGGAAGTGCCAATATAATGAAATTCTAGAGAGAAATCTAGTCCTTGTATCTTCCCCCTATTGATCAATTAGCCAATAAACTTTCATCCAACAGGCGCTGTTGGGACTAGTGCTACAAATATAAAAGTGAGACAGTCCCTGCTGTCTAGGAACTTACATTATTTTTTAATGTTTTTATTTAAAGTTTTGAGTTTCAAATTCTATCTCTTCCCTCCCCCTCCCTAAGAGGGCAAGCAGTAAGGTATAGGTTATATGTGTGCAATTATGTAAAACATTTAGGAACTTACATTCTAACATTCTTCCCTAACACACAGAATAGAATGCTAGTCAGGAAAAGGAGTTTTTGACTTGATAATCTGAGAGACTGTCATTGGAGCCCTAGGGCTTTCAAACTCTCTCCAGTACTTGGTAGTACTGAGTTGACTTCTGTTCCCGCAGCAAGGGCACAAGGTAGAAAGGGGCAAGTTATGGTACAGAAATAGCCAAAGGAGGTATGCCAAGATTCCTATGCTGAGTAGGCCCTCGTGTCCATTTACTTTGCTGCTGGATTGCACGTGAAGCATGGTCTAGAGCCACTTAGATATAATTGGGCAGACACATTTTCACTTACCCAACAACCAAGACAGCTCAGCTTTAGGGTGGAATTCCAAAGCTGAGCTATTAACCTACCCTAGGAGGGAAGAAGAAAAGAAACAAATAGGCATTCAAATGTCTACTAGGTGCTAGACATAGTGCTAAGCATTAAAAACATTATCTTATTTGGGCCTTACCACAACCCAGAGAGGCACGTGGTTTCTGGAGATCTAATCTAGAGAATCATAGTTTTTGTAAAGAAGAAATAGGTAGTTGTGGGGTAAAAAATTAACAATACTGTGTAAGCCCTGGTGTCCTGGTGAATAAATAGATGGATTGTGAAGCAAGGACTATCAAATATTCAAAATTATTTTTATTTGATTGGGTGGAATTTTGAAGGCAATGTTATTGTGAAATTGTGGATTTAAGCTGATGAATTTGTGCTCTCTATATAAGGAGACAACCAACCATTGTAGACCCTTGAAAAAAAAAAGTACATAATGGCAACAGTGTTGTAATCTTACTACACTTAAAGCAATATATGCTTTACCTTTTACAATGGATGGCAAAGCATGAATTGGATGCGACCTGTCCCTAAGGGAGTATTGTCATTGTTGCTGCCGTTGTTCAGTCATTTCAGTGGTCTCTGGCTTTTGGTGACCCCATTTGGGAGTTTTCCTGGGAAAGATACTGGAGTGATTTGCCATTTTCTTCTCCAGGTCATTTATTTTACACATGAGGAAACTGAGGTAAACAGGGCTAAGTGACTTGCCTAGGGTCACACAGCTAGGAAGTGCTTGAGGCCACATTTGAGCTCAACGCTTTCTGATTCCAGGCCCAGTGTTCTATCCACTATGCCACCTAGCTACTAGTAGAGTATAGTCCACACTAATTAGAGAGCTGGCATCTGATTTGCCTAAATTCTCTTTATGCACACTTTTTAGTAAAGTATCCATTTGAATAAAGTGCTTTTTAAAACTTTTTAAAACATAATTTGAATATATTTCATAGATACATTTCATCAAAAATAGATAACGAGAAGCTGAATTACATATAATTTTTCTAGAAATCATTTCATCTCTGATTAGAGTGAGAAAGGGAATTTGAACTTACAAAATTATATGATCAGCTCTCTACAGTTCCATCAGACATGATGCATTACCTGGATGTATAAATTAGTGCACTGGTTAAGTGACTAATACAGTACAAAACATGATGGCTTCCTTTGGTTATTATCACCATTCTCTAAAATATTAGCAAGTCAGGGACTTGCAGTTATTAATGACTTATAAGCATGTTTTATAGTACCATCTGTCACCATTATATATGCTGCTGATGGGGGAAGAGCTTGTTGCAGCGAGGGAAATTTATTATTGTCTCTTGAGTGGAATTACAATCCTGCTGCACCTCCAGCACGGCCCCTAGAAGTGTGTATGCTGTTTCTCATATGCCCACTTGTAACAGTGCCTAGCAAGTATGAATGCTCTGTAAACACAACTTTTCAAACACTCTAAGAGCTAACATTTCTGAACTTCTAACTAGATCTTAAAGTGGATAGTCAACATCTGGTACCTCTTGTTGATAGACACAAAGAAACTAAGTTGTGCACTGGGCTAACTATGAAGAAAAGGAAATAGAATATATTTTTAAAATAATACATTGAAAACTGAATATAGCCCTGCCTTGCAAGGTACATGCCACTCACTGGCAATGGATGTTCTGAAACAAAGGACTACTGGGAAGAGCTGTGTGAAAGTGTGTCTGGGTTTGTTCTCAAAGAGTTCTGAGAGAAAGATATGTGAAAATGAGGAGTAAGAAGGCAGAGTACAGTGATTCCCCTAGACCTCTGGCTATTTGGGGTGCTATAGGAGTGAGTGTTCTTTCAACAGGATAAAACATTTTTGTCTGAAGGAATGTAAAAGTAGGCTCACTGTGTGATCTGTTCTATCGCCATCTTTCTTCTCCCTCACCCTCTTACTCCTATTATGGAAATGCTAACCATGCCATCATCATTTCCTCTAGTCAGCATCCAGGAAGAAAATCGTGAAATTTCCCCCTCCTGGCACATATACCACACTACTGAAGTGGGCAGACACAGTCAGTAATTATACGTGGCATGAATTACCTTACACTGGTCCTTCTAAAAAGAAAAAAGAAATCTTTCACTAACAATTTCTTTGTTTCCTTTGATAGGCTGAGTGTTGTTTTTGAGACATTTTATACTAATTTCGTTTTCTTTATTCCAATACAATGGAAGGTCCTTGAGGACAAAGGGGTGTTTTCCATTAATCTTTATATCCACAGCATCTAATACAGTACTTGGCACAGCGTAGTCATATAACAAATGCTTTTTGGATTAGATTAGATTCATATCATATTCCATACTCTCAGTATATCCAAAAGCTAAAATGCATTTCTTTGTTTTGTATGAAATTCAGTGAACTATTTAAGAATTAGGAGCAAGATGGAGCAGGCACAAAGGCACTATAGTCTACCTATCCACAGATTTAAGAGCACTAGAGTATGAGAGTTAGGATCAAGAAGACCTGAGTTCAAATCCAGTATCCAGTATTGGTAGTTTCATTACCCTAAACTAGGCTCGTAAATGCTATGTGTCTCAGGCAAATCATCAGGACAACCTACTAAGTATTTGGACAAGTTAGGTTGATGTCAACTTCTTCCTGATGGAAGAAATTCCATCCAATGTTTAAAATCATAAATTATTTATTATATATATATATATATATATATAATATTTATCTCAATTATTTTAAAGCAACAAAATTTTCACCTATTTTGATTATGAAAATGCAGAATATTATTAGAGGTTCCATGTGGTACTGTCAGTGATTCCTTTTTATTTGTGTTACAAGTCTGTATGTGAAACAAATTTAAGGATAAAACCATATGATGAGCTATTTTATAACTGCATCTGACACTTTTTCCCTGCTGTTAAGAGAAGGACCCTTTCAAGAATAGAAACTGATAACTGGACTATACTCTGCCTTAGTAGGGCCACATCTGGAGTCTTGACTTCTAGAGAGAAGGGATTGGAGGGGGTGGAAAGTGGGATACAGATTATAAAAGACATTGATAAACTGAATTGTGTCCAGTAATCAAGTAATTTAATCTGTGGGAACTTAAAGGAGATGTTTATTATTGTAAAATCGTTTGTTATTGTTAAAGAAGCAACCAAAACTGCCATGCCTCTAGAATACTTCAACAAATTTTTTTTTAAATTTTTTTTTATTTTGGTTTACATCATTCATTTCCATGTGATTTTGAGTTGCAACTTTAACAAATTTTGATGAAATAAAATGCATTTTAACTTTTTCTCTTTGTTTATAAAAAACATTTATGTATTAGGTATTTAAATTGCATTTTATAATTTGTTAAAGAACTACAATTTTCCCCCCAAGATAGAATATACTATATTGGCAAATAATATAAAGCTTGCAGTAGTTAATATATGCTCTGCAAATTTCATAGACTTTTAATCTGTGCGAGTTCCATCATATGTTACGTAATTTTCTTTATCAAATATTTAAAATTTAAAAAAAATTATAAAAAATATCATGACATCTCTTTAATTGTCATGGTTCAATTTATATGAGAAAGTGATAAAGGGTGTCGTGGTAAACAAGAAGTATGGGTATACCTCCTTCTCTCTTATTGATTTTCAATATCTCTTATTTCCTTAATTTTACTCCCTAGAAGTTGTTTTAGTTCCTACTCATTTTTTACCTGCACGATACTTTTGTATTGAGTTTGTTTGTTTTTTTTAATTTGGTTACCAGAAACTCAGTGAATTTAGAAGACATTTTCTAGACATTTGAGAGCAAGTGAGATAAGATTAGCTTGATAGTTAAATAGGCATATGGCCCCAATCACTTCCTTGCTAAACACATTTCAGTTTATCAATGTCTTTCAGAATCTGTATCCCAACCTTCCCCTCCCCCTCAATCCCTTCTCTTTAGAAGACAAAACTCCAAATGTGGTATTACTGTGGAGAGTATAGTACAACTATCAGTTCCTATTCTGAAACCTGTGTATCTCTTAATGTTACCCAAAACTGCATTAGCCTTTTTGGCTAACATATGACACTGTTTGCTCATGTTTAGTTTGTAATCTGTTAAAAATCCACATATCTTTTTTTAGACTGCTATCTAACTCTTACTTCCCCATCCTGTACTTGTTAAGGGATTTAACCCTTAAGGAATTTTTGAACCTCAAGGTAAGACTTCACTTTTACCTTTAATTATTTTTATCTTACTAAATTCATCCCAGTGCTTAACCTATCAAGAACTTTTGGGATCCTGACCCAGTGTGCTCCCTCTGAGCTTTATGCCTTTGGTAATTTTTTTAAATTAAATTTTATGTTTATTTTTAGTTCACATCATTTATTTCCACAAGATTTTGAGTTACACATTTTCTCCCCATCTTTCTCCTACTCACCACCCCAAAACAGCAATCCCACTGATTACCTCCTCCCCCAATCTGCTCTGTCCTATATCCTCTCCCATTTCCCCTCTGACTTTCTGGTAGGGCAAGATGGATCTCCATACCTCAATGCCTGTATATCTTATTTCCCAGTTGCATATAAATAATAATAATCATATATATATATATATATATATATATATATTTAAAACATTTTATTTTAAAACTTTGAATTCCAGATTCGTTCCCTTCATCCCTCATCACCCATCCTTACTAGGAAGATAAGCAATAAGCAATTCAATATAGGTTGTACATGTGTAGTTACACACAACATTTCCATAGTCTATATATTGTGAAAGACTGACTATATTTCCCTCCATCCTGTCCTGTCCCCCACTTGTTCTGTTCTCTACATTGACCTTGTCAGTTTTCAAAGTATGTGCTTCTAACTTCTCTCCCCCCAGCCTGCCCTCCCCTCCATCATTCCCCCTCTCTGTAGGAAGAGATACCCTATTTATAGTGTATGTCATTCCCTCTCCAAGCCAAATTCAATGAGTGTAAGGCTAACCCATTCCCTTTTGCCTTCCCATTCTTCCACTTCATCATAACAGTTTTCTCTTGCCTCTTCTATAGGAGAAAATTTACCCCATTCTGTCTCTCCCCATCTCCTCTCATTATATTCCTCTCTTACCTCTCAATTTCACCTTTTAAGTATCATCCCTTCCTATTCAATTGATCCTGTGCCCTCTGTCTATTTATACCTGTACACATATATACACACACTCACATATGTATTTATATGTACATATACCCTCCTATATAGACACATATGTATACATACACACACACATATATACATACACACACACTCACACACACACACACACACAGAAATATTCCCTTCACCTCTCCTCATACTGAGAAAAGTTTCGTAAGTTACAATTATCATTTTTTCATGTAGGAATGTAAATAGTTCAACTTTGATAAGTTCCTTATGATTTCTTTTCCCTGTTTACCTTCTCATGCTTCTCTTGCTTCTTGTATCTGAATGTCAGATTTTCTATTCAAGTCTGGTTTTTTCATCAAGAAAGCTTGAAATTCCTCTATTTCATTGAATAACCATATTTTCCCCTCAAACATTATACTCAATTTTGCTGCGTAGGTGATTCTTGGTTTTCGTCCTAGCTCCTTTGATCTCCAGAATATCATATTCCAAGCCCTTCAGTTCCTCAGTGTAGAAGCTGCCCGATCCAGTGTTATCCTATTTGTGTTTCCACAATATTCAAATTGTTTCTTCTTGGCTACTTGTAATATTTTCACTTTGCTCTGGGAACTGTAGAACCTGGCTATAATATTCCTAGGAGTTTTATTTTTGGGATATTTTTCCAGAGGTGATCAGTGAATTCTTTCAATTTCTATTTTGCCCTCTGGTTCTAAAACATCAGGGCAATTTTCCTTGAGAATTTCTTGAAGGATGATTTCTAGGTTCCTTTTTTGATCCTGGGTTTCAGGTAGTATAATAATTTTTAAATTATCTCTCCTGGATCTATTTTCCAGGTCAGTGGTTTTTCCAGTGAGAT
>CM053591.1:19690269-19724219 GCA_028646515.1 Pseudochirops corinnae | reverse complement strand
TTTCTTTCTTTCTTTTTTTTTTTTTTGGAGAGCAGTTGGGGTTAAGTGACTGGCCGAAGGTCACATGGCTAGTTTTTTTGTGTGGAGTGTCTGAGGCCGGATTTGAACTCAGGTAGTCCTGACTCCAGGACTGGTGTTCTATTTCCTGTGCCACCTAGCCTCCCCTCAAAATCCTTCTTAACCTCCTCTGTGGCCTGTAACCAGTTCATATTTCTCTTGGAAGTTTTTGGTACAGGAGTTCTGACTTCATTGTCTTCCTGACATTCCATGCTTTGATCTTTTTTGTCCTCAGAAAAGGAATCTAAAATTGTATTTTTGTACTTGCTTTGCCTCCTTTGTTTGCTCATGTTGCCACTCAATTACTTGACTTTTGAGCTTTTTGCCACAATAGAATTCTGCTTCCAGAGAGGAGAGTTTTGTCTCAAATTGCTGGGGCTTTCCCAGCAGCTGGAGCTGTTGGTTAGGTGTCCTCTCTGAACCCTCCACAGGCTCTGGCACCTCATCACACACCCCAGGACCTCCACCAAAGGCAGCAATTCAGATCCAAGCAGGTTAAAACAAGAGCAATTACCCCTCAGAATGGTCATTTGGTCCCCCTCCAATCTGCAGGCCAGGAGCTCTGAAGCAGCCTCGCTGCAGCAGCTCCATGCCTGCAGCGCCTCAGCCACTTCTCCCTCTGAGGGCAGAGGCCAGACCACATTCTCAGTAAGTCCACACTGACCTTTTACTTAGCCTTTGGCATTTATGGGTTGATAATTCTGGAAAGAGCCACAGCTGCTGGTGATCCACTCCCCTGAAATCTCTCTAGCTGGTGGCTGGTCAGGGTGCTCTGAGGCTAAATCCACGGTCTCATGCAGGGCTGGGCTCAGCTCCCAGCTCAGCTGTGATGGACCCTTCCTGCCAGCCTGCCAGGTTGTCTTCAGTGAGAGATTTGTTTCTCTCTGTCACTTTGTGGCTTCTGATGCCCTTGGTAAATTTGAAGACCACACCATCTATGCTTTTCTCCAGTGAATTGATAAAAATGTGAAATAACAAACCGGGCAAAGCACAGTTCTGTGGACACTTCTTGCCACGTTGATACTGGACCCTTAATGATCACGCCTTTGGCTTGCCATGCCAACAACTTATTATCCTTCCAACTCTGTTGTCCATACCCGCTCATCCTCTCCATGAGAATGCATGAGATAGTTATCATTTCATCTGTGCTAAAATCTAGGTAAATGATTTATGATAGTTTAATAACAATGTCAAAAAAGAAATCAGGTTAATTTGTCATGGTCTGTTCTTCATGGGGACATGCTGACACATTTTAATCACTACTTCCCTTTCTATATAACTAACCATTCCTTTAATGGTCTGGTCCAGGGTTTCCCCAAGAATCAAAGTCAAGTTCGCTGGCCCATAGTTTAGTTGGTTGTCACTCTCCATTTCTGCTCAGGTTTTCGTGTGTGTGTGTGTGTGTGTGTGTATGTGTGCATATATGTATATATAGTATATAATAAATGCATATATTATATAGTATGCATGTACACACATGTGTGTATGTATATATGAACACACATAAACACATATGTGTATGTACACACATACACATATGCACACACGTACATGTGTATATATGTATGTGTGTGTTCTGAACTGAATGTGCTGCCACTATGTCAAACTCAACAAACATAAAACTAAGCTTACCATCTTTCTCCCTAAGTCCTTCTTCCTCACCTCTTATTTTCTGTTGCTGGAGCCATCATCAAACTTTGAAAGCTATTTTTACTTTTCTTCCTCACTCTTGACATCGAATTTGTTGCCTAAACTGTTTGATTCTCCTTACCTAGGGCAATATCTCTTAAAGTGACTCTTTCTTCTACTAATAGATTCAAAACCCTAATTAAATTAGACACTTTTCACTGTTTTCCTTGACTCCCTGAATATGCTTCTCACTGGTCTCCCTGCCTCCAGTTTCTCCTCTCCACAATGTATTCTTTTAAAAGTTTGCAAAATAATCATTAAATGTATGAGTCTATGTCAAATTCCCCCTCAAAAATCCATGGTTTTGCTCCAAGGATCAAATTCTTTAAATTAATATATAAGCCCCCCCCCACACACACAGTCTGGCCCCCAGTTTACCTTTCAAGTCTTGTTTCACATTCTCTCTCCTCACCCCCAGGCATTCATTCTCTTTTTTTAGTATCTACATCAGATTAATGACTCTGTCTCAAATTTAATACTTCATCTCCTTTTTTTCCTCAGTGTCCACACAGAATGCAGCACCTCCTCACTTCTATATTCTGTGGTTTTTCTCTTTGTTTAAGGTTTAACTCACATTCTTACTTCTCTGTGATCCACTCAACTGCAAGGGTCTTCTTCCTCCTTAAATTCTTTGAGAGTACTTCTCTTGGATCTCTCCTTTGTCTTTATCACATTCTACCTTGTATTATATTTATTTATGTGTAAGATGCCATCTCTGCCCCTCTCCTTCACCCCAGTGGAATGTCAACTCCTTGAATTTAGTGCCTGTATTATTCTAATCTCAGGCTTTCTCTCTCTCCTTCCAGAACCCAGAATTGTTCCTTGCTTATGTCAACCAGTCAACAAGCTTTGTATGCTGTGTCAAGCACATTGCTAAGCACTTACAATATAAAGAAAGGTTAAAAAACCAAAAACAAACTGCTTTTCTCCAAGTGTTTATGGTCTAACGAAGAGATAACACATAAACAGCTATCTCCAAAGAAGATGTATCCAGGATAAATTACATATAATCAACAGAAGAAAATTATTCTCTCTGTTGATTCTCTCAAAGTTCTTGCTTTGTAAATATTTGTTGAATTATATGTACAATCTAAAACTCTCACCGAATTTTTAAACCTTATTTCTCAAACTGTAGATAATAGCCTTCAAAATGACCATGTCAAGTTAGTAGATGTAAAAATGTTTCAAATGTGTAAATATCCCAGTATGTGCATAAAGACAACAATATAACAAAGACAGAAAGAAGGAAAAGAAGGTTTCATTCTTGCACTATTTCAGCAAACAAATGATCTGCTTTAGCTACAGTTTCCTAAATAATTGCACCCTCTTTTACTTTTCCTTGCTCTGCTATGTAAAGTTGAAAGGAGCCAGACAGAGGAGCCAAGTCTCTGAAATCATATTATGATGCCTGTTTACTAGGCAGTTTGGCCTAATTACAAGAGATTGCTGTTTCATTCCAAACTTTTTTTTTCCTTTCCTGACATCCCAAATCTACTTGAAACACAAGCTCTGTACCCATTCTTAGAGCAGATGATTTCAATCCCTACTTTATCTTTATCAAAAACATCTGATGTGTACTTTCTAAACCCCATGCCTCCAAGTAACTTGAAGTTTGACACTACCTTTATTCTGTAAGTCTTAGGAAAACTCATTCCCACTTCTTCATTCAGCAATCATGTCTTGTGCACCTTCTATGTGCAAGGAAGTATGCTAATTTCTGAGAGTATTGAAATAAAAATACCATGGTACCATATTCCCCTTAAGGTTGCATTCTATTTGGGGAAGGTAGGAGTTGGGAAGAGGGCATAAAACATATACCCACAACAGTGTGGTACAAGGTGAGCCCTCCCACCTCCCCACCCGTCTAAATGTGACAGAGATATCTGAGGAGGGAGAAGTCCATTTCATTTGGGAAGGCTTCACACAGAGTGGGTTAGAAGAACCTCTACTAAATGTAAAGATTCTGAAAAGCAGAGATGAGCAAGAACTGCACTCTAGCCACTGGGAATGATGTAAATACGTGCTCAGAGGTAAGAAATGGCATTCTGAGTTCATGGAACAATTTTAGTAGACTAGTTTGGTTGGAACGTAAGAAAATATAAATGAAGATCAACATGAAAATACCATGGAAAGGCAGGTTGATTATGCATGATGAAGAATTTCAAATACTTGATTGCTGAGCTTGTCCAGATGTCTGAAGATGCTTGAGCAGGGGATGTAGTGAAGACTAAGAAGATTATTTTGACATCTCAACTGAAGCTACTATTTCTAGCAATGTTCTTAAGAGCCTATATGCCTGTGTCTACCAGTACCTAGCACCAGCCATTACACACCTCCCTTTCACTCATCAGTTTGACCTCTAGCCTTTTAACATATGCCTCACGGTGTGTTTAGGATTCCACAATTCTGTTCCTTGACCTGCCAATCATCTCAAGCTCTTTTCTTCTTTTTCTTAGTCAAAATTTTTGCAGAATGCACCTGGAGCTTTCTTTTCCTCATTACTCCCACTCGTAACTGATAATACAGCTTCTTTCCTCAAAGTTCTACAGAAATTACTCTCTCTAAGTTTCCCTATGAACCTTATAATAACCAAACAATAGCATTTTGTTCAGTTTTTCTTTTTCTTTTCAGTGACTTTTCTTCAGTTGAATTCTTGTTTGACACATAGTTCTTGGCTAATATTTTTGCGGTCTTCTCCTAGTTCTTGTCTTACATCTTTGACCGTATCTTCTCTGTCGATTTTCCTGAGTATTCTTTCCAACTCTTTAAGATTAATCTTGCTCAATACTGAGTCCTAGGTCTTCTCTTCTTTTTCTTAACTCTGCTTAGAAATCCAACTGTCAGCACTATGTAATGTCTCACAAATATCTCTCTTTATAAAACTTTGACCTTTTCCCCAAGTCCCAGACCCACGTTTCCAAATACCATCAGTAAGCATAATGTTGTAGTAGAAAGAGCATTGAGTCTTGATCCAGAGCAGATCTGCTTTCAAATCCTGCCTCTGACATTTAGCCACTCTGTGGCCATGAGCAAGACAACTTCCTTGAAGCCCAGTTTCCTCATCTATAAAATGGATATAATAATGCCTATGGTACCTAACTCAGTTATTTTTAAGAATCAAATGAACTAATTTATGCACAGTATTGTGCAAAAACTTTACAATTATATATTATATTATATATATTATATATATTGCTATTTATATTATATATTTACTACTCATATATATATACTATTTAATTATATATATATATATATATATATATTGCTATTACAATTGTATATCTCTTTGAATTATATAGCACATCTGCATAGTACCTTGAAATCAACATGCCCAAGCCTGAGTTTACCTTTTGCCCAAAACATATTTATCCTTCTGACTTCATCATTTCTAGCAGTGCAAATACCATTAATCCTTTCTCTTTTGTTCAAAGCATTTGTGTTATTTTTTATCCTTCTTCCTTTTCCATCTTTCCCATGACCAATCGGTTGCCAAATCTTACTGATTCCATCACTTGGCTGTTTCTTAAATCTTTCCTTTTTTTATATTTCAGTTCTCATACATCCTACAGGGATTTAAGAAATTTACAATTTAGATCTTCTAATCTGAGCAATACACTCTACTAGGCTTCTTGTCATGGTTCCTCCGTGTTTTGGCATAAGCACCTAGAATGTAGCTCTGCCCCATACAGCATGCGTTCCTAATTAATACACCTGATAAGGCTTAAGCAACAGCTTCAGTAGAGACTGATTTTCTCACTCTAAAGCATTAGTCAATCAATCAGCAGACATTTATTAAATGTCTGCTATGAGCCTCACACTGTGCTAACCGTTGGAAATACCAAAAGAGGCAAAAGACGGTCCCTGCTCTAAATTAGCTCCCAACCTAAGGATGCCAAACTCCACACCCTGTGTCCCTCCCTCCCATGCTATGCATTGATTTCTCCATTTCACTCATTGGTTCTACACTGAATCACTTCTCTTGAATCATTTGACACAAACACTTAACTGTTTGTCCATGATACTTTGTTAACCACAATCTGCAGAAACAGTTACTCCCAAAGCGTAAGCCTAGCACCTGTTGGATGCCTCTGTAATACACTCACTGTCAGAAGCACAGATAAGCCTTATACTACTTTTAAACTGGGCACCTCCAGTTATAATACCGTAGACGTGTTAACTCCTATGTGAAAACTTTCCTAACCACCACATTCCTGGTTGTTCTTACTTCCCTCCAAAATTAACTTGTATTCATTTTATATTATTTTATGGGTATTATGTATGCAGGTGTGTACATATATCATACATATTATATAAACATACATATATACACATACATTTATATGTGCACTTTTAGGTATATACGCTGTCTCACTCAACAGAAAGGAAGCTCCTTGAGGACAAGGACAGCTTCATTTCATCTGTGTATCCTCTTTTATCTAGCACTTGTTCGGGACTTAATAAGTACATATTGATTCATCAATTTGATTGATTGGTGTGTGAGCTTTCAAATGCTTTCCTTTGAGGGTAGTGGAGAAAAGAAAGGAATAAACACTTATTAAATACTAGGGCCCTGTGCTAAGCACTTTACAAATGCCTCATTTCCCTCCTTACAACAACCCTGGTATGTAGGTGCTCCTATTATCCCTGTTTTACAGTTGAGGAAACTGAGGCAGACAAAGGTTATGTGACTTACCCAGGGATGTGCAGCTGGTATCTATAGTCAACTTTAAATTCAAATCTTCCTGACCCCAGCTCCAGTTCTCTATCCACTGAGCCTCCTAGCTGTCCCAGTCCCCCCAATCGAACAATTTCTTGTTGTTCTGAGTGTCTAGGATCTCATATTGTTTCTGCCCTTCTGTTTTAATATGCTAACATACTAGGTATGGTGTATATAAATTTAAGACCATCTCCTTATAATAGATATCTGTGGGATATTGGGTGCAGCCAGATTGTAGTGCATAATGTAAGCCATGTAAAGGACTATTTGTATAATCAGAATGGTCCTACAGCCAAATTAGCCAACATTTTTGTGTGGGCTATCTCTGTAGAGAATCTACATAGCTAACCATACCTAGTACTATTTTTGGAGAAATTTTCCTCTTGCATAATGTCAATAAGCCCCTCATTTGTGGAGAATCTCTGACATGTGCAATAGGAGCTACAAGTCAGTTTGCATGACTTCCAGTTTCCACAGGTAATATACTATAGTATGACAATGAGGGATGGCAGCATGGGGTCAGAAGGAGGGAAAGCTGGGAGTGTAAACCATTCAACACTCAACTCACCAAATATTTAAGTACTTACTGTGATGTTCAAGACAGCACTAGGCACTAAGGATACAGAGATGAAAAAGTAATACATTTATATTGGCAAACACAAGTAGTTCCACAGGAAAGTATAAGGCATTCAGACACAGCGTGATAAAGCAAAGAAGAAATCATCAAACATTTGTTAAGTACTTTCTAGTCCCACCTTTGACACATATTGGCTCTGGGGCCTTCAGCAAGTCACAACCTCCCAGTGCTCTGGGAAGTTCACATTCTAAGTTATAGAGAAGGTACTGCCCAGAATTGGTAAGAGGCAGTTTCCTCTCTAAAGAGTTCCCCATATCAATAAAACCACAGGTTCAGGCCTTACCACTATGATTGGGTTATAGGCACTAGGTCCATTGTATTTGACCTAGAGCCCAAGCCAAAGCATTCTGAGAAAAATTGGTGGAAGTGAGAATACTTTCTGCTGCAGGGATATATTGAAGGAGGTGGTAGCACTTATACTAAGCCCTGACGCCTTTTCAAATGATTTTAAAGGATAAATATGAGGAGAGGGATTCAAGGCAAAAGGAATAGATGTTATAGACCACAAGGCAAGATCAAGGAATAGTTTGGAGTTGTTCCTTGGGCTGTGTAAGGGCAATGATTTAAAATTAAGTTGTAAAGGTCAGCAGGATCCCAATTATGGAGGGTCTTATATTAAAGAGTTTGTATTTTAACCTCTGGACAAGAGGAAGCTAGTGAAGGCTTTCAAACTATGGTTTGCTTTGAATGAAGTAGTTTGTTTCAATGAATAGATGGAATTGACATACTAAAATTCATTTGTAGATTGATTTGTAGACTGTCTTGGTGATCAATACATAGCCTCAGGAGTACTCTTTCACTCTTCTGTTTTCTCGCTCAGACTAATCGCCTTTTAGCCAAAAAGAGTAGAGGAAGAGTGACAAAAATGGGGAACAAACTAGAGACCCTACTCAGACCTGGTATGAATATGGATATGATTTAACCTGAAGTTCTTCTTCAGGAATGAGGTGTAGTTTGAGCATCAAGAGGGAATGATTCAGGCAAGGTTGTGCTGGAGCCAGCTCTAACTGGCTTGCCCACAGTTATATTTTCCATATGAACATTTGCACATTAGAAATAAGGAAGCATCCGTCACTAAAAATCAGAGCTTGATTTATTGTTTCATTGATTGTCTAGACTTAATAATGCAAATTAACATGAAATTGCATGTGTATTTTTTTTCCCCCAGAACAGTTGTTAAACACTTACCAGCACATCCCCATGTTGCTCTATCAACATTGCTTGAAGAGTATAGTAGAAGGCTAAGGGAATGAAGTCAATGCCAGATTGGAAGTCTGATGACTAGAGGGTAATGACAACAACAACTAACATTTATATGGCACATTAAGATTTGCAAAGTGCTTTACATCCATTATCTCATTTGAGCCTTCAAATACCCTCAGCTTCAGTGCAGAGCAGGAGTTGGGGGACAGCTGGATGGAAGAAATAATCCATTTGGACAGTATGCCTACAATTATCAGGATGGTGTCACACACTTGGAGAAGTGGCAAGTCCATGATAAAAGCTAGCAACATAAGGATCTAAGTTTATTGGGATACTGGCAGAGCCCATAGCATGTGAGCTCTCATTCTCAGCAGGATTCTTATTGATCCTTTCGACAGATGCTACAGTCATGGTCACCATAACTCTTAGACAGCTGCATGTGTTCTAGAGAAATCATAATGATAGACCACAGGGCTCTTATGACACAAATACAACATTTGAGACCAAGTTATAGTAAGAATCACAAGTGAAGGAGCCTATCTTATACTCACAGCTGTGAGACTTTCCAAATCCTAGGAAGTTGTTCTGCCAGGTTTTCGAATAGACATCAATCCCAAAATACTATATTTAATCAGAGTTATATTGCTAAAATGTTGTCGGGGCAAAACGGTGGCTGCCATAGTGTGCCATCTCTGGTTTGTCCACGTGTAGATGGCTCATCAATGAAATAACTCTCTGGGGCCTCTGATGAAAATTATGAATAAGTTAAATTCATTGAAGAATAGTAATCAACATCTATAGATAATTTAATTTATATGTGATCTAAAAATTCTCCTTTTTATATTATAGGGTGAGACATTAATGTCATGCCCTGTATTATTCCTCTTGAGGTGGGCTCAGACTTGAGCTTGCCATTGACAATGGGAACAGAAAGCTGGATTATAGGGAAGATTGCCCTGCTGCTTTAAGCCTAGCAGGCCCCATGCTGGCAGATCTGGCTTTGAGTAAGGCACACATTGGCCAGACAAATCTGTCATTGTTCTTTGTATTATCAGAGATGTCATTTACTAGCTAAGTTCACAAGGAAGCATCTACATCAGAGAAGAATATAGCTAAACTTTTGAATCAAAGGATATAGTTATAGATAATTATATGTAAATTAAACACACAACTACACACCAACTGTACATGTTTGTGCATACATAGATATTTGTACATACTCAGACAGACACATACATATACATATGTCTATATATAATCAAAGGGCAGACTTCAGTGGATTTGGCAATATCACACACTATCGTAGGGTTACCGATCCACCTTTTGGACTTGCTCCTCTAGCTTGGTGAGCCATCAGATACATTTTAGGCAGCTGTGAACTCAAGTTAATTGGATGCACATATAATTCCATTGAGGAAAAATAAAGCACATGTGCCTATTCTCAGGGATACAAAAATCACACACAAATTCTTATTAAACTCTTGAAAGTCTAATGAGACTTTTGTAATGTCTAAACTAAGTCAGTAGGCCTTCTCTGAGAAAGGAGTTTTACTTTTCCCACAACAGATCTAAAATCTAAAAGCTATCAGCCAAGCTTGGTGCTCATGTATTAGCTTGTCTTGTCTCTCTGTGTAAGTTAACAGTTGCTATATAATTATTATATACTTCTAAAAATGCCAAAGCTCTGTCATCATTTATCTAAAATTGATGTACTTAAGTAGATTTTCTTGTTTCTTATTTGTCATATTCTTTATTAAAAGTCAAATTATAGACATTTTCAAGTAGTTATGGTGCACCCTGCACAATTTAGACACTGTAAGAGACTTTAAAAGGAATACCTTTTCTAAAATATCTTATCATCTAGTTTGAGCAACATTATGTTCCCTAATAAACATATATGAATTAAAGCAAGCCAGCACTCTAGTGCCAGATTGGGTGGTACAAACCTTAAATTATGTCAGAATTTAGAGACAGCAGATAATTGTAGGCTAGAATCATCAGAAAAGACTTCTAAATCCAATAGTAGTTGTGTGTGTGTGTGTGTGTGTGTGTGTGTGTTGGATTGCACTGATTTTATGTAAGTATTGTGGGTGTCATGTAAATTGTCTTGTTTCAAATTCCAATTTGGTTCTTAGACCTAATAACAGCACCTCATTAACTTACATATCTATTATTCAGCTAGAGACAGTTTGGTTAACAAGGCAGGGACTAGCATTAACCTGACAATTACATCCTGATTTGTGTGGAGAGGGAGGGATGTGACCAGAGTTTCTTACTTTCCAGAACAGCTGTGTATGCTACTAGTGAGGACTGTGTCTACCAAATAATCTCTGTTTTGCCACCTAGTGGTCAGGGGATGTCATTGAATGCTTTGATTTCTTAACAGCATATTCTTAGAGATGACTGTCATTTAGCCTTAAAATCAAAAGCAGACCTTATTCCATCAACAAAAAAAAAGCTGAAAAGTTTATTTAACTGATGTAATTGTATTACCTACTTCCAGACAATGAGCAGAAGGCAGAGTCCTTGGAATTATCTATGAATGTCTCATAAGACATTTTGTCAAAGTAAAATATGGTGGATGCAATTGTGAGTGTATGCAAAAAAAGTGATAGGGTTAAGAAGATAAGCTTAAACTTCTGTTATGGAGAAAAAATGTGTGTTTTCATACACACTCATACATACATACATACATACATATATATATATATATATATATAATTCTGATCAGAGGAAAACCCACATTTTTTATAACTAACTACATATAGTTAGATAGTTTATGTGAATTTAAAAAAATACTTACACTTAAGAAAAAGTTAGGGAATATATTTCTGTTTCACTATAGGTGATACAGTCTTTTGAGTATTTGAGAAAGCGAAATGACTTGGGCTTTCATAATCTTTGTGAGTTTATCTTGATTTAAGAAGTCTGATGGTTTGAAATCTGAAGGACTTTAATAGATAGATTGTATAAGTCCAAAGCTTGCTTATCAGGATTTTTCCAAATCTTTTGCTCTATTCTTTGAGAACAAAATAAATGCTTTTCTTTACTTTTTAAATACATACTGAATTTCTTTAGAATTCTTTATACTAAACATGGATATAGCTATATTTGTAAAGGGTCATTCCTGCACTAATATCAAACAGTATCATACCCAGTGATCTACAAAGACAAATAGTAATCTCAAACAGAGCACCATATACTCAATGTACCTATGTAATAATAATGATAATAATAGTAACTCACATTTCAAAGGCAACAGAGGACTATCCTCACAAAACCCTTCACAGCTTTCATTTTCACTAGTTCAAAACTGAAAAATTCAGGCTCAGTGAAGTTACATGACTTGCCTGGCTCACACAGCTTGCAGATAGTAAGAGTGAGACATGGGGGGTGGCTAGGTGGCGCAGTGAACAGAGTACTACCCTGGAGTCTGGAGGACCTCAATTCAACATTGGCCTCGGACACTTAATGCTTGTTAGCCGTGTGACCTTGGGCAAGTCACTTAACCCCAATTGCCCTCCAAAAAGAAAAAATAAAGAGCGAGACATGGGCCCTAGCCTCTCTTGACTCCAAGTCTATTCTTCTTCCTCTCTACCACAGAATAATCCGTAACATATTGTGTACATGTGTGTGTTTTCTAAAAGGCATGTTAATGGTAACATTAATAAATCAATCAGCCCTTCCTATATGTCAGGCCTGTGTTGCATGAGAGAGATAGAAAGACAAAAGAAAAACTCCATCTCCTCAGAGCTTGCAATTTAATGGAGGAGACAATGTGTATATATAAGTATATACAAAATAAATGTCAAGTAGATACATGGTAGCCTCAGAAGGGGAAAGCACTAACAGCTTGGTGGGGTGCGAAGAGGAAAGGAGACCAGGAAACTTATCCCACAAAAGGTGCCACTTGAGCTTAGTCTTGAAGAAGACCAAGGATCCCAAGGAGTAAAGGTGCAAAGGCAAAGCATTTTCAGGCATGGGAGACAGTCCAGGCAAAGGCATGAGAAAGAAGGTGCTTTATTTATGAGGAACTGAAAGTAGAACAGTGTGGCTGGATCAGAGAGTGCTTGGAAGGTAGTGAAGTGAAGACTGGAATTGCTGCAGAAGGCATTTTTAAATGCTAAACAGGAAACTATAGGTGATTCTCAAGGGAATAGGGAGCTACTAGAATTGAGTGAGAAAGTGGTGTGTACTTTGGTGATAATGTGGAAGATGATTGGAGAGGGGAGAGATTTGAAGCAGGGAAACCAATTAGGTAATTACTGTAAATAGTTCAGGCAGAGGTCGTAAATTAGAATGTGGACTGTGTGAGTGAAAAGAAAGTGATATAAATGAGAGATGTTAAAAAGATAGAAACAGTAATTTTGACAACTGATTGGATATATGGAGTGAAGTTTTAAATATGGCACCAAAGTTGGGAACCTGGGTACCTGGAAGGAAGGAAATATGGAAAGAAGGAAGGAATGAAGGAAGGAAGGAAGGAAGGAAGGAAGGAAAGAAGGAAGAAAGGAAAAAAGGAAAAAATATATTATATAGAAATTGATTAAATAGATGAGGCATTTATAAATACATATTGTACATGTATATTGATATACTTATATATCTATATCATATCTATCAATCTTGTACATGTATAGTTATTGATATACAATTTTCCCCATTAGAATATGAGCTTCTTGAGGGGGGAATGGTTTTCTTTGTCGGCTGATGGACAGTTATAACTTCTTGCCTACCAAAAGTTTTCAGCCTGGACTTTTGGGACACTTCACTTTCTCTGATAATGACTGACATACAGCGTTTTAAGGTTTGTAAAACAACTCACTTACATTCTTTCATTTACAGTAACCCCGGGCCTGGGCCTAGCAATAATCCTCTGAAGGAATTATGGCAGATATAATTATGTTAGTTTTACTGAGCAAGAAACAGAGGCTCATAATTTAAGCAGTTTGCCCATGGTTATATTGCTTACATATGTTGGAGGAAGGACTTCAAGACAGGCCTTCTCCCTCCCTCTAAATCCAGCATCTTTATCTAGTACTGACTCCATTCCTTTATCCACACTAATTTTCATTTTCTAGGAATGGTTTACTGATTTTATAGTGGAAGTCAGTTGCAAAAAATGTGTTTTAAAGTAGACTTTGCTGAAATATATCTGCTCTATGAAGTAATACAAAATCTGTGTGGCTTTTCCTTCAGTCTATTGCTAATAATTCATGGGATATTAATCCAACTTCTGAATTATCTAAGCCTTTTCCTTCTTCTCTTCCCCTCAGCTGCTTATTTCCAGTATTTCAGAGCCTTTTAATACCTTTACACTCAAAAAGAGAACTGGGGAGGAGAGAAAATTCAAAACTCATTTTGTTACCCTATTTAAAGATTTGGTGTTGAATGAGATTAAAGTCTCTGACAAAATGAGGTGGGTGATTAGCTGTGAATTCTAGTCACACATATCATGTCTCTGCTCTACTTTAATGGAATGGAGTCCACAGTTCCTCTGTGTATCCAAACCTTCTTTTTACTGCCAATTCACTGTGATTCCTTCCTTATTCTGGGGCAAAATTAATTGCATCAAATAAATGTATCTATCGTACTAATACAACACATCTTTCTACTAATGAATTATTGTTTGATTATAATTGATGTTAATCCTTCAAAGGTTTTCCGAAGACATGACCACATTCTAATATGTTATAGTTTCTTCCAGATGATCTTCTGCTCCTCAACTACAAGGTATGCTAAAGGCCTGCAGAGTCAAGTGAATAAAACTTTGCTTTTTGACAAGTTGTTTGGGTTCAATAATTAGCATAGCTCTTATTAAGAGTTTTTATTTTTTAATTTATAAATTTAAAACAGCTGAAGTTTTAATTGTTTTTTCTTCCTTATAAATCAACCTAAGAAGTAAATAAACATATTTTAATGAAATCTCAACCAACTTTTAGTTTATACAAATTTACATTACAGAAAGTTGTCATATAGAAAGTTGCCAATCTAATAGCATTTTTTCCCTTTGTCATCTCTGGAGGAAGGAAATGAAGTTATTGCATTATTTTGGCCTGTTTCAGTCAGGAACTTGTTTCAGAACATCCTGTGACTATCACCAAACATGATTGCTTGGTAAGGCTTTACCTTGTCAATGAGGGTAAAAGACCAAGTATTAAAAGGAAGATAATATGCTGGATTATAACTCAAATAGCCTTTCAGTGTCATCCCTTAGGGATTCTATGTTTGTAAGAAATGGTGCACAATTGATAACAATGGTTTCTTTGTGAATATTGCTACATCTTTAATGACAGGGTTTGCACTTTGATTTAGACTCAACTCTTTTCTTTGCATTTCTTTTAACAGTGATCCAAATCAGCCGGTTCCACAAGATACCAAGTTTATACACACAAAGCCCAATCGTTTTGAAGAAGTCGCGTGGTCCAAGTATAACCCAAAAGATCAGCTGTATCTACACATTGGTCTGAAACCTCGGGTAAGGGATCACTATCGTGCAACCAAAGTCGCTTTCTGGTTGGAACTTGTACCTCATTTGCACAACCTGAATGAGATTTTTCAGTATGTTTCCACAACAACAAAAGTCCCTCCTCCAGACATGACGTCATTTCCCTATGGTACTCGACGTTCTCCAGCAAAAATCTGGCCAACTACCAAACGTCCAGCCATCACACCTGCCAATAATCCTAAACATTCAAAGGACCCTCATAAAACAAATCCAGAGGATACAACTGTTCTCATTGAAACGAAACGAGATTATTCCACCGAGTTAAGTGTCACTATTGCAGTGGGAGCATCCTTATTATTCCTCAATATTTTGGCTTTTGCCGCCTTGTACTACAAAAAGGACAAAAGACGTCATGAAACACACAGGCGACCCAGTCCTCAAAGAAATACAACAAATGATATTGCTCACATACAAAATGAAGAAATCATGTCCTTACAGATGAAGCAGTTGGAGCATGATCATGAGTGTGAGTCTTTACAGGCACATGATACCCTGAGACTAACTTGCCCACCTGACTATACCCTTACTCTGAGAAGATCCCCAGATGACATTCCGCTAATGACACCCAACACCATAACCATGATTCCCAACACATTAACAGGAATGCAGCCTTTGCATACTTTCAACACCTTCAGTGGAGGACAAAACAGTACTAATTTACCCCATGGACATTCAACCACTAGGGTATAGCTCTGCCATTACCTTCCCCTCCCTTACTCTCCTTCCCTCAGCAACATGAAAGAAAGAAAAAGAAAAAAAAAGGAATGTTTTTCATCAAGCAGACTTCAGATAAAAGGAGAAAGGGCAGTCATTATTTTCTTACTGACCCTTTTCAAAGGAACTTTCCAATATTAAAAAGATCAACTTCAAACCCTGTGAAATGTGAAACGTGTACATTGCTGTTATAATACTGCTTTAAGATCCCAACCACTTCAGTGAAAGTTTAATGTGTATAGGACAGAAGAATAGCCACTTCAAAGACCTGGATGTTTTCATTGTAAGAAATAGAAGCTGAATCTTCTGGAACACAGCCAAGTGACTCTTAACCATTTTTTTAAACTAAAATTGAAAAAAAAAAATCTTTATGTGCCATGCCATGAATGGCCCTTCTCAAATGAAGACAGTATCACGGGCTTTTACTCATTGTATGAAGTTGTAATCCTGGAGGAAGGAAAAGTAGAATTTTATTATAAAAATAAGAGGACTGACTATGCAGTTATATTCGTATAGTTCTGTGCAAAGAGATGATTTGCCAGCTTGAACTATATTTAAGAAACTTTGTAAAAAATGTACATAGATGTGAGTTTAAACACACAAAACAACAACAACAAAAAGCTTTTATTGATGTTTTCAGTTTGAAAGAGCTTTTAGAAAGATTGTGCTTTCAGTTGTGATCTATATGTATATATATATACATTAGTCATATCACCCCTGTTTCCTCCAGAACAAGAGGGGACTTTTCTTCTTAATTACTTGTGGTAAGCAAAGATATGGGATTTTCTAACATGTTTCATTTGTAGGAGGACATGGCGTCATACAGAAAATAAAGATTGTCTGTGTGACCTGCACATTTCCCCTTACAGGTTGCACAAATGCATGTTAAAGCATTCTTAGGAGATGGTTGTTTTTAGACAACATTTATTTTGGGGGTGTTAGCCTTCATGAAATTGCAACACAAAGATGGATCAGAAATCTGGAAAAAAATTAGTATTTAAAGTTTATTGAATTAAAAGAAACACACACATACACACACAAAATGACAAAAAAAAAAAATACAAGTCCAGTTCTGTAGTTCTGGTTATTTGAATATGTTTGGGAAGAGTTGCTTCCCAGCTCAGTACCCTGCCAAAAGTAAAGAAAGCCTGCCTTTTGGTTAGCCTTTTCCTCCCTACCCCCAATCCTCTCCGACCCCCCCACCCCTCAGTAAATCTAGCTCTGTGTTCACCAGCAGCTGCGGAAGAACTCTGGCTGAGAAAGTACCTGCTCAGCTTTGCTAATCAGAAGAAATTTGCAGTTTGAAGGAAGAAATGTGTTTTTTTTCTTTTTTAAAGAGCAAGGTTCTTATTTATCCAAATACAGTGATGAAGTTTTTTCTTCCATATTTCATTATGTGATAAAGCTTATGCCTGTCTGAAAACATTTTTTTGCGGGTTTCTTAAACAGCAATCACCAATCAGTGCATATGATAGAAAGAAAAAAAAAAACAGGAACACTCAACAACTATGCTTTGCATGAGTTTTCTTGAAAGTATGGATGGCTTCACTGTCAAGTTATCATATGAAAAGAATTAACCCGTGACTTTTTTGAATCAGAGAGCCGGAGACAAAGCAGTCATCTTTCAAGGAGTCGATGATCATTTCCTTTTTCTCTTTCTTAATTTCTTTATTTTTTTTTTCTTTTTAAAAATTTACCTAAGGAATGCTTCAAGTGTCATAAGCTGGAAGTAAAAGATGGTTGCTTTATATTTTGTCTTTTGAAAGTTACTGGGTCACCAAGAAATAGTAACCAAAGATACGTGAAGAGTCTTGCTCTGCACTTGAACATGTTCCCAATCCCAGAAACCACTTCTTCAATTTCATTTTTAAGTTGGACATAACACTGTCACTTCCCTACCCCATGCTGTATGTAACACACATGCTGCCTTGCACCCTTTTCATGAAGTCCTTTGGATAACCAGTCCCTGAAGCATAACTCTAGAAATTCTCAATGTCTGTGAGCTCTTTTTTCCAAGAAAGAGTATTCATAGAAAAATGTGGGAGTAACATAACAAAGTCATGACTTTCACCTATCTTTCTAACTTACCTTTGAGAGTGACGTGGCACACATATATAAGGTATGCCCCTAAATTAGCCCATGGTGAAGCAACAGCACCTACTTATATGTAGTGATCCCATAGAGAACTGTTTCTTCCTTGATTCATCATTTATTAAACCTGACTCTTAGTAGGCTGTACCCATAAGCAATGTATTGCCTCCACTGAGAAAATAAATAGGCTCTTCATCAAACAAACAAAGGCAGTGACGCTTGGCATCATAATAAGTTGGGTATGTTTGTAATGTGAAATACAGTATATGTTTAGTATTTCCAATTGTCTTCTGCTAGCAATATGTACAGTAATGTGTCAGGCTTGTGACATTTGGGTAAAACAAAAAGTTTCTGTAAGTGAATGATTTTAGCTTTTAAAAAATGATTATGATCAAAGTCAATTTACTGCATCTTAAATGATGTCTGATTTCTACATGGAAAAGTGTTACAGGATCTTCATAGCGTTCTATGAGAACAAACTATTCTTGCAATCTGTTAAAAAAAAAAAAGGGAAAAAAAGAAAACTTTCCCAGGCTTTTATTCTCGACCTTCAAAGGCACGCAGGGTTTAATGGTTTCTTTGGTTATTGTTTCGCAATTTTTTGTTTTTGCCTTAAGTAATGATAGAAGATATATATGGCTGGACACATATGTATAAACTTTTCAGCAGCATTTTTAATAATAAAATATCACAGTATTTTCTAATGCTTTGTGCAAAGAATTATGTGTCCATCCTTTTTTGTAGGCATCTGGTTCTTCCCCCGACCCCCAACCCTGAACCCCTTCAAAAGCATTCTGAATTGTCAAAGGGAAAGGATATGTTGTGACGTAGACTATAAACATACTAATTAAATTAGTAACGGATGTATCTTTCAAGATACTGCCAAGTATACTTTTCACATGCCATTACTATCAAAGCTCTGCAGGCCTGCTGTTAGGATAAGTAAGCTCTGGACTTTGAAGCTCAGGATATGAAGATGCTGCACAAAAGAAAATGCCTTGTATTTCTTACTAACATTGTTAGTGATTCCTATGGAACTGTGTGTTTAGTCTGTGTTTAACACTATTATATATCAGAGTCTTTGAAAGGAGAGTATATTTTCTTCTCTGCCTCAGTAAATCTGAAGCCTGTAAAGTGGAAGTAATAGCAGTACACAAAGTAGGATTTAAGGGAAATCAGATTAACATATCATTTTAAGTTAAAGAAAAATGTGCACACTGATATTAAGATGGAAGAATAATTAGCAAATTTATGAATTAGAGTGCTATTTGTCCTTCTATTTGTAAAAATGAACTTTTTCTTAGCATAAACCAAGATTCATATATATACATATACATATAATCTGAATAGGCAGAAAATAGGTAAACAAGATGGATATACACTATGCAAGCTTTTGGTTTGTTTGTTTTGCTTTTTGGAGGGCAATTGGGGTTGAGTGACTTGCCCACAGTCACCCAGCTAGTTTTTGTGTTAAGTGTCTGAGGCTGAATTTGAACTCAGGTCCTCCTGACTCCAGGGCTGGTGCTCTATTCACTGTGCCACCTAGCCACCCCAGTATGCAAGCTTTGAAAATGTATTCTAGTTTGTATTCATCTGGGGATACATAATGATTTTTATTTTGATCTCCTGCCGTACTAGAACTCATATGCCATTGACTTTTCACGCTCTTTATAGTAGATATCTAGCATACTCTTGTTGAAGTCATCTTCTTGCTAAAAGCCCTGATACTTGCTTCCTGTATAATCTTGGGCAAGTTATTTATGGGCCTCAGTTTTGTAATCTGTAAAATAAGAGGGTTGGAGAGACATAACCTCTGAGGTTTTCCCTAGCTCTAGAACTGTAATCCTGTGAAGTAGAATTTAGAAAATGTTTAACCCCTCAGTCTCTAGTAGCTTTCTAGATTATTAAAAACGCAGTAAGTAGTAAAACTCCATTTCCTTTTGTCCTCCTCATTGTTTAGAGCAGTGGTTCTCGACCTGTGGGTTACGTTCAATTTAAGTACATCCTGCATATCAGGTATTTACATTACGATTCACAACAGTAGCAAAATTACAGTTATGAAATAGCAACAAAAATAATTTCATGGCTGGGGGTCACCACACCATGAGGAACTGTATTAAAGGGTCGCGGCATTAGGAAAGTTGAGAACTACTAGTTTAGAGGGTTAGAAGTCACTAGTTATAATTTTATGGGCTTATGGCTATGTCAGGTCATTTATCTCACTCCCTCAGTGTACCCATTTACTTACTAAGATGCTCATTAATTGATAAAAGGATGAAAAACATCTGAACCCGTCAGCAGAGAATAATGGTGTGAAGATTCCGGTGTTCTTTTTTAAACTCTTTTCAACGGCTAGCAATGGTGGATCTTACGGTCCAATACCAGCTTTTTAAAAAAATGGTGAACTAGGTGTTTATCTTTGATGTTTACTCAGTTTGCTTTCTTTTTCCCTTCTCCCTACTCTTAATATCCTCCCTCCAGAAGTCTTTTATGTTCACTGACCCATAGAATGCCCAGATCCCCCACTGATTTATGCTAGTCAAGCTAATGTTCTCTGATTTGAAATATTCTCTTTCCCTAGACTTCCATTAAAATTCCCCATCCCTCAGTGTCATTTTCACGATATAAGAAACAAACAAACAAGTAAATGACTGGATGAATGGATAAATAAATAAAGAAGCAAACAAATAAATAAATGAAGGTTTAGGTGTTGATGTTGCCTATAACAGACACTAAGGGTACCAGTTAAACTATCTTGATGGGCAATTGAAAGAAGCATTTTTGGGCAAAGAATCCCTCCCACGGTGCTTTATCATACCATGTTGGCCATAGTCCACGAGTACACCTTTGAACAAATGCAACCATATTAGGGAAAATGCTATCCTTGTAGAATTGGATTTAGAAGAACAGAAATAATAATTATGCATATCCAAAGTTATCAGAGAAATTTGTGCCCAGACATCTACTAGTTAGTCTTCGGGGGTCTAACAATCTCCAGGAAGAAGAGATCATGACTTCTATCATCCTATAGATTCTGCTTCTACTTTCTCTGATCATTCAATTCCAGAAAAACTCTGGTTAGAAGCTCAGTTCTCAGTTCAGCTAAAGATACATCCAAATTTCCCCTAGGAGCATCCTGAAAAACACTAAAGGTTTGCCCAACTGGTTATTAGCTTTTTTCCTCAACTAATGAAGGACGACAGTTATTGTGAACCTAATCATAAGTATGGTATGTTGGAAATGTTCAGTTCCCCCGTTTGGGAAACTGAGCTGCAAAAAGAAAGACACAGAACATGAATACTCAATTAATAAAAATTTATTCAGCACCTACTTGATTTCTCACAGCCTTGCCACTTAAATCCAATTTACTTGCAAATCATCACCCTCCTGATATCATTGGTGCTCTTCAAGGACATAAGACCAACAACAAGAACAACAACAATCTTTGCTAGGAACTATGTTAAGTTTTCTAGTTTCTTTGGGTAGTGGGTTTTCTTTTCATATTTACAATAAATAAAATTGATACTCATTATCACAACATTTATTTCCTAAAATAAGGCAATCATTTTTCTTCTTTCATGAGAAATGCTATATGGCTAGATAAAGAGGTGCGCCCATCAGGTAACAGACAGATGCGTAAGTGCTTCCCTGACTTCAAAAAAAAAAGGAAAATAACTATGGTCTTCTGTGAAATAAGTTGATTTTAGTATGAAAAAATCTATTGAAAAACATGGACGAGAATCACACAGGTCGATGAGGTGGTGTAGATGTGATTCCACTGTCAGAGGGAATACCCATATTGGTGAGATCATAGACGCAATGAAATATTTCTTTCACTGATTTATATTTTCTACTTCCTTTTTGACTTGCTATTCCTTTATTTTGTAAATACAACGCTCATAATGTTCCTTGATACTTCTCTTTAGAAACTCTCTGTGGTCTACTCCTTTCCATTTCAGGCCCTCATGGAGCTCTTGGTTTACTCACTTTATTTCTGAGCCTCGTGCAGTAGCATGACTTATTGCTGACATATTAAATATATGTGCCCTAGATATATTTTATTATTAATAAAATATATTTCATATATATTTCACTGTTAGGAATTTCTAAGAGTAATGTGCTTTTAGCAGTTGTAATTTATGTTTTCTGATTTCCTGAAGTATGTCAAAATAGGTATATTATTCTCCCGGAATTGTGTTTTGTGTTACTTTTTTTATAGAAATTTATTTCTCACATTTCTTTATTGGACATTTTCAGTAAGCGTCCTTAAATGTTTTAGGTTGTTGGTTCTCTTCCTTGTTTATGGTTTAGGACTGTACATATGACTTCCAAATACAAAGTTGGTATTATCTTTCCCCCTCCAGAATGCCTGGATGAAGATTCGGAGTCCGAAACTCAGCATATAATTGCTAAAGAGAATGTGAAAGCATGAATATAATGAGAATCATAAGTAATTAATAGCAGAGGGAAATAGGTTGCTGAACTGAAATTGTTGATCTGGTCCTTTATTCCTAAGAAGAGAATATAGGAATAAATGAAACTTTTGCCAAATTTTCTCAATGCCAAACAAGTTCATGGTACAAAATATTGTTTGTTTTTACAAAAATTCATACATTATTTTATGAAGTCTAAATTGACAAGAAACTTTTCCTCAAGCCTACGTTCAAATGACAGATCATCTGAGATGCAGTTGTATACAAAGACCCTGCTGATAAGTACACAGAAGTGTCTACTACTGCCTTCACAGATAATCAAATAATTGCTGGAATTAGGGTAGCCTGATTCTAAGTTCTGGAAAGAATCTGTCTTTGACCAAGATAATCAAATGCCCAACAAACATTTATTAAACACCAACTGTGAGCAGAGAAATGTTGGGTGAAGGGAAAAATGCAAAGTTTAGGTAAGCCACAGTCCCTCATGGGCCTTATAGTCCATGATGAGAACACGATACACATAAAAATGTATGGTACGAAATAGTAAATGATTAATTTCTTTAGAAGAGAAAACAAAGTGTTATGTGACGTCCAAGGCAAAATAGCCCTTATTTTCAGAAGTATAGCATAACTGTGTTACACCAATCGGTCTATTTAAAAAGAGTAGACTATGGTAGCACTGAAATGATCCCTTTCTTGTTTAGCTATATATATGATACTTTTTTTTTCTTGCTAACCCGCAGAAAATTTGGATAAGTTGAATTTGCCACTATAGGAGGAAGAAAGAGGAATGTAATAGTTGTAATTCCTTTAAATCAATCCCCTTTGATATTGAGATAACTAGAAGAACCAAACTATTTGCACCACACAAACTGAATTTACCAAACCACGTATTCTAAAACCTGAGCATTTTTTGTTTGTATTTTATGTATTATCAGAAGTCATTTCAATATATATACTCATTCTTGACAGTAGCCACTTTAAGAGAAAATAACAAATTACAGTTTCAAGAGAGCTCACCTTTTAGAGACCAATTTATGTATTAAAATGCACATTTAGATGACTTCATAATTTCAGGGACTTTGGAAAATGTTGTGGACCTGAGCGCCACTGTAACTAGGGAACACTGGAAATAATGAAAGGGATAGAGAATGTCTCCATGGCTAACAGAGTAGCTGGTGATTGATTTGCTATATGAAGAGTTATATAACCTTTCAGAGAGCTGAGATCACCTATTGTCAGAAATGCTGCCTGGACCATGCAGGATTACGTTTAGGAAGGCAAATTAAATCAGTGGACTTTCATGATTGCCAAAAAACTGGTATACAAATCCAAAATCTCAGTGTAATAAATAAAGCAATGTCCTTGTTCTAATAGCAGTACTTAATGTGTAGGGTAGCCAGGTGGTGTAGAAATCAAAAGCTGGGTCTGGATTCTGGTAGACTCTTCTTCTGGAGTCCAAAGGTGGTCTCAGGCACTTATTAGCTGTGTCATCCTGGGCAGGTCACTTAACCCTGTTTGCCACAGTTTCCTCATCTGTAAAATGAGCTGTGGAAGGAAATAGTGACCAACTCCATATCTTTGCCAAGAAAACTCCAAATGAGGTCACAAAGAGTGGGACAGGACTAAAGTGACTGAACAGCAAAAACAATGTATAAAGCAATTATGAAAATGATTTTCTTAATGGACAGAGGTTTGGAGTTGCTGCTTATTGACTTCTAACAGTTGTGGTATAGTGGGAAGATTGTTCTATCAGGAACTAGAGGACCTGGCCTCAAATCCTAACTTTGTCAGTTTTCTTTTTAAGAAAAGTAATGCTTTTTGGAGCGGCTGAGTGGCGCAGTGAATAGAGCACCAGCCCTGGAGTCAGGAGGACCTGAGTTCAAATTCAGCCTCAGACACTTGACATCCTTACTGGCCGTGTGACTTTGGGCAAGTCACTTAACCCAATTGCCCTCCAAAAAGAAAAAAAAAAGTAATACTTTTACTAAAAATAAATCCACTAGCCTAAGGTCCACATGGGTCACAAGTGTGAAAAGTGAATATTAAAGTCCTTGTCTTCAGACATAAGTACTCTTTAGTATATAGTACTACTTCCATTTATGGTGACTAAAAAATACTACAGATGGTCATTTTAGCAAATAAATTACGACATCATTTAGTTAGAAAAGCATAGAGAGAGAGAAATTATTGTTCCCTTATACCTGTAAATTTTCATTATAATATGGAGTTCAGACTTGAATCTAAAATCATTTTTTGCACATTAGGTTATAGAATTTTAGATTGAATCATGGCATAGTAACTAAAAAAATTACAGACTTCCTTATCTTATTTTTGTCTTTATCACAGATTTCTTTACTAGACCTATATTTTTCTGTTCTTTAGATCCTGGTAGGATGTCAATTCAAGAAGTCAATTGGAAAACTCAGATTTCTAAAAACTAACATTTCCCAGTCAAAAATAATTTTTTAATTTCTAAATTGTACGAGATTATGTTCAGTATCCTATTAAGATATATACCAATTTGAGGACATTTCAATTGGTTTAAATTGTATAATTATATGTGCATCTTTGTTGCTTTGATTGAATTTATAAGCTAAAGTATTCTTATTAATTTAAGACAGAAAATTTTGGAAATATTGCTTTGTCTCTGAAACATGTTTGCCACAATTTTTGGAAGGCAGATTTCAGCCAGCTTTAAAAGCTCAAAAGATGGACTCATTGGGAGACTAGTGAAAATTAATATTTGTTCAACATGTTCATAAGTACAAACCAACTCTTAAGTGATCAGGGGAATGATTCTCAAATTTGCTTAGTGTTTAACCATTCTGGGTTTCTTTCATGTTCTTCCCATTTATTGTGATTTACCTTTGGGAAGTTCTTCTTTAGAGCTGTGCTTGTTAGGGACAATAAAACAAAGTAAATCAGAAATCAGCCAACTTTAAACTTCAGTAACTTTGTTAGAAGTTTAGAAGTGAATGAAAATGTTAGAAGTGAATGAAAATGAATATCTCAAATGAAGTTTTTTGACTTCTCTATCCCACTTAACAAAATTCAAATGAAAATATGTCTACCTACTGTATGCACTCAGAAGAAGCATAATGTCATATATGAGAACTGGTATTGGAGCCAAGAAGACCTGGTTCAAGTCCCACTTCTGACATGTGATGGTTGCATGACCCTGGTCAAGTTATTTGACTTCTTACTAGTCTAGACTTCTAAGGTTATAAGTTACCAAGAAAGTATAGCCCTGCTACCCTTTATTAAGAAAATCTCAGCTCCAGTGCCTATCCCTCTCTTTGGGGCAGTAAGCAGAGATAAACACTGGGAATAGATACAGAGACAAAAATGAAACAATTCCTCCCCTAAAGGAGCTCATGTTCTGCTGGAGACATAAAACATGTGTACAGTTTAGTGTAATACAAAGTTATTTGAGAAGAGTGAGAACATAAGCCTGAATGGCTACTCTCTGAGATGTCAAATACTGATTCTTAAATGTGGTCGAACCTCTCAGGCTCTGTCCAATTATAAGATTTCTAATTTATTTAGCTGTTAACTCAGACTAGAGTAGTCAGCACAGCGCAAAGTGAAGCAGCATATGCAAAGCTGTACTGAGTGAGGCCTGGAGATAAAAATCTATGTATTTCAATGACCTGGGCCACTTTTTACCACATTAATAACAGAGACTAAGTTATACAGTATTAGATAAATAATCATTAGTGTTTAATTTTAAAATATTTTATTGAACTGTCATTTAATTATTTTTGCTCTTTTTAAAATTTTTTATTTATTTTTTATTTTTCTTTATCCAGAAATCTTACAAAGAGTTTTGGTTCCATGTTTTGTTATCTAGCACACCAAATAATGAGAAAATGATTTCTATGTACAAATCACTATACTAGTTCCTGGGTTATTTATAAAGAAAGATAATAATAGCTAACACATGTATGTGCAAATGTGTATATATATATATATATATATATATATATATATATATATATATATACACACATATACGTACATTACATAGGTGTATACATGTATGTATCTTACGTGACAGACATTGTGCTAAACATTTTATGATTGTCTCATGTGCTTCTCACAAAAACCCTGGGAGGTAGGTGTTATTCTCCCTATTTTACAAAAGAGGAAACTGAGGCAAAAAAGGTCAAGTAATTTGTCCATGGTCCCACAATTGATAAAGCATCTGACGTCAGATATGAAGTAAGGTCTTCCTGACTCCACACCTGGCACTGTAGTGTACTACTATGAATTCTGCTTTTTAGGAGCTTATATAGTGTGAAGAGAAAAAAAAAAACCATACACATAAAATATAATTTAAAATAGGTACAGTAGAGACATTCTAAGTTGCATTTCTATGACTTTCAAGGTCAAAGAGGTTATTTCTCACTGGAGAGATTGAGGAAAGCTTCATAGGGATGATGGAATTTGAGAAGGGTCTTGAAGATGGGCAATAGACATTCCTTCATTGTTTTTTGTAGGTCAAGTAAAGCAGCCCTGGACTGTCATCACTATGTCCTTTCCTATGGAACCAAAGTGTGTGTCCAGCTCCCTGTTTGCCTCAGTTCCTTCATCTGTAAAATGAGCTGGAGAAGGAAATGACAAACTAGTCTAATATCTTTGCCAAGAAAACCCTAGATGTAGCAACAAGGAGTCAGACAACTGAAACAAATAAACAAAAACAAGAGGATTGCCCATGGTAGCCTCATTGTTGGTGGGACTAGCAATTTGCCATTGGTATTATTGCTTTCTAAACCCATGTTGCACCATCCTCCTGCATCACTAGTTGTTTTTTTTTCACCTCTAAGAGGATAAGGTTGGATTGGATGATCTCTCTGAGGTCACTTCCAGATCCAAAATTCTGTGCTTTTATAAACTATGTTTCTACAGTTGAACTTTGGCAAATAATTCCAATTGTAAGTAGATATAGCATTATAATTTTTTTTCATTCACTATACTGTGTGGTTGACATGATAAAAGTATTAAGATTTTAAAATCTCAACATTTTAATTATAGTCAATATCAACCAGTCAGTAAATATTTGAGTTCTTTATCTGATAAAGACTGGATGCTATGTTTCTTTGGTTATAGACCTGAATGTTTCTAATTGACCAGAATGAAAAATTTTCAAATAATTTGTTTACCTATAATGTCCATGTTAACAAATATACTATTACTAAATAAATCTCTACTCTTGTTTTCTCTCCCTAGCAGAGAGTGACAAATGGAGAGAAGAAATACCAAAAAAAAAAATTCTTGTCCTTTCCTTCCTATCATATTCCATCATCAGTGCCTAGAAAAAGAGGAGAGCTACTCTCTAGTGTGCAAAGAATGTTTGCTGTCCTGCTTGAGTATTGATGCTGCATTACTAAAGAAAATAGGGGAATGTGTGTGTGTGTGTGTGTTTGTGTGTGTGTGTGTATGTGAGATAGAAGGCTGATTTCTACAATTTCTCCATGTGATCTTTAACCATTTTTTTTCCCATTTAAAATAAATATAGTCCCATGAGGCACAATGGTCACCATTTCTAGGTGACCTATCTGGAAAGGAGCCAAGAGTAGAAACTGTAGGAATACACCTAGGTATCTAGACACTTTTAAATATTACTTTGATAGTTTAACTAATACATGATGTTGCTGGTATTTGTATACCCCTACAAATGCAACTCAAATAAATGAATTAATCAATGAACAGTTATTAAATAGCAACTATAGATCAGACACTGGAGATAAAGACAAAAGAAAAGAAAACAGTTCATGCCCTCAAGTATCTTACGTTCTATTGAGAAAGATAACCTCTTCTAGGTCCTTTCATCTTGCTAATGTCTTTCCACATATCACCTGTTGAGGATACATCAATAATTTGGGAGATTATCATCTGGTTCTTTGGAGATACCAATACAACACTCAGATTGGCTATTTGCTGTTTCTCATTCTTGCTGGTAGAATGATGCAGTAGTAGATTTGTGAGCTCCTTGAAAGAAGGAATTAATTTGTTTAAAGTACATTTCCAGCATATAGTTGGTGCTTTAAAATGTTTGCTAAATTACTAGACCTTATTATTAGACCACCCTTTTCCCCAGTCACACATACCTTTAGTAATCTCATTACATTATTAATTTTTCATATGTAAGTCCTCATTGAAAATCTGCCCTGACATTCTCATGTTTGCTGGTCCGTTCATCTTTTCATTATCCTTTTGATGAGATATAATTTCCCTTTTTCTAAGGTCATGATTTTACATATGTGAACCCATATAGTATCAACAGAAGAATATTATTGCAAAAGAAGTAGACTTTTGCAACAGTGAGAAACTAAGAAAAATTGAAAGTATAAGATACTTTCCCAAATGCAATAGTCAAAACTTCTACTGAATTCTAGATTAAGCTTAATGTATATCTTCTATAATCATCAAAAATACCTGTTTATGTTGATGTCATGCCTGTGGGTATGGGTATTGGCATTTCCTTTGCTCAAAATGTCTTAAGAGGGTTCCTTCCTTCTCTCACTTGCTATTTGTACCTAATGCTCTGTATATCATATGACACTGTCTTTATATCAAGCCATATCTCTATCTATATATTGAAATATATGTTTGTGTATCAATGCATACATTTTATATTTATAGCTATATCTACCTCTGCATTGATATATATCTAGACATCAGTGTTTTGTATTGTATTTGGAAAAGTACCTTGTACTTTTCAATTATTTTAAGTTTCTCACTGCTACAAAAGTCAACCTCTATCACAACAATATGCTTCTCTTGATACAACATGGCTTCACATAATGTAAAATCATGACCTCAGTAAAGCCAAAATGACACCTAAAAAGTACTTAAATAAGGACAGCAAGGTGGTGTAGTGATTAGAATGCCAGGTCTAGAGTCATGAATTCCTGAGTGCAACCAGTCTCAGATACTTACTAGCTGTGTAACCCTGGGCAAGTCACTTAACTCTGTTTGCCTCAGTTTTCTCATCAGCAAGATGAACTGTGAAAGAAATGGCAAAATACTACAGAGTCTTTGCCAAGAAAATCCCAAATGGGGTCATGAAGAGTCAGACATGACTAAACATGGACATGACATGATTTTCATTAATAAAGCAATGGAACACATTTTTCTTCAGCAATAGGCCAGTGACTATTTTCAATATGCCAAACTTGCAAACAGAAGGTAATTGGGCATTTTCTAAGAGGAGAGTCAGATAATTGTTTTTACACTTTTCTGGGTGTAATGGGTCAGAGAGGTAGAGACAGCTGTCAGCCTTGAGAACACTGAGAGACAGTGAACAGCACCCTAATGAGAACTACACTTGGAGTCAAGGGACCTCAATTTGAATCTCAGTTCTGCTACTACCTTGAAAAAAACTATTGAACAGTTTAGTGCCTTGTTTTCCTCATCTGTAAAGGTTGGGATTATACCATTTGCACTACCTACCTCACAGGGTTGTTGTGAGGACAATGATTTGGAAACGTGAAAGTGCTCTAGAAAGGTGTTGTTGTTACTGGTCACACAAGTATATTCCGAAAGTGCATGCACACACACACACACACACACACACATGCATAAAGAATCTCACACGCACACACATAGAATAGACACACTCTCTCACAAACACACACATGCACACACCATTCTCTATGCTGCTGGGTTGTTGTTTTTTTTATTTGCTTCATACCTGTGATCTCAGAAGTATGGGATGTAGGGAATTTCCACTATGGAAAGATCCTTCCACCAAAGGAAATCAGTAGTTCACTACAATTTAGTCTTAAGGACTTTCATGCTACACTGAGAAGTTGTTACTTCCCCAAGGTCAGACAACTAACATGTTTCAGAGGTAGAATGTGAACTCAGGTCTTGCCAATTCCAAATTTAGCTCTTTACCCACTATCTCACACTGCACCTCAGGCAGGAATATATTAATCATTTATTTGCTCAATAATCATTCATTAAACAGGTGAATGAAGATGAACAGCACCATGAACATCACCATGGAGGATGATGGTTGCTGTCCTTAAGGAACTTAGAAGCTACTTGCATGATGTTAAGGAATGACCAGAGAATAAAAGCAAGCTAAAGATAAAGTTAGTATTACAAACTGTGCTGAGATGTACAAAACAAAAGAATAATCCATTTGGTTGAGAGTAGTTAGGGGAGGTTCCTTAGTGGAGGTGCTGGATCTTGAAAAGCAGGAAATGCTGCTTTGCAAAGAGGTAATGCTGAGTTTTCATCCTCACAAGTCTCAGAGTAAAATTCTTAAGGTCTATGGAGGTGATGAGTGTGGAAGTCAGAAGAAACCCTGATGAGGGGTACATTATATCATATGCAGTTATTGAGGAGCATTTTTTTAACTTCCCAGTAGTTTATAATATGCATTTGTTCTCTCTTATGCAATATCAGAACGTATTATTCTTCTCTTCCTTTTTTTAAATGAAGAAACTGAGACTAAATGATACATAATGAAAAGTTATCCTTTAGTACACATGTCTTTAAGACATTTGTGCCAATTCATACCTATGTGCCCTTAACATTGAAAATGTGAACTGGCATGTCTAAAGGAAACCAGCTCCATCTCTCTAAATTTGTTTTTATTGGTCTTTGGGAGGGTTGTCTCTCTTCTTATTTCTCTCCTCTCCTTATTCTTCTCCTCTTCTTATTCCTCTCCTCTTCTTATTCTGTTCAATCTTTCTCATCATCCTAGAGTCCTCTTAATTAACCTGGTAACATATAAAGTATCATCCACACTGAGAAATTTTACTATTTTCTTGTCTCATCAGAAAATTCTGTAGGTCCACAAATATGTGTAAAGTACCCCTTTAAGTGACGTCATCTTGGGATATCACTGTGTGATATATGTTCATGGACTATATTTATACCACTCTACTGGGATCAAAAAATACTCTACTTCCACAGTCCTGTGAGGGGAATTCTGTGAGGTAACTACTTAATACAAGTGTTATGATCCCCAAAGTCTTAAGACTCCCAAAATAATTGTGCAGTCTTAAGCATTAATGGCTTAAAACTGCACAGGTTTTTTTGGGACATTGTACTTCTATGGTAGATCTTCTTCTACTAATTAAAAGTCTTCCTTTGATGAATCGGTGCCCCTGTTAAAATCTTTTTATTTTTTAATCTACTGCATTTGGAATACATATCCCAAATCTTCTGAGATTAGCATCTTGGAGGACAACCACATTCTCCCACAAAATATCCTTTCTTGTTACTGTCAGAGACAGACCCCTGGGCTAGATAGATATGGATTTTACTCTGTATGTCATTTTTCTTGTTCCCAGTTTCTTATTCTGACAATAAAAGCTGGAACCTGACACTTCATTTACTAACATAAATAGGGCCACGGCAGCAGTTTCAGATTTAAAGGGTACACCAGGGTCTACATCTGCAATGAAAAGCAGAAAAGCACCCAAATCATGCTCTTACATATGTCTTTTCTCTTTTTTAATAAAAAATTCTATTTCACAGGGGAATTACATAAATGCTCCTATTTAAGGAATCCCATTAATACTCCAGTAATAAATATGGGTCAAGGTAGCAGAACACAGATAACCAAAAGATGACCTACACAGCAAGGTAGACTTTCTGTGGACTCTATAGTCCAGAGTCACTGGAACAGTTTAATAGAGATGTGGCTACAGTTTATTCTGTATTTTACTATACTTATTCCAAGGAAGCATCTTAAAATGTCTTATAAAGATCCCATTCCAGCACTAACAATTCCAAAGAGGAAGGAAACAACATAACTTCTCCCAAGGCCAAACCTATAATACTTTGCTCTGGCAAGTCACTTAAAATTTCCGTAGGCTTACAGATGAGGGCAGATCTGTAAAATGATTGGATGTGGTTAGATACCTCCAGGGATCCCTTCCAGCTCTCTAGGTGATTTGTGCACTTCCTAAAAATCACTTGCTTCTCACATAATTATTTGTTAATAGTTAATAATAAAACATTCAAAATACTTTTAAAACATGTAAGGTAATTTGAATCCTTAATATTTCAAGTGTCATTTCCACCTGATTTTGAATTTTGTAATATACTTCTTAATATTAACTAATGGACAGGGAAAAAATAATAAAAACAAGAAAAAATGTGATTTCCCAAAGCTGGAAAGGAATTTAGACATTATATAGTCCAAATTTCTCATTTTAAAAATGAGGAAACTGAGACCCAGAGACAGTATGAGCCATTCCCTTATTAATAGAACTGGTGTTTAAACTCAGGACCTTTGGCCTTCGACTCCATGTCAAATGCTCATTCCATTATAGCACTTTACCTTTCTACTGAGATCAATAATCAATCTAAGTATCTAAAAAAAATAAATAACCAATTTTGAATAAAGATTACTCTACGAGCAGAAAAAAAATAAGATTCAAAGCTTGATCTTATATCCTTTCAAAGCAAAGGAGACCTTTTTTTTCCATTTAGAACTAAAGCCCATAGGAATTTAAAATTAAGGAAATTATTCTTTGCTATTTAGAAGTGCCTAACTATAGGAAATACATCAGTAGCACAGAGTCAGTCTCTCCCTCAGCTTGAAAACACAGCCTAAAGAACTCTCAACTAGTACAAGCCAACCTTGTATTAGTTAGCATTACAATGAGTGATACATTCCTTTACAATCAAAGGCTGTGATCCGTAGTAGCTAGGAAGGGTCCAACATAGTTTTCAAAATTGCTCAAACTTGTTATCTTTCCACAAGCCAGTCACTTTAGGTCCAGCCAATTTCTCCCATAGCTTCCCTGGGCATATGGCTCTAGGTTGTTTTATATGTCTAACACATAACTCCTCCTGGTTCATGGTTTTTGTATGACTAATTTAATATTAAGCTTAACTTTAAACAATAAAATAAAATGAATTTGTAATTACACTAAGGTATGGAAGAACCTCAAATTACTAATAACAAAAGCACATTATTGATTACTCCCTTCTTCAGAGTTCCATTTCACTGTCTTAGATTGTGAACCCAACTCTTCTTTTCCATTTATGTATTTTCCTTTTATGGAGTCATAGTCCTATTAAATGCCTTGTCTCTTCATGTGTTGAAGGCTATGCCAACAGAAAATGAACTCTGACAGGTCCTCCTAATCTCCCAAGATTTCAATTATGGGTTCAATGGTGGACTGCTTGCCTGTCATCCATGACATAAGAGTGTAAGAGGCTATAAATCAGAGGGGTGACCAGTTGTTTATGAATATTTTCGCCCACAAAATTTCATGAAGGTGGAGTACTCCTGTTTTCTTTGTTGCTAGAGAGTCATACCAATGAAATCAAAGATCCTTGAATTATTGAACAATCATTATAGCCATAGCCAGTCTGATCTTTTATCTTTTCATTACACTTTCTTTACATTTCATGTTTTCTTTAAAATGAACTTTTAGTATTTTATAATGATCATGAACAAACCCAATATTTTAAGACACAAATAAGAACAAAAAAGAGTAGATTATAACAAACTGTGAATTTACATTGCATATAATATTTTAAAAGAAATAGATGTCATGTACAACAACAGTGGCAGAATTGTTCTATCTGCATATCAAATTCACTTTGTTTTGCTTACATACATTTTATTGATATCTTTTTCATGTCTATCACTATCTATAAAACTCCATGTCCACAGATATGTACATACACACACACACTAGAGGAGAAACCTTCTTTTGAATCAAATATATACATACATACACACATATATGTATATATGTATATAAATGTATATATGTATACATGTATATAAATGTGTATATGTATATATAATGTGTATAATATATATAGTATATACTACATATATAGTATATATAGTGTGTATATATATATACATATATATGTGTGTGTGTATATATATGTGTGTGTGTATATATA
>CM053591.1:19673206-19689769 GCA_028646515.1 Pseudochirops corinnae | reverse complement strand
TCTTACTCATGGTTGTTCAGACCGTGATTTTATTTTATTTTTTTTAATCTCTATGTGGCTCTGCTTCCAGAAGGGAAAGCTCTGTCCCAAATCTCTGGGGTCCTCCCGGCTGCCGTAGACTTCTGGCTGACTGGATAATGAAGACTCCAAGACTGAGGCCCAAGATGGCGATCCGGATCCAGGCCGCTCAACGCGAGAGCCCTGGCCTGAAAACAATCGCTCAGTCCCCCTGCTTTCTGTAGGCCGCGGGCAGGGAGCTACAACGCAGAGGCAGGTGCAAAACCTCTGCCTTTTGCTTTTCCACTCTGGAGACCTTTCAGCCAGAAGCTTATCTCCCCCTTTCGCAATCCCCACCCGCAGCTGGTGCTAATCCTCAGCTGGTGCTAATCCTCTGCTCACCTGAAACTCTCTTCTGCCGCCCCCAGGGAGCAGCTGCGGCTTCAGGCCAGGCTGGCTTTGGTTCGCAGTGCTGATATGGTTCCTCATAGCCGAGCTGACTTTAGTGGGAAGTATCCTTGAGTGCGGTTTGGAGTTGTAGAATTGGTTTAGAGTCCTATTTTATGGGTATTTTGGGGTGGCTATGTGAGAGCTGCAATATGTTGCTGCTGCTACGCCGACATCTTCAAGATTATCATTTCTTATAACATAATTGTATTCCATGCAGTATGCTGCAACTTTTTCAGTTATTCCCCAATTGATGGGCATAGTCTCAATTTCCAATTCTTTGCATCACACAAATGACTGCTATAAATACTTTTCTATAATTAGGGCTTTTCCCCTTTTCTTTGATCTCTTTGGGATACAGACCTAGCATTGGTATTGCTGCTTCTAAAGGTATGCACAGTTTTATAGCTATTTGGGAATAGTTCCAAATTATTCTGCAGACTGTGCATTAGTGTCACAGTTTTTCCATATTCTTCTCTCTGGCATTTGTCATTTCCCTTTTATGTCATGTTAGTCAATCTGAGAGGTGCAAGATGGTATCCCAAAATTGTTTGAATGTATATTTCTCTTATCAGTAATTATTCTGAGCATTTTTCTTGTGACTATTGATAACTTTGATTTCTTCTTAAAACTGCTTGTTCATATCCTTTGCTCATTCATCAACTGGGAATGTCTCTTAATTTTGTAAATTTTGCTCAGCTCCCTGTATTTTTGAGAAATGAGGCCTTTATCAGAAAAACTTGCAATCGATTTGTCCAGTTTTTTGTTTTCCTTCTAATTTTTGCTGCATTAGTTTTGTTTGTATTAACCCTTTTTAATTTCATGTAATTAAAATTATACATTTCACATCCTGTGATCCTCTCTGTCTCTTGTTTTATCATAAACTCTTCATTTATCCTTAGATCTGACAGGTACATTTTTCCATGCTTATCTAATTTACCTATGATATCACATTTTGTCTAAATCATATACCCATTTTGCCCTTATATTAGCATACAGTGTGAGATGTTGGTCTGTTACTAGTTTCTGCCAAACTACTTTCCAACTTCCCAGAATTTTTGTTAAATAGTGAGTTCTTAACCCCAAAACTTGGATCTTTAGGTTTATCCTACCAGGAAGTTTCCATCCTACTTCTTCTTAAACATGGTGTTCCTGTCTGCCTCCTGGCAGAAAGCCTCCTGCATCCTAACCCCAACCACCTCCTCCCCAAGTTCTATAGATATATGGCCTTACAATAAGCTTTGCCCTAGTGTAATGCCAAGCAAAGGCAACTTCCAAGGTTCGGACAACCAGCATAGCAAACCCCATTTATTCAGCAAACATTCACAGAACAGAAAAAGTCAAAATACAGTGTAACTTGTTCCTTTAGCAAGTAAGTTCTCAATTCAATCCAGGTACTACTCCACCCCTATATAATACATTCATTTAGTCAGTCAAAGTCTCTTCTCAAATGGAGATGAGTCTTCAATCTTAAATAAAGTACATTCATTTGGTCAATCACAGAGGACACAAAAAAAAAAAACTCAAAGGCTTCTCATCCCTGAATTGCAAAAGGGGCAGGAGAACACAAAAGGCCATCCACCCTTAAATTACAACAAGGTTAAGCTCAGCATTGAATACCCAAGGAAAGAGCCTTCTTTCATCTTCACTTGAGGCAAGCCCTCAACAATCTCAGTTCCTGGGGAAACAAGGCTCAACAAAGCCATAGCCAGTGTCCTCATCAAGTCACTCTCTGCCTGTAGAATAGGCCCAGAACCCTGATAACATCAGCAAGAGCCCCTTCCAAGATTTCTGTGAAGGTACCACAAGAAAATCCTCCTTCAGGGCTTCTGAACCCACAGCCAGGTTCCAGGACCTCTACAACAGCAGCACTGTCCTTCTCCAGCAGGTGAATCTGGCAAAACAACATCAAAACAGAAAGACAAAATACCAGCATCACAGCCATGCCTCCTTGGTTCTTGGCAGTTCTGGGTGGCAGTTCTCAAAAGTCCTGGGCAGTTCCAATGGGCTCTCAGCAGTCTTTCTCTCAGCAACTCAGGCTCCACCATACCAGATACTGCTCTCACAAAGTCCTTCTGGCCTTCTCTAGGCTTGGGATTCTCTCCCAATTCATGGCCCCTCCCAGTTTAGCCATCTCTCTTCACGTCAACAAGTCCATCCCACAAGTAGGATTCACAGGCTCTGGGTTTTAACACTCAACCCAAAAACCAAGCCAATACAGGGGCATCTCCAAATTCCACTACCAATACACCTAAAACTTGCCCCTCCTCTGTGAGAGGAGAATATTTTATAGAGTAGTGTACTCTATCCATTGGAGCTTATAATGACGCTTGCTGCACCAGTGAAGATGAAAGTTATCCTGAAGATGTGGATCAAGATAAGCATTCATAACAGTGACCTTGACAGGTCAGAGACTGACAGCAAAAGAGAGAAGTTCATGCATCATGATGAAGTGAGGGAAAAAAGCCAGGTTGCAGTATACTATTTGCTCGTGTTCCTGGAGAATCATGCTTAAAAAAGAAAACTATAAAGGACTTTTCACCTCTTTAATCTACAGTGCTTCAAATGGCAGGTCGGGAAATCTCTGAAGGGAAAAAAAACGTGGAGGAATTTTCATGGGAGAATGATGAGGAGGGTTCTGATGATTCTGAGTCAGAAGATACAACACAGCAGAAGTGCAAAGAAGAATCTCTTCCTGATGAGACACCATCATCTCCTGCTTCCCCACCATAGCAGACACCTCCATGGTCTTTTCTACCTGCTCAGAAATAAGATACTTCCTATTCTAGGCTCACCACCTTTTGGACTACCACCTGTTCCACCATTATGACCACCTAGGCCATTCAATGGCCTTCCTCCTGATCCACTTCCAGGAACTCCTCCAATCTGAAGACCACTTGGAATACGAGGACTTTGAAGAACTTTACATCAGCTTTTATCTCGTGATCCTCTACAAGCAGGCCTCCTGGTCCATCATCAGGCCACCTCCTCCAAGCACCTTGTCCTGGTATGATACACCCATTTTTGGGGCCTCCATGTGGAGCTGCTCCATCTGAGTTTTTTTCCACCAGCCTTGCCAAATCCAGGGGTTTTACCTGCCCCACCCGATTTTATCTAGATAACTAAGGCGGATAATATCAGTGCAATGTCTATTAAAAAAAGCACAGCAACCGTCAGTGCCAAGCCACAAATCCCTAATCCTAAGGCAGAAATTACCAGATTAGTGCCAACTGCACTGAGTGTTCAACAAAAGAAGAAAGGAACCACTGTTGTTTTCCAAAGAAAGTCAGAGGATTTTTACTATTCCCTTGGCCAAAGCAATTCCTAAATCAGGCCCCTCTGCCTGATTTATCAGTACAAACCCAGGATTGTATCAGTACAAACCCAGGATAATATATAAAAGGCTTTACGAAAGAGATGGGGGGGAGGGGATTCTATGACAACCTATGATGCCAGGAGAGGTTTTAATCCCAAAAATTCATATTTAAAAACATGGTTCATAGAGGAAGTGGTTCTTATATATTGGGGTGGAATACAGAGAAGTCAACTTTTACTTTGTCAAAGCATTTCCTAACTTCAGTGCAAGGAATATCTTCTTCATGTTATTTAACTTTGGTGAGAATTCACTGGACAGAAGAAAATGATTTTTCTTTCAGAGTAGGCTGGTAAGCTTCAATAGCAATGTGCCTTCACATCTCTACTCTCTACCCCCATGCCCCACCACCATCATTTCCTTTTTTCTTTGGAGGCATGGTTTGGACAGGATTTTAGCAGTTGTACTTTAATTTTTGAAATATTTTCTTAAGTGGACTGGGTAAGCTACTAAGGTAGATATTTGTCAGAAGTCAGTGAATTTCATGTAATTACCTTTGGTTTTGTTTGTTTCTTAAATTTTCTTGTAAATACTTTGTAACATTTTACTTCTGAAATGGATCTCAGCTTCATTTCCCTATTATGAAGCAGAATGACTGGAGCAGGAAAATTTAAATATGTATTGATCGAGATTACTTCTCAGTGACCAAAAAAAAAAGTCTCTCATGACAGATAAAAATGTTCTATAAAAATGATATACGTGTGTGTGTATGTATGTGTGTGTGTGTGTGTGTGTGTGTGTGTGTGTGTGTGTGAAAATGGACATCCTTTCTTCACCCCTGACCTAATTGGGAAGATTTCAAATTTATCCTGGTTACAATTAATGTTTGTACTAGTTTTTAAATAGATACTACTTACCATTTTAAGAAACGATCCCTTGAGTACTACATGTTATTAACAGAAATGGGTGCTACATTTTATCACAAGCTTTTTATACATCTATTGAGATCATCATATGATTTTTGTTGGTTTTGTTATTGATATGGTCAAATATGCTTATAATTTTTTCCTAATATTGAACCAGGTTTTCACTGCAGGTATAAATACCACCCAGTCATAGTGTATGGTCTTTGTGATATATTGCTGTAATCTCCTTCCTAGGATTTTATTTATGTATTTATTTTTGCATTGAAGGAAACTGGTCTACCATTTTCTTTCTTTTGTTTTTGCTCTTCCTGGTTTAGGTATCAATATCACATTTTTATCATTAAAAGTATTAAGACTTCTTCTTTACTTGTTTTTTTCTTCCAATAGTTTATAGTTTTAGAATTAATTGTTCCCTAAATTTTTGGCAGAATTCATTCGTAAATCCATCTGCTTCTCTTTTTTCCTCCTTAGGAAGTTCATTTATTTCTTGTTCAATTTCCTTTCCTAAAATAAGTTTCTTTTAATATTCTATTTCCTCTTTTGTTAATCTGGGCAATTTATTTTTTGCAAACATTCATCAATTTAACTTGGATTGTGAGTTTTACTGGGCATATAATAATTGGGCAATTGGCAAATAATTGGGCAAAATCGCTCCTAATAATTGCTTTAATTTCATCTTCATTGTTGTTCCATTCTCCTTTTTATTTTTGGTACTGGCAATTTGATTTTCTTTTATTTAAATCACGTTAACCAAGGGTTTATCAGTTTTATTGATTTATTTTTCATTTTTCGTTTTGATTTCATTGTGCATAGTGACTTTTAGCAAAATGTAGTTTCTCTACTTATCTCTTTTAATTAGTTGCATTTTTGCTTTTGCTTTGTCTGAAATCCTTATTGCTGCCCCTGCTTTTTTTTTTTTTTTCATTTCAGTTGAAGCATAATGGATTTCATGCAGCTCTCTGTTTCAACTCTATGTCTGTCTCTCTGTATCAAGGGTGTTTCTTGTAAAAACAACAATAACAACAACAACAACAACTTATTGTTGGATTCTATTTTCTAATCCATTCTACGATTTGCTTCCATTTTATGTGTAAATTCATCCCATATATTACTAATTGTGCATTTCCCTCCATCTCATTTTCTTGTATCTTCTTCTTCTTCTTCTTCTTCTTCTTCTTCTTCTTCTTCTTCTTCTTCTTCTTCTTCTTCTTCTTCTTTTCCTCCTCCTCCTTCTTCTTCTTTTTATTTTTCTTCTTCTTCTTCTTCTTCATCTTCTTCTTCTTCTTCTTCATCTTCTTCTTCTTCTTCTTCTTCTTCTTCTTCTTCTTCTTCTTCTTCTTTCTCTCTCTCTCTCTCTCTCCCCATCACTGTCTGTTTCTCTGTCTGTCTGTCTGTCTCCTGTCCTTCTTGTAAAATGTATTTTGCTTCTTACCATTGCTTTCCTGCCTTCCTTTAATTGCCCTCCCTTTTATCACTTCCTGCTTTTTCTTATCCCCTTTCCTTCCTACTTTCCTATTGGGTAAGATAGATTTCTATACCCCATTGAGTGTGTATGTATGTGTGTGTGTGTATGTGTGTGTATTTTCCCTCTTTGAACCAATGTAGATGAGAAGGAGATTTGAGCATTACCTGCCCTTGTCTCATTTTTCCTTAGACTGGAAAAGGTCTTTTCTGTGTACCTCTTTGATGTGAAATAATTTTTCCCAATCCTCCTCCTATTTCTCCTTTGTCTCAGTACATCCTTTTTTTCCTCATCCATCCTTTTTTTCTTTCTTTCTATCATCCTAATATAATTGACTCACTGCCATATCCTCTGTCTACGTAGAATCCTTCTAACTGCCTTAATAATGATGAAATTCTTAAAAGTTATCTATCTGTCTATCTATCTATCTAGCTAGCTAGCTAGCTATCTTTCCTTCTATAATTTTCCCATATTAGAATACAAACAGTTTAACCTTACTAAGTCCCTTTTCATGTTTACCTTTTTATGCTTCTCTTGAGTCTTGTATTTGGAAGTCAGATTTTCTATTGAGCTCTGATCCTTTCATCAGAGATGCTTGAAAGACCTTTATATTATTAAATATCCTTTTTTCCTCTTGAAGAATTTTTATTTTCATTGTTATTATTAAATATTAAGTTTTACTGGGCAGGTTATTTTTTGTTATAATCCTACATCCTTTGCCTTCTGGAATATTATATTCCAAGTCCTCTGCTCCTTTAACAGGTTAACTGCTAAATCTTTTTATCATCCTGACTGTGACTTCACAGTTTTTATTTTGATTTCTCTTTCAGGTGGTGATCAATGAATTGTTCCAGTTTTTATATTACCCTTTGGTTCTAGGATATTGGGGCAGTATTGCTTCATGATTTCTTGAGCTATGATGTTGAAGCTCTTTCTTTGATCTTGGCTTTTAGGTAGCCCAGTCATTCTCAAATTATTCCTCCTTGATTTATTTTCCATTTCAGTTATTTTTTTCTTAATTATATATTTCACATTATCTTCTACTTTTCTTCATTCTGTTTACTTTGTTTTTGTTTCTTTGGTGACTCATGGAGTCATTAGCCTTTTCCTGCTCAATTCTAACTTTTAAGGAATTTATTTCTTCAATGAGCTTTTGTACTTCTTTTTCCACTTTGCCAGTTCTGCTTTTTAAGTAGTGATTTTCATTAGTGACATTTTGTACCTCTTTTTCCATTTGTCCAATTCTGATTTTAAGGTATTTTTCTTTAGTTTTTTTGGTGCCTCTTTTACTAAGCTCTTAATTGTTATTTCATAATATTCTTCCCTTATTCTCATTTCTTTATGTAATTCTTTCACCACTCATTTAATTTTGAATATCATTTTTAGCTCTTCAGGAATTCTTGTTGGGCTTATTTCCTTTTTTTTTTTTTTTTTGCCCTTTGAAGCTTTGCTTTTAATTGGTTTGACATCATTTTATTTTGAGTTTGTATGATCTTCCCTGTCATCATAGTAGTTTGTTTTTGTTTTTTAGGTTTTTTTGGCTCACTTTTGAAGCCTGTTTCTTGACTTTGAACTTCATGATTAAGTTGAATACCATTTCCAGAATGGAGGGAGAATTGAGTATTCCAAGCTTCAGGTTTTCTTGCACTACTGTTTTCAGAGCGAGATCTGGGGGTTTTCAGTGCTCCAAGTTGGTGTGATCTGGGAAGAGGTACAGGCACTACTCTCCCAGTCTGTACTCTGGTCCTTACTTAGGAAAGGGACTTAATCCCTTGAGATTGCAATAGATACTGTTCCTCAGTGACCCTGCTCCCTTGGGACTGGGAGTGTTACTGTGACTCAGGACCCCTGCTCCCTCTTGATGGAAAGTACTCCTCTCCACTTTTGAGCTATGACCCAGAAATGGCTATAGACAATGGAGTTACAAAACAGCATCTGGTGTTGCATCTAATGATAAGTGAGGGGACCCCTGTAATCTCTTTTTGACCATTTTCCAGATCCTTTAATATCTCTGGCTTGAGAACATCTGAAGCTGTTGCTGTTTCTCTCACCACCACCTTGTTCTACCACTAGTGTTGTATCCATGTGGGCTTCGAGCCAGCCTCTTTCCTGTGTAACAGATCTCTCCTTCCAACTTTAGTTGTCTTGGGCTGGAAGAATGTCTCACCCTGATCATTTGTTGACTCTGCTACTCCAGAATTAGATTTGAAGCGTTTAAAATTGTTTGGAATTGAATTTGAGAGAGCTTGGCTGAGTGCTTCCTCCATTCTACCACTTTGGTTCTTCCCCCAGAAGTCTTCTGCATGAGATCAATTTCAAAAGTTATATCAGTGCAAGACTGAGAACTTTGAACACTAAAGTTAAAAAGATAAAATGACTGAAAAAATCATTCACTAAACATTCATAATGTGCTAAGCAATGGGTTTTTTTTTAAAGATTTTATTTGGTAAAAAAAATGTTATTCTTTGAAAGCTTTTGATGGTGGAGTGTCATCATATGGATACATTAAGAAGCTTCATTAGCTTCTAGAAGAAAGGGAGCTTGGAGGTAGAAAGTTTTGTTAAAAGGTTATTGTAAAAGTTCAGGTATCAGACAGGCCATGAGCAATGTTCACTGACTTTGGAAATTAGAGAATCAGATCATTTAAGAGTGGAAAGCGACATCAGTGACCATGGGCTCTAGTCCAGGCACTGCCCCCCAAACAATCACAACTTCACCATATCTAACAAGTGATTATCTTTGCTTAACTTAGTTGGGGGTTGAAATGAATTAAGTTGAAAGGGAAACCATTCCACTTTTGGAGACCACTACTTTGGGGTATCTCTTGTCCTTCCTTCCAACCTAAATTGTAAGAAGCTTGCATTTGAAATCACATTAATATTGTTCCTTGATTAAACTAGTAGACCTGTATGTAATCTTCACCCCTACAGTACTGAAAATTATGTCTATCTGACATAATTTAGGCATGTACAAGTCATGCTATGTCACAGATGAGGGTATGAAGACATTAGAAAGACTAGTTGTAGTGATTGCTTTAAAACTTGATATGCCTTTTCCTACATTTAGGAAAATTCTAATTATAACAATATATTGCACATATACTGCATGACTTTCAGTAAAATATACGAGGGGCCAGTAAGATCCATTACCCAAATATGCTTCTTTCAGAGGCATGTAATTAATATCTAAAATTATACCATTAGCTATTTATTCATTTTTGTTAATCATTATTCTTCCTATAAAATGAACATGGGTGGCATTATATGTGTGATTGGGGATTAATATTTCCAAGTGATATTTTTAACAGAACTCATTAACACTTTATGGTGAGTTACTTTGTAAGATCTTTTCCCTCCTTCTATTTATAACAGGAAGGGAAAGATGAATAAACTTAGTCTATTTCGAAGTTTTGCCTTGGGCTGTCTTTTGAATGCAATGATATTCATATTTAGTGCAATGGATAGTGTGTTAGACCTTGAATTAGGGAGAACTGAGTTCAAATATAGCCTCAGACACTTACTAGCTGTATTGCCTCAGGAAGTACTTAACCTCTGTCCTCTGCCTCAGTTTCCAAAGCTGTAAAATGTAGATAATAATAGCATCTACCTCACAAGATTGTTGTGAGGATGAAATGAGATTAAAAAAAAATAAAACTTAAGGTATTTAAAACAGTATTTTAATCATAATAGGTTGTGATGGTTATGACCTCTGGTGAGTTTTCCAAGAAGGCAAGTTATAACTTTGAGGTAGAACTCTTTTTTTCTCAAGGGACTCTCTTTGGCTCTTGCAGCATATGCTTTGGGAATGGTCACTCTTTCTAATTAGGATACCCAGGAGTGCAGCTACAACTGCAGAATGAAAACACAGAAAACGCTGAATCTGACATGGGCTGACACCCAGGAGGCAGGTAGATTTGTCTTGCTTGCTATCCTGGAGGCTGAGCTAAATTATCCAGGTTTTTTGACCAGAAAGTGGAGACTATTGACCACTAACAATGCAAAGAAACAGGAAGGATTAGATGGAGGTGAGATGATTTTCCTTTTTACATATAACTTTGAAACACACTTCCCTGCATCCTTTTGATGTATTTGTAAAAGTCAAACACAATCTATGGTAGAATGGATGTTTAAAAATTGAGACCTTTTGAGAAGTTTTAAGGATTCTATTGTTATTCTATATGAATATTATGTGTACTTTTTGCCAGGTCATCTAGTCTGTCTCTTTGACTCTAGATGATACTTAAATCCTTCCAGAAATATGTCTTTCTATCCTTTTTTTGAATATCTACAGACAAATCTCTCTCAGTTCATGAATTCTGAGAATTTTTTAAAAAGAAACAAAAAGTTCATCTTAAACTCTAAACTGAATTCTCATCTACTACAATTTAAGCCCAATTTCCCTTATCCTATGTTCTGTGTAACTCAAGAGAAGCTACTCACCACCTCCAGCATAATATTACTTTCATTCCCTGTGGTAAATTTCAATGCTGAAATCTACAATCCCCACAAATAGAGGATACTGAAATATAAATGAGAACAGTCTCCTTTGCTGTGTAATGGGTAAAATGAATTTAAACCTGAGTGTCATAATTCACTTCTATGTTATTCTTATGTACATAGTTGCTTTGAGCTTGTTATTGAAGTAATGAACAAGAAAGTTAGAACATCAAAAGACTGAAAAAGTATGTTCTATGTTTTATTTATTACTATCACCCATCCAAGTAAGTTTTGATTAAAGGAACAAAAGTTATATTTGCATAAGCTTGTTCTAGAATTCATTAATATTTTCCTGAATGTCTGACTCTTCTTGTTGATTTGGAAGATAGACTTAATTATAATTGGATCAGATTTGGGCTGGGAATAATGGATTTGACTCTCTGGCATCTTGAAACTTGAGGAAATTATTACCATTGTGACACCCTAAATGTGGTAAGATAACATCACCCTAAATCGGTGCTTGCCAGTTTAGGTCCCAGTGGTTTTATCCAGACTTTTTGACATTTTTAGCTATAGTATATAGTGGCCTTGATGCAGTTCAAAGGAGCTAGTGTTAAAGAAGAATGGAAGACTCACAGAAACCACTCATTCATTTTGTGCTGTTGTTGTTGGTGATGGTGGTTGTTCTTTCTTCCCAAAGAAATGATATCACAGGTGTGATGTCTTGACTTGTACATGAATGGGATTTATGTGAGGCAGAGCTTTGCAAAGTCATCAGCCTCACTTTCTCCTCTAGAGTCATAGGAGTTGAGTGGCAAGACAAAGGTCCTGACACTACACTAGATCTTGACTACTTCTAGAGAATACCTGAACTGTGAGTCTGTGATCTTGATCCCTAATTGGAGTGAGGATTTATCAGCTTAATAGATGGATGTTAAGAGGACTTTGGAAGTGATTAAGCAAAGCAGATTAAAGATAGCAGTTGCTTGAGGACCTAAAAATGGACTCTTCCTAGATTTTTTTTTTTTAGGAAAAGAAGAGGTTTATATACAGAAAAGATGTAAAGACTAGCCATATTGATTTTGGTTCATTAGCTTAATAATACTCTGAAGATTCTAGGGCCCTGAACAGCCTGAGGAGTATAAATGGGGCATGCTCTGCTTGCTTCTTGCCTGAGGAGGGCTGGACAATATCACCTTTATCTTCTTGCTAGGCTTCTGGATACAAGTGCCTCAACACCATTAAGCTTGCCACAAATGGCAGACTAGGAAACTGGGGCTCGTCACTTCCTGGCCAGAAGCATGCTGATTCCATGTCACACTGTTGCTAGTTGCAGGGCAGGCTTCCAAACACCTCCTAGGACACAGCTACATGGCAGTTTGGGCAGGTGAGAAACCCAGAGGATCAGTTTTGAATTTTCTAGTGACCTTACTTCTCAATGAACCTCACTGTGACATTGTAGAGATTCACCCTTTGGTGAGTAACATATTCTTACCCTGTGTTATTCTACTGATCCTTATGATACTAATCTGTCAACTTTTAAGAACAACAAGCTTCTACCAGACCAGTTGTCTGCTTTGTCATTCCCATCTACCTCACCTACCCTTCTGTTCCACTCCAGATCTAAGCATTCTCTTTCTCCTTTGCTCTCTCTCCTGTGCCCTCTGGAATAACTGCTCCATGATTAACAAAATTCATCTTGTTTTTAGTAAATTTCCTCTTTTACTTCTTTCACCTTCCAGTTCTCCCTGAGATTTGGCTCCTTCCTGACCACACTTTATCTCTGACTGTCCCCTCCAGTACTGACTACATTTTTACTCATGCCACCCGATTCATTGGCCACATTTGAGGAGTCAAAATATTGCTAATTCCAGATTTTTCTTCTATTGCTAAAATTTAGCAGCTTTTCCTTCTATGAGCTTCCTATAATACAAATTTATCACACAATTTAGAATCTAGATTCTGACAGATATTATCTACTAACCCTTCCCTTACCCAGGACATTCTCCCTCCTTTGTCAGTGAGCTCAGGACCTGTCTCACAGTCTTCCCATCCACCCAACTTCTCATTCTAGAAGACTTCATCATACATGTTGATGTTTCTCCACCTTCCCAACTTCCCTAACTTCCCAGTTCCTCAATCAACTCAACTCCCATGACTTACTCTTCCACTATTCCTTGTATATAGACAAAGATGGACATACTCTTTATTCTCACTGTCCATGTTCAAGAAGTGCAAAACGCTCATATCTTATCATAATCTTCTATCTTTCCATTTCACTCTATGTCTTACTCCCCCAAACATAGTCTTTCCCCTCACTGCAACCTCTGATCTCTACACCTCTCAACACTATACTATGCTCTGTTTACATTCTTGTCACTTCACAATGTCCACCTCTTGATGAAAAAGTCCAATTCTATACTACCTTTCACAAGCAGGTAACCTGTTCTCTTGTCCTATTGCTGATCACAGCTTCCCCAACACTAGCTTTGGTGCAATCATACTATCTATCTCCACTACTAGTTATGTACTTAACTGGAGGAAGCAATGAAACCATGCTTATTAGATCCATTAAAAGGCATGATATCTAATATTAACTGAGTCATCACTTTAGTAAGATATTCTTACCACTACTCCAAAATTGATTCTTTATTCTACTTATCACAACAACTCCTTCAAACTTTCTTCAAATTATGCAATGACATATATATGTATATATATTATATATATATATATGTATACACACATATACATATTACATACCTATGTGTGTGTACTCAGAGATGACCAGCGTGGGAATTTGTTTTATTATACTATATAATTATGCCCTAAAGACTTTATCTTTTCATTAAAAATATTTGATCAATGGGAATGGTGATGGGAGGGAAATATTAATAAAATCAATTATTCAATGTAAAAGAATTTTAAAAGATTTCCTCAGGCCTCCCATGGTACCCTACCTCCCACCCTCTTAACTGAAGGCCTCACTTTATTATTAACTGAAAAAAATGAGGCCATTTGTTAAGAATTACTCTTCTCTCTTCAGCCTATATCCTTTTACATTGCCCTCCACTACTCTTCCTTCATTCAAGTATGTGCTGATGAGGTAGCTCTTTTCATTGCCAAGGTCTATAATGCTACATAAATCCTTTATCCTGTACCCTCCTCTCTTTTCCAGCAAATTTTCACCATCATTTCTACTTTCTCTCATTCATTGCTTCTTACAAACATGCCCATCCAAGTCTTCCTCTCCCTTAAAAAAAAAATTATACAATGCATAGCAGCTATTATTATCCATATCACTTCCCTTTCTAAGCTTGAATCCTTTAAAATGTTGTTTAAACTCAATATGTCCTCTTCCTGCCCTCTAATTTTCTTCCAAACCTTCTGCAATTTAGCTTTCATCCTCATGAAATTATTCTCTCTAAAGTTACTAATGGTCTCTTAGTTGTAAGGTTTAATAACTTTTCATTATTCATTCTTCTTCACTTCTCTACAGTATTTAAGACTATTGAATATATTTTTCCTCCTACATATTCTAATCTTTCTGAATTTTCATGACTCAGCTCCCTGTTGGTTCTCTTCCTACACATTTAACCTATTCTGATAATCCTTTCCTACATCTTTATCCATGTCACTCTCAAACACTTTGAGTGTTCTTCAAGGCTCTGTCTAATGCCGTCTTCTCTTCTCTCTATAGCCTTCATTTTCTTTTCTATTGATTGCCCTCGTTTGGTCATTTCCACAGCTCTGAGAGATTCAAGTATTATTTCTATGAATGTGATTCCCAGAGCTATTTCTCCAGCCCACATTTCTCTCCTGAACTTAGTCATCACCCCATTGACCCTATTTGTGATTTCTAATTGAATACTCTAACCTCAACTCAGACTCAACACTTCCAAAACAGAACTCATCTTTCTTTCCAAATCTCTAAGGTATCACCATCCTTTTTTTTTTTCCACCTATGGTGCCACCTTGGAATCCTCCTTGACGCTTCTCTCTCACTCATTCCATATATATAACTGGTTGTCAAATCTTGTATTTTCTTTCTCTAATAAATCTCTTGCCTGTGTATCCTCATTCACTCAATCACCATTCAATTTTAAGTCCTTATCACCTCTATTGTTACAATAGTTGTTTTTTTTTTAATAACATTCTCTGTCTCAAGCATTTTTCCCACTTGCTCACAGAGTCCAAATATCCCCTTTACCCCTAAGTCATTTAAAGCTCTTCTTAGCCAGGTGCCTTCCTATCCTCTCCGTCTTTTTTTTTTTTTTTTTTTTTTTTTGCATGAGAATATAAATTGTGCGATGAGTTTATTGTTTGTTTTTCTGACATGGGACTCAGGAGAGAACCCTCCCTCTTCTGCACAATTAAAACAAAAATAAATAACTTAAAATTGGAATTGATCTTACCAGATCAAAGATCTTGCCAAAGAGGCAGGGACTGTGGGCAGAAGGCTCCACCCACTATTAGACACAGGCCCTAATATAGATTGTTGCTGAGCTTTTTTTTCTTCATTACAAGGGAAGGTTCAGTGCTGCAGTGCAGGCATTCAGGACAATACTGTGATCTGTATGACAGTCCATGATATTGAGTGGTGACATCAGAAAGATCATTTGGTTTTGAGCCAATTCCATTTCCAGCAGTTAGAGAATCACCCACAGCTGCAACAACTTGAATGTCTGCTGGCTTCAGAGCATGTACTGAGGTGGGAAGAGACTTGGAAGAAGTTCTGTCTTCATACTCCAGCTGGCTCCCATAACCCAGATTAGGGATACTGGTTGGTGCTACCACTGTTGTTGCTGTAGTTGTTGTTGAATAGGTGGATTTGCTGTTCTTGTAGGTTCGACGGTAGGGCTGATTCTGACTAGGGCAAATTGAATAAGTAAGGTCTTCTAATTTGGTGTCATTATTCTTTTCTCCAACTGGTTCCAGCATGTTGTTCCAGAGGGCCCTGGGTCTTCCTGTGAAAATGGAAACAATCTGGGGCAAAGAAAGAGCTGTCAAGCAAGCCCTCCTGGGTCTTTGGCATAGGCACTTGCTCCATAAATGGCTGCAAAACCACTGTGAAATCTTCCTTGGTATCATATCTCCTACTGTCAACCAGCTGGTGAGTTGCGTTGTGGTATCGTTTATTCAATTCAACAAGAGTGGCGAATTCTGTAGAATTGTCTTCAAACCGAGTATCAGCCTTGGACAGTAGATCGAGGTCTCCTGGTACAACTCCCTCAGGCTGCTGATTGTTAGCACAGTTACTAGATTCACAAAGGCTTGAGGAATCTCTTCATGGAGGATGTCCAGAGCCTTCCCAATGTTGCCTGTGCTCTCAGTCTTTTGACAGGATCTTCCTCTCCATGCAATCTATAATCTAGTCTGTTGCCTACTTGGGTTGCCTCACACATGGCACTCCATTCCCTATCTTCTTACTGTCCCTGAGGCTGGAATGTTTTCCTTCTTAGTCTCCAACTAATAATCCTTGGCTTCAAAGAGTCAGTTCAAACACTATCTTCTGCAGGAAGCCTTTCCCTGCCTCCCCCATCTACTAGTGTCTTTTCTGATACTATTACTATTCATCTACCCCTTGTTTTTCTCACATGGATCTATTTCTACATATGTCATCCTATGTATTAAAATTTGAGTTTCTTGAGGGAAGGAAATGTTTTTACTTTTTATTTGTAACCTCACTACTTAACACAACACTTGGAACTTAATAAATGCTTGTTGATTGATTGGATTGGATTCAATTAATTTGCAACTGCTTCCCTACAAAAGACACTGTATTTCTGGCCACCCTTCACCAGTACTACATGAACTTTCCCTAATCTAGAGGCACTCTAGGATGCTGTATCAGCAATGCAGTATTCACAATGCCTACAGTAACTATAAATATGCTGATATAGTTATTAATCACAAAATGGAACAGGCTCTCTACATAAGAAATATAGATAGTGCATTCATTTAAATACCAGAAGACTGAGT
>CM053591.1:19640689-19672706 GCA_028646515.1 Pseudochirops corinnae | reverse complement strand
AAAAGGAGTTCGCAGCCGCAGCCACTGCCTCTGACGCCGCTTCCAGTCCGCACCGCAGGAAGACTAGCTTGGTTCCTGCGTTCTCTGGCTCCACCCCTTCCTGCTACGTCAGCAAGCTCAAGGGGCATGGAAGATCTTCAAATCCTAGTATCATTACAGATGCCAAAGGTCTAGGGATCTTTCTCAACCTTACTACTCATGGGTAGATGTAGGGAGTTGCTAATATTCCAGCAAGATCTGATTCTGCCTGATGTTAATGTGTTAAAATGCCAAGGAGTGAGTAGGCCTCTAGGGAGGTGGTGATTGGGATCATTTTGTTGATGCCTTCTTTAATAAATTTTGTATGTGTCTGCAAGCATATGTTATTTTTTTGTATGTGTGTAAGGAGAAGAAATTATATGTGTTTATACATATGTGTGTATGTATATATGCATGTGTATATATTAAAATATAATTCTATATTCTGGACTCAAAATTTATCAATAGAAAGAGAATGGAATATCTGCTTTTCAGGACCTAGTCATGCTCTGTTAGTGACCTCAAACTTCTCTTGGAAATAAAGTCTGCAAGGCATGAATTAGCACATTTTCCAAACTGAAAATAAGACAGAAGCACAAGGAGGATGAGCAGGTTGAAACAATGAACTAATAAATAATTTTGAGAACATAAGTCAAGGATGTTATCAGACAAATATATGGGATAAAAAGAATATGGAATGGTCATGTTGAGAGCATGAGGGGTAACAGACAGGTAGACAATCTGAGTGCCCCTCTGATATCCTAAAAATGTCAACAGAAAGCAGCAGAATCCTCATGGGCTTCTGGTCAATTCCTTGTGGTGATCTTATGGGATCAACATGAGTGAAAGTTACACAGGTTAGGCCAGCATGTCTGCATTGTGATCGACATATAGATCTACATCATTAAAGGAAACATCTAAATTTATGAGATAACAGAAGCATTTGATGATTTGAGTATGAATTATATATTTATACACATATATATCTTTATATACATATTTAAGAAGATATATATGTACATACATATAAAATATATTAATATGTGTATGGTTATATATGTATGCATGCATGTATACATACATACAGAGAGAGAAACAGAGAGAGAGAGACAGAGACAGAGACAGAGAGACAGAGACAGAGAGAGAGAGAGAGGTAGCTTGATAACACAGTGGGTAGATCTCTGGGCCTGGAGTCAGGAAGACTCAGTTTCCTGTGTTTAAATCTGTCCTCAGACACTTACTAGCTGTGTGACTCCAGGCAAGTCACTTAGCCTCAGTTCCTCCTCAATAAAAAATGAGCTGGAGAAGGAAATGGCAAACCACTCCAGTATTTTTTCTACAAAAACCCCGAATGGGATCATGAGAAGTCCAACACAACTGAAATGACTAAGCTACAACAACCAAATATATCAATATAGGCGTAGATATAGATGTAGAATAGCTATAGATACAGATATAGATGCAGAACATAGGTATAGATATAGATGTAGACAGAGGTGTAGATACAGATATACATACATATACACATACACATAATAGAGGTATGTAGAACCTGCTGGTTTAGGAATTCCTGACAATTAGATACTTTGTTATTGTTTTTTAAAAATTTATTTTATTTTCAATTCATACAACAAAACAATGATTTCTATAACAGCACAATTAAAAATATTGCATATGAAACTGCAAATCTCTCTCTCTCTTTCTCTCTGTGTTTCTCTCTCTCTCTCTCTCTCTCTCTCTCTCTCTCTCTCTCTCTCTCTCTCTCTCCTCTATTCCCTTGAAATATACAAGGAAGTTGTCATGTAAATTTTTTTTTTTTTCCTCCATCCTTCTCCACCTCTACCCACCCACCCACCTGGCCCTGGAAATGCCTACTACTAGACACAAATAGGATTACTGAAACCACTTAGACAGAAATAGTAATTGAAATGTTTTAAAAAGTTTATAGGAGCCTAGGTAGGAAACTCCTCCTTCCTAAGTATTTTTGAGATTTTTAAGTGTTTACTTTATAACCCATACCTGAATCTGTCCCCTATGTATAGACTTTGGATTTGCCTCTAGATAAGTATTTGAAGGAACATATTATTCTTGTGTAAACCAGTTTTGTACATTTTGTTTTGACTCTGTTCTCCAAGGATTTTCTCTACCTTCTTGGCTTTGCTGTACTTACTATGAGGTAATGTAACTTCTGGATGCATAATAATGAATATCTTTCAGATTGTGTAAACATTTCAATTGGCTTTGAAAGGATCTCTACTGTTTATTGTGCTTTAGGACTAAAATGGTCTAAAAAGTGAAGTAGAAAGATTGACCACCTTATGGGTAGGTTAAGATTCTTTTCTTCTCATCTGCTTATCACTTCTGTTCAGTGAATCTCTAATTACTCCTGATAGAAGCGTATCCCAACACAAAATTATTTATAAAAATCAGGAAACTTACCCTAATCCACACACATACTTTTAAATTGACTGTGAAAATGTGTGTTTCAAAGGAGGAAATACAATGATTTAGGACATGGAAATGCAAGGGCTTAACCCTGTGAATTTACCTTAAGGTAAAAAATCAGTAGTGCCAGTTTCAAGCAAACATAGGGAACTCAAGATTTGTGAGGCTATCTTATTGATATAACATATTTGTCAGAATTCAGTGCTCTAAGGCTCCTTAAAAGTATTTGATACAGAGTCCTGGGTACTTTAAAGTAAGGCAACCTAATAAAAACAAGATGTTTGTTTTTAATACCCAAGAGAGGCAAGAGATTTTTATGATAGTAATGAAAATAATAATAAAAAATATGTATTCTTGAATGTTAATGTAAATGTGAAAAATAGAATATAGCAATCATTTTCGCCTCTTCTCTCATCCCCCACACCAAATCCTTCTGAGGTTTATGGTTCAGGATACAATCTCCACCTCCTCCTTTCCCGCATTCCCTTAGGGAGAATGCATGTCCATCATCAGTCCAGGACTTGACTTTACCACTTCAGGAAAGATTACTTAAAGGTAAAAAGGACATTTTACTGACAGTTTTTTCTTATTGTTGTTGCTGTTAAGCATTCATGTTTTAAAGAGATTTTTCAGATTTCTTTTCAGAAAACTTTTCCCGTAGTGACATCGTAATAATTAAGAAAATAATCTTTACAGCATCCAAATCCTGTTGATATTTTCCAGTGCTGCTACTGGTAAAAATAGTGCTAGACATTTGGGGTGGCTAGGGGGCACAGCGAATAGAGCACTGGCCCTGGAGTCAGGAGGACCTGAGTTCAAATTTGGCCGCAGACACTTAACACTTACTAACCATGTGACCTTGGGCAAGTCACTTAACCCCAATTGCCCTCCAAAAAGCAAAAAAAAAAAAAATAGTGCTAGGCTAAGTAGTAGATAGAGCACTAGACTGGAAATCAGGAAAACCTGATGTCAGATTTGACTTCAGAACTTTGTGACCTTGGCCAAAACATGCTCTCTCCTCAGTCTTCTTATTTGTAAAATGGGAACAATAGTAGCACTTAAAATGAGAAAATATTTGTAAAGTACTTCACAAAACTTAGTGTTATCTACTTGTTATTGTTATTTTTGTTATTGTTGCTATTAGTAACCATTTACAACTTGAATTTTGAAGTCAAATTTCAAGATTTTATTTAGCAAACCCAGTCAGCATGAAAAAGGAATGCAAAGGTTGCTTTTGAGTTTGATCACCAACAGGTGATCCTTGTAGTCAAAACCAAAGTGTTCCAAAGTCTCAGCGCTTTGCTCTACTTAGAAGACACTTGATAAATATTCGTTGCAAAGTGTAAGGTGAGCAAATAGATTAGTGAATATCTACATATTAAATATATTTGTACATGCACACATACATACGTATACACACATATAGTATATGTGTAGCACACGTATATGTGTGTATATAGAGAGACAAATAGAGAATAAGACAGAAACAGAGATGTAATATGAAAGAGACAAAGACGCAGCACCTGCTTTTCTGGATATTTTAAATGATTTCTATGTATTTAAAAACACTTTTGATCAATGCTTTCTCTCTTTTCATCCATTTTGTCAACACCCAGCTCCAAACTGAATGATCTCTTTTGACAAGGAAAAGCAATTAAAAAAAAATTCAATGAAATCGCTCCCTTTGGAAACGATATTTGTAAATCACTTGGCACATAGTAATGCCTACATATTTGTTATTGTTATTATTAATTATTTTTAAAATTCCTATTTTTATTTATATCATTAAATATTTACCAATTGCATGTAAAAATTTATTAATAATTTAAAAAAAAATTTATGTTCCAAATTCTCTCTCTTCCTCCCTCCTTGAGAAGGCAAGCAACTCAATATCAATTATACATGTAAAATCATGCAAAACATTTCCATATTAGTCATATTGCAAAAGAAAACACAAACAAAATAAAACAATAAAACTGAAAGAAAAAGACTTCAACCCACACGCAGAGTCCATCCATTCTCTCTCTGGAGGTGGATAACATTTTCCATCGAGGTCTCATGGAGTTATTTTGGATCATTGTCTTGGTAAGACTGGCTATATCTTTCCCAGTTGATCATCTTTATTATACTGCTGTTACTATGTACAGTGTCTCCTGGTTCTTTTCATTTCATTTTGCATCACTTCGTGTAAGTCTTCCCAGGTTTTTGTGAAACTATCCTGTGTCATTTATTATAGCAATTGATGGGAATCCCCTCAATTTCCAATTCTTTGCCACCATACAAAGAGCTGCTATAAATAGCTTATTACTAACAGATCCCTTTCCCTTTCCTTTGAATTCTTTGAGATACAGATTTAATAATGATATTTCTGGATCAAACGATATACAGTTTTATAGCCTTTTGAGCACAGTTCCAATGTTTCTCCAAAATGACTGGACTACAGCACTGGATCAGAAGTCAGGAAAACCTGATTTCAAATTTGACCTCAGAACCGTGTGACCCTGGGCAAGTCATGCTCTCTTCCTTAGTCTTCTTATTTGTAAAACGGGAACAATAGTACCACATCTCTACCAGTAGTGCATTAATGCTTCAATCCTCTCCTGCATTTGTCATTTTCCTTTTCTGTCACATTAGCCAATCTAATAGGTATTAGGTAGTGTCAGGGAGATGCTTTAATTTGCATTTTTCTATTCAATAATGATTTAGAACCTTTTTTAATATGACTATTAAGAGCTTTAATTTTGTCTTAGGAAAACTGCCTATTCATAACCTTTTATAATTTATCAACTAGGGAATGGCTTTTATTTTTATAAATTTGGTTCAATTCTCTATATATTTGAGAAATGGGGCTTTTATCAGAGAAACTTGTAATTTTTTTTTCCAGTTTCGTTTTCCTTCTAGGTTGTTGTTGTTGTTGGCATTGTGGTTTTGTGATTTTTTTGTGTAATTTTTGGAGGTTTGTTTAACTTTTTAAAATTTCATATGTAATTTTGTGTAATTTTTAAAATATTTCATGTAATAAAAAGTATCCATTTTATTTCCTATAACCCTCTATATCCCTTGTTTTGTCATAAATGCTTCCTTTATTCATAGGTCTGATAGGTACATTTTTCTGTGCTCTCCTAATGTATTTATGATACCATGATCTATGCCTAAATCATTTATTAACTTTGACTTTATCTTGGTATATGGTGTGAGATGTTGGGCTATGCCTAGTTTCTGCAAAACTAATTTCTAGTTTTCCCAATAATTTTTGTCAAATAATGAATTGTTGTCCCCAAAGTTTGGATCTTTAGGTTTATCAAATATCAAATTCCCTTGATATTCTTAATGTTTTGTTCTTCCAGATGAATTTTTTTTTTTACTATTTTTTCTAGCGATATAATATATATATATATATATATATATATATATATATATATATATATTTGCTAGTTTGATCACTATGGAACTAGATAAGTAGATCAATTTAAGTAGAATTGTCATTTTTATTATATTGGTTCAGTATGAGTAATGAATATTTCTCCCATTATTTAAATCTACATTTGTGTGAAGTGTTTTATAATTGTGTTCATATAATCACAGGGTTTGTCTTGACAAGTAGATTCCCAAATATTTCATATGGTCTTTCATTATTTTAAATAGAGCTTTTCTTTCTTTTCTCTTCCTCCTGAGTTTTGTTGGTAATATACAGGAATGCTAATAATTTATGTGGGTCCATTTCCTGTCATACAACTTTGCTGACATTGTTCATTGTTCCTCCTAATTTTTTATTTTATTTTCTATAGTTCTCTAAGCATACCATCATCTCTCTGGAAAGTGTTTTTTCCCTTATCATTGATTACTTTTATATCTTTTATTTTCTATTCATTGTTATAGTTTACATTTCTATTACAATATTGAGTAACAGTGGTGAGAGAATTGTGGGAATTACATGAGCCACACTGACTTCATCCTCTAAAACTGACTCGTTTTTGAGACCTAAGTTTCATTTTTTGCTTTCATCTATAACTTTCACCTTCTTGCTAGTTGTGGGAACTGAGTCATGTCCTATATCACATAATGAAAAAGCCACCTGCTGGCACTCTTTCCTCCCAAATCTTGAAACTCACTCATCCTCCTCAAAACTCAAAAAACCCTTAATCTTTTTTCCCAACTAGAAACTAGATAGCCTAATCTTGTGTATTGGTTTTTGTCTTTTTGTCTTCTTTTGATGCATAAAAATCTGTCTCTTGCTGGTGAGTAGAAGAGATTAGGTTCAGTGCCAAGCTGGTGAAGTCTGGTCCTGCTTTGTTATGCAATCAGCGTGTTTTGCTTAATAAATGGATGTGCTCAGAAGCTTGAACCCTTGTTTCCTTAGTTATTTTAGATTTTATTGGTCACAATTGTGATACTGGAATTCTTTGCCTCAATCCTGATCTTACTGGGAAGGCTTCAAGTTTATCCCTGCTCCAGATAATGCTTACTCTTGGTTTTAGTAGTTCTAAAATATATAAAAATATATAAAATATATATTGCTTATTGGATTTTGCTATACATTTGCTACATTGGATTTTAAGAAAAGCTTCATTGATTCTTATTCCTTCTAATATTTTTTTAAAATAGGAATGGGTGCTTTATTTTGACAAAAGCTTTTTCCGTATCTATTAATATAATCATATTATTTTTGCTGTTTTTTAATTGATGTTGTTAATTATACTAATAGTTTTCCTAATATTGAACAAGTCCTTCATTCCTGGTATAAATCCCACCTGGTTATAGTGCATGAGCTTTGTGATATATTGCTGTAATCTTATTGCTAGTATTTTATTTAAAATTTTTGCATCAGAATTCATTAGGGAATTAGTCTATTTTTTTCTCTGTTTTTTGTTTTTTTTGGTTTAGGTCTCAGAACCATATTTGTGTCATAAAAGGGATTTGGTAAGACTTCTTTTTATTTATTTTTTCAAATACTTTATGTAGTAGTATTGGAATTAACTGGTCCTTAAAATTTGATAGAAGTCACTTGTAAATCCATCTGGTCCTGGGTATTCTACATAAGGAGCTCATTGATAGCTTGTTTGATTACTTTTTCTAAGATAAAGGTATTTAAGTACTCAGTTTCCTCTTTTATTAATCTAGGAAGTTTATATGTTTGCAAATATTCATCAATTACAGCTGGTTTGTCAATTTTACTCACATATAATTGAGCAAAGTAATTTCTTTACCTGTTCCCTGAGACCTTCAGGAATTTTTCTGCGGTTTGGTATCTCAAGTCCTTTTAGTAATCTTTGCTTTGACATTTCTTTAGCCCTGTATGCTGCTTGCTTAATTCTGCTTATTTATTCATTCATTCATCCATTCATTTATTCATTCATTCATTCATTCATTTATCTATCTATCTATTCATTCATTCGTTCGTTCATTCATTTATTTGTTTGTTTATTTATTTATTTTTACAGTCTGCTGTTTTAAAAATTCTGGCCTGGATTCTTCCCAGTAATTTATGTAAAAATATTAACCCTGAATTGCCACAGTTCATGTGGAATTAGGCAAAACTTAATAGCCATAATTTTCTCAGCATATTGAGGAAAGGTCATTGAAACAACCACTGGTTTTGATAGTCAACAAAGAAGCTCCAGAAAAAAATTTGCGTGTGTAGAAATGTTTACTAATGTCCTATAGCTTTTTTTATCCCAGTATTTATGGTTGGTCATAACATAGGTCACTGTTTCTACAATCACAGTAAAATAAAAACTTAGAAAGTATGTCTATAAATGAACTAATTTTGATGATTCAGGATAAAAGACCAGATGATGCTAATAAGGTATGTTTTTATTTATGGGGCATATTTTCAACTCTCATTCCTGAGAAATATTCTTTGAACCATAGAATTTTAGAGCTAGGGATGACTTTGACATCATACAGCCAAGTCCCCCATTTTAGGGATGATGTTATTGAGACCTGGGGAAGTTGAATGATTTTCCCAAGGTCATATAACTGGGGAGCTGCAGACACAGAGCTAACTCTTAGAGTGATGCTCTTTCTACTACCACATACTATTATATTCCAAAACCTTAATCTGGTAAGTAGGAGGATTCCCTTTCAGAAGACAGAAATAACACTGGAGAGCAAGGATCATATCATTCAAATGCTGGTTGATTTGAAAAAAAGATGGCATACCTTCTTCATAAACAAATATATTGCTGGAAATTAGGTCTGAATTAATTCACTATGATAATAACAAATAATAATAAAAACAATAAAAGAACAAGCAAATATTTATGTAGAGCTTTCTAAGGTGCCAGATGCTGTGCTAAGTGTTTCCAATGATTATCTCATTTTATCCTCACAACAACCTTGGGAGGTGGGTACTATTATTATCTCCATCTTCTAGATGAGAAAACTGAGTCAAACAGGGATTAAGTGACTTGCCCAAGGTCACTCAGCTAATAAGTATCTATCATTGATACTACTTTTGTTTGCTTTGCATTTCAAACAAACAAGACTACTATCCTTTCCTTTTGCACCCTCAGCCTTTACCTTCCTCTGTGTTACCATTTTCCAGTTATTCTTTATTCCCCAAATGAACTTCCCAAACAAGAAAAGTGCAATTTGTGAGGATGTCAGGTGTAGATGACATTTTCAAGCAATTTGATATTGAAATGGAGAAGAAAAATGGGATGGTAATTTGATAGCGGGTAAAAAGGTCAAGGAACTTTTGAGAATAGTGAAACCCAAGTGTCTTGTGAGATTATTAGGAAGCAAGAGAAAGTGAGAGATTGACCATGCATACACAAAGCAGTTGTGTTGGGATTTTAAGGAACAATTAATTCCAATACTACTACATAAACATGGGTGATAGAATGAAGACTTGGATGATAAGAGAGAGGTTGGAGGATTTAGTCTTATCAAAGCTTAGGACCACTTCTTCCTGGGAGTCAGGAGGAAAAGAGGAACCAATGATTGCAAATTATATAACAGAGAAAAAAACTTAAATGGAAACATTTACGACAATAAAAAGCCCTGCCTGTCTTTTAGTGGAGTAACCGTCAATGTCAAGAGAAGGAAAATGAAGCCCAAGCTACCAAGAAAATTCATACCAGGCAAAAAAGTTTGTAAGTAATCAATTCATGACATGAAAGGAGAAGGTAAAAGCTATGTTGCTTTCACTGGAAATATAGAAAGAAGTAAACTCCTTGGCTATCTATTAATAATTTAAACGGTGAAAATCAAGATTCTGTTTTCCAAAGATGAGAATATGGACGTGTTGGATATATAGTGTGATAAATAATTACAGACAACTAAATTAGACATCCTAATGGGGATTCATTTATATCTGTTTCCTACTTATCCTATTAAGTTAAACATGCTTATAGGATTTTTTTCTGAGAATAATATTTTCCTCTAAGGTATTAAAGAGATCATCCAAATGTAGTTATAATGGCTGCTTATACTGGAAAGAGCAGAAAACATTAGGGGGAAAAGTGAGATGGGATTGGCAAGTTTGGAAGGGTATGAATGTCAGAAATTCCCCACAGAACATAGATATTCACAAATCATTCTAGCCTTGTGTAACGATACTGGAATTTGCAGATCTTCCACGCCCCTTAAACTTGCTGACATAGCAGGAAGGGGTGGAGCTAGAGAACGGCTGAACTAAGTGAGTCTAGGTGTGGTGGGGACTGGAAGCAGTAGCAGAGGCAGCGGCTGCAGTGCGCACTCCTTGTTCTTTGAGCGGGCCAGAATCTCTGCTAAGGACTTCTGCTGAGTACTGGCAGGGGCAGGAACTGCCGGGGCTGGGGCCGGAGCTGCTGGGACCAAGCTGCCTGGACGCTGAGCACTTGCATGCGTGAGGAGAGGAGGATCTCTGCCTGAGGTAGCCTGTCCTGTTTGAAGGCTTGAGGATGTGGGTATTTACTGCTTTGAGCACACGTGCCAACTTCATCACTGCTGGGTTGGCTTTGACTTTCTGGTTTTGGGACTCAGTCTTCTGGTATTTAAATGAATGCACTATCTATATTTCTTATGTAGAGAGCCTGTTCTATTTTGTGATTAATAACTATATCAGCATATTTATAGTTACTGCAGGCATTGTGAATACTGCATTGCTTGTACACCTTGTAGTCAAAGCAACTGTTTGAATCCTGTCCAAGCTCATAATCAAGCTCTACCGCTCTTTATACCTGTGTGACTTTGGTCAATTCCCTTTACCTCTCTGAGCTTCAATTTCCTCATCTATAAAGTGAAGGGATTGTACTCAATGACCTTAAAGGTCCCTTTCAGCCTATGAACCTATGGAGCATTCAATTTTAAGGGTCAGGTGGGCAGTGTGAACAAATGAATATTGAATTTTGTTTGTTTCAGCTCAAGTTAAGATTCTGAGAATTCAAATAAGCATCTTAATGAGCCCAAGTCTGATAAAGATGGTGAAAATTAGCTTCAGCCAAACTACAAACTTGGAGCAGCTGGGTGACACAGTAGCACACAGTGGTCCATAGAGCGAGATCAAATCTGTCCTCAGATACTTAACACTTAGTAGCTGTTTGACCTTGGGCAAGTCACTTAACCCTCATTACATCACCAAAGGGGGGAGAAAAAGAAAAGCAAGGAACCGAAGTAAAATACAAAGAAGTATTTTTAGTACAATAGTAGCAGTCATAATTCTTCCTAGCCTTTTGGTAACATTGAGAGCTCTCACTAACTCCTGCTTGAAATCATCTCTTCCTTAAATACATGTGGCTCTCCTAGTTCTCCTCATATCCCTCTAGGGCAATCATTCACAACCTGTGAGTTATGTTCAGTTTGTTACAATGAAAATACATCCTGCATATCAGATATTTACATTACAATTCATAACAACAGCAAAATTATAGTTATGAAGTAGCAGCAAAAATAATTTTATGGTTGGGGGGGTCACCACAACATGAGGAACTGTATTAAAGGGTCTCAGCATTAGGAAGGTTGAGAACCACTGCTGTAGGGTTCCCTTCTTTGCCTCTTAAACCAGCTATGCTTTCTCATTCTGCTCCATAATTAAGTACATTCGCTATGGCCCCTGCTCTTCTTTTATCATATTTTCTTACTTATAGAGCTGCTTAATCTTTTGGCTTCAATTATTATCCGATGGGGAGAAAGTTAGGCTCTGTTTTTAAAGAAGAGTGAAGGCAGGTTAGATCCTGTTGCTTTTTTGTTGTTGTTGTTGTTGTTACGTAAAAAGCTGTTTCCAAGACTGTATAGCTGTTTTATAGAAATCATTTTAGGAACAGTTTGGTTCAGAAAGCAGAATGACTGAGAGCTAGCAGGGTAATGGTGGAAGTCAGAATATCTAACTCTTCTCTCACTGTAAATCAGTAAGTATCTCTGAGTTCTAAACACACAGAGATGAAGTGTGGTGGGAATGGGAAGGCAGGTGGACCCACATTTTTATTTTTTTATGTGCTTAGTCTGCTCTGGGAAATGAGGAAGTGGATGGTCTCAGAAAAACATGGCAAAGGACTACATGAAAATGCAGAGTGAGAGGAACAGAACCAGGAGAACACTGTACTCAGTAACAGCAACACTGTATGATGATCAGACTGTGTGAATAGACATCTATTCTCAGCAATACAATGATCCAAGATGAATCTAAAGGACTCATGATGAAAAATGCTATATGTCTCCAGAGAAAGAACGGATGAAATCTGAATGCAGATTGCACTTTTTTTTTTCATTTTTATTTCTTTGGTCTGTATTTTCTTTCACAACACGACTAATATAGAAATATGTTCCCTATGATTGTGCATGTATAATCTATATTAAAATGTTTTCCTTCTCAATAAGGGACCAGGGAAGGAAAGGAGGGAAAGAATTTGGAATTAAAATTTTTTTTAAGTGAATGTTAAAAACTGTTTTTACATGCAATTGGGAAAGAATAAAATATTTTAAAAACCGAATGGCCAAAGGATGGCAAACTTGAGTCTCAAGGCCACATGTGACCCTCTAGATCACTGGTTCTCAACCTTCCTAATACTGTGACCCTTTAATACTCGTATGTGGGCGTATCCGTATGTGGGCAGACCTGTCTGGAGACTGATAGAGGAGCCATGTCTCTGTTCCTAAGACCATCGGAAATATATGTTTTCCAATAGTCTTAGGCGACCCCTGTGACCCCTGTGAAAGGGTTGTTCAACCCCCAAAGGGGTCGCAACCCACAGGTTGAGAACCGCTGCATTAGATCCTCAAGTGTAGCCCTTTGACTTAATCCAAACTTCACAGAACAAATATCCTTAATAAAAGGATCTGTTCTGTAAAACTCAGATTCAGTCAAAAGGCTGCAGCCAAGATGTGGAAAGCCACATGTGGCCTCAAGGCCGCAGGTTCCTTACCCCTAGTAGGCACAGATACTCTACATTCTAGCATCTTCTGCAGACTAGATGATGGATATTTAAATAGTTAATTTAATGAATAAGGTGGCTCAGATCAACTACACTTTCCTCTCATACTTCAAAAAGACTAGCAGAAGAATAGAACCTCAAACCACAGGAATGACTTCTGCAGATCAAATTTTGAAAGAAAGATAAGTGCAGACCAGCCACACTTTGTTAAGGCCACCATCTTTAGAGAACAGTAGATCCCCTTCGTAAAGCACTGTGGCATTTTTAAGGCATTTTTCTCACAACAGCCCTGCAAGTACATGTGTATATTATTGCCCTTATTCTAAAGATGAAAAAATAGAAAACCAGAAAGACCAAATGACTTGACCAGAGTTAGATAAATCAAATCATAACTCAAACATTGGCCTCTTTTCCATTATACCACAATCCATTACACTGATGGCAGGTAAAAGTGTCTTATTATTTTTTTCATTCATTCTTGCTTTAAATCACTATTTATTCCATTGCCTGGAGAGGTAGGTGCTATTATAATTCCCATTTTACACATGAGAATGCTAAAACTGAGATAAGCTATGACTTGCCCAGGCTCGTAAAGCTAGTAAAAGTCAGAAGTGGGATTCAAATTCAGGTCCCTCTGACTCCAAATGCAGTGCTCTATCCTTTGAGTCAATTTCCTTCAGACAGAGTAATTAATGAATATATTGGTGACGTTCACCTTTTTACACATCCTTATCTAGCTTATTCAGTGTTAGCTTTTTGTATTTGTATAGCAGCAATTCCCCTTGTTCACTCCTGAATGAACAATGTAATCCCAATTGTTCAAGAGTAGCTCAAATCTATCTTCAGACCTGAGAGAACTGACTACCTCCTCCTCCTGCTTTTTATATGCTGTGCCATGTCCTAAATCAGGACAAAGGCAATCAAGGTGACTGTGACACATGAGAGCAGATATACTTTTTTTTTAAGAAAAGTTAATTAGAAACAAAAAAGTTCATCATGACTGTGAGCTGTGAGTGTCTTCCTTAAATCCATGATAAACAAGAATGAACACTAAAGACACATTAAAGTTGATTCAGGTGAGCAAAGTTTTCTTCTCTGAATTGCTCAGATTTTTTCACTAGCCCATTATCAAAAAGTAAAAGATAGTTGAGAATCAGAAGAGAATAGGACTGAGGGCAGAAGTTGGCCCTTAATATACTCCACATTTTGTCTCCTGACCTACTTTTCTAAATTTATCTCAAACTATTCTAAAAACCTTCTGATTTAGCCAGTTTTGAATCTGAGCATGTTTTATTTATTCTCGCTTATCTCAATTTATTCGTGTCTAGAATGCTAAGAATGGTCCTTTCCAACTAGCAAAATTATAACCATTATATAAAATTATATATTTATGTATAATTAAAAATTGACCATATATATAAATACATATATAATGTGTGTATATGTGTGTGCTTATATGCATATATACACACACACACACACACACACACACACAATCATAACTTGACACAGGCATGTAATGGCAAGCAAAGAAGTAGTTAACATCTTGTTTCAGCTATTTAATTATTTAGCATTTTGTTTCAGTTCAAGTTTCTTGTCTATGATTATATCAAGTCTTTTGTTAAGAAACAGAACTTGTGAACTCCTGTTGCTGATGCAATAGGAAGGGGTGGAACAGGGAGGAGCTTAATGACGATATATAAGAAGAAGCCTAGGCTGGGAGAGAGCAGAAGTGGGAGAAAGCATGGCTATGGCACTGGTACCTTGTCTGTGTTTTGATGTTACCTTGTCAGATTCATCTGCTGATAGAGGACTTGCTGTTTTTACAGAAGCTCTGGGAATGTACCACTGGTTCAGATGCTCTGAAAGAGGATTTTCTTGTTGTATGTTTACAGAAGTCCTGGAGGAGTGTCTTACTGATGTTTCAGAGGTCCTGGGACTATACTGATGATTTGTGTTGAGTTCTCAGACCTTGTTATTGGGTCTATGTTGATTTCATGGGCAAATAGTGAATATTTGATGATGGTCTCAGCAATGTGTATGAATATTATTGTGGCTTTGTTAAGCTTTGTCTTCCCAGAAACTATGAAGGATTTGAGGTGGACTGGATACTGTGAGCTTCAATATGGAACAGGAACTGGACAGGGAGCTGGATGAGGAGTTGGGAGCTGCCTGCCTTTGAATCCAGGAGACAGTTAAGTAGATTCAGATAGGAGCTAGACCCATGAAATAGGAACCATGGAATCTGAGAGCCAGTCTGGAGTCAAGATGAAAAAAACCTCTCCTTGAGTATTTAATGTAAAATGAGAAGATAATGATTTACTGTGGCCTAGGGTTGGGAGGACTTTGTACTCTGTATCCTGTACCTCTTCAGGATGATTGTATTAAGGATGATTGGAAACTAATCTCCAATTAAGAAGAAAGAAGACTTTTTGACTGAGAGATTAAGACAATGTCACCTAGGGGTGGAGAACTTTGACCTTTCTACTTTGTGTCCATTAAGGAGGCAAGTCTCCTTAAGGATGATTGAGTTAAGGACTTACTGAATGATATCTTTTGTTTAAAACTTGTAGCAGAAAGCACCCTAGCATATCTAGCATGGCTGCTAGCACAAGTTCTTAGATCTGCTTTTTGTCCCTTAAGGAGGCTTGCATCCTTAAGGATGATTGAGTTGTTATTACTGAATGATATCTTTTGCTTAAAACTACTTGGCCACTTTGGTGAAAACTATGTGGCCAATTTAGTGATAAGTTGTTGTGTCATAACATTGTGAATGCTGTACTTTGGTTTCTGTGAATGTTTTGCTTCTATTTACTGGTGAATAAATAGAGAATTCACTATCCTATGTAATCAGAATCTTGAAGCTGTTCACAACAGCAGTCGTCTGGAAAGTTGGGTGTACTTGGCTTCACAAGGCACTGTCAAGTTAGATTTCTAAGGTGAATCATTCTCTAATCAATAACACTCATGTTGATAGCTCTCCTATCTAACTCCTTTTGAGCATATTATCTGTTTCATAATTGCTATATATCTCTTTAAGTTAAGTGTATGTTCTTAAATCGACCAAACAGTCATCATGCATTTAAATACCTAATATGTGCCAGGTACTATGCTAGGCTCTGACAACATAGACAAAAACCTGAATCAGTCTCTGTCCTCAATCTTGCATTCTATTTTGGTGGAAATAATGTAAATACATATGAATATGTGTGTGTGTGTGTGTGTGTATATACATAAATATATATATATATGCACATATAATATATGATTATAGTTATATATAAAAGACTTCCATAAAATTGAGGAAAGGTAATTTTTTTGATGGGTGGGATAGCACTAGCAGCTAGTGGGATAACGAAAGGCTTCATCGAGATTACCTTCAGTAAATCTGAAAGCAGACACATCTAGCAACTATGACAGACTATATATGGTACAGGATGATGTGGAATCACAAAGGGTTGGATGTGATTGAGCAGCAACAAAATGATGATATACTGAATATGAGAGATTAGGAAAATGGAACCAAAGACAGTTCTAAGACCTTGAGCCTGGAAGTAGTGGTGTCAGAATCAAAATTGTGAAGTTGAGAAAAAGTAGTAAAGTTTTAAGTATACTGAGTTCAAGGGGTCAATGGAAACCCTAAATGGAAATATTCTTTAGTAGGCACATAGAGTACTTGTGTTTTAAGATCATAAGTGCTGTATAAGCAACAAGTTGGAGGACCAGACATTTTCTCTGATCCCTTAACCTCTCAAAAAATTCCAAAACAGAAGTTATATGCCAAAGATAACACAACTTTCACTATCACCATGGTGAAGGACATCCAAAATCCAAAAGGAAGTAAAAAACAAAACAAAAATAACAACCAAAAATATGTTCTGATGCTCACTGACCTTGAATTCAGTCAACACCCCTCCCCAATCTCACATTCTATCAGAAATGACACTTCTCTAGCAGACTCAAAGATCCAATATATGGGCTTTTAATAAAACCCAATCCCACACTTGGGTCTCCCTTCCCCCTTCTAATGCAGTTTGGATCCAGACTCTAGGTAGAGACATTTGTTCTTTGATGGCAAGTGTTGTGACAGCCAGCAACACTGGATCCTTCAGGAGCAAAAACATTCTGGGAGCTGCAACAAAAAGCTAACAATTAAAGCAGATATAGCTCTAGCATTGCAAACTCTAAACTGCTAAGACCAGGAAGAACAATCCCAGAGCACCAGAGCAGCAGTTGTCTGAATTGCTGTTGCTGGCGCAAAAGATTGCCTGATGGAAAGGGCTTAGCATCCAGTTGGGGCCGGTTCTGTCCACTTAACAGTCAGTTGGGGCAGACATGTAGGCTAGTGAACTGAGAATTGCCCCATGTTGGAGGAGACCAAGAAGTTTGGAGATGCAGCCTCCAAGGAAACTACCATCATAGGGGAAATAGCCAAAACATGAACAACATCAGAATATAAGGTACAGGTGAATGGGATGGGGGATGGGGGGGTGGCAGGAGGAGAGGGGATTAAAATTAACAAAGATCTCAGTAAGAAGAAAACTCAAAGACTATGAATATGAGTAGATAACTCAACAGGAAAACACACTCACAGAGGAAGGAAATATGGCCATCTAATAAATGAGTTCAGGCATACATGAATAAATATTGCAAAGCAAAGGAAAACAATTCAACATTTGAGGAGACAGAGAACCCTGGGGAAGGTGAGGAGAACATGGAACCATAACACACTGTTTCTGAGTAGTTGAAAAGATAAATGAGAATTATGAAAGCAGAATTTATGGTTCATACAGCAAAAATAATGAACAGAAGAGAAGAACTGGAATATGCAATGCAATGGCAAGTATCATCAAAGAAACAAAAGAGAGCACAATTGATTGGAAATGCAGAAAAGAAGTAAAAACAATACTAAAAGAAAATATGCTCATTATGTAAGCAATACATACTGATCTCAAAGATAGGATGGGTAGAGACACACCCCAGATAACAGAATTGAAGGAGAAGTCAACAAATGTCACATCCAAAGATAGGTCTAGCTTTAGAAAATAATTTAGAATTATGCAACTATAGTGACTAAAATGCCCATACCTTATAAACCATGTGACTTCGTTACTGGGCTCATATCCAAAGAAAGTCATTGATAAGAAGAAAGTCCCCATAGACACCTAAGTATTTATCACAGTACCTTTTTGTGATAGCTAAGAATTGAAAACAAAGAGGATGCTCATCATTTGGGGAATGGCTAAGTAAATTGCAGTACATGAATATAATGGAATATTACTTTGCTGTAAGAAATGACGTATGTGAGGTGAATACGGAAAAGCATGGAAAGATCTATATGAACTGAAACACAGTGAAATAAGCAGAGCCAAGAAAATAGTAAGCATAATAACTACAATAATGGAAATCAAAAGAACAATTACATACTAGTAAGTCAGAAGTATGCAGGTAGGTGGCACAGTGGGTAGAACACTGGGGTTGGAGTCAGCAAGGTTTGTCTCTCTGAGTTCAAATCTAGCCTCAGATGCCTACTAGCTGTGTGACCCTGGGAAAATCCCTTAACTGTATTTACCTTAGTTCTTCATCTACAAAATGAATTGGAGAAGGAAATGGCAAACCACTCTAGTGTCTTTACAAAGAAAACTCCAAATGAGATCATGAAGTATTGGACACTACCGAAAAATGACTCAACAACCACAACCACAACCACAACCACAACAACAACAAAATCAAAAGTAAATGCAACAGAATTACAAAGATCAATTGGAAATTGAATGATGAAATAGAAGAGAACACAACCAATCGGCCCCTTCGTGGAGATGGGAGGTGCACAGATGTAACATACTGAATAGGTTTTTGGACTTTCTTTATGTGTTGATTACTTATGCTGATTTTATTTTCCTCTCCCCCAAAATATTATTTATTTGATGGCATGATTCTCTGGGAGGATTCTCTAGGGAAGGACACAAGGTAATTGTGATGATATAAGAAATGGAAGTCATCAATTAAAGTTTATTTACAAAATAAAAAAAAAAAGTCCATAGGATCATCCCATCTCTTTTTTATTTTATTTTTATTTTTTGCTTTTTGCAGGGTGATTGGAGTTAAGTGACTTGCCCAAAGCCACACGGCTAGTTTTTGTGTGTGTGTGTGTGTGTGTGTGTGTGCGTGTGTGTGTGTGCGCGCGCGTGTGTGTGTATGTGTGTCAAGTGTCCGAGGCCCAATTTGAACTCAGGTCCTCCTGACTCCAGGGCCGGTGCTCTATTCACTGAGCCACCTAGCTGCCCCGATCATCCCATCTCTTAACAATACTCTTTGAACTCCAGCCACTTTCTTCAACTCTCTCTTTTCTGAACCCTGGAATTCATCACTGGAATGTAGGCTCTGATAATAGAGCTTTCATTTTCTCTTTTCTGGAACCAAGGTTCCTTTTCTCTTCCCATCTCCATACCATACTGCCTGCACTCTGGCCATTATTTTCATTTCCCTTGCTGTACCTTAGGTGGATCTGCTCCTTTCCGCCAGATGTTTTATATGTTTACTTCCCCTATTATAATGATGCACCTTGGAGGCAGGGACTATCTTGCTTCCTTGCATTGATAGATCAGCTCTGGAAAGAACCAAGGAAACTTAAAGACCAATCTCTTCATTTTTCAAAGAAAGAAACTTAGGTTGGGAGAAGTTAAGTATTGTATTCAAGGTCATGTCAGTAGCGTACATCAGAATTAAGATTTGAACCCAGACCCTCTAACTCCACATCTAGTAATCTTTCCATTATAGCAAACTTCCATTAAAAAAAAAATCTATAAAATGCTATGTTTGCTTTCACAAATTAATGCAGAACGGTAAAAAATCACAAGGAAGCCCTAATTCTCATACAGTTCATGTTGCCTCATTTGAAAACTGATCATTACAACTACCCAGAAAATTCCCAGAAAATCATCACTGTCAAGCAACTGGCACCAGAAGTACTTACAGAAAATGGAGTCAAATCTTTGTCAAGTGTAAAAATTAGACCAACTTAGAGCAAACACCTCCATCTCCAGTTACTCTGGGTAACAGAGTGTCATCAGAGGGTAAAAGCATGCATATGGAAGTCCTGTTCCTAATGGAAAATGATCGACAGTAAATGCAACATCACGAAATTAACTGCTGTGGAAATTCCAGTTATGGTACTTTACAGCCCAAGTAAATTTATTTCACTATTTTAATGATACCCCTCTTCCGATATATAATAAAGTTATGCCTCGTAATAGGTAGAATGCATAGAGATACCTGTCATTTTATAATGCAATGTGTGTGCATTCAGAAACCAACATAAACACAGCTTTTATTGAAGCTCTCTTACCTTTATTTTATGTAGTTCCTTGTACTTGGGAAATTTTACTTTCTTTGAGAATCCTTCCCTGATGACAAAAGCTTATGGGATCTTGCTCTTCCCTATTTCTTTTTGAATATGTTGATGATCACATAATCGGCATACGATCCTCCCCTTGAAAAAACATTCATTTTCCTTCTTATCTTTCAATTACCTATTGAAAAACCAACATTTTCTTTTGTCTTTTATATACAACACCTAGCATGTGGTCCAGCAAAGTGTAATAACCTTGCTGATATGATTTGAATTTTATCATGCTTTCCTTGATTAAAGGAGAAAGTTTGGAGCAATTTTCCTAGATGCTGAAGAACACTGAATGCTCCATATTCCAAATCAATTCCAAACTAAGTAGATCACAGAATGGAAATGTGAATCTATTATCTTAGGAATGGTTCTTTTTTTTTTTTTTGCATTTTATGTATTTATACAATGTGTTCTATAGCATGTACATTCATTCCACTATTATTTATGCTAGAATATAATTTCATTAGAGTCTAAGAATTGAAAGTGGACTTACATGAACTCAAGTTCTATTGAACCAACCAAAGAATTCAATGGCTTTGATTCTTCTCATGGCTACTGAATACTGTCAAATATATGATTCCCTTTTTTATCAAGATAATTTCATTCTTTTCTCTTTTAGGAAAGACAGAGTGAATTTTTAATTAGAATATTCCACAAGATCTCTCAAATAGAACTATTCTTTTCAACTCATAATACTATTTTGGAAGTTTGGGCCCTCATCCTCTATTTCTATGTTCTATTGTAATGTCCTCCTAATTGGTCTCCTTGCTTCCATTTACTCCCCTCACCAATGTATCCTCAATACACTTTCTGTGATGAACATCCTAATACACAGATCTGTACACTATACTCTACTAATCAAAAACCTTGACTAGATTCAAATTGCCCATAAGATAAAATGCAACATTTTTTAGACAAGCATTTAAGGACCACAAAAGTTTGTTTTCATCCTATTCTTTTAGGCTTTTATTTTATGTCCTTTTTCTTCAGGGACTAAAAAATCTAACCAAAATGGATTACTATCCTCCACTTTTCTCATTCCTTTCCTCAGATTGTGTAGCTCATAGGTTCAAACACAAGATCAGGTAAACTTCCTTCCATGAAGCCTTCCTTTAGCCTCCTAGCTGAAACTGATCTCTCTCTCTCTCTCTCTCTCTCTCTCTCTCTCTCTCTCTCTCTCTCTCTCCATCTGTCTCTGTCTCTTAATTTATTATGACATTTGTTGGGATCTCTGAAAGCAGATATATATTTTTCTGTATGCTCTGTGTATTTGGTTATGTGTTTCATCATACCTATTATGCTGACATCTCTTATGATCAGAGATGAAATATTTTTTATATTTGTATTCTCTAGCACCCAACACAATACAAACCTTACCAATGTTTTCTGAATCAAGTTGAATAAAATTTAATTGAATCAAATTTAGTGGAAGATGTTGCCATGAGGTAGAAATCTACCATCTGTTTGCTTAACTTGTTTTTTATAGCACCTAAAATTAATCTATATAAATGTTTCATAATTATGAAAAATGATTGATTTGAGTCAATAAGCATATATTAGGCACCTGTTATATGTAAGGTACTATCCCAGATGCTAGAGGGGGAAAGACAAGATCAAAATTGTCCCTGACCTCAAGGACTTTACATTTTACTGGAATGATGATTTTCTTTCTTCTTCAGTATCTAATTTAAGTAATCTGTAAGGTTTGGAGTTTTCTAATAAATTGTACAAAACTTTTGTTACTTTGTCCCTTTTCATTTTTATCCATAAAGAATGATGTAGAGGGGGCAGAGCCAAGATGGCAGAGTAGAAACAGCATTTCCCTATTGCTCTGGCATCCACTTTCTCCAATACATATAAAAAAATGACTCTAAACAAACTTTAGAGCTACAAAACCCACAAAGTGACAGAGAGAAACAAATCTCCCACTGAAGAAAGCCTGGCAGGCTGGCAGGAAGGGTCCATCACATTCCACTGGGAGAAGAGCATTTTCCTGCCTGAGCCACATTTTTAGCCCCAGGGAGGCCCAATGAATCATGGCTGGAGCAGCCTTCAGGAAAGTAAATCACCAGCAGCTGTAGCAGTTTCCAGACTTCTCAATCCATAAATGCCAAAGACAAAGTAAAAGGTCAATGTGGAACTTTGTTGGTCCAGGGGGAGATAGAGGAGTGTTGTCCAGCTGCCACCCCCAGATTGAGAAGCAGCACAGCTGCTGCTGTGTGGCTGCTTCCAGAGTTACTGGCCTGCAGATTGTAGGGGGATCAGGCAACCATTCAGAGGGCAATTGCTCTTGCTTTGGACCTCCTTGGATTCTGATTGTGATTTTGGGTGGTGGTCCTGGGATGTATGACCAGTGAGCCAGGGTTTGTGGGGACTGTAGAGAGGATGACCATCTAATAGCTCCAGAAGCTGCAAAACCCCCAATTATTTGGGATATAGGTCTCTCCATTCTGGAAGCAGAGTTCCACTGTGACAAACAGCTCAAAAGTCAAGTAATTGGCTGCCAATATGAGCAAGCCAAGGAAACACAGACAATAGAATCCTTTTTGGGACACAAAAAAGATCAAGGCATGGAGTAGGAGGAAGACAACAAAGTCAGAACTCCTGCATCAAAAGTCTACAAGAAAAATATGAACTAGTTACAGGCCATGGAAGAGCTCAAGAAGGATTTTGAAAATAAAGTAAGAGAAGTGAAGGAAAAATAGGGAAGAGAAATGAGAATGATGCAAGAAATTCATGAAAAGTGAGTGAACAGTCTGCTAAAGGAGACCCAAAGATACACTGAAGAAATTAACACCTTAAAAATTAGACTAACTCAAATGGTAAAAGAGGCCCAAAAAGCCAATGTAGAGAAGAATGCTTTAAAAAGCCGAATTTGCCAGAAGGAAAAGGAATTTCAAAAACATGCTCAAGAAAATAACTCCTTCAAAATTAGATTGGAGTAACTGGAAGCTAATGACTTTATAAGAAATCAGGATACTATTGAACAGATCCAAACAAATGAAAAAATAGAAGGCAATGTGAAATCTCACTGGAAAAACCACTGACATGGAAAATAGATCCAGGAGAGATAATTTTAAAATTATTGGACTACCTGAAAGCCAGGATCAAAAAAAAAGAGCCTAGACAATTTCTTTCAAGAAATTATCGAGCAAAATTGCCCTGATATTCTAGAACCAGAGGGCAAAATGGAAATTGAAAAATTTCACTGATCTCCTCTTGAAAAAAGATCCCAAAAAGAAAACTCCTAGGAATATTATAGCCAAATTCCAGAGTTCCCAGGTCAAGAAGAAAATACTGCAAGCAGTCAGGAAGAAATAATTTGAGTATTGTGGAAATGCAATCAGGATAATACAAGACCTAGTAGCTTCAACATTAAGGGACTGTAGGGCTTGCAATATGATTTTCTGGAGATCAAAGGAGCTAGGACTAAAACCAAGAATCATCTGCCCAGCAAAACTGAGTACAAAGCTACAGGGAAAAATATGGTCATTCAATCAAATAGAGGACTTCCAGGCATTCTTGATGAAAAAATCAGAGCTGAACAGAAAATTTGACTTTCAAATACAAGAAGCGAGACAAGCATGAGATGGCAAATAAGAAAAAGAAATCATAAGGAGCTTATTAAAGTTGAACTTTAACATGGAAACATAGAAAAAGAATAATTGTTACTCATAAGATTTTTCTCAGTATAAGGATAGTTGAAGGGAATATATATGTATATATGTATACATATGTGGGCATTTGTATGTTCATGTATACATTGACAGAGGGCACAGGATGAGTTGAATATGAAGGGATGATATCTAAAAAAATAAAATTAAGAGGTGAGAGAGGAATTCATTGCAAGAAGAAGAAAGGGAACAATAGAATAGGGTAAATTATCTCATATAAAAGAGGCAAGAGAAAACTGTTACAATGGAGGGGAAGTGCAGGAAGGTGAAAGGGAATGGGGCAACCTGATTTTCATTGAATTTGGCCTAAGGAGGGAATAACATACACACTCAATTGGGTATCTTACCCTACAGGAAAATAGGGGGCTAGGGGATAAGATGGGGGAGGATGGAAGGGAGGGCAAATTGGGAAAGATGGTAGTTAGAAGGAAACATTTTTGAAAAGGGATATGGTCAAAGGAGAAAACAGAATAAGTGGGGTGCAGGATAGGATGGAGGGAAATATAGTTAGTCTTTCATGATATAACAACTATGGAAATGATTTTAGTAACTACATGTGTACAATCTATATTGAACTGCTTATCTTCCCAGTGGGGGTGAGTGAGGAGGGAAGAAGGGAAAAAGTCTGGAACTCAAAGTTTTAAAAAACAAATATTTAAAAATTTGCTTTTTACATGCAACTGGGAAATAAGATATATAGCTACTGGGGTATAGAAACCCATCTTGCCCTACTAGAAATTTAGGTGGGTTGAAGGAGGAGGATACAAGAGAGAATAGATTGAGGGAAGGGGTATTCAGTAGGCTTGCTCTTTTGAAGTGGGGCATAGGGGAAAGATGGGGAGAGAAAAAATTGTAACTCAAAATCTTGTGGAAATGAATGTTGAAAAATAAAAATAAAAAATCTAAAAATTTTTTAAAAATTAAAAAAAGAATGATGTAGAGTAATTCTTCCGGTCCATTGTCTATATGAAATTATCTAATGGATATTTAGTGTAGACCTAATTTTTACCTTCTTATTCTCCAGTGACAGCCATAGAACAGCAGGAAAATGGGCAAAGGATGCTAACAATCTCACAATATTTCGAATATCTGTAGACATCAACTCTGCCTCACTTAAAACCAATTTGCACACAAATCAAAAGACATCACCCATATAGCATTTTACCAGTTTATCTATTTCAAAGTCCTGTGGTGACAGGCAAGTTATGAAGCAGCAGGTGACAATACACTTGGAGCTGTAGTCACAAGCCTACACACAGATGACCCAAGCCTTAGGGTTGTTTTCTCACTGGAATTAGCAGAGGCATTTGACAGACCCCTGGGTATCTTAGTAGCCTGTTAAGGATCACACTGCTCAGCAACTGGTGTGAGACAAGGGCTAGAAAAGGTGTCCTAAAAATTGCCTCCTTACCTAACCCTGGCCTGATTACCACAGCAGGTAGGGAATTCAATTCTGTGGTTGAAACAAAAATGTCTTACAAAGACAATTCCACTCACAGTCAACACATGGAATGTATGCTCACTTATAGACAATACTAAATCCAGTAGATCTGAGAAATGAACAGTTCTTGTTGCAAGAGAACTCAGTAGGTATTGCATTCAAATAACAGCACTGAGTGAAACAAGGCTGGCAAATGAAGGTCAGCTTACTGAAGTTGAAATTGGATACTCATTTTTCCGGAGAGGCTGCAGTGAAGGTGAGCCCTGGTATAGGTTTTGCAATCAAAACTAATTTAGTTAATAAGCTTGTATGCCTACCAAAATGAGTGAACAACAGGCTCATGACAATACGATTGCCACTTGCAGGAAAATGCCATGCCAACATCATCCATGTCTGTGCTCTCACCATAATGAGCCCTGATGAGGTCAAACAAAAGATTCATGAAGACTTGAGACCCTTATCATCAGTGTGCCAAAACTTATAATTCTGGGTGACTTTAATGCTAGAGTAGGCTCAGACTACCAGACTGGGCAGCCAGTCCTAGGGACGAATAGAGTTGGAAAGAGTAAAGCCAATGGCTACTTACTACCAAAGACTTGTGCATCTTTTGACCTTCTCATCAACAACAGTCTTCCATTTACCTAAAAGCAATAAAACTTTGTATGCACCCTTGCAGCAAACATTGGCATCTAACAGACTATCATTATAAGGAAAAGAGACAGAGAGCATGGAAGACCGATGAAGGCAATGTTTCATGCAGAGTGCTGGACGAATCATAGGCTTATCCTCACCAAGCTAAATATTTGCATTCAACAAAAGTGGTGTCACCAAGGCAAAATGACTACCAGAATAATTAATATCAAAAGATTAGAGCTCTTCTCTGAGGGGGAACAGTTTGTTGCTAACTTGGAGGGAAAGTTGAGCCAACACTCAGTTGGAAAGAATGAAGCAGAAAAAGAGTGGGCAGCTTTCAGAGATTTGGTGTGTAGCACTGCCTTTGCTCATCTGGGTCAGAAGACTTGCAAACACCAAGACTAGTTTGATGAAAATGATGGGAAAATTCAGAAGCTGCTACATGAAAAAGAATTCCACAGGGTTTACCAGCAGGATAATTTCTCCATCTCTAAGAAAGCAGCATTTAATTTCATCAAAAGTAAAGTACAAGCAAAATTTAGAAAGATGCAAGATTCTTGGCTCAGTAAGAAGGGAAATGAAATTCAATTTTATGCTGATAGCAATAACCCAAAGAGCTTTTATGATATCCTAAAGGCTATTTATGGACCAAAGATATATGGTGCATCTCAACTACTCAGTGCTGATGATGCCACATTGGTTAGTGATAAGGATGTAATTCTAGAGAGATGGGCTGAACACTTCCATAGTGTTCTCAACAGACCATCATGCTGAGGCCACTGACCATCTACTTCAGGTTGAAGTCATTCCCTCCCTAGCTGAAGTTCCAGCTGAAGAAGAGGTTCTGAATGCCATTAGTCTTCTTTGGTGTGGCAAAGTACCTGGTGCTGATTCTATTCCAGCAGAGATTTAGAAGATAGTGGGACCATTGCTCAAACAAAAGCTGACAAAGTTTCTGGATTGTATGGCAAGAAGAGGTTATTCCCCAGCAGTTCAAGGGTGCCTCCATTGTCTGCCTCTATAAAGGTAAAGGAAATAGATTGTCCTGTGACAATCACCAAAGGAATGTCTCTCTTGCTGGCAATATTCTTGCCAGAGTCATCCTTAATAAGCTGATCTTTCTTTCACTTGGAAGATGGTCATCTACCTGAGAGCCAGTGTGGCTTCAGAAAGGGCCAAGGAATGTCAATATGTTATTTACTGTCTCACAATTCCAAAAGAAATGTCAGGAGCAGAACAAAGGTCAGTATACAATGTTTGTAGATCTGACCAAGGCCTTTGATACTGTCAGTCATGGGGGCTTATGAAAAATTAAGTCAAAATTTGGTTGCCCGAAGAAGCTCATCAGCATGTATGTCAATTTCTTGACAGCATGCTTGCACAGGTTCTGGATAAGGACAATGTTCTTGTACTTTCTCGGTAACCTATGTAGTGAAACAAGGCTGTGTGCTTGCTCCCATGCTTTTTAGCATGATGTTTGCAGCAATTTTGTCAAATGTTTTCAGTGAGGATGAACATTGCATCAAGGACAACTATAGTACTGATGGTAAATTCTTTTATTTTTTTTTTTAATTTTAGACTTAAGGGCCAGAACAAAAATAGAAAATACAGAAAAGAAACAAAAGCATATCATAAACTTAAATATTGAAATTTAAATACAAAGTCATGTCGTGCGCATAGTAGAATATGAGAGGATTCAAAATATGTAACAATAATTTTTCATTTCAAGAAAACCTATATGATAAATAATATATGTTGTGTTGAGAATTGTTTATCTTTTCTTTGTTTCCTTATAAGTTTTCTTTTGTTCTCTGCTGTGCAGTTTTAAACTTTATTCTATTCTTCCTTACCCACACCTCCCCCGAGGGCTACATTAAAGTTTAAATGTTTCTTTATAGCTATAGATATATACATACACATATGCATACATACATACATATGTAGACTTATACTTTCCCAAACATACTCTACTCCTGATCTTTGTTTTTATTTTTGTGCATATCTCTTGTTTCCTATCCCTCTTGCCTCCTCTACATTACTTCTACCCATTATCTTGCCCTCCTATTACTTTCCTACCCCCCTCCAAGGATCCTTTCCCTATCCTCCCATTCCCATAAATCTAAAGACCTTTCTATACCCCCTTTTACCTCTGTAATGGCAATGGAATTTGCAAATCCCCTTGTATTGGTAAGCTAACAGGTACTTAGCATTTGATTTCTGATTAAGTGTTAAGACCCAGAGCTTGTGAATCCCACAGTGGGATTTACTTGTTGACATGATGAGATGGCTGAACAAGGAGGAGTTGGTGTTGTGTATAAGAAAAATCCCAAGCTGAGAGAGGCCAGAAGAACTTCTGGGAGTAGCATTGTGGAGGTAGAGCAGGTATTGCTGGAGAGTGAGAAAGAACTGCTGGGAATGAGAATGCTGAGAGAGAGAGAGTAGCCAGGAGCCAGAATTGATGAAAGAGAGAGACAACTTCCAGGGGCTGCCTGACTTCTGAGGGCCAGTTGGAGCTGCCCAGGACTTCTAAGGGCTGCCTGGAGCTGCTGAGAACTCAGGAGGCATTACTCTGGTGCTGGTATTTTTCTGTTTTGATGTTACTTTGTCAGATTTGTTTGTTGATAGAAGCCTCAGTCTTTGTTATTGGGTCTAGGTTGATTTCACAGGCAGGAAATGAATTGATGAGGATGCCTCAATGTCTATGAATGTTATTGTGGCTTTGTTAAGCTTTATCTTCCCAGGAACAGAAACTGTCTGAAGGGGAACCATAGACGCTGAGACTCTGCCTCAGGTGAAGATGAAAAGACCTCTCTTTGGGTACTTAATGCTGACTGGTGATATTATAACCTAGTTTTGACCTGGGGTGGATAGCCTTTATGCTTTGTGATTGACTAAGTGAATGTACTTTGCTTAAGAAGGAAGATTTTTTGATCAAAGAGATTAAGACAGTGTAACCTAGAGGTGGACTTTGTGATTGACTAAATGAATGCATCTTGTTTAAAAGAGAACTTTAACCTTTGCACTTTGTGATTGAATTGAGGACTTACTAAATGATTGAGTTACCAAATGAATGTACTTTGTTTAAAACTATGTGACCACTTTGGTGAAAACTATGTGGCCATTCTAGTGTTAAGCTGTTGAATTGTGACATGATGAATGTCGTATTTTGATTTTCTGTGAATGTTTTGCTTTAATTTACTATTGAAATAAATGGAGAGTTCACTATGCTCTGTAATCAGAATCCTGAAAGTTGTTCACAGCATCAATCCTCTAGAAAGCTGCTTGTGCTTGGCATTACAACCTCTTCCCTCACCTTCCCCTCCAAGGATCCCTCCCTTGTCCTCTCTCACCCATACCTCTACCATTTTATTTCTTCTGAAGACTTTTATATTCTTCTAAATATGTATGTATTGTTCCCTCTTAAACCCATTCCCAACGAAAGTAGGTTACCAAAACTACCAGTCGTCCTCCCCCATCTAATTTCTCTGCATTGATTCTTTCTTTCTGCATCTTATTTGTATAAAATAATTACTTTTTAGCTGTTCCTAAATTGTTTTAAATTCATATCATACTCAGATTTACCTGAATCTTTCTTATGAACTACCCAATTATTAATTATAATCTTAAAGATACCTTTTGCATTTTACAAATTTAAAAAGTAAACAGTCTGTACTTATGAATCCTTTATAATCAGTCTTTCGTATATGCCTTATATTCCTCTAAGTTGATGTAGTTTCTTCTATTGAATTCAGGATTTTTTTTTTAAAGTCTTGAAAGTCTGAGAGTTTTCAAATGTCCATTTTTTTTTCATTTAGGACAATATTTAACTTTGCAGGGTGTGATATTTCAGCCATAGCTCCAGTTCTTTTGCTTTTGATATGTTATGTCCGATTGTAAATTCTTCAGTTCAAAAAGGCTACAAACCAAGACCAAAGTGGAGGAAGTGTTGGTGCATGATTTTCTGTTTCCACTCAATGGAGCCTCTGAAGTTGAGATTAAGTATGGATTAATTCTCTACTGCTTGTGCTAATTTTGGCCTAACAATTAACACAAAGAAAACACAGGTACTCCATCAGCCAGCACCACACCATCCAAATGTGGAACCATTTGTTACAGCAAATGGAGAAGTTTTGAATGCTGTAGACAAGTTCACTTACCTTGGTAGTATACTCTTCAGGGATGTACACATAGATAATGAGGTCAGTGCATTGTATTGCCAGAGCAGTACAATACAAAATACAATATAGATGTACAATACAATATTGCCAGAGCCAGCTCAGTGCAGACACTGAGAGGCTCTGAAAGAAAATATTGGAGATAAAAAGCATTAGACTCACTAACAAACTGATGGTCTACTCAGCCATTGTGCTGACCTCATTGCTGTATGCCTTGGGAACCTGGACAGTATACCAGTTTCATAACAAGAAATTGAATTGCTTCCATTTGAATCTCCTGAAGTTTAGAAGATTCTGAAGATCACTTGGTAAGATAAAATACCAAGGTCCTTTCTCCATCTAAACTACCAAGCATTCAAACACTGCTTCAGAGAGTACAGCTCTGATGGGTTGGCCAAGTTCTTTGAATGTAAAGTGTATGCTTGCCAAAAAGATTATTTTATAGAGAACTTACACAGGACAAGCATTCACATGGTGGTCAGAAGAAGTGATACAAGGACACTCTCAAAGTCTTTCATAAGAACTTTGAAATTGATTGTGTAACATGGGAGACATTGGCACAGCACCTCTTAGCATGTCGTGCCCACATCAGAGAAGGTGCTGTGTTCTATGAACAAAGTAGAACTGAAATAGTTCAGAAGAAACATTTGTGCTTGACCTGTGGTAGAATGTTCTGAGCTCATATTGATCTGTTCAGCCACTGTCAGACGTACTGAAATAGCCTAGTGATGTTATTTTTGTCCTCTTTGAGAATAGGAACAACCATACCAAGACATTATTGGTGCTCTAAATGTAAGATGCTTGTCCAATAACTAAGCTAACATAATGCTAATGGAATTGCATTGTATCAGGTTTGGCATTCTTATTATAAATGAAATCAGAAGACAAAAGACAGTTATAGCTATGTAGAAGGATGGGACATAGGTCATCCTTTGAGAGGAAAATAAAAGAGTTGTTGGAGGTGGTTGTGTTGTATGGCTGTAAACATATAATATTGAAAAGTCGGTGCATCATTTCATACATTTGCCTAGCTCATGTTGAAGTTCTCATAATAAACAATTTGGGAAAAAAAGTCCAATGAACATTATTACACCTCATTTACTAACATCTATTACTGAGAATGAGACAGAAATTGTTTGGATATGAAGGCAAAAAAAAAATGTTGAGTATGTGGTTCAAGAATAAGAAACAGAAAAAAAGTCAAAGATTTGTAGAACTGTTGAAGGTTCACACTGATATATTCCGGAATACTTTCTCCTAGAAGACCAAGATATATTGTACATAGTGAGCACAAAACAATGGGCAAAAATGAAATTGATTATGTTTCAATAGACAAAAAATAATTGCTTACTGATTTGGAATTCATTTTTGAATCAAGAATCTGTGTATGGTAAAACCACCAAATTGTAATAGCAAAGATCAAAAGCAATAAGAACTTTTTAAAAATTAAATTATTTATTTACTTTTAGTTTACAACATTCAGTTCCACAGTCACTTGAGTTTCAAATTTTCTTCCCCCCCCCCCCCCGCCCCGCTCCATGGTGGCATGCAATCAAATATAGGATCTACAGATACCTTTACATTAAACATTAGTCAGGTTGTAAAGAAAGATTATAACCAATGGAATGAACAATGGGAAAGAGGAAACAAAAACAAAACAAGAAAAAGAGAGCAAGAAGTTTGCTTCAATCTGCATTCAAACTCTGTAGTTCTTTCTCTGGATGTGGATATCTCTTTCCATCATGAGTCTTTTGGAGTTGTCTTATAACCTTGCATTGCTGAGAAGGGCCCAGTCTGTCAAAGTTAGTTGTCACACATACATAGTGTCTGTAATTGTGTACAGATTTCTCCTGGTTCTGCTCTTCTCATTCAAC
>CM053591.1:19624795-19640189 GCA_028646515.1 Pseudochirops corinnae | reverse complement strand
TGATCTTATGTGATTTTCTTTGCTGTTGCTTTTAATGCCAGGAAAAACTCCCCTTATTGTATAGTCAACTTGTTTTCCAATGTAAAGCCCCTGACTTACAGCACTTAAAGCTCAAATAGACTTTTCTGATCATGAAAGGTTGGGAGAAGTTTGCCACCAATCTGGTCTATACCTTTCTTTAAAAGAATTCTGTTAAGCTTTAAACAAGATAAGTAGTGAGTGAAGAGGATGTCCTCACTGCCTAGTTATTTTAATAAACTTCTTTTGAGACCTTAACCATTTTAAGAGATTGTAAGGTTTTAATTTCCCCCCAAAGAAGATGAATTATGGAGGAAATACTTCATTATTTATTAGTATTGTTTAAACTTAGATTTAAATTGTTATAATGATTCAGAATCTTCCAGGGAAGACAACTGTAAGTAAGGTTAGACCTCAACCAGTGATTGTTTTGGACCTGCTCAGATCTTATTTTGAGTCTTCACAAAGCTTGTGTTTGGGCTTTGCCTCAGTTTTATTGAATGCTTATATTTGGCTGCTAATATACAAATTAGACAAACCACTTTGTGGGCTGTCCAAGCAGCTGCTTGTTTTTGTGCCCTTGCTTGAACTCAATATAATGTAAACCTCATGTGGACTTGAGGAGGGAACCACACTTTTCCCCCCAACACCTTTTTTCCTTTGTTGAAATGTCAAAAGTCTAAAGCTTCCTAGGTTTTAGAGTTTGTTCTCCCCCAACCTGGCACCAAAGGAAATTTTTACATTGGGAAGATCAGCCAAAAGAAAAAAAAAGATCAAGTTTAGCTATTTGATTGGACAGTGACCAAAAAAAGGTCAAATCTAAACTGTCTGATTAGCAATATTGCAAAACTTCTTTTTTTAATATAAATATTAGCCTCTCAACTTATTATAAGCATAATCATAAGGTTTTACTAAATTTGATTTCATTTATCCTATTAATGCAATCTATGACTCTTTATGCTTAAAATTCTTCTAATTCATATTATACATTTTGGGGAAAATCCTAGACTCATGAACCATAACTGTTATAATAATTAGTATCATTTCCAGCACAGTAAGTGGAGATTTTGTAAATGAGAAAATGAATGCAGGAATATGAAGGCCCTGTATAATCCCTATTACTAGAGGTAAGATGTATGAGACTGAGATCAGTTTCTAGGCTGAAATGGCTGGGTAGAAGACAGTGGAGATCAAAGACCTCTGATGCTGTGGGGTCAGCTCAGTGGCCTCTCAAATTCTAACTGATTTATTTGTAGCCAGGAAAGGCTTGAGATGAGGCAGTGACCTTGTAAGACTCGTACCTCCAGTTGAGCCTTCAGTATTGCTTGAATACTACAGAGAAATATGGTTTCAGATACTCTAATGGGAAGGTATAGAGGGAAGATGAAAGGTATAGGCAGATAAGATGGTCAGTGGTGAGCTGCAACAACAAAGATTATGTTAAAGTATTCTAGGGTAAAACAGCTAGATAGCACATTGGGTAGAGTTCTGGGTCTGGTGTCAGGAAGACCTGAGTTTAAATGTGGCCTCAGACATTTACTAGCTGTGTGACCTTGGGCAAGGCACTTAACCATTTTGCCTCAGTTTCCTCATCTATAAAGTGGGCTGGAGAAGGGATTGGCAAACTACAGTATCTTTCCCAAGAGAACCCTAAATGGGGTCATGAACAGTTGAACATGACTGAAATGACTAAACAACGACATTCTATAAAGCATAGATACTTGTATTAATAACACAGATAAAAGGGGAGCAGATGGTATCTCCCAGAGATGTACTTGCACACATATGTGCTCCTATGTGTGTAGGTATGTATAAATCTACACACCCACCCACTATATATACATATGTATACACAAATATGTATATATACAGATATGTACATACATACATACATACACTCACATTTTAGGATGTAGGACCCCCTTAATTCGTCTGATTTCTCAGTCACAACTTGTGTGGCGTTGGCCATCTACCATATCTGATAGGCAATGACTACACAAGGTTGAGACCTTTTTTTGCCCCCAGACCAGAAACCTGCATTGGAGAACCTGGGTTGAGGGAATCAGGTTAGGGGAGGAATAAAGTTATATTAGGGTCTGAGAAATTATGACGAGAATGCTGTTCTACCACACATGGTGAGGTTAATAGCTAAATTTTTGATGGCTTTATGGTGATTACTGAAAATGAGATTTATTTATTTTTACAAGTTTTTTGTCTTTATTGATATTATATAATACTGCAGCTGATTTGGGAGGATATATTAATCCCAGGTGTACTACCTTACTAAACTCATATTAACTTGAGTGCCTCCATCTTAAATGATCTGAACTTGCTCAGGTAAGTCCTTCCAAGGGTGCCTCCATGTCAGGTTCTAAAGGACCCATTATAGGTTCACTATGTACCCTTTTAGAAGTCAGTCCTTAGTTTCTTCATTTGCAAATGAGGACTGGATAACCTCTAATTTCCCTTCCAACTCCAGATCTATGATCCTATTAAATTAGCCAGTATTGAAAAGCAAATCTTTCTTAAATCTTGATGACATTAAGCTATGATAATCATTCTTCTCAACCCCAACAATTGACAGTATTTCAATCTGTGGGCATTTACCAGGAAGAATTATTCATCATTTGAATAATGTTTTACATATATCTTGTTCATTTCCAGGGGTACCAGTCTTGAGGTAATACTACTAGCTCATGAAATTAAAGTTTCCTTTAAAATTAGTGCTTTGTATTTTTTCAGTAAAAAAAAAAATCAAGTATCAGGACTTTACTCTTTCAATCATTGTGTATATTCAGATTTGTATTGGTGACATTTCTGAGACCCAAAGGCCCCCAACACTTTGTTCCATAACAATTTTATTTTGGGAGTGTGGGTCAGGGCAGGGGGGAAGAGAAAGGCCTTGATATTTCCTGAACATATATCAGTAATCATAAAAACTTAGTATGTAAGATAATTTATTAAATATTTTTAAAAGACATTGAATTCTTTTAGTACTCTTTTAGCATTTTAGAAATCATAGTGAAGGAATGAATCTTTTTCCTAAATGTCACAAACTCAAGTACTAGAAAAGTTTGTGTTATCCATCAATCTAGCTAACGAAACACCAACTAATGACCTAACACTAGAACAAATTTGTCACAATGACATATCTTCCATCTGTTGTCTACACAGTTATCTATATCTGTAACCACAGCTGAAGTCATTCAGACTGCATGTAACCATTATGTTTCACAAGCAAAAATAGAGTGGGGAGAGGAGTAGCTAGCATAAAATAATCTTGAAATAACTTTTCATATCCTTTGCACTCAAAGGAACTTTGATTTTTTTTTTTGCCTAAACTTTACTCAAATATTGTTCAAAATTTAATTGTTCAACAATTTATTATCACCTAAATACCTCTGGTCTGCACAACTATGATCTATGTTGTGTCTTTTGAAAGGATAAAATATTCTTAAGTTTTTTGGCTTACAAAATAATAACTGAGTGCCCATTTAAAGAAAGTAAGACTATGGTAGTAGTTCACATTTGTATATTGTCACAGCAGACTTATCTATGCAGTCCATACAAACCCTGAGAGTCCTTATGGCAAATCCCACTTGCACTGATTAGTCAAGTTCCCATAGGTAAGAGTTGTTATTCTTCACTCTCTGAATTTTTGGGGTGTTTCACAAGGGCAGCAGGGTTTTCTCTGATGCCAAATAGAGCAAAAGTCCTAATTAATGTGCCTCTTGCCATGAATATTGGTGTTTTGTTAAGGGATATTTACTAAGGTAGCACAATCCTCCCCACCGCCAAATGTCTGTTACACTCTTTGCTAATTACATTCATAGTCCGGGGACAAGTGGAGCTCAAGCTTAGAGAATTCGTGGGGCAAAGGAGTAAATAGTAGCTCTATATTCATTACTAGGTATCTTTTTCTCATCATGGAGTGCTTGAGAAATTCCTCCTAGGAATTACTTATTTTATTTTATCATTGTTTTTGCTGGGGTCTTTTTTGACTCATGAATCTGTATCCAGTCTATTCTTGGTTACTGATGCAGACATTACCACCAGCTCTTCCTAGGACACTGCTGATGGGAAGATGGAAATATTCCTTAGACATCTGAAAGAGGAAAGGCCCTCCTCCCACCCAGGAAGAGGGGGATGAGGAGGAAAAGGAGGCCAAGGCTAAGACCAGAGCCCCAAGTGCTCTCTTCCTACACCCTACCCTTATCATGATTTATTCTCAGAAGCAGCTCTCTCTCCTCTTCCCAGGTGCTCTATAATCTTTAAATCTCTCTTGACCTGAACTGGTTCAAATTTTATGGAGAACCCCTAGGGTGTGACTAAGTTCTTCTGCCATTCTGAAGACTCTTCCTGTACAGTCATTTGCAACTCACTCAGTGACTCATAATATAGAATCTAAAGTGATTAAGATCTTTTCACAGTTAATTAGAATGCCTTTGGTTGATCTGATTCAAATGAGACATTTTTCACTTCCCACTTGGTTAAGGAACAAGAGCTTTGTATTTGATCATTTCTTTGGACAGGGTAAAAGGTAACCTGAGTGGTTTATAGAAACCTTGTGGATAGTGAAAATGTATTTTTAATTACACAGATGAAGCAGCTATGCAGAGAGAAGTTAATTTTACCCAAGAAGATATGATTAGTAAGTGGGGATCAAACCCAGGCTTTCTATTTTCAAAATGCATTATTTTTTCTAATATAACAGTTAATTTAGCTTTAAAATCAAAGAGCTTATTACAATCATTACAGTTTCACTTGTCAATAAGGTTGAGATTTGGACTAATGGAATTTCAGATTTAGGAATGCATCTTTTCGGTTCCATCTTTTGTTAACGTGCCTGTGTCCCAAGGTTAATTCTAATTTACTCACAAAGTCAGGTTATATGCATTTTTAATTTCCTATGGGTAACATTTGCAGTTTGAATTATTAGACTGCAAAGCCCTTCTAAAGTCTACATTACCTTTTCTTTAATTCCAGCAGCATTTTACCCAGCATTCCTATTATAAAAAGTGGTTTATGACAAAATGTTATTTCTCTTGATTAGATTGTTTTAGTTCTTTTGAAAAGATTCCACAGTAACAAAGAAATGTTTATAATTATAATCCCAAACAAATGCTTTGTCTAAGTGCTTTGCTATGGTGTAATTGGCTGAGGAAGCTTTTTTGAATAGTAGGCAATCAGGTAATTAAAAGAAATTTTATTGAAAGAAAAGACACTTGAATTTTATCCATTAAAAGATAGTTACTAAAGAATATACTCTAAATAAAATAATAGTAAGGTTAAGCCCATTTGCTATGCAAAACCAATAGTTAAAGCTACAAGATAACACATTTATGATAGTTTGGGGGGAAATGTAATAGTCAATTTTATTCACTATAACAATATTGATAACTAACTATGTACAAAAGTAGTATATGAAGTGCTGTCCTCAAACATTTTACACTCTAGTGGTAGGAGAAATAAGATATACAAAGCACTTTGAACAGTGCCTGACAAAATAACGCCAGCAATTATCACCATCATTATTCCTGGTGGTGATGGTAGGGGCAGCTAGGTGTCACAATTGACAGACCACAGGGTCTAGAGTCAGGAAGACTCACTTTTGTGAGTTCAAATCTGGCTTTTTACTCACATTTACTAGCTGTGTGATCTTGGGCAAGTCAGTTAACCCTATTTGCCTCCGTTTCTAATCTATAAAATGAGATGGAGAAGGAAATGTCAAATCACTCCAGTATCTTTGCCAAGAAAACCCCAAATGGAGTCATGAAGAGTCAGACATGACTGAAAAATGACTGAATGTAGTAGTAGTAGAAGTAGTAGTAGTAGAAGTAGTAGTAGTAGTAGTAGTAGTAGTAGTAGTAGTAGTAGTAGTAGTAGCAGTAGTAGTAGTAGTCAAATAAAATATACAGTGTTTGGGCAGGTATTACGTTCTCATTCCTAGATCTATAGGTGTTGTCATAGGGCTTGTAATCAGAGATGATGAGGTGTTAATTAAGTTGACAAGGTTAACTTTTGTAAGTGGTTCTTGTATAGTTGTTTGGTCATAATTGACTCTTCCTGACCTACATGGACCATGCAGCACTCCAGGCCCTTCTATCCTCCACTATCTCTCAGGGACTGTCCAAGTTCATGTTTGCTATTTTCATCATACTCTCTAAACATCTCATCCTCTGTTGTCCCTTTTCTCTTTTTGCCTTCAATCATTGCCAACATCAGGGACTTTTCCAATGAGTCCTGTCTTCTCATTATGTAGTTACAGTATTTAAGCTTCAACTTCAGTATTTGACCTTCCAGTGAATAGCATGAATTGATTTCTTTAAGTATTGACTGATTTGACCTCCTTGATATCCAAGGGACTCTCAAAAGTCTTCTCCAGCACCACAATTTGAAAGTGTCAATTCTACAGTGCTCCATTTTCCTTATAATCCAACTTTCATAGCCATACATTGCTACTGGAAAAAAAAAAACAAAAAACCTATACCTTTGACAATATGAACCTTGGCCTGCAAAGCAATGTCTCTGCTTTTTAATATGGTTTCCAGATTTGTCATACCTTTCCTTCTAAGGAGGAAACATCTTTTAATTTCATGGCTGCAGTTGCCATCTACAGTGATCTTTGAACCTAAGAATATAAAATCTGGCACTACTTCCCTTTCTTCTCCCTCTATGCCAGGAAATGATGAGACCATTTGCCAAGATTTTAGGTTTTTTGAGGTTAAGCTTCAATACAGCTTTTACAATCTCCTTTTTCAGTCTCATCAAGAGGTTTTCTTAATTACTTTTCACTTTCTGCCATCAGAGTAGCAATCCAAATATGTTAAACAAATTGATACATGAGGCATTTCTTTGAAAGAAATAGTAGTTTTCTCTTTCTCCCTCAGCAGCAAAGCTGTTAGATCAGTAGGAAACATGTCATTTAGCAGTTGGAGAATGAGTTTGAAAGAATTGGAGGTATACTTTGGGAGACGCCTTCTCCAGAGAGACAAGAAGAGTTAGTAACTTGAGGGCAGAAGTAGCTTCAAAGAGAGTGATCCCTGACAACTGAGAAGAGACCTAGTTAGATTCACAAGCTAGCCTTGACAATAGAGACTAAAGCTGATTGAGGGGGCAGCATCTGGGAATCCAACTGAGAGACCTAAACAACAGAATTATTGAACTCACAGAGAAAGTTTTATGAGCATAGTGAGAAAAGAAAGAACATAGAGGTCCTGAATTTCTAGAGTTGTGACTTGTCTTTGCAAATTGTGTTCTTTACATGCATTCACTTTATTACCATTGTACTTTAAGTATGTACCTACTCTTCCAATGGAGACTGTATACATTCACAGAAGAATTTATACCTGGCTAGGGGGAGGAGGAGGTAGGGAATATTTGTAGCTACTCTTTTTACTATAAAAACTTTATTTTTCTTGAAATTTATTTTATTTTCAACTTAAAAAAACAAGTTTTTACATAATATTGTAGAATAGAAAAAAAGATGATTGTACATGAAACTGCAAATCTATTACATACAATTTGCTATTCCTTTTAAATATATAAAGTTATCATAAAGTTATCACTCTCTTTTCGCTTTTTTTATTCCCTCAATCTCTTCTCCCTAGAGATTGCAACCATTAGACACAAATTTTTGTGTGTGCATATACACATATATGTATATGTGAGCATATACATAATACACATATATACTTGTGTTTGTCAATTTTTTTTTTTTTGGATAAAGATAGTATCTTCCTTCATATATAATAATTTGGGTATTTATAATAGTCAAAATGACTTAGTCACACAAAGTTCTTCTTAAGACAGTATTGTCTGACAAAGTAACAAATTCAACAGAGAAAATGTTTCTGTCTGACAAAGTACTACAATTTAATGGACAGAGTGCTTCTGTCTGAAAAAGTAACACCAACACAGAACAACAGACAGAGTGCCAGCATCACAAAATATCCTCTCTCTTAGCTCTACTTGGTCCTAGGTCTTGCTCAAGTTTTTATATGCTCTGCTCCATCCTGTTCCACTCTTTGGGCAAGTTCCTCCCACCATGAACTCCATGTTATGATGTTAGGCATATTAAGGGCAGGGAATGTCTCCAAACTCCCTTAGACCTATTAAGAGCAACACAATGTATACTGTTTCCAACAAAGACTTGATATAATCACAATCTAGGTTCAAAGGCAATTGAATAGCTGAAGTAAGGAGCAAAGTACTACTTTGCTTCCCATTATAATAACTGAAGCAAGGAGCAAAATGCTACTTTGTTGGCCATTATGGAAGGATGGATAAATTGATAAAGAGTTACAAAAATAATAAATGTTTTAATTTTTATTAATAAATGCTTCTATTTGCAAAGCACTGTCCTAGGTTTTTGAGCAGATGCAAAAATAATTGAGACAATTCTCCTTATCTCAGAGAGTTTACAATCTACTAAGAGAGAGAGAAAAAATTTAATAGCCACAGTATGAAATAGGACATAATGATACCTGTGGCACATACATTTATAACTGCTACCTTAGGTTCTAGGGGTAAACCTGTGAGTCTGTACTCTTTATATTATATGGATTATAAGCCCTTACCAGGGCAAAATATGCAAAATATGCTTCTGTATTATCCATGTTGCAAAAGCAAAAAAAAAGTAAAGCAGTAAAAATAAATCAAGTGAAAAAAATTAGCCTTCATTCTGTATTGATACTCCAAGAGTTTTCTCTGAATGTAGATAGCGTTTTTCATCATAAGTCTTTTTTGAACTAACTTGGCTTATTATATTCATCAGAACTGTTGTCATTCAGAGTTGATCATTGTTGTTACTATGTGTACTGTTCTCTTGATTCTACTTACTTCACTTTGTATCAGTTCATATATGTCTTCCCAGGTTTTTCTTAAATCACCATGTTCATCATTTCTTATATCGCAATAGTTTTCCATCAATCATATACCACAAGTTGTTTAGTCATTCCCAAATGATGGGCATCCCCTCAGTTTTCAGTTGTTTTCCATCACAAAAAGAACTGTTATACATATTTTAGTACATATAGATCCTTCTCTTTTTGCTTTGATATCTTTGGGATGCTGTAAAGGGAAGCACAAGCAGCTTTCCAAAGGACTGCTGCTGTGGACAGCTTCAGAGTTCTGATTACACAGTATAAAGAACTTTCTACTTATTTAGTAAATAACTAGGGCAAAACATTCACAAAAAATCAAGTAAAATAGTCAAAGTATTATAACTTTTCAACTTATCACTAAAAGGGACACATAAGTTTTCACCAAAATGGTCACATAGTTTTGAGAAAAAGATAACATTCATTTAGTAAGAACTCAATCATTTAGTAAGTCCTTAATTCAATCATCCAAGCCTCCTTAATTGACAAAAAGTACAAAGGTCAAGGCTCTCCACCGTTAGGTCACATTGTCTTAATCTTTTCAATCCAAAAATCCTCTCTCTTCTTAATTGGAGAAGTCCTTAACTCAATCATTTAAATGTAAAGATCAAAGTTCTCCAACCCTAGGCCACAGTAAAACATCATCTTTTCAGTCTGCATTAAATACCCAAGGAGAGGCCTTTTCATTTTGACTCAAGGAAGGCTCTCAGCTTCCAAAGTCCTAGCTCCTGCCTGAATCTATCCAATTGCCACCTGGGTTCAAAGGCAGACAGCTCTCAGTTCTTTGTTTAGCTTCTTGTGCAGTTCCTGTTCCATACTGAAGTTCACAGTGTCAGGTCCACCTCAAGTCCTTCACAGTTTCTGTTCCTGGGACCTTAACAAAGCCACAATAACATTTAGCCACATTGCCAGCATCCTCATCAATTCACTTTCTGCCTGAGAAATCCTCATAGACCTGACAATAAAGTCTGAGACAAAGTAACATCAAAACAGACAGACAAAGTACCAGTAACACAGTCATGCTTCCTCCCAGTTCTCCTTTCTTCTCATTTCTCATTGTTGGCAGTTCTGGATGGCCCTCAGAAGTTCTTGGCAGCTCTGTCTGGCTCTCAGAAGTTTTCAGCAGCTCTCAGAAGAAGTTCTGCCACCACAAGTTCTGTTCTCAAAATCTTCTCTCTTCTCATTTCTCAGTTCATCTCAATCCTCTTCTCAGTTCTTTTCAGTTCTCAGTTCAGTTCTCAGTTCTCTTCTCAATTCTTAGCTCCTCAGCCTCCATGCTGCTTGCTCTCAAATGTTCTGATTCTCTAACTTAGGCTTTTCTTTTTTTTTTTTAATTTTTTTTTTGCTTTTTGGAGGGCAATTGGGGTTAAGTGACTTGCCCAAGGTCACAAGGCTGGTAAGTGTGTCAAGTGTCTGAGGCTGGGTTTGAACTCAGGTCTTCCTGACTCCAGGACTGGTGCTCTAATCACTGCACCACCTAGCCACCCCTTGGGCTTTTCTTTATATAATGTATTAGCTCCTCCTTGTTCCAGCCCCTTCCTGTTACATCAGCAAGTCCATCCCACTGTGGGATTCACAAGTTCTGGGTCTTATTATCTGACATAATCATGAACTTGGAACAGGGTGCTAAGTACCTGTTTGATTGCAAATACAAGGGGCAAGGAAGATTGTCAAATTCCCATTACCATTACAGATGCACACTTAGCAGTGGTATTGCTGGGTCAAAGGGTATGGTCAGTTTTACAGCCCTTTGGACCTAGCTCCAAATTGTTCTCCAGAATGACTGGATCAGTTCAGAACAACACCGATAGTGTATTAGTGTTCCAATTTTCCCACACTCTCTTCAACGTTTGCCATTTTCCTTTGTGCCATATTAACCAATATGATAGGTATGAGGTAATACCTTAGAGTTGTTTAAATTTGCATTCCTCTAGTCAATAGTTATCTATATCATTTTAATATGACTACATATAGCTTTGATTTTTTTCTTCTTAAGACTACTTGTTCATATAGTTTGACCATTTATTGATAGAGGAATGGCTGGTATTCTTATAAATTTCACTCAATTCTCTATAGATTTGAAAAATGAAGCCTTTATCTGAGAAATTCAGTATTTTTTCTCTCCCAGTTTCCTGTTTTCCTTCTATTCTTGGCTGCATTGGTTTTGTTTGTGGAAAACCTCTTATATTGAATGCCGTCATAATTATCCATTTTATATGCCATGATCTTCTCTCCCTCTTGTTTGGTCATAAATTCTTCCCAAATGCAGAGATGTGACAGGTAAAAAATTTTCTATGCTCCACTAATTTGCTTTTGATATCATCCTTTATGTCTAAATCATCTACCCATTTTGACCTTATTTTGATAAGTGGTATGAAATGCCGGCCTATGCCTAGTTTCTGTCAAACTGCTTTCTAGTGTTTCCAGCAATTTTTATCAAATAGTTAGTTTTTGTGCAAAGCCATTTTCTAAAAGAGTATGGTGAGAATAGTAGTTACAGAACATATCTCCTACACATATCCCATCCACTTGAATCACATATTTTCACTAATGTCCACAATGCCTACAAGGAGAATGGATTACACATTTAGAGATAAATGGTAGTGAGACACATATGTGAGGAATATGTGTGGTCAAGATGATTCACAATTCTTGTAACATGAGCTTCAATGTCCTTCCTCTCCAATCAGTTAGACAATAGGCATGTCTACTATGTGCCAGAATTTAGTTTAAGAGCTGAGGATACAAAGACAGACTCAAGACTCCTCCTGCCCTTAAGGAGCTCATGTTCTAATGAAAGAGACAACATGCAAACAATGATGTACAAACAAGCTATGTATTTAGTAAACAGGAAATAACCAACAAAAGGAAGGTGCTAGAATTAAGGCAGCTGTGAAAAGGTTCCTGTAGAAGTTGGAATTTTAACTGGGACTTGAATAGCCAGGGTGCAGGGATGAAAAGGAGATCTTTCCAGGCTCTCCACATAGTTTTTCTATAAAACTTCATACTAGGTTCATTGCCTCTGCTGGGGGGAATCATCCAGCTGGATTTCTGGACTCTATTTTACCTTGTAACTTGATTCCTAATTCCCAGAATCTTTCTCCATTTCTGACTCTAGGCTTGGACTTTGTCAAAAGACTACATTTGTCAAGGTCTTAGAAATTTAAAATCCTGAAAAAGATGTAGCCACTTTTGCTCCTTCATTCAAGTTGATTCTTTTAATTCGATTAGAAAAATTGTTCACACTTTAAAAGGCATGGCCATTTGCTTAAATTTGTCAACATATTAACACCATATTACCTTTATTATTCACATTTCACTTGGAGAAGCAAACCCCCTTAGAGTCATAATAGAATAATTAAAAAACCCATCTATCTATCCATCCATCTATCTATCTATCTATCTATCTATCTATCTATCTATCTATCTATCTATCTATGTGTCTGTCTGTCTGTCTATCTATCAAGAATGTTGATAAATTGCATTCTGTGCTGACGTAGAGTATGCCCACACTAATAACATCAAAGTTTCGGAGTAATATAATTTAAGAAATATTGATTAAATATAATAATTAAACCATCCTGCCATGTGTGAGACATTACACAAGGTGCTAAGCGTAGGATATAAAGGTGAACAAGAACCAGTATGCACAGAAGTGTTAAAGCATAAGACTTGTAGTCAGAAAGACCTAAATTAAAATCTAATACTTAACTCAGACAATTGCTAGTTATGTAAACCTAGGTAAGTCACTTAACCTCTGTAAGTCATAGTTACTTTATTTGTAAAATGAGAATAATTAATTATCACATCTTCCTTGAAAGATTGTTGCTATGATCTAATGTGATTATACACACATATACTCATACCCACATATATATTGTATGTGATTATGTATGTATCACTTTGCAAAAGTAAAAGCACATTATAAATGCTAATCATGGGCAGCAGCATTACAAACTTTTACATTAAAAAGTGTGTTAGAAAATATCTGAGGGAGGAAAAATAATTTCTGTCTGAAGACAGAGAAAGAAGAGAAATGAAGAGAAAGGCCTCCTAAAGAACCTCGTATTTGAGCTGTAGCACTAACTAATAAGTGAAGGAGAGGGCAAGATTCCAGAGAAAACAAGCTATGGGGGTAAAAAAAATAGTACCAAAAACAGTTAAGTGAATCAATAAGCATTTATTTAACATATACTTTATTTATATAACACATTCCAGGCAATGTATCTATCAGTCATCAGAAAGAATGTCATCATGGTTACTGGGAATTTAGAATATATCAGAGATTAATGGGAATTGAGATTGAATAAAATGCTACCATGCCATGGGATATCTTGAATACTTGGCTAAAACATTTGGATTTGATTCAATCAGCAACAGAAAATCTTTGAAGAGTTTGGAGTGACGTGTTCTGATTTGTCTGCAAGGAAGATTATTGTTTCAGTGATATGAAAGGTAAATTGAGTAAAGAGTCATGATGATTGAAGACCAAATAGAAGTCCATTGCAGTAATAACAAGAAAACTAATGGATGACTGGTTATGGTGTTTGGATTGGGTTTAGAAAATACTTGAGGGATGCAAAAGACTCTGAAAGTAGAATTAGCATTGTCACAGGAAGTTTGTTCATGACCTGGCTCACAATGACTCAAATGGATAAAATATGTTAAATCCAAGGCCCAATCTAGATATAAAATTTCTGATCTATACAATTTCATAATAAAGATCAAACGAAACGTGTTTAAAGAGGAGAACAGCCAGGGTGTTGCCAAGTGAGTTGCAGGTCATTTTCTAAGGATTCAGTTTCTAGTCAAGAAGAGCTGTGCCATGTGAAGACAACTAAATCAGGCTATACAGATTTGACAGGTTCAAGTCTATGGAACAATTGCAGCATAGGAGAAACATATTTGCCCAGAGATTGCTGGGAATCAGCAACTTTTCCAGAATCTTTCTGCCTCCCTCACCATTCCCCACCCAGATTAATAGGCCTCAATTGGCAAGACATGACAATTGATTGTACGTGAGATATAACCAAGAAATTAATCTAAGGTGATATAAAACACACAGTGACACAACTTAAAGTATAGCAGACCCAACTGTGTATAATCCAAATGAATGTATCAGATGCATTAACACTGAGTACTCTGAGAGGCAGTAAGATATAGTGCATAATGTCCTGGACTTGGAATCAGGAAGATCTGGGGTCAGGTTGTTCCTCAGATACCTGTTAGGTGAGTCACTTGGGCCAAATCATGTAATCATTCTGGGTCTTCAGTTTTCTGAAAGGAGAGGGCTAAACTTGATGGACTTTAAGATCCTTTCACTCTTTACCTTTTATCAAGGTAAAGCAAAACATAATTTTATACAATCAAGCTGTATTATTTTTATGCCAAATTATACTGAACAAGCCATAATTCCTTGCTAGCATTGTGTATTTCAAGACACATTCCACACATACATATCCAGGATTTTAGGAAAACAATTTAAAATGTTATTTCCCAGTGGCTTGATATTATTGCTGTATTATGTCAATAAAGCACGTACACGTGTTGACAATAAATTTCTTAAGATCATTCTGTTTGTGTAAACTAAGTCATCAGTTTCCATATTTAATTTAATCCTTAATTTAATACTCTAAGTGATACAGTTTTTAAAAAGACATTTTAGCATCCCAAATGTTCACACATGCTATTTCTATAAAAGCCAAATTGAAAGTTCCCATCTTTATCATATATTTATTTTTAGTTTTGTCTATTTATCTTTTTAAATTTTTATAGTGCAATGGCAAAGTAAAATAACTTAAAAAGAGCAATCTAAAAAATTAAAAGGTTCTCTAAATAATTCCTTTTATAAAGAATAAGTGGTAATGTTTTTATGATAATACTTCTTCCTATACACTTTGAGGTTTTTGAAAGATCAGTAATTTAATCAGTGTGCATAGGTACTTGTACTAAAGCTGATCATGAACCAAAATCTTTCCATCGGTGTTTTCTCAAAAATAAAACATCATGCTGGAGGTTTTCCTTTCATTTGGAGGGTTATTTTAGTACTTTAGGGCTAGTAATATTCCCATTGAGCTATAGTTGAATTTTACTATCTTCTGATCCACCTCCTTCTTTGAAAATTATACAATAGCAACAATGTCATTTACACAATATTTTTCTTTTTTTTTCTTTTTTTTTAATTTTTCTTTTTTCTTTTTAATATTTTTTGCTTTCTGGAGGGCAATTGGGGTTAAGTGACTTGCCCAAAGTCACACAGCTAGTAAGTGTGTCAAGTGACTGAGGCCGGATTTGAACTCAGGTCCTCCTGACTCCAGGGCTGGTGCTCTATTCACTGCACCACCTAGCCACCCCCACAACATTTTTCTTATAATTATCTTATTACCATAATTTTATTATTGTCAACAATAAAATCATATTCTACTTAATATATTTAGATATTTGCTCAACTTAGTTTTTTTAAAAAAAGACATGAAGATAGAAATATAAGGTTT
>CM053591.1:19591601-19624695 GCA_028646515.1 Pseudochirops corinnae | reverse complement strand
GAACACAGAATCCACCAAGCATTGCTTTGCAAATTGGTAGATAGCTGGCCATAGGGAACTATATAAATACATTTTTTTTTTTCATTTAATCCTCATGATATCAGCATGTCAAGTCAACTAGCATTTATTAAGTGTCCATTACTAAACACTGGAGATACACAGAAATGCAAAGCAAAAAAAAACAAACCAAAAAAACAACAATCCATGTACCCCAAAAGCTCATTATCAAATGTCAAAGACAAAATGCAAATAGCTATATATAAACAAAATACATAGAGGATGTACTAGAGATAAGCACAGAGAGAGAAGGTATTAAGATTAAGGAAGAGGGGAAAAGGTTTCTTGAGAAAGGTTTCTTATAGGTGTTCAGACTTGAAGGAAGCCAGAGAAACTAAAAGGCAGAGATAAAAAGAAAGAGAATTCCAACAGGATTAAAGAAAGTATCTTTAAAAAGTTATTTTTTAAAAAGCAAAAATTAGTCTTTAAGGTTAAGGCTTCCTTTTCTAATAGGATATAAACAGGATGAATCACCATTTCCCCTCAACACCTACTAATACATACAAACACACACAGTGATATACTATGAAAAGGATTAAGGTGAGCAACATGCTGTTGATAACAACTCTTCCTTACTCAATGGCAAAAGGATTTTAAATTTTAGAATTTATGGTGGTATCAGTAGTGGTAAAGATGCTACCACAATGAAAGAGCAGCATTCAAAAATTTTCTGCTTCAGTTAGCACAATTGGATAATCCCTAAATTGAAAGGGATAGCTGCCAGCTCAAATTAATGCCCTTCCTCAGGTGAATAATAACCACTCATTTTTAACCAATCTTTTACGCTATTTCTGCTTCTAGATTCTCAAATAATTATATTTTAAAATATTTAGATGATGAATTTGGTATCTTTTCCCAATCAATACTATTGCTTTTTAGTTGTCCTTTTTTGGTTTATCTCTACCTGTAGAAGGTCTTGCTCTATATCACAATTTCCAATATGACTATAGGTTGATAAATGCAATTGAATTACAAAGATCAGCATGAATATTAGCTTCAAACTGAATAAATACATTTACTTCTCTTGGAGCTTTGCCTGATTAAGACCTAAATAATAAAACCCAATAGAGATGAAGGACTCCCAGTAATATTAGTAGGAATTACCAAGGAGAATGAGTCGTGTAGAGTAAAATTGCTTCCCTGACACATACACTGCTTGATTTGCTAACCTTTGGGTCAGAGAAGAAACTATTAAATCCATTTAGGGACAGCAAAAGGAGTTAATTGCAAAATTGTTAGTTTCTTTTTTTTACCCCTTTACTAATTTCCCAAGTGCATAGATATTTGCGGGTATGAAATAATGATATCTAATACTTAGCAAACAATTTTCCATTTTTGGGAAAATTTCTTTTTTTCTCAGCAGAATATTTTATATGAAAGTTCTATTCTTGCCTTTTTGAAAATAATTTCCCCTGAAGTGAACTATTCATTTTAACAAAGACAAAAATTTAAGCTAGACATTGAAGTGAGTGTGTCAGATAGTATATACTGCAGTAAACATTTCAAGTCAACCCTGCTGGAGAGAGATGTGCTTTTGTGTTTTATTATCAACTTTCTAGGATTGAGATTCCACAGTTCATCAGATTTTGATTGTATTTGTGTTGGTACCTTTTGCATCATCGTAGTTATTATGTATGTTGTTTTCTTGGTCTGTTTTCTTTACACTTCACACAAATATACCCTCTGTTTTTCTGAATTCCTCATACTAGTCATTTCTTATGGCACAATGATATACCACAATTTGTTTAACCATACCCTAATAGATGGACATCCATTTTGTTTCCACCTTTTTCTATCACAAAAAAATTACTCATAGGACCATTCTTTCTGTAATTGGTCTTTTTAAAGTATATACCCAGTAGTTTGATTGTTGGATAAAAGGATATGAAAAGTTTCATGACATCTGATTCATTTTTAAAAAATTAACTATAGGATTCAAAAAAAAAAAACCTAATATAAAGCAGTGATTGTGTAAGGTAGCTAACACAGAATCTCCTCCAGTGTCCAGTAATAAAGGTTGGTTTCTGAGATAAAATGTGGGACTAGAATAAAAAAAAAAAAAGATTTCAATCTCCTATTTGGAATATCAGTCTTATTGTATGATTGTCTAATTGAATAATTATAATCCATCCCTACTTTTCTTCTCTCCTCTTTCTCCTTTATCTCTCCTTTCTCTTCTTCCCTCCTCCCCGTTTCCTTCCTTCTTTGCTTCTTGCCCTCTCTTCTTGCCTTCTCCCTCCCCTGTCCCTGCTTTCTCACCCTGCTTTCATCAAATAGAAGAAAACCACTCTTAACTTGAAGTTACTTAACTAGCAATCTTAACTATTCTGGACATATAGGTGACAATTAGAGATTCAGTAAATGTGATGGAGGCCATACTTATACCTCTGTGGTGCATCTGGAACCTTCTTGGTTCCACTTGAATAAATAGGAGCTCTGGGGAATACTCCAGGCCATTTATGTGTCATTGTTAAGTGGCTTGCACCATGAGATGAGAGTTCCCTAGCTGATAGTAGATCTAGAAGAGCTAATGACTCAGTTGCCATATAAAAAGACGTAGACTTTCCTGCTGCCAATCTTTTCCAATTCTAGGTTCAAGTATGGTAGAACTGTATTGAGCTGCATCTCAGGAGGAGTAGGGAAGGGGCAATTTGCTGGGTCATTCACAATTAGCATACTCATATATGATAAATTAAAATATGTTACTGTTTAGACCAGCGGTTCTCAACCTATGAGTTGCGACCCCTTTGGGGGTCGAAAGACCCTTTTACAGGGGTCATAGGGGTCTCCTAAGACCATCAGAAAGCACATATTTCTGATGGTCTTAGGAACCAAGACATCGCTCTTCTATTGGTCTCCAGGCAGGTCCACCCACATGCAGATACACCCACATATGAGTATTAAAGGGCGGCATTAGGAAGGTTGAGAACCACTGGTTTAGATAAACCTGAGTCTATCTTTTTGACTTTCTTTCTTTTGGGCTTTTTTCCCCCTTAATCTTAGGTAAATTAATTATGCATTTGTAAAATGGCTTTTTTTGAATATTTGCAACTTCATATTTGGGAATGATAGAGATCTCCAGATAATGAGGGGATGCCTTGTCATTGTACTGTATAATCCCCTCAATCATGGATCATACACAGAGCGATACAGATCCCAAAGGTTTACTGGAGAGTACTTCTGAGGACGTCCCATGGATTGTGAATTCCTAACATCCTACATTTAAAAAAATTAAAAAGAGTTAAGAATTCAAAATGAATTTCCCAAAGACTATGGACCAAAAAAAAAAAAAATTCACTTTAATTGAGAGGACTTCCTTGTGTTATTCCAAACCCAGTTATTCTTACCATAGACATAATTCGGACAAATTTGGTTATCTCTTTCCCTACCTACATTAGATTCAAAGCAATGTGTTAGAAGAGGCACACTGAAAGTGCAATATTGGTCAATTTACAGTTTGATAATCTGGTAGAAAACAGAAAATACATGAAACAAGGAAAGCAAACAAACACTTATTAAGCTTCAATTATGTGCCAGACACCACACTAAGCACTGGGGAAATCCTGTACAAAGAAGAAGTATTCAGAATAATTTAGAGAGCATCTCATTGGAAAAGTGTTGACTTTGAGGATGATCAGAAAAAGCTTCTGGCAGAAAGTACAATCTTAGCTGAGATTTGAAGGGAGGCAGGAAAGTGAGGTGATGGGTGTAAAGAGGAAAAGAAATCAAGATGTGAGGGATAGGTAGTAAAACTGTAAGGGAGATTGTAGTTTCTTGTGTGAGGAAAATCAAGGAAGCTAGTATCACTGGCTTATAGAGTATATAGATGGGAATAAGGTAAAAGGGATTTAGAAAAGTTGGAATTGGCAAGGTTATGAAGTACTTTAAAGGAAAATAGGATTTTAACATTTCTATCTGCAAGGCAATAGTGAGCCAAAGGAGTTTATTTTTTATTTAGTATTCTATTTTCTCCCAGTGACTTGTAAAAACAATTTTTAACTTTAGTTTTTTCTTAAACTTTGAGTACCAATTTCTCTCCCTTCCTCCCTCTCCACCTCCACCCCCCCACTGAGAATGCAAGCAATTCCATATAGGTTATACATGTGTAGTCATGCAACACATTTTCACAACAGTCATTCTGTAAAAGAAAACAGACAAAAAAACCTCAAGAAAAATAAAGGCAGTTAAAAAGTATGCTTCAATTTGTATGCAGATACTATCAGTTCTTTCTTTGGGGATGGATAGCATTTTTCATCATAAATCCTTCAGCTTGGATCATTGTATTGTTGAGAATAATGAAGTCATTGACAGCTGATCTTCTTACAATATCACTGTTAGTTTGTATGCAGTACATTTCAATTTGCATCAGTTCATTCAAGTCTTTTCAGGTTTTTCTGAGACCTCCTCCTCCTCATTTCTTATTGTACAATATTATTCAATCATGATCACATGCCACAACTTGTTCAGCCATTCCCCAGTTGATGGGCGTCCTTTCAATTTCTAATTCTAAAGAGAAGCTTTAAATGTTTTTATACATATAGCTCTTTTTCCTTTTTGTTTTTTATCTCTTTTGGGATACAATTCTAGTAGTGATATTGCTAGGTAAGGAATGCATAGTTTTATGACCCTTTGGGCATAGTTTGAAAGTTTTCTACAGAATGATTGAATCAGTACACAATTCCAACACTGCACTAATGTCTTTTCCCCCCACATCCTCTCCAACATTTGTCATTTACCTTTTCTGTTCTATTAGCAAATCTACTAGGTACAAGGTAGTACCTCAGAATTCTTTTAAATTCCATTTATCGAATCAATAGTGTTTTAGAGTACATTTTCATGTGGATGTAGATAACTTTTATTATTTCATCTGAAAACTGATCATATCTTTTGTACATTTGCCAATTGGGGAATGACTCTTATTTTTATAAATCTGAGTCAGTTCTCCATATGTTTGAAAAAGATTAAGACAGAAATTGGAGATGCCATTGTATAGATAGCTGTCTCAAGAAGTTTTACCATGAAGGGAATAATAATGTTCTTTAATAGCTAGAAGGGAAGGATGGATGAAGTGAGGATTTTCTGAAGATAGAGACATAAGGTTATTTGTAAGTAGCAGAGAAGTAGTCAACAGATAAGGAGAGAGATGAAGAAGATGAAGAAAAATGGAGATGAAAGAGAAGGCAATCTTCTGAAGACAAGATAGAATAAGATCACTCATTCATGTAAAGGAGTTTGCCTGGGTAAGGAGAAGTGCCACCTTATCATATGAGATAGGAATAAAGGAGGAGGTAATGGAAAGAGGAATCTGGGATGAAGAAATGAGAAGAGGGACTTTACAAAAACCTCAAATCTTTTTTTAAAGTAAAATATGAAGCAAGGTTCTTAGCTGAGATGGAGAGGGAGAGAGAGCCATCAGAGGTTTGAGGAGGGCTGAGTGGATTTAGAAAAGCCATAATAGTGAGTGGGATAGTTTATTATTTAGGAATTTATAAAAGAATTGCCTTGCTGCAGTGAAGGTATAATAGCAAGCAAAGAAGTAGCTGACCCCTTGTTTCAGCTGTTTAATTATTTAGCACCTTGTTTCAGTTTCAAGTTTCTTTTGAACCTTGCCCATGATTGCATCAAGTCTGTTGAGAAATGGAACTTGTGAACCCCTCAACTTGTGAACCATAGAACTTGTGAACTCCTTTTGCTGATGCAACAGGAAAGGGATGAGCTAATGACCATATATAAGGAGAAGCCCAAGCTTGGAGAGAGCAGAACTGAGAATAGAACTTGTGGCAGAACTGAGAAGAATTGAGAAGAAAACTTTTGTGGTGACAGAGTTGAGGAGAAAACTTGTGGTATCCCAGCACTCTATGTTTGTCTGTTCTGTCTGTGTTGGTTTTTGTTTGTGATATTTTATACAGAAGCCCTGGGACCTTATTGGAAGCCCTGAAAGAGGATTTTCTGGTTGTCTGTTTACAGAAGTCCTAGAGGAGGGTTTTAGAGGTCCTGGGACTTTACTGATGATTTGTGTTGACCTCTTAGACCTTGTTTGTAGAACTGTGTTGATTTCTATGTTGATGATTTGTCTTGACCTCTGGGACCTTGTTTGGGGGTCTTTATTCCGTTCACAGGAAGATAGTGAATTGATGATGGTGCTGGCAATGTGGATGAATGTTGTTTTGGCTCTGTTAAGCTTTGTCTGTCCAGAAACAGCAAAATAGAGAGTTCAATATACTATGTAATCAGAAGGACTTGAGGTGGACTGGACACTGTGAGCTTCAATATGTAATGGGAACTGGATGAGAAACTAGACAAGGAGCTGGACAAGGAACTGAGAGCTTCCTGCCTTTGAATTCAGGTGACAGTTGGGTAGATTAGGGCAGGAACTGGGATCATGGAAGAGGAGTCTGAGAGCCAGCCTCGAGTCAAGATAAAAAGACCTCTTCTTGGGTACCTTATGATGACTGAGAAGATCATGATTTACTGTGACCTAGGGGTGGAGAACTTTGACTTTTGTACTTTGCGTCCCTTAAGGAGGCATGCTTCTTAAGGATGATTGAGTTAAGGACTTACTGAATGATATCTTTTGTTTAAAACTAGGTGACCACTTCACTGAAAATTATGTGGCCACTTTAGTGGTAACTTGTTATGTCATAATATTGTGAATGCTGTACTTTGATTCCTGTGAATGTTTTGCTTTAATTTACTGCTGAATAAATAGACAGTTCACTATACTATGTAATCAGAACCTTAAAGCTGTTCACAGCTGCAGTCCTCTGGAAAGCTGCTCATGCTTGGCTTTACAGAAGGTCCAGTGGAAATTATGTAATACAAAATTGTACTGGACAAAGTCATCCTGATTTTATCATTGTTTTTCTTCTGGATTCATTGAGTAGCATATGCTCAATTATCTAGGACACTGATTTATATACAGAGTTCATTCCTTCAGAATTCAAGATATAAAATAATACTGAATGTTTATCAACCACATCTACAAATAAATTTTTGGAATTAAGTTGAATATATGAAACTAGGGCAAAAGGTTTTTTTCTGGTTATTTTTAGAGGATAGAGTCTATGTAAAATTATGATTATAGAGGTAATTCTGGAAGTCAACATAGAAGAGTGCCCTTTGAGCATAGTTCCAGATTGCTCTCCAGATTGGTTGAAATAGTTCACAACTCCATCAACAATGCATTAGTGTTCCAATTTTTCCACATCCTCTCCAGTATTTGTCATTTTCCTATTTTGTCATCTTAGCCAAACTGATTGCTGAGATGTGGTACCTCAAAGTTGTTTTGATTTGCATTTCTCAAATCAATAGTGATTGAGCATTTTTTCATAAGCTTATAGATATCTTTAATTGTAGGTCTCAGTTCTTAATCTGTAAAATGAGTAGTTTGGCCTACATGACTTTAAGATCATTTTAGCTTTAAATTTCTGATCCTGTAATTACTTATGTTTTTTTTTTTAAGACTGGAAAGAATTTCTAATAAGTGTTATTATAATTAAGATTCATTATGTGCATTGAAGTACCTGATACTGTGCTGGGTGGGTGTTTCTCTGATTTCTATTCATTCTGATGGAGAAGAGTGACCCTATACTGAGAAATTTCATGGTGATCTCAATGTTTGATGTAGAATAATATGTTTATTTGTGTGAAGATGATAGAATGGAAAAGAAGTATTTTTTTCCCTAAATTTGTTAGACATTTTAGTCATATTAATTATTTGAGGAGTAAAAGCTGAAATAGTCAAGCTATTACTTGTGTGTAATTACTGGAAAAATGTTTGATATTGGGGTGTCCTCCTGAATGACATTTAAAATTGAGAATTGAATGATATTATGATATTCCATGATCACTCATCTTTAAATGCATTGATTTTACTAACATACATGAGGGTGGATTTTTTACTTAAACTCAGAATGCTCACCAGATGAGACTGAAATGTTTTATTACACATTGATAAGAGACTTCTAAATGAATCCACAGTATTCTTCATGTTTTAATGGATTTCTCTGTGACACTTTGTAACAAAATCTACAATTCCATTTTTATCTGTGTCTGGTAAATAGCACTTCTACTTCTCCAAAATTGCTTTTGTTGGAAAGAAGGTTAACAGTATCATGCTATCATCCCAAAATTTAATAGAACGTATTTATAAGCCAGGCTCTTACTTAAGAATCAAATTTGAATTAAATAAAACAAAACAAGAAGTGTAAAATACCAATATCATTTGTCAAAATTATCAGAATTTCAAGCAATTAGGACAGTTGGTTTCTGCCATAGGACTGGAATTCACCTATGTATTTTTTTTCTGCTAAATGTGGCAATGTCCTCCTCTATGACCTTCTGGAATATGGATTTTATTCATTTAGACTACTGTGACCTGTCTGAGCTTTGAGGACTATCAGATTTTTCCAGTGCTACATATTTTCTGGACTCAACTCACTTCTTCTCTGACCTGATGGCCCAATGAGACATAACAAGTAGTTAATATTTATATGGTTTCTAAGATTTGTAAGATGCTTTGCATATCTTAATTCATTTGATTTGTAAAATAACCCTGTGATGTATATACTATTATTATTTCATTTTTTCAGGTGGAGAAACTGAGGCACAAAATAGTTAAGTGACTTGCGTAGTCTTATACTTACAATAAGTGTCTGAAGAAGGATTTTAACAAAGGTCTTATTTATTTTAAACATTCTTTTCTTTTTAAATTTTTAGTTCCAAATTCTCTCCTTTCCTCTCTCACACTCCCCTGCCCACTAAGAAGGCAACCAATATGATATTAATAGTGTGTGTGAAATCATGCAAAACATGTTTATATTAGCTATATTGCAAAAAAAAATGAGAAAATTACACTTCAATTTGCATTCCATAGTTCATCAGTTCTTTCTCCAAAAGTGGATATATATATATATATATATATATATATGTATATATATATAAATATATATACATATATATATGTATATATGTATGTATATTTCATCTTGAGTCCTTTGGAATTGTCTTGGGTCATTGAAATGATCAGAATAGACAAGTATTTCACACTTCATCATCATTAAAACACCATTGTTGTGTACAATGATCTCTCAGTTCTTCTCACTTTTCTTTGCATCATTTCATATAGATCTTGCCTTATTTTCACCTGAAAACATCTCCTCATAAATTCTTATAGCACGATAATACTCTATAAAAATCAATCATATGCCTTTACTTGTTTAGCCATCCCACAATTGATGAGCATCACCTTGATTTTCAATTCTTTATCACCGCAAAAAAGAGCTGGTACAAATATTTTGGTCCCCATAGGCCCATTTTCTTTTTCTTGAACTGTTTGAGATATAGACCTAGTACTGGTATTTCTGGATCAAAGGGTAAACCAGTTTTATAGTCTTTTAGGCGTAGTTCCAAATTGTTCTCCAGAATGGTTGGATCAGTTCTCTACTCCACCAGCAATTCATTAGTGTACTTATTTTCCCTCATTCCCTTCAGTATTTGTCATCTCTTAGAGGTATGAGGAGGTACCTCAGCATTGTTTTAATTTTCATTTCACTAATTAATAATGATTTGGAGCATTTTTATATGACTTTTGATGACTTTGATTTCTTCTGAAAACTACCTGTTCACATCCTTTGACAATTTATCAACTGGGATAGGGCTCTTATTTTTTTAGAAATTTGACTCAATTTTCTATATATTTGAGAAATGAAATCTTTATCAGAGAAACTTACTGTATAAATACTTTTTTTGAGATTGATTCATTGTCTATGGTACCTTTTTAGCAAAATGTGGCCTTTTTGTTCTCTCTTTACTTAGGTCTATTTTTATTTTTGCTTTGTCTGAGATCATAAGTGCTTCTTCTGCCTTTTTGCTTCACCTGAAGCATATAAGATCCAGCTCCAACCCTTTATTTTAACTCTGCATGTGTCTTTCTCTTTCAATTGTATCTCTTTAAAACAACATATTGTTGAATTCTGGTTTCTAATATGTTCTACTATCTGCTTCTGTTTTATGATTACTAACTCTGTATTTCCTGCCATCTCATTTTCTTCTGTTTCTTTTCTCTTTTTATCCTGTCCCTCCTCAAAGATCTGTTTTACTTCTAACCACTTCCTCCCTTAATTTTGTCTCCCTTTTGTCACCCTTCTCCCTTTTCTCTTATCCTTTTCTTTCCTATTGGGCATGATAGATTTATATACACAATTGACTATGTATATATAGCCTTCTCTCTTTCAACTAATTCCAATAAGAAGGAGTTTAAAGCATTGCTCATCACCCCCTCCACTGCAAAAGCTCTTCTTTGCATGCTTCTTTTACATAACATAATTTTCCTCATTTTATCTCTCCCCTTCCTCTTCTCCTAGTACATTCCTCTTTCTCACTCTTTCATTTTTTGAGATTGTTCCAACATAACTGATTCACACCTATGCCCTCTGTCTATGTTAGCTCTTTTTTAACTGCTCCAATAATGATAAAGTTCTTAGTAGTTACATGAATCATCTTTCCATAAAGGAATATAAGCAGTTTAACCTTATTGAGTCCCTTATACCTTCTCATTCATGTTTACCTTTTTGTGCTTCTCTTCTGTCTCGTGTTTGAGTGTCTATTATATTTTTCTAATTGCTCTGGTCTTTTTATCAGGAATTATTGAGAGTCTTCTTTCTCATTAAATACCCATTTCCCTCCTCAAGAATTATACTTAGTTTTGCTGGATACATTATTTTTTTAAGCTTTTATTTAGTATTTTATTTTCTCCTATTTACATGTAAAACAAATTTTAACATTTGTTCTTAAAACTTTGAGTTCTAAATTCTCTCCCTTCCTGCCTTCCTAACCACCCCCCCCCCATTGAGAAGACAAACAATTTCATATAGGTTAGACATGTGTAGTCATGCAAAAAATATTCATAAGAGTCATTTTGTGAAAGAAAACACAAACAAGAAGAAAAACTCAAGAAAAATAAATAAAGTTTAAAAAGCATGCTTCAATCTGTATTCAGAAACCACCAGTTCTTTTTCTGTGAATGGATGGTATTTTCTATCATAAGTCCTTCAGAGTTGTCTTGGATCATTGTATTACTGCTAATAGTTAAGTCATTGACAGCTGATCATCTTACAATATTGCTGTTACTTTGTAGAAAGTACATTTCACTTTGCAACAGCTCATGTAAGAATTTTCAGGTTTTTCTGAGACATCCTGCTCATCATTTCTTATATTAGAATAGTATTCCATTATAATCACATGCCACAGCTTTTTCAGCCATTCCACAATTGATGGGCATCCCCACAATTTCTGATTCTTTACCTCCAGAAAAGAGCAGTTACAAATATTTTTGTACATATAACTCATTTTCCTTTTTTTTTTTTTTTAATCTCTTTTAGGATACAGACCTAGTAGTGGTATTACTAGGTCAAAGGGAATGCATGGTTTTATAGGCCTTTGGGTATAGTTCCAAATTACTCTACAGAATGGTTAAATTAATTCACAACTCCACCCACAATGCATTAGAGTCTCATTTTTCCCATGTTTCCACCAGCATTTGTCATGTACTTGTTCTGTCCTATTAGCCAGTCTAATAGGTATGAGGTAGTACCTCAGAATTGTTTTAACTTCCATTTCTTCAATCAGTAGTGAGTTAGAGTATTTTATTATATGGCTATATAGATAGCTTTGATTATTTCATCTGAAAATTGATCATAACTTTTCGTCATTTATCAATTGGGGAATAGCTCTTACTTTTATAAATTTTACTCAGTTTTCCATATGTTTGAGAGATGTGGCCTTTATCAGGGAAATTTGCTTCACAATTACTATTTGCTAACTGTATTTCCCTCCATTCCATTCCCCCCATACTATCTCACATTTATTCTGTTTTCTCTCTCTTTTCATCCTGTCCCTTGGTCCTGGAACTATGATCAAGTCCCCTGTTCTACTGCTGCTACAAGGTCCATGGCTCTTCTTGGTCCTGGAATTGTGACTAGGGTCCTGATTCCTTGTGACCAACCACAGGCAGTCCTCTCCCTTTTGGAATTGTGACCCAGAACTGCAAATGGTCCACAAAGTGGTCAATCAGCCCCAGCTATGCCCAGTGTCAGCTGTGAGTCCTGTATAATCTCTTTCTGACACTCTTACTTTCTGTGGCGTGAGAGTTTCTAAAGTTTCTATTACTGAGGCCATATGTATGTGCTCTGGATAGGCCTATAACCCAATTTCTCAGACCTCTCCTTCAGGCCTCCTAAGTTTTCTTAGGTCAGAAAAATTTCTCCCAATTTTGTTGTCTGTCACTCCAAAATTTGGTTTGACATGTTATTTTAAAGTTGTTTGTAGGGGAATTTTGAGAGAGTGCAGTTGAGTTGCTGGCTATAATCTGCCATCTTGACACTGGAACAATCTCATTCTCCACTGCCTTCACTACCTGTATGTCATACATCATCTAACTTGTATAGTGGTGTCCTGGTCAATGTTTAGCAACCAGTTCTCCAAAAAAAAAGAAGAAAAGAAAAAAAAACAAAGCAAAAGAAAAAAATATATGCACAATACACTTTCAATTTAAAACTGCATTAACATTCTCTTCTTCACTTTCTTAAATCTAGACGATCAGCAAAACAATAAATTAACTCCTGGTTTATAGCATTTGTCAGTTTCTGAGGTATTACATTTAGTAATTGCCTCCAACCTACTGAATCTATTTTTAAAAAGTTGTGTTGATATATTTTGTTTTTCTATCCTACTCCAAGAAGTCTTTTATAACAAAGTTAAAGAATTAATGGAGACAAACAGTATAATCAGCTCATCTGAAAGTACTTGTAACATTCCACATCTCTGCAGTCCCACTTCTCCATTTTTTAATAACAAACAACAACAAACAGAAATCTATTTTCTCTCCTTCCCGTTTCCCTTCCTCCAATGGAGGAAAAAAAAGAGGGAAAAACAAACAAACTAATTGCTTGTAACTATGCAAAGTCAAGCAAAGCAAACTCCTCCACTGGATGTGTATAAAAACATGTTTTTAGATACATTCACATGTTTTGCACACAAAGACCATACATATAAACATGTTTTTACATACATACAATTACTACTCTTTCAGCCTTGCACTGATTGAATATTAGATATTCTACATTTCACCCTTTTCTCAGGGTTCTCCAATAACCTTAAGGGTGTTTGGGGAATCTTATCTCTTAGCTATTGGCTCCAGATCCAAACTATGGTATTCCTTCAATTTTAGGTGTCCCTTGCACACTAGTTCCATTTAACTACTATAAATGTATAACAAGAACAAGTTTAAAACACCTCTTCCCAATAGTTGGGGAAGGGGCTTAATTTGTTCTTGCAGTACATCATACTACAGGCAAGAGATTAAGTCCATAGGTTAGCTCAGTTCCTATATTATGTAGTCTCAATAAGTTTCAAGTCCCAGGTACCCTTGTTGTCATGTTCTGGGACCCCTGGATTCTCAGGATCTCTCAGTTGAACTGTTTGCAACATCATGGCCACTATAGCTTGAGCTCCTGCATCCAATGGGGATGTCAAGTCTTGAACTGAAAATAACAAAGCAGACAAAAGCAAATCACCAAGGCCATTTCTTAGAGTCACAGGACAAAAGCAGTGAAGAAGGGAAAATATCTCTTCCTCTCTCATCAGTTCAGTTCATGGTACCCTCTGTGTGGGTAAACAGAATCTTCACTCTTTCTGGACTAATGCAGGAAAAAGAGTATGACTTAACTCAGTCTTGTCATTTTAAAGATACAACCTGTTCCAGCTATGGAAAGAGTCTCTTTCCACCGATATGATGGTGAATGTAGGATGTCTTTCAACCAGAAGCAGAGTGCCTCAGTGTTAGGTACAAGTAAAGCACCCCCAATATCTTTCACTTTTGTACCCCAAATCTATCACCTCTCTGTCAAAAGTTGGATAGTTTGTTTCATCATCTATCTTCTGGCATCATGAATGGTGTTTTTATTGATCATATTTCTCGTCTCTTTCGAAGTATTATTATTATTACTGTATAAATTGTTCTCCTTGTTCTGCTTACTTCATTCTTCATAAATTTATAAATGCCTTCTAAATGACCTTGTAAGAATCACAGTACTGGTTTCTCTTAGCCAGATCTGCTCTAGTACCAGTACTTGAGGTGAGAAAAGTTCTGTGTTTGCTTATTTTGTAGATCTGAGTTTGCAAGTCCTACAAAGTCAGTCTTTCTTCATGCTACACAAGGACACAAAGTACCTCTAAACTACAGTAACAGAGAGTTTAACTTAGTCTAGGTCAAGTTCTCATCAGTGGCTACTACCTCTTGTATGACAGAGTAGAAAAAACCCAAAAGGATTTGGAGAGGATCTGGCTTTGAAGTTCTGGCTTGGTCATTTATTGTATTGTGACATTAGGCAAGTGACTAATCCCCTTGAGTCTCATCTATAAAACAGGGATGACAAAATGTGTAATACCTGCTTCACGGTTGTGAAGAATGTGATCCGTAAATTTTAGAATATTGTATCAGTGTGAGCTATAATTCTTACTGCAATTTCAACAACTCAGAGTATTCCCCCAACTGCTAGCAGAAAGCCTCACATCATTAGAGGTGCTTCCCCCAACCACCAAAGCCACATTCTTGCCCTGAGTGGTACCCGCTTTCTTAGGAACATAGAAACAAATCACAGCACCCTTGTGCCAGTTTCAGGGATTCAGACCCAGAGGAAGACATACAAATGCTCATGATTCACACAGGCCTCTTCTCCACTTACACAGTCAACACTCTGGTACAAACTCTCCTGTCTGGACAAATATTCCATTCTCAATTAATCATTAACATCGGCTCCTATTTATCAAACACAAAGCTACCATAGTCATTTGCTATGGTATATTGTATATCTTCCCTATTCCATTGATCCATTATTCTATTTCTTAATCAGATTGTTTTTATAATTACCATCTTATATAAGTTTAAGATCTGACTCTGCTAGACCTCCTCTCCTTCCTTTACATTTTTTCTCATTAATTCTTTTGGTATTTTTTTACCCTTTTTTTTCCCAAAGAAATTTTATTATTTTTCTAGCTCAGCAAAATAATTCTGGGTATTTTAATTGGGATGACACCAAATATGTTAGGTAGAAATAGGTAGATTAATTTAGATAGAGTTATCATTTTTATTATACTGGCCTGGCCTACCCATGAACAACTAATATTTCCCCCATTATTTACGTCTTTTTGCACAAAAAAGCATTTTATAATCATATCCATATGGTTCCTGAGTTTGTTTCGATTGATATATTCCCAGGTATTTTATATTGGTCATGTTATTTTAAATGAACTATCTTTTACCATCTCTTCTTGCAGGGCTTTTTTTGTGATATATACCATTTCATGCCTATCCCATTGGCTAATATGACAGAAAGAGCAAAAGATAAATGTTGGATGAGATGTGGAAAAACTGAATTGATTCATCCATTTTGGAGAGCAATCTGAATTATGCCCGGAGTTATAAAACTGCACATACCTTTTGACTCAGCAGTACAACTATTAGGTCTGTTTCCCAAGGTGATCAAGGGGAAAAGGAAAAGAATCTATATATTCTAACATATTTATAGAGGCTCTCATTGTGGTGGCAACGAACTAGAAATTGAAGAAATGCCCATCAGCTGGGGAATGACTGAATAAGTTGTGGCATATAATTGTGATGGAATATTACCATCTTATAAGAAATGATAAGTAGTTTGATTTTAGGAAAACATAGAAAGACTTGCATGAAATAATGAAGATTGAAATGAGAATCAAGAGAATGTTACATACAGTGACAGTAATAACATTCAAAAAATAAATGTGAATGATTAAACTATTCTGAATTATATGAATATTTAAATCAACTAAAAGGACATATGAAGGAAGATGCTCTCTACCTCCAGAGAAAGACCTATATAATTGCATTGTTTCACATACATATATATGCCAAATGTTGGTCACACACACACACACACACACACACACACACAGTCCCTACTTACTATGTGCTAGGCACTATGCTAAGTGCTGGGGTTACAAAAAAATCAAAAGATAGAGATAGTTCTTGCCCTCAAGGAGCTTATAATTTAATGGGTTTATAACATGTAAACAAATACATACAAAGCAAGCTACGTACAGGATAAATAGGGAATAATTAACAGAGGGAAGGCACTAGAATTAAGAGGGACTGGGGAAGGCTTTCAGTAAAAGAAGGGGTCTTATCCGAAGTTAGATAGGTCAGTAGATGGAGGAGGGAGAGTATAGCAAGAATGGAGGATAGCCAGAGAAAATGCCAGGCCCTGAGAGAAAGATGGATTGTCTTGTTGATGGAACAATTAGAAGGTCAGTGTCACTAGATTCAAGAGTATGTGTGGGATAGTAAGTCATAAGAAAACTGGAAATATAAGAGAGGGATAAGTTATACAGGACTTTGAATGCTAAATAGAGCATTTTGTATTTGATCCTGAAGGCAACAGGAAACCATTGGAATTTGTTAGGAACTGCTGTTTAGGAAAATCTGTTTAGTGGTTGAATGGAAGATGAACTGGAAAGGGGAGAGACTTGGGGCCGGCAGACTCACCAGCAGCTACTGCAATTATCCAGAAGTCAGGTGATGAATGCCTGCTCTAGAGTGGTGGTGTTATGAGAGGAGAGAAGTGAATGATGTTGCAAAAGTGAAATCCACAGATCTTGGCAACAGATTGAATATGCCAGATGAGAAATAGTGAGGAATCTAGGATAACTCCTTGGTTGCGTGTCTGAGGGACTAAGAGGACAGGGTTGCCTTCTACACCTACAGTAAAAGGTAAGGTAGGAGAGGGAGAGGTTTTAGGGGGATATTGAGTTCTGGTTTGGTCACGTTAGGTTTAAGATGTCTACTGAAAATTCAGTTTGAAGTGTCTGACAGGCAGATGGAGATGTGACATTGGAGGTCAGCAGAGTGCTTTAGGTAGGATAGGTAGATTTGAGAGTCTTTGAGAAGAGAAGGGGCCCAAGGCAGAAGTCCAAGGACCTCTTACACTTAAAAGGCCACAATGTGGAAGAATCCAGGAATGGAGATCCAAGAATTCCTTTTAATTAGTTCCCTCTGCCCTCCTTGAGTATATCCTCCTAACAGCTGTCAAAGGGATTTTCCTAGAATACAGGTGTCTGCTTTGCCCTGTCCTCAATAAACTTCATCTTCAGATCAAGGGAAGGGCAAGGAAATAGGCATTTTATGTAAAATCTACTACATGTCAGGTCCTGTGCTAAGTGCTTTACAAATGTTATCTCATTTGATCCTCTATACACCTCTGTGAAGGAAGTGCTATTATTATCTTCACTTTACAGCTGAGGAAACTGAGGCAAATATAGGTAAAGTGACTCCCTCAGGGTCACACAATAAGTTAGTATCTGAGACCAGTCTATCACCTTCTTGACTCCAGGCCCAGCATGCTATGAATTATGCTACCTAGCTGCTCATCACATATAAAATCATCTGGTCTTTAACACCCCCACCCCCCAATCTTGTTCCTTTGTATTTTTCCAGCATCCTCCTCTTTAATTCCCTTCACCTGCTTTATGGCTCAGTGATAGATATTTACCGCCTTCTTTTTCCTCACACCAAACACTCTGTACCTTTTCACAGCTATCTCTCGCATCTGTAATGTTTTCCTTCCTGGTTTTCCTGACTTTTTCCAGGTTTAATTCAAATCTATAGGAAGTAATTTCCTGTCCCTTTCACTGCTAATGGCTCTGAGATTATCTTGTATTTGCTCTGTGTGTGTGTGTGTATGTGTGTGTGTACACACATAAATACATATGCACATATTTAAATATCTATATTTTGTATGTACACAATTGTCCGCATGTTGCATTTTTACCTTAGACTGTGAGCTCCTTGAAGGCAGGGATAGCATTTTTACCTTCATTTGTATTCTTAGTGTTTAGAATAATTCTTGTCACATTTTAAGCACTTAATACATACTTCCTGACAACTTGATAAAGAGCCATTAAAGGAAGGTATTGCAGGTATTGTCTGGATAGAACTCCATAAATTTAAAGGCCTTGCATGAGAGGCCCAGCTTCAGAATCTGTTTTCCTTAATCAATTACTTTCCATAGTAACCAGCTAGTGAACAGAGTGCTGGGCTCAGAATCAGGAAGACATGAATTCAAATTTGACCTCAGATACTTACCAGCTGTGTGACCCTGGGCAAGTCACATAACCCTGTTTACCTCAGTTTCTTACCTGTAAAACGAGCTGGAAAACACAATGACAAACCACTCCAGTTTTTTTGCCAAGAAAATCCCAGATGGGGTTGAAAAGAGATGGACAGAATTGAGGTGACTAAACAGCTGAAAATCCATAGCAATAAAGTACCATCAAAATCAGAGCTGTCATTGCATTACATTGACTCTCTGCTTCTAACAGGGGAGGGCAGCTGATAAAAATGCAATCTTAGCTGTTCTACAAGGGCAGTGATTCTGTCCACTAGTGATGTCCCTGAACTTCTACCACATATAGGTCTAGAAGCTGTGACAGTTGGTTTAATTGAAAGTGGCTATTTGGGCACATAATTTCAGGCAAACTGCTATATTTATATCCTACTTTACACCTGTGATTGAACTCCAAGGTGTTTCTACTATGTATGTGTCTTTGTCATCAGCTGGGCAAAACTAAATGCCTTGATACAAAGGTGATATGTCTGAAACTTGAGATGCAACCATGAGGTCGACAATGGTGCCTTGGATTAGATATTGGTTTAGCAGTTAAATTTTTTCTCCCCAAATATATTGTTATATAATTCATTAAATATTTCTCAATTACACATAAAATTTTTTAAAATGTTCTTTTATAAAATGTTGAGTTCTACATTATCTCCCTCTTTTTCTCTCTTCTCCCCTCCTTGAGAAAGCAAGCAATTTGATATAGATTATACATGCGAAGCAATGCAGAACATATTTCCATATTATAATATTACAAAATAATTTTTAAAAAAGGTCAAAGAACCCCCAAGAAAAATAAAGAAAGTAAAAAAGTATACTTCAATCTTCAGACTCCACCAGTTCTTTTTCTAGAGATGGATAGCATTTTTCATTATAAATCCTTCAGACTGCTGTGGATCAGTATATTGATCAGAAAAGCTAAATCATTCAAAGTTGATCATCCTAAAATATTGCTGTTATTGTGTCCAATATTTCCCTGGTTCTGCTCACTTCACTTTGCATCAGTCCATAAGTGTTCAGGTTTTTCTGAAACCATATTGCTTGTCATTTCTTATAACAGCCATTCCCCAATCGATAGGCATCCCCTCAATTTCCAATTCTTTGCAAGTGCAAAAAGAGATGTTATAAATATTTTGTATGTATAGCTTGTTTTTCTTTATCTTTGTTCTCTTTGGGATACAGACCTTATTGGGATATTTGCAGGTCAAAGTGTATGCACAGTTTCGTAATCATTTGGGTATAGTTCCAAATTGCTCTCCAGAATAGTAGAATCATGTCACAACTCTACCAACAGTGCATAAATGTACCAATTTTTCCACATCCCCTCCAACAACTGTTGTTTTCCATTTCTGTCATATTAACCAATTTGATAGACATGAAGTAGAATCTCAGAGTTGTTTTAATTTTTATTCCTCTAAGAAATAGTGAGTGAGAGAACTTTTCATATGACTTTAAATAGCTTTGATTTCTTCCTCTTAAAACTAACTGTTCATATCCTTTGATGATTTATCAAATGGAGAATGACTGGTATTCTTATAAATTTGATTTGGTTTTCTATATATTTGAGAAATGAGGCCTTTATCAGAGAAACTTGCTGTAAAAAATATTTTTCCAGTTTACTGTTTTCCCTCTAATGTTACCTGCATCGGTTTTGTTTGTGTAAAACCTTTTTAATTTAATGTTATCAAAATTATCCACTTCACAACCCATATTGCTCTCTATTTCTTCTTAGTTCATAAATTCTTCACTTATACACACATAATCAAATAGTGAGTACCAAATGTTTTCAGAGAGTGAGTTCTTGTCCCCCAAATTTGGATCTTTGGGTTTATCAAACATTGGATTATTATGGTAATTTACTACTCTGAATTGTATACTTAAACTATTCCACTGATTCACCACTTTATTTCTTGGCCAGTATCATATTATTTAGATAATTACTACTTTGTAATACAGTTTGAGATCTGGTATGGCTAGGGCATGTTCTTTCACAATGTTTTTTTCATTGATTGCCTTGATATTCTTGATATTTTGTTCTTCAAGATAGAACTTTGTTATTATTTTTTCTAGCTCTGTACAATAATTTTTTGGTATTTTGGTTGATATGGAACTAAGTAAATTAATTTAGGCAGAACTGTAATTTTTGTTTTGTTTGGTCTAATCATGAGTAATTAATATTTCTCCACTTGTTTAAATCTGTCTTTATTTGTGCAAACAATGTTTTGTAATTGCATTCATATGGTTCCTGGTATTTTATTTTGATATTTTATATTGTTAGCCATTAATTTAAATGGAATTTTCTTTCTATGTCTTCCTACTGGACTTTGTTGGTAATATGTAAAAATGCTGATGAGTCATTTGGATTTACTTTATTTCCTTCAATTCTGCTAAGTTGTTCAATCAGATTTATTTTGGATTCTCCAAATGGGCCATCATGTCAGCTTCAGAAAGCAATAGTTTAGTCTTTCATTGTCTTTTCTAATTATTTCAATTTATTTTTCTTCTCTTGGTGCAATAGCTTGCATTTCTAGTACAATATTGAATAATAACGATGATAATGGGTATTCTTGCTTCACCTGTGATCTCATTTGAAAGATTTCTAACTCATTCATGTTACAGATAATGTTTACTGATGGTTTTAGAGAGATACTGTTTATAATTTTAAAGGAAAACTCAATTTCATATGTTTTCTAGTGTTTTTTAATAAGAATGAGTATTGTATTTTCTTAAAATTTTTTTTTGCCTCAATTGAGAAAATCATGTGATTTCTGGTGATTTTGTTATTAATATGGTCAATTATTCTGTTAGCTTTCCTAATACTGACCTGGTCCTGCATTTCTGGTATAAATCCAACCTGGTCATAGTAAATGGTCTTGGTGACATATTGCTGGAATCTCCTTCTAGTATTTTATTTAAATTTTTGCACCATTCTTTATTTGAGAAATTGGTCTATAGTTTTCTTTATCTGTTTTTGCTCTTTTTCGGTGTCAGTATCAGCACCACATTTTCATCATAGAGTGAATTTTGTAGAGTTTCTTCCTTGTCTGTTTTCCCCAAATAATTCTTATAGTATTGGAATTAATTGTTATTTAAATGTTTGATAGAGTTTGCTTGTGAATCCATCTGGTCCTGGTAATTGTTTTTTTCCTTAGTGAGTACATTGATGTCTTATTCAATTTCTTTTTCTAAGATGAGGTTTAGTATTACATTTCTTTTTCTGTTAATCTGGGCAGTTTACATTTTTTTGTAAATATTCATCTATTTTACTTAGATTGTCAAATTTGTTTGCATATGATTAGCTCAAAGAGCTCCTAATAATAGCTTTTATTTCCTCTTCATTAGTGGGGGATTCACTTTTTAAAATTTTAATACCAGAAATTTAGTTTTCTTCTTTCTTTTTTAAAAAAAAAATTAACTAGTGGTTTGTCTATTTTATGGTTTTCTTTATTTTTTAGTTCAATGTGTTTTTGATTTTCAATTTAATTAATCTCTCCTTTGATTTTCAGAATTTCCAATTTGGTGTTTAATTGACAATTTAATTTGTTGTTTTTGTAGTTTGTTTAGTTGCATGTCCAATTCACTGATCTGCTCTCTCTGTTTTACTGATGTAAGATATCAGCTATAAAATTTCCTTTAACTACTGCTTTGACTACATCCTATAAATTTTTGCATGAAGTCTCATTGTTGTCATTCTCTTTGTTTCTCATTGTTTCTATGATTTGTTCTTTAACTTATTTATTCTGTAGAGTTAGATTATTTAGCTTCCAATTAATTTTAATCTGTCTTTTCAAGGCCCTTTATTGAATGTAATTTTTATTTGGCTATTATCTGAAAAGGAGGAATTAAATAGTTACCTTTTCCACATTTTGTTGTTAGGCTTTTATACGCTAATACATGGTCAATTTCTGTGTAGGTGCCATATACCACTAAAAAAAGGTATATTCTTTTCTATTGTCATTCAGTTTTTTCCAATGGCCTATCATATTTAACTTTTCTAAAATTCTATTCATGTTCTTTATTCTTCCTCATTTGATTTTGGTTAGATTTGTCTCGCTCTGACAGGGAGCAGTTGAAGTCCCCCACTATTATAGTTTACTGTCTGTTTCTTTCTATAAGTCATTTACTGTTTCCTTTGAGATTTTGATATCCCTTTTGTTGCATATATGTTTAATATCAATATAACTTCATTGTCTGTCAAATCTTTTTAACAAAATGTAGTTTCCCTCCTTGTCTCTTTTATCTAGGTCTATTTTTGCTACTGTTTTGTCTGAGATCATGAGACCCTGCTTCTTTTTTTTTTTTCACTTCAGCTGAGGCATAAAAAATTCTGCTCCATTATTGTATTTTTACTCTGTGTGTCTCCATGTTCCAAGAGTTATTTTTTTTTAATAACATATTGTAGGATTTGGCTTTTAATCTATTCTGCTATCTACTTCTGTTTTATGGGTAAGTTCTGTCCATTCACATTCATAATTATGATTACAAATTATGTATTTCCCTCCATTCTATTTTCCCTTGTTTATCTTTCTCTCTGTCTCTGTGTGTGTTTGTGTGTGTCTCTCTCTTTAACCTGCCCCTCCTCAAAAAGTCTGTTTTGCTTCTGCCTGTTACCTTCCTTAATCTACCCTTGATTTTTTTTTTCAACAACCTCCTTTTATCTCCTTCCCCTTCTACTTTCATTTAGGGTAAGAAAAATTTTTAGATCCAAGTGCATGTGTATATTCACTTTGAGCCTATTCTGATAATGTTCAAGCATTGTCCACCACTCCTCCAATTTTCCCCTCCACTGTTAGTTCTTTTTTTACCTCTTTTATGTGGATAATGTCTTCCATTCTTCCTTTCCTTTCCCCCTTCCCAGTGAATACCTCTTCTTAATTACTTAATTTTTTTTTAAGACATCCCATCACAGTCAACTTACTCTCATGTCCTCTATGTATAGTCTTAACTGCCCTAATAATGATAAATTTCTTGGGAGCTATAAGTAGCATCATCCCATTTGGGAATGCAAACAGTTTAAGCCCTTGCAATTTTTCTTTTCTGTTTACCTTTTTTTTGTGGTTCTCTTTGAGACTTATATTTGAAAGTCAAATTTTCTATTCAGCACTGGTCTTCTCATCAGAAACACTTACAGTGCCTTACTCAGTGTTGCTGGGTAGGTTATTTTTGGTGCTAATCCTAGCTTCTTTGCCTTTCAAAACATCATATGCCAGACTCTTCTAATTCTTTAATATGGAAACTGCTAAGTCTTGTGTGATCCTGACTGTGAGTCCATGATATATGAATTATTTCTTTCTGGCTGCATACAATATTTTCTCCTTGACCTGGGAGCTCTTGAATTTATAATATTCCTGAGATTTTTCATTTAGCTTTCAGGTTGTCAGTGGATTCTTTCAAATTCTGTTGTTGACTCCCTTTTCCTTATTTTCTTGCATTGCTCTGATTTCTTTTCCCAATTTTTTTTCTCTATCTCTCTTATTTGATTTTGAAAATCCGCCCCCTCCCCCCATCCTTTGTCTCTTCTAGGACTTCTTAGTGTGCTTGTGTCCAGTTGACATTTTTAGATGTTTTGATGGCAGCTGTTTCGGCATAATTTCCTTCTTCCAATTTGTTTCTTGATCTTTTCTGTCACCATAACAACTTGTTAAGGTCAGGTTATTTTTTGTTGTTTGCTCATTTTTCCAGTTTATTTTTCAACTTTTAACTTTATGTTAAAGTTGGACTATGCTTCTAGGGTGGAAGGGGAACTGTCTCAACTTTCAGGATTTTTGTGTTGCTCTTTTCAGAGTCAGGTCTAAAAGTCAGTAAGTTTTCATTGCTTTCAATTTGGTATGATCTAAGGAAAGATGTTATCATTGTTTTCTTGGCCTGCAATCTGTTCTTTACCCAGGAAGGGAGCTTACTCTCCTGTAGCTGCATGTGCTAGTGTTCTCTTGGCCCTGGAAATTTGACCAGTTTCCCTTCTCTCCTGCAGGCACCAACCTAAATGCTCTTTTATTCTGTGGAACTGTGACCATGGTCCTTACTCTCTTGTGAACTCCTGGAATGTTGACCAGACTCCTACTCTTTTCAGCCACAAGTGCTAGTAAACCCCTTTACCCTGTAACTCTGACCCTGAAGCTCCATATGGACAATGCAACAGAGTCCTCAACCCCGAACCAGTAATGGATTTCTTATAATCTCTTTCTCACCAGTTGTCTGACCCCATTACCATTTGTGTGCTGAGACCTCCCAAAGCTTTTTCCTCTGCTGTTGTAGCCTACACTAAGTCCTGCTACTGGCATTTTTGCAGCTTGGCCTGCACTACACTCTAGGCCCCAACCACCACCCTAGGGTGACAGACTTTTCCTGCCAACCACCTAAGTTGTCTTGCCCTGGAAAATTGTTTTACCCTGACTTTTTTTTTTTTTTTTTAGCTTTGATGTTCTGAAATTCAATATGAGTCATTATTTTAGAGTTGTTTGGAGGGGGATGTTGGAAGAGTTGGGGTCAGTTCCTGCCTCTACTCTGACATCATGGCACCACCCCCCTCTCCCTAACAATTAACTTTTTCCCAAGAATGAATAACAGTGGGGACCAATAGTGCATTAATTAGTTAATCACGTGTCTTTAAAAAGACAATTAAAAGCAGCATAAATTGTAATTAGTTTCTCTTTATAAGTGTTGCACATAATTTAAAATAGGATAAAATAAATACGAATACATAGATACAAGTTAAATGCCTTAATCATCAATCGATTCTTGTTAATCACTATTTAATCTAATTCTTTTTTTTCCCCTTTCTTAAAGGAGCTAAGTAGAAAATAACCTTTTCTCTCAGAGCCTTCTTCCTATTTGAGAAGTTCCAAGGGCAATACTCACTGCAATAATCCTTCATGCTTTGAAGGGCTTCATTCTTACAGTATCACAGTTTATTTCTTTCCCTCCCTTAGATGTCAGAGATCATAATTACATGTATAAGACACTTGCTTAACCAAAGAAAAGAAAAAACCCAAACTCCCAAACCCCAAACTTTACTTGTGCTGTTATCTCTGTCTGTGTCTCTGCAGTCCCAAGGACCTAATGTCCTTGCACTTTTCCACAGAGATCATGCTTAATGATTTGTTCGTTGATTGAATGGCCCATGTGACTTATTTATTCGTGATCTCTGATGACTTTTGACACTGTTGAACATTTTAACCTCTTAGACTCTCTCTCCTCCCTGAAGCTTTGTGGCATTGTACTCCTTATACTCTCTTGACCATTCTTTCTCAATCTTCTTTGTTAAATAAACATCCATGTACTGCCTCTTTGTGAGAATATACCTGGAATTCTGTTCTGGGACTTCTCTTCTCTCTCTACATCACTTAATGCACCCTCAGCAGTTTGCATGAGTTCAATTAGCATGTCTATGCAGATGATTCCTAAATTCAGAGATCATCTCTCTCCTAAAATGCAATCCTGTATTACCAACTGCCTACTAAGTATTTCCATCTGAATTTCCCATAGGCATCTGAAATATAGCATGTCCAAAAGGGAACTCATTTTCTTACACCAAAAACACCCCTTTTCCTAATCCATTATCTTTTGAGGGGAAACGCCATCCTTTTACCTCCTTAGGTTTGCAGTCTAAATGATCCTTGACTCTTCACTCTCCCTTGCTCCCTCCAGTATCTTTGTATCTATACCATTCTCTTCACTCACATACACATCACCCTTGTTAGTCCTTAATCACCTCTTGCTGGGTCCTCTGCAGTACATTCTTATTTGTCTCGCTCTCTCCAATCTCTCACCAGTGGTGGTAATCTATTCAATTCATCCTCCACTAGTGCTGTCAAATTTAAATAGACATCGATCCATGCCAGTCACATATTTGATCACAAATTAACATTTATCTTTTTTATTTGTTAAGCTTTTCTTTCTTGAGCTTTTTTTTTGTTAAACATTTCCCAATTATATATGAGGTATTAAGGGAGGATCAGCACCTATAATGGGAAGACTTTTTGAGCCCTTTTCAGGGTTCCTCATTCACTTTTGGTGTCCACCTGCCATCCAGTTCTCACCTGTGGCTTCCAAGAAGCTGTAGCATGTGCAGTGGCCATACCTCAATTAAATCATCTAGCCAGATAGGCTAACCCAGGTTGAGGGTAACTGACAGACCTTAAACCTGTCAGTGAGTTAGGACGATGTCTACCCTAATTATGTGAAGACTTCCAATGGCCATTAATAGGCAACTGAAACAGGTGCTGTGTTGTGCTTAGAGACTGATCTGACATCAATGCCTCCAAGGTCATCTATTGCATCCTGGGTCATCCTTAGCCATCCTGACTTTTTCTTGCTACTGGACTTCAATGACTATGGAAGAGAATGAAGCTGACAACTCTTTACAATTCTGTCTCACTTAAATCCAATTCCCACACAAGTCATCCTCCTGTGATATCATTGGTCTTCTTCAAAAACAAAGGACAAACAACAATATTTTGATTTTATTTAGACTGTGTGGGAAAATTTTGCAAGCCTCTTGTGCTCCTTAGAGTTTGAGTCTGACATCTCTGCACAAGTACAACACTGATATTTTAAAAACAGAGCAAGTTACTCACTAGTCCAAAAAAACCTTGGTTGTTCACTATCAACTCCAAAATAAATACAAACTCTTCTTGTATTTAAAACCCTTCACAATCTGGCTACAGCCTGTATTTCTAAGTTGACTACACATTAATCTCCTTCCATTCCATGTTTCTGCCAAACTGACGTACTTGCTCTTCTCTGCCTAGTTTGATCCACTAATATTAATTCACTCGCTTCTTCACCCTCAAAGGTGTCAGAGTGAGAGCAACTGATGCTTTCTCTCAAGATGAGGAACCACAGAATCACAAACAACTTGCATCAGTTGAACACAGTTGAGCAGGCCAGCCATTACCAAATACATATAATTTCCCAGGTCCTAAACTCCTACACTCTAATACCTTCTTTATATAAATTAAACCAGTCTTCTACTCTTACTGAAGAATATCTGACTATAGTTATCCTGTAGAAAAACTTAGAGGAAGCTAGATGACTCAGTGGATAGAACACTGGTCCTAGAGTCAGGAAGACCTAAGTTCAAATTTGGCCTCAGACATGTATGAGCTGTATGACCCTGGGCAAGTCACTTAAGTCCTGTTTGCCTTAATCTACTAGAGAAGTAAATGGCAAACCACTGAAGTGTTTTTTCCAGGAAAACTCCATAGACAGTATTGACATGCTATGTCCACAGAATCACAAAGGGTCAGACATGACTGAACAACAACAAGATTTATTTAGCCATGTTGCCCTTAGTTTAACATAACATCACATTCAAAATCACTACAAAGAACTGGAAGCTGCAGGGGTATTTGTCAGATGGAGAATAGATCAATCATTTATATTATATGAATATTATTCTATTGTGAGAAAAGATAGGAACGTTTTGAACAAGCTTAGCAAGAGTTGTAGTGAGCAGAGCCAGGACAAACATTTATAGAATAAAAACAATATTATTAACAAAAACAAATGTAAAATACTTAAAAACTTAGAACAATGAGATGAACAACCTAGTACAGAGTAGTGGTGATTAAATGTGCTGCTGATCTTCTGAGAAAGAGTCTATGGACTGAAGAAATAGAATGAGATGTGCATTGATAGATATAGTCAGATAATTAATGTGAAAATTCCATGTGCTTGACTATGAATATTTGTTGCATGGCTAGTGTTTCTTTTTTTCCTTTTAAAAATTTTTTCCTCAAATTCAGGGTGCAATGGGAGACAGAGGAAGACAAGGGCTAAGGGAGAGGGAGAAAGAGAAAGAGGGAGAGAGAGAGAGAGAGAGAGAAAGAGAGAGAGAGAGAGAGAGAAGAAGGAATAACAGAAGGAATCACTGACAAGTAGGACAGCTTTGGAAGCTACATATTGAATATATTTTATACTTGAAAAGAAAGCAAGTTCTGTAAAATAGAGATTCATAGTTAGGTGAACAACTCTCCCCATCTGTTTTGCTATGTATATGAAAATGTTCATTTTTTTGCTGTTAAGTTCAATACATATACAAAGTGCATGAAATGGCTCAGTCTATCAAAACACATTCAATACTTCTATAAGACACAATTACAGACACTCCTTTAAAAATGAATAACTTAAATAGCTAGATATTCAGGCTAGTTCATGCCCATAAAATAAAAAATGGTAACACTGCAGAAATTAATTTACAGATTTAGTACTATGCTGATTAAAGTAACAAAGTGATACTTTACAAAACTAGACAAAATAATAACAAAATTCATTAGGTGGAACAAAATATTGAGACTATCAAGAAAAATAACGGAAAAAATAAAGAGAAAGAGCTTATGAAATTTCTAGACCTCAAACAATATTATAAAGAAATATTGATGAAAATTATTTGGCACTGATGGAAAAATTAAAAAAAAGTTGATGAATGGGAAAAATAGAAAAAGAAGTATCAGAAATAATTGATCTCTGTAAATTAGTGCTCAATAAACCTTCAAATATAATTTACTTCGGAAAGAAATTCCTGTTTGAAAATAATTGCTAAGAAAACTGAAAAGCAGACCATGGGAAATTTAAATTACATTAGACCAATATCTTAAACCAAATGCCAAAAAATAAAAATGCAAAATATTAACTTCAGAGGAGTAGAGCATGTATTTGACTTATGACTTAATTGGCACAGGGGATTTTGAGGAGAGGAAGAAAGAGGAGGAAGGGAAGGAGGAGGAAAAAGTGGGGGAGGAGGAGAAGGAAGGAAGGAAGAAGAAATGCTATTGAAGGTCTGAAGAGAAAAACTTCATATTTTTGAAAGATCTGCTATTCTGAGAATCACCTATGAAGTCAAAAGATTATAGTGACCTGACATGATCTCTTCTGATTATCCACCTTTGTGTGCTTTTCTAATGAAGCACTGGTTCAAAATTTGATTGTTGTTGTTTTAACTTACAAATGCATTATTTTCAGAAAATAATGCATAGGTAGGATGCAATGTTGTATTTTTAAATTTGTGCTATAACTTTACTGTCATAACTATCATTCAAGAATGGAATTCCTCTAAGATGTGAGTGAGACACCCTTAAAATTTGGAGTTCTGGCATGTATCCTTCTAGTAATTTTAAATAGAACTCAATTCAGTATTATCTACCCATCCCAAAGGGGGATGACTAGAACAGTAACTTTTAGACTAGAACAGTAACTTTAAAAAATAATTAATTCATTTTTAGTTTTCAACATTCACTTTCATGAGATTTTGAGTCATACGTTTTCTCCCCCTCCCCTGCCCCCTGCCCAATATGACATGCAATCTGATATAAACTCTTCATATTTGTAATGGTTATGGGATTTGAATATCTTCCATGCCCCTTGAACTTGCTGATGTAGCAGGAAGGGGAGGCACAAGAGGAAACTGGAGGCAAGCAAGAGTCAGTGCGGTGACTGGAATCAGCAGCAGCAGTGCAAACTACTTTTTTTTTTTTTGAGTCAGCCAGAATTTCTGCTAAGGACTCCTGCTGAGGACTGCCAAGGGTGGGAACTGTGGGGGGCTGGAGCTTCTGGGAGCAAGCTGTGTGGATGCTGATCAGTAGCCATGAGTGAGGAGAGGATTATCTTTGCCTGAGGTAGCCTGTCCTGTTCTGAAAGCTTGAGAATGTGGGAGTTAGTTACATTAGCTACATGTGCCAACTTCATAACTACTGTGATGGCTTTGATTTTCTGATTTTGTGACTTAGGTTTCTGGTATTTGAATAAATGTTCTTGCTATATCTCCCATGTAGACAGCCTGTTACATTTTGTGGTTAATAACCATATCTGTATATTTATAGTTACTGTAGACATTGTGAATGCTGCATTGTTGATATAATATGATACCTATTTTCACATTAGTCATATTTTAAAGAAGAATTAGAACCAATAGGAGAAACCATGAGAAAGAACAAACAAAACAAAACAAAAAAGAGAGAGCAAATAGTATGCTTCAATCTGCATTCAGACTCTATAGCTCTTTTTCTGGAAGTAGATAGCATTTTCTTTCATGAGTCCTTTGTAGTTGTCCTGGATCCTTGAATTACTGAGAAGAGCTAAGTCTATCTATAGTTGATCATTGCACAATGTTGTTGCCACTGTGTACAATGTTCTCTTGTTTCTGTTCACTTCACTCAGCATCACTTCATTTAAGTCTTTCCAGGTTTTTCTGAAGTCCACCCGGTCATCATTTCTTATAGCACAATTGGTATTCCATTACATTTGTAAACCACAACTTGTTCAGTCATTCTCCAGCTGGTGGGCATCCCCTCAATTTCAAATTCTTGGCCACCACAAAAAGAGTTGCTTTAAATATTTTTTACATGTAAGTCTTTTTCACATTTTTGGTATCTCTTTTGGAGAAAGACCTAGAAGTGGTATCGCTGGATCACAAGGTATGCCTAGTTTTATAATCTTTTGCTCTCAATCACTCCACCAACAATGCATTAGTGTTCCAATTTTCCCATATCTTCTTCAACATTTGTCATTTTTCCTTTTTTGTCATGTTAGCCAAGTTGATAGCCATGAGGTGCTACCTCAGCTGTTCTTATTTGCATATTTCTAATCAACAGTGATTTAGATCATTTTTTCAAATGACTACGGATAGCTTTGCTTTCTTCATCTGAAAACTGCCTGTTTCTATCCTTGGACCATTTATCAATTGGGGAATGACTTGTATTCTTATAAATTTGACTCCATTTTCTATATATTTGAGAAATGAGACCTTTATCAAAAACACTGACTATAAAAATTGTTTCCCAGCTTTCTATTTTCCTTCTAATCTTCATTGCATTGACTTTTCAATTTAATGTAATCAAAATGATCCATTTTGCATTTCAAGATGTTCTCTATCTCTTGTTTGGTCATAAATTCTTCTCTTCTCCATATATCTGACAGGGAAATGATTCCTTACTCTCCTAATTTGCTTTTGGTATCACCTTTTATGTCTAACTCATGTACCCATTTTGACCTTATCTTTGTTTATGGTATAAGATGTTGGCCTATGCCTAGTTTCTGACCTACCGGTGCCTAGTTTTCCCAGCAGTTCTTCTCAAATAGTGAGTTCTTATCCCAGAAGTCAGTGTCTTTGGGTTTATCAAACAGTATATAACTGTAGTCATTGACTACTACATCTTGTGTACCTAACCTATTCCACTGATCTATCTCTCTATTTCTTAGCCAGTACTAAACAGCTTTGATGATGACTGCTTTATAATATAGTTTTAGACCTGGTATGGCTAGGCTACCTTCTTTTGCATTTTTTTTCATTAATTCCCTTTATGTTCTTGATCTTCTGTTCTTCTAGACTAGAATTTTGTTATCATTTTTTCTAATTCTATACAATATTTTTGATAGTTTAATTGATATGGCATTGAATAAGTAAATTTATTTAGGTAGAATTGTCATTTTTATTATATTAGTTCAGCCTACCCATGAGCAACTGAAATTTTTCCAGTTATTAAGATCTGACTTATGTGAATGAAGTGTTTCATAATTGTGTTCATATAGTAGAATAGTATCTTTTCTAGGCAGAAAATGGAGCATATGCCTTATCTAATTACATACTAGGCAAAGATTATGCTTGGTTTATAGATTAATGTATTATACAAGAATTAAACTAAATATAAAGTTATAAGACCATTTGGTATGAGTTATCCCCTTCTATCTCTATTAAAGTTGCTAATTTTTTAATGGTAGTCTACCAAGAAATAAATAACAACCTTAAACTGTTTCTGACCTTTAGGTTATAAGTATCTCTGAGATAAAAAAAACATTTCTTTGATCTTTGTAAAACTTTCCTAAGTTTGCTACAAGTAACTCCTAATAATCTGTGTATAATAGATTTTAAGTCCCATTTTAGTTTAGCACAGGATCTGGCACACGCGAGCTCTTTAATAAATGCTTAGTGACTGACTGTCTGATTGATGTCTCCCAGTCACGTAGTGTGTGTCAGGGTAAATTTCCCAGTCCATATTTTTGTGTTTGGTCAGGAAAAGAAAATCCATTTTACTATGGGAGCAAATAATTTAGCAAGCTGAACTTCATATAAAGAAAAATTAATAATGTCTAAAGCAAAGTGGAAGTCACTTCAATTGTCTATTGCTTTATATTATTATCATAATTATGCATTTGTCCAAATAATGTATCATATTTACATTTCTAACATATTTGAATGGCAAAAACATTCTATTGGACAAAGTAAAATGGTAAAAATGGTGAATGAATGAAATAATTGTGAATGACTTAAAAACAGAAAATGTGACAAACTTTTTTTTTTTGCTTTTTTTTTGGAGGGTAATTGGGGTTAAGTGACTTGCCCAAGGTCACACAGCTAGTTTTAGTGTTAAGTGTCTGAGGCCAGATTTGAACTCAGATACTCCTGACTCCAGAGCCGGTGCTCTATTTACTGTACCACCTAGCCACCCGCTGACAAACTTTTTAAAGTGCCTCCTATGTGCTAAGCCTTTGGAATGACTATTTTGGAGATGTAATGACAAAAATTTAAAAAGTGTAAAAGGAAACTTCTGACCTCTTTTGGAAGGACCCGACACAGATCAGTGTATATATCAAGTAATGTAAAGGAATTTTAGGTGGTAAAGTACACCAGCCACTCAAATATCAAGAATAATCTTATATATAGTAATATACTGTTTGATAAGCCCAAAGACACCAGTTTCTGGGATAAGAATTCACTATTTGACAAAAACTGCTGGGAAAATTGCAATATAGTATGGCAGAAACTGGGCATAGACCATCATCTAACGCCGTACACCAAAATCAAGTCTAAATGGGTGCATGATCTAGGTATAAAG
>CM053591.1:19576078-19591101 GCA_028646515.1 Pseudochirops corinnae | reverse complement strand
CATTCTGGAGAGCAATCTGGAACTATGCCCAAAGGGCTATAAATAATTGCATGCCCTTTGACCCAGCAATACCACTTTTGTGATTATATCCCAAAGAGATCACAGAAGTGGGAAAAGGACCCATATGTACAGGGATATTTATTGCTGCTCTCTTTGTGGTTGCAAAAAACTGGAAATATAGGGGATGCCCATCAATTGGGGAATGGCTGAATAAGCTATGGTATATGAATGTAATGGAATACTATTGTGCTATAAGAAATGGGAAGGAGATGGACTTCATAATTACCTTGAGAGGCTTATACAGACTGATGCTAAGTGAGAAGAGCAGAGCCAGGCAAAATCTGTACACAATCACAGACACATCGTACATATGATGACCAGCCTGGATAAACTGGACTCTTCTCAGCTACACACAGCTATAAGACAACTCCATAAGCCTCAGGATGGAAGGAGATATCTACATTCAGAGAAAGATCTAGAAAGAACAGAGTTCAAATGGAGCCTGAAGCAAAACACGCTATTGTTCTCTTTCATGTCTGGTTTTGCTTTTTTTTTTCTTTTCCCAGTGATCACTCATTCGTTACAACCCTTCTATATGGCCAAACTATTGCACAATGTGAAAGTATTTGCAGATCCTGTACATAATTGTACGCCACCTTGGGGTGGGGGGAAGGGAGGGGAGAAATTCTGAAACTCAAGTGAATGTGGAACTGAATCTTGTAAACTAAAAGTAAATAAACAAGTCATTTAAAAGAAAAAAAAAAGAAATGATCAAACTGGGATTAAATAATTCACTTTTCACTTCCTCTAGCATAGTGGTTCTCAACCTTCCTAATGCTGCGACCCTTTAATACTCATATGACGGTGGACCCACCTGGAGAGGGATAGAGGACCTGTGTCTCGGTTCCTAAGACCATTGGAAATATGTGTTTTCCGATGGTCTTAGGCAACCCTTGTGAAAGGGTCCTTCGACCTTCAAAGAGGTCACAACTCACAGGTTGAAAACCACTGCTCTAGCACATAGGGTGTTGGGCCTGGAGTCTGGAAGTACAGAATCAAAATTGAGTTTCAGATTCTTACTTAGCTGTGTGATTCTAGGCAAGTTATATAACCTGTTTACCTCAGTCTCCTCAGTTGTAAAATGAAGATCATAATACCACCTAACCCCCAGGGTCATAGTGAGGATCTCTTTAAATAACATTTGTGAACTCCTTACCAAGTCTTGGCCAGTAGATGGTACTTAATAAATCGTTTCCTTCCTTGCTTATGCCCCTTTACCGTGTTGTCTCCTTTCCTTTCCACTTCTGGTTGCTCTAATTCCTCCTAAGCAGTCATGAATCACATCAAATCTTACCCTCCACTTGTCAGAAATGCATATCCTCCTTACCTCTCCCTCTTAGAATCCTTACTTTCCTTAAAATTTAAGGAATAAAATCATCCAGCTACTGCAAATTAATTAAAGAAAATTCCTTGGAGGAGTAAATTTTATATGAATAATGAAGGATAAGGAGGGAGGAGGGCAACTAAAAGTAGAAAGGGAAGGGGAAAAATCTCCTGGACCAGGAAAGGAATATATACAACTGCATGGAGACAGGGAGCAGTGAGTTGTACAACACAGGGCAGCATGCAGTTTGGTTTGTCGCAAGTACAAGGAAATACAGAGAGAACAGAGAGAGATTATATTAAAGAGATACTGGATGAATAACCTCAAGTGCTAGAGAAGTCTAGATCTAATAATTTAATTTACAATTTGACAATTTGACTTTTAACTTAAAACTTTTAATGTTAAATATTTGTTTTAAGTGTTAACATTTTATTTAAGAGCTTTTAGTTTTTAATAATTCAAATGGATAACATTTCTATGACATGACATGCCAGGCACTTTACCACTATTATCTCATTTGGTCCTCACAACTACTCTAAGAGGTAGGTGCTATTATTATTCCCATTGTAGAGATGAGGAAACTGAGGCAAAGAGAGGTTAAGTGGTTTGCTCAAGGTCACACAGCTAGTAAGTATCTGATGTTAGATTTGAACTCAGCATCCTTTGACTCCAGACCCTGTGCTCTATCCATTGTACTATCCATCAGTCATGCTGGTTTGACAGATACTTAAGCTACAGCTTCCTTATAAAGAGCCCACAGAAGGAAGATCTTTTGTGGCCAGAGAAGTGGACAGGGTGGAAAGCAGGATCTTTTCTTTGTGGTTTATATTTGCAAATCAACAGAATAAATATTGACTCTGGTTGGGGTCACTTTTTCTTTTCTCTCTCCATTGCATTTAGTGACCAGGTCACCCAAGGCTGAGAGGACTGGGAAGGAGGAGGCTGTGCAGAGAAGTTTGAGCTGCTGGTTTTAAGCCCGTGAAAGCAGTCAGTGACGCCAGCTTGTCTTGTGCTTGTCCTTTTCTGCTCTGTCCCCTTCACAAGCTGCCGTTGCCTAGCTCTTGGGGGAATGACATCAAAGAGTCCCCAGGCTTCCCTTGGAAAGAAGCCTAGTTTCTATTAGCATATTCACTTCCATTGCCTTTGTAGCTTGGTGCTGATTCTTCCAAAAGCCAGCTGTCCTTCCCCTTCCCTGCCTAGCAGCAGCAGGTCTGCCTGGCCTGAGCTCCCCTTGGGACCTCTCCTTCCTTTGTCTCAGTGCTGCTCTACCCGCCCAGATTCCTTCAGCTATCTGTTGACCAGGTGTGGCAGTTTGGGCCAGTCTGTGTCCATTCCCTTCCATTCCCTTCAGGAATGCACTGTGATCTGCTTTCAACCAGCTGGAATTCCACTTTGATCTCTGGCAGAATCAAACTCCATCTTTCCCTGGGTGCTGAAATAGGGAGAAGAGAAGGACCCTCCTGGCAGAGGAGGTTTTATCATTATCTTCATTCAAGGGGAGTGACTTTTCTGATGCTGAGCTCCTTCACCTTTCTGCTCTCCAGGGCTCCTCCTGCCCCTGCCCAGAGTGGGGAGCACAAAGTGCACATTTCTCTGGGCATAAATCCTTTGAAGCTCAACTTTAGGGGACTTATTTTTTTTTAAGTTCTAGCTTCTGTGAAAGTTCTACTAAGGACCTTTATCCTCAGACTTGACCTCAGATTCTCCTTAAACCTCCATTGCCCCAACTCAGGAAGCAGCTATGTCTACTTGTAGTTAGAATCTTCCCTGAAAGCCCTTCACTTTGCTTCCTCCCTTCCCTTACCTGTATGTGGAAGGACAGACCCAACCAAAGGTGTAGTCCTAAAAACAAACAAATAAAAAAACAGCCTGTGAACTGCTGGAGACCAGGGATCCTGGATGCTGGTATTATCTTCAGTTCATACCCTGATTTCCCTTGAAAAGGGCTTTTTGTTTTTGTTTTTTTAGTTCTCTGTCAAGGCAGGACTGTACTTTCAGGATGGAGAGTGCTCTGTCCCAATTTTTAGGGGTTTTGTGCAACAGTTGTCAGAGCTATTTCTAGGAACCTGTAAATTTTCAGTTCTTCTAAGGTGGTGTGATCAAAGGAGAGTCGTTTACTCCTCTCCTTCTCTGTACTCTGCTCTCTGACAGACCACAAGCACTCTTTTCTCACTTGGAAATGTGAGGTATACTCCCTCTCCACAGCCACCATAAGCTCTGCCACACCAGTGTTTCTCTTCATCCCAGGACCACCACCCAAGACTGTGACCCAGATCCATGCATGGGTAAAACAAGTGAATTCTGCATCATCACCATCAAAGAGATCCCTGAAATTGCCCTCTGATCAGGAATGTGATCCCTCCACCATCTGTGGGCCTGTAGCTCTCTAATGGCAAGTAAAACAGGACTTTTTGTTGTTTTTCTGGATTGAGTTTTAGCTAGTCAAGTACCTTTGAGCCTCGCTTTTGATTGTATTAAGAGTCTTTGATTAGAAACAGTATACATTATATTTCCCTTAATAGGCATAAGAGAGTTTGAAGATCTTCCCTGGCCTTAATAGGTCTAAGGGAATTTGAAGATCTCCCTTGCCCTTAATAGGCTGAATGCAATAACAAGGGAGCCCATGGTGGGAGGAACTTACAAAAAGAGTGGAACAGGAAGGAACAAATAAGAGCATGATCAGAGCTGGGAGCAGGAAGAACTGAAAGAATATTTGTGATGTTGGTGCTCTGTCTGTTGATCTGTGTTACCTTCTCAGACAGAAGTACTGTATCTTGTTCTGTTTTGATTTCTCAGGCAGAAGCTGTATCCATTGTTTTGTACTGGTTTCTCAGACAGAAGGTGAATTGAGATGATAGTGCTGGTGATGTGTGTAAATATTGTTGTAGCCCAGTTAAGTTTTGTTTTCCTAGAAACAGAAACTGCAGAGAACTTGGAGTGGAGCATTCCCTGTGAGCTGAGATATGGAACAGAAGTAGAGAGCTGCCTATGTGTGAATCCAGGCAAGAGTTGTGAGCAGTCTGTCTGTGGAGGAGGAGCAATATGGTTTGGAAGTCAGCTTCTAGTTAAGATGAAAGAGGACTTTACTTGAATACTCTGTATTAACTGATGAGATTGTAACTTATTGTGGCATAGAGTGGATGGTGTTTGTACTATCTGCTACTTCTTAAGGATGATTGGAAGCCAGTCTCTAGTCAGGATAAAAGAGGACTTTACTTGGACACTTCGTATTGACTGAGGAGATTGTGACTTACTGTGACTTAGGGTAGATGGTGTTTGTGTTTTCTGCTACCCCTTAAAGATGACTATAAGACATACTGAATTATATGTTTTGTTTAAGACTATGTGGCCACCTTAGTAATAAATGGTTGTGTTGTTGTGAAAGTTATGCTTTAGTTTCTTTCATGCTAGGCTTTAGTTTATTGCTGAATAAATAGAGAGTTCATTATACTATGCAATTAGACTCTTAAAGTTATTTACAGCAGCAGTCCTCAGGAGAGATGCTCATGATTGGTTTTACAAGCTCTGCTGCTGCCACCCAAGATCTAGGACTGGAAGGCACTCTTTCACTCAGGTCTGACAGTTTCCCCACTAACCTTCTACCTTGTCTTTGGTTTTTGTGGGTTAAAAAGTCTGGAAACTGCCATAGTTGACAGTGATTCAGTCTGGCTTTGTTTTTTAAATAAGTCTTCAAAACTTTGGCATTGGATTAAATTACTGTTCCCACTGCTTAATCTCCACTGGTGTCTCTGAGAGAAGTTTCTGCTATGGAGCTGATTTTCTTAGTCATTGAAAGGGGCTGGTTCATTGTTGTTGTTGCTGTTCAGGTCTTCAGTTCTGTCTGTCTCTTTGTGACTGCAGAACATAGCAAGCCAGGCCCTTCTGTCTCCCACAATCTCCTGAAGTCTGTCCAAGTTTATATTCTTTACTTCCATGACACTATCTATCCAATTCACCCTTTGCTGTTCTTGTCTCCTTTTGCCTTTGATCTTTCCCAACACCTGGGGCTTTTCCAATGAGTCCTATCTTCTCATTATGTAGCCAAAAATATGTAAACTTCAGTTTCACTATTTGTCCTTCCAGTGAATTCCCTGAATTAATTTATTTAAATATTGACTGATTTGACTTCTTTGCTGTCCCAGGGACTCTCAAAAGTCTTTTCCAGCATCACAATTCAAAACTATTAATTTTGAGGCAATCAGCTTTCCCTGTAGTCCAAATCTCATAGCCATACATTGCTACTAGAAAAACAATAGCTTTGGCTATGATGGACCTTTGTTGGAGACTGGGACATAAACTGATCTTTTCCCATACAATAGACACTGTTGAGTTTTCCAAATTTGCTGACATATACAGTGGAGCACTTTAACAACGTCAGTTTTTAGAATTTTAAATAGCTCAGTTGGAATTCTGCCACCTCCACTAGCGTTGTTATTAACCGTGCTTCTTCAAATCCACTTGACTTCATTCTCCAGGATGTTAAGCTCTAGAACAGTAATTACACCAGTGTGATTATCAGTGATGTAAAGATTTTTTTTTTGTATAGTTCATTTATAGGGTCTGAGCTCCTTCAAAGAAATAAAGAGCAAATGAAGGACCTTTCAAGAAGACTATCCCTCTCTCTACTTCAGGAGATCCTCACTAGGGACATGAACCAAAATATTTTGTGTCTCAGATCATGGATCACTATTTATACCCTAGAATTCCAGAAGAATTCCCCCCCCACAAATTTCAAAAGTACGAGTTCATTGTATCTCTCCCTTTTTTTTCTGACTTCTTGACTCCTTTCTAATATTCAGACTCCAATTACCAAAATCATTTTTGCCGGGAGGTGTGACATATTGGACTTGCCCCCATATTTATCCTTGTGTTCTTCTATTGGCTTAACCAAATTTCTCCAAGTTGGCAGGGGGCATAATCTTAGAATTGACAAGTCATTCCTTGGTTTTGTTTCTTGGTTTTTGACCCCTTTGCCTTCTCTCACATAAGAGTCTTGCTTAAACTTCTACCAAATCTAGTTTTTGAGAAATATAGCTGGCTATATGAATTGTATTGCTCTTTTGTTTGGAGTGTGTTAGAATATTTTTGCTAAAGATATCTTCTTAAGTTTTATCCATCCCATGCAGGGTCACTTCTGTTGGTGTGCATGTGTTTGCATGTGCAGGTGTGTGTTGTGTAGTTCTTTTCAACTCTTTCTGTTTTTTACAAAAATTTCAAAAGACTCCAACTCTTGAGATACATATCCCTTAGAAATTTCTTTTCTTAGAAAATTCTCCCTGGAATCAGGGAGAAAAAAGTAAACTTTTTTTTTTGTATTGGTTTTATTTGTATGTGACAACTAAAACTTAAAAAAAAAAGGACTTTAAGAATTGAGAAATACTTTCCTAATAATAACTCTGTGAAGTAGGTAGTGAGAGTATTCGCCCCATTTTATATATGAAGAAATGGAACTTCTGAAAGTTTAAGGGGGCATTTTTGCACCAGCAAAGTAACTGTGATAAGATTCTATCTTAGGTCTCCTGACTCTAAAGGCAGCAATTTTCTGTGATGACATATCACCATACCTTGCTAATCTGATATAATATACTAGACTATAAGAAATTACAAATATGAGAATATTTGAGAACATGAGAGCTATGAGAAGACACTCTTACCCCACTCCTTTGGGGAACTGAGAGATCTAGAGGTGTGGAATATTGCACCTATTTTAAGATTTTTTTTAGATGTTTATTGGTTTTGTAGGATTTTCTTCTCTTCTGCCTCCCTTTTTCTAAAATGTTATTTATTAAATGGATTGGCTATCTGGGAGGGGAGAATAGGAGGGATTGTTGCTGTTCAGTCATTTCAGACTCTTCGTGACCTCATTGGGGGTTTTCTTGACAAAGATACTGAAGTGGTTTCCCATTTCCCTTTCCAGTTCATTTTACAGAAGGGGAAACTGAGGAAAACGGGGGTAAGTGGTCTGCTCAGGGGTCACGCAGTTATTAAGTGCCTGAGGCCAGATTTTGAACTCAGGAAGATGAGTCTGACTTCACATCTAGCATTCAATGTGCTGGGTCCTGCATCGTTCCTCTGTCTTAAAGCTATTCTAAAGTATCTTATTAAAAGAATATCATGGCAGCAAAACAGCTGCTAAATCTTTTCATTTTTATGTGTTACATTTCTTCACTGTAGTTCTACATTTATTGTCTCATTTAATTCTCTTAATGTCTCTGTGAAGTATATGTTTTACATATGAAGGTATTGAAGTCCAGCCCTCCTGAATGACTTTCTTAACTTGCATTGAAAGTTAGTAACAGAGGAAAGAAACTGTGTACCAAATCTCCAGATTTCTTGCCCAGTATTTTCTTCCTTGTACCATGTAAGTAACCCAGGCGCAAAATTCTTTATTGTGCATCTTACTTGATGACTTTCGAAAATCCGATTATCCTCTCTCTGCTGAGATTTCTTTCCACATGACTTATACCAGATGATAAATGTACATTGATATAAATTTCCTTTTATCTGGAGATGCAAATGTATAACATACATCTCACTGCTATTCCCCTGTCTCAAATCTCCACTTCTTTTTAACATCTTGACATCAGAACGATCAATCTGTCTCTTAGTCCTAGGTCTTCTCCACATAGTCGTTGCCTTCATACTGGTATCACTGCTTACCTGAAATGGATAACTGCTCTTAATGTATTCTCTTGAAGTTTGCCCTGACCTTTCAGCAACACTGGAATTGTTAGATTGCTTATAGACTCATCTGAGATTACTCAATCACTGTTGTCACCAGCCTAAATCAATGGTGCATGTGAACTTCCAGTAGAATAGAAAACTCTGTAAAACCAGTGGGGCCATGTATGCATGTTAAGAGGATTTCTCACTTTATATTCACTTATATCACTTAAAAAATGACTTTAAAACTGAGATACATTGACTACTTTTATGACAGTTCAGTTACATTTTTTACTTGTGGAGCATGTTGAGAAATAACTACCTTAACTCTTCAATGACAAGTCATGCTCTATATGAAAACAGGGATAGGTCCTTTCTTTCACTTTCTTGGTTTCAAAAATTCTTCATAACATCCCCAAACTAATTAGGCTCCTTTCATTTCCCCTGAATTTCCCAGAGGCATCTCTGAATCTACAAACAATGTTCTTTGGGCAACAGCAGAAGTGAGATCTTCAAATAAAGTCTCTTATCTTTCCCTTCAACATTTCTATTTTTATTTTTTTCAAATGTGAGAGAATGGCTCCTGACAGACATGTGCAAAGTAGACAGGCTTCTGAAACATTTTCAAGATATTCTATAGTACTGAACACTTCGTGAGCATGTTTCCATAAAGTTAAAAAAAATGGGGAAAAGAAACACCACGAAATAGCTGTTTAGTGTGATTCATAGTAAATTGAAGAAAGGATTTTTACAATGGGACATAGGAGAGCTTTTCTGGAAAAAAAAATGTGTCTTTTTATGCTATTACTGCATAATATTACTGGATAAAATACTTTATTCCCTTTAGATTGAACAAAGAAATAAAACTAAACAAAACATTTGATACAGTGATCATTTCTGACAATATATACAAGGCAATGCCCTCATGCTGAGAATGTTGTCCACCTCTCACATGAGAAGGAACATATATTTCATTATTGTCTGGGAACTCTTCTTTTTCCCCCCCTTAGAGTTGTTTCCTGTTAGTGAATTTCTCATTTGCATTGTTTTTGTTGTTATCGATATTGTTCTTTTGATTCTCTTTATTTCGTTCTATGAGTTTATATGTCTTCATATTTCTTTATGTAATAGGGAGATTGGCCAATGAGAGGCCAGTTCTTATGAGCTTGTGTAATGCCTTTGTCTGATGTAACTCCCAATCTGGATGTTGAATCATGTGCAGGAACTCTGTAACTATATGTAGTATTGGAATCATGTGGTGAAAAGACAGATTTTTGATTGGTTACTGAGCCAGAAGTGGATGCATATTTAAAAAGGCAATATTCAGCTAAAGTAAACCTCTCTCCTTCCTGCTTGACTATATTTGAGTGTGGAGACAAGTTGTGCTAAGTGTCTTTGTGAATAGAGAGCTAGTACCAAGCAGCTTTCTCTTTCCACCCAGGCGTATGTATAGACAGTGCTCTTGCTTCTGTCCCTGTTGTGTCTGCTTTTTCTTGCCTTAGGTGAAAGAGGACTGCATCAAGAATGGGATAGTTTGGGAGAGCCACCAGTTCTAGGAAATGGAGTCAGTCAGAATATAGAGAGAGCTAAATCCAGTCTGACCACAAAGTACTAAGTATCAATCTGAGATCCAGCCCAGCATTAGCTTGGCCTAACTCATCAATAAGAGTGAAAGTTGGGATAAAGATACTTAGAGGTTAATAAGCTGTAGCACCAACACAATACTCACAATGTCAATGTGACTGCAAATATGCCAGCATAGTACTCAATTGCAAAATAAAACAGACTGTCCATATAGAAGAAAGAAGCAAAACATTTATTCAGACACAAAAAAAACCAAATCCCAACACCAGGAAGTCAAATCTGTAACAGTAGCAAGGAAGTTAATACACCATAGCGCAGCATGAAACCACACCATCCTTTAGCCTTCCCACAAACCAACACCCACAAGCCTAACTGTCTCCCTGGATGTATCCTCTACTCCCTCCAGCTTTAACTGCTCTGACTCCCACCTTCCTGTGAGTTCTGCTCTATTCTTCAGCAAATTCCTCCCACCTTAGGCTCCATGTGATTCCACTCAGTCTATTAGAGGGCAGGGAAAATCGGCGAATTCCCATTACCATTATATAAATCAAGGTACCCCACTGCACCCTGGGCCATCTCCAGTTGTCCTCCTCGGCATCTTGCCATTGAACCCAGATGGCTCCAGGAGAAAAAAGTGATGCCAATGACTTGATACAGTCTTTCCTCACTTAAATCCAACTCATTTGCATTTCCTGGCATCATGTCCCTGACGTCATGGTCCTCTTTGAGAACAAAGAAAAAACAATAAGAATCTTCCCCTTAGTGCTCTAGGTTTGCCTCTGAGGTTTTGGGGTTTTCTTTCTAACACTTTTGAGTCCCCAGTATAATTTAACCAATTCTTAGCAATTAGCTTTTACAAAGGAATATTTACTGAGAGGATAAAGCATGAAAAAGATTTATAAACACATTCTCTAAGAAATAGCTGCAGACTTTCCCTTCTACTACCTCAGTCCCTGAGGAGAGTAGACTTGGAATTAAAGCAGTTCACTATAACAAATTCACTTTGAAATATGTCACAGACAATGACAGTCACTCTCTTGCTTATAGGACCAACCTTCTTGTCCGTGGCTTCAATTTACCTTGCAGATATACCATTATCTTCTTTCTCACTTCTATTGAAGTTCTATTTCTATTTCACTACTGTTCATAATAGATGAGTTGCTGCCCCCCACTTTGCCCTTTGGTGTGCTGCTGCTCTCTTTGGGTCAACACTTATTCAAGGTAGGGGCCATATTGTCATACTGTTTATACATACATACATACACACACATTTATAAATGTATATAGATATGTATATGTATATATGTATGTTTGTATACGTATATGTGTATGTACATATACAGGCACACACACACAAATTTAGTTAACCAGTTATGTGTGTGTATTTGTGTGTGTATGTACGTGTGTATGAAGTTAACTATATCTATATATATATGGATGGAAAGCATATGTAGCTCTGCTCACAAGCTTTAACAGACAAATTTAAGAGCTTGAGGTCATTTATCACAACTATGGCTATATTGGGGTTGAGAGGGGAAGTGACCTTGAAACCCCAGGAAGTCTGGGACACTGGAGAAGGGGAAGGAATGGTGGAAGGGTGTGGCCAGGAGGCAACTGCTTCAGCAAAGAGGACTGGGAAGGTAGGGAAAAAACTGATCAGTGGGGTGAAAGCAACCAAGCTTCTCCCTGGGTTTAAGACTGCAAGAACCTAGTTGGAAGAAAGGCCCGATTTTTATGGAACCCTCACCTTGCTATGATTGCAGAGCATAATGGCCAAGGAAGCTTTTTTTCCTCCTCTCTTTTCCTCTCTTTCCATAGGGAGAGCTTAGGGAGATCTGAAAAATTCCATCTGTTTCTTCTTTTGCTATTTGCCACCATTGGTGGCATTTTGTAAGTCAGATTTTCTTTTTATCAGTTAATTCGTTCACATCTTCTGCTGTGAATGTCATTACTTGAGATCAGATTTTACATGTGGGGACAGCCCTGGGGAGTTTTGTATTTCACAGGTTATCTATGCTAGAATACTGAAACTCTATTGCGGGTGGATAAAGATCCCCCTGGAGTTTATTGAGTCAGTTTCACATTATGTGTTATCTGTTAACTCTTCCAAGCAGAACCTAAACTTGAACTCAAGATCCACTTAGACTTTCCTTGAAAGAGTGAGCATGGTGCCACTAGGGTATGAGTCTAAGTCCTGGAGGCTAATCTCTGTTTCTGTTATCTGAAAGGAAGGGAAATTGAGCTGAGCACAGTCCCTCACACTCCCTAACGACACAGTGTTAAAGATTACCCAGTATTTTGTGTACGTAAGACATCCTGTAATATTTGATAATGGTGTTGATGGTGATGAAAATAGTAGCTAGCAAAATGCCTAGAAAAAAAAGCAGATTCTCTCCCTTTGACCCAGCAATACTACTTCAAGGGCTATATCCAGAGAGATCATACAGGTGGAAAAAGGACCCGTATGTGCAAAATATTTATAGCAGCTCTTTCCATGGTGGCAAAGAATTAGACATCAAGGGGATGCCCATCAATCGGGGAATGGCTGAACAAGTTGTAGTGCATGAATGGAATGGAATACTATTGTGCTATAAGAAATGAGGGGCAGAGGGATTTTGTAATAACCCGGAGAGACTTATATAAACTGATGCTGAGTGAGGAGAGCAGAACCAGGAGAACTTTGTACACAATTACAGACACATCATAAGTGTGATGATTAACTTTGATAGACTGGGCACTTCTCAGCAATGCAGGACTATAAGACAACTCTAAAAGACTCATGATAGAGAAGACTATTTACATCCAGAGAAAGAATTACAGAGTCTGAATGTAAACTGAGGCAAACTACTTGCTACCTCTCTTTTGTTTTGTTCCTTCTTTCTCGTTGTTCATTCCTTTGGTTATAATCTTTCTTTACAACTTGGCCAATGTTTAATGTGAAGGTATCTGTAGAACCTATATTTGACTGCATGACACCATAGGGGAGGGAGGGAGAGGAGAGGAAAGGGGAAAATTTGGAACTCAAAAGCTTGTGGAAGTGAATGTAGTAGAATAAATAAATAATTTTTTTTTAAAAAAAGCAGATACTCTGTAAATATGGAATTGTTTAACAGAAGCAGCACACTTAAAAACACAAATTGTGAAATTGTCCATAGAAAATTTTGGAAACTTTTGCATTATTGCTCACTAAAAAATAGAATTGGGTACCTCCTATGCTAGAGTGTTCCCCTTCACTGTAAATATTTAAGTAAAGGCTAGATTGTGTGGGGTGTTCAAGAAGTACTGGAACCTGTGGTATAAGGGCTTTCCGAGCCCTTTTCAGGGCTGCTTATCCACCTTTGGTGTCTATCAGGCACTCAATTCTCAGCTGTGGCTCCAAGAAGATTTAGTATGTGCAGTGGCCACATCCCAGTAAACCATGTCAGAAGATGGCCTAAACCAGGTTGAGGGTAACCAATGGGCCTCAAATATGTTAGTGAGTTGGGGGTGGTATCTACCCCAAGTATGTGAAGACTCCCCTCCCAAAACACACACCTGGCAGAATGGGCAGATGAGAACTATTTGTTACAAAGGCCATAAAGGTGCCTGAAGCAGGCTCTGTGGATTGCTTAGAGCCAGGTCAGACGTGGGAGAGAACAAGGCCAATCACTGCATCCTGAGCCATTGCCAGAAGTCTTAACTTTGATCTTGTCACTGGGCTTTCATGACTGGAAGAGAAAGTGAGGCTGATGACTTAGTGTAATTATGCCTCACTTAAATCCAATTTACTCATGAGTCAAGACATCAACCTCTCACTGTCCTCTTCAGAAATGAAAGACAAACGACGACAAAAACAAAAACAACATTAACTTAATAAAAATCTTGCAATTTCAACAGACATTTGAACTACTGTGTGTAAAACACTGTCCTACTTCTTGGATCACTACAAAGGACAGATGTAAAGGGAATTCTTTCATCATCGAACTACTGATCTAGTGTTTCTCAGAGTGACCCAAGGATGCCTGGGGATCTCAGAGACCCTCTTAAGGGGTCTTGAGGTAAAAATTGTTTTCATAACAATGTCAAGATGTTGTTTCCCTATTAAAATACCCCTTCCATTTCCAACCATTTGTGTATGTGTACTTTCTTTATTATGTCATGACAGATTGAATACAATAGCAAATACGAGAACCCAGCTATAATCTCTTAAACTGGATATTAAAGAGATATGCAAAACTATGTATCACAATGCCTTTTTCCATATGATTTTGTTTTGGAAAAAGCAACTATTTTTAATGAAATATGTTATTTATACTTACATGTAATAGCTTAATTCATTATTTTAAATAAGTAAATAAATATATTTTAAAATGATCATTTTACATTTCTAATATAATACATATTGATAGATATAATCAGATAAATAAAGACTCTTTGGGGTCTTCAATAATTTTTAAGCATGTAAAAGATTCCTAATATAAAAAAATGTTGAGAAGTCCTAGACTAGATGACTTCTAAAGTTAATTCCAATTCTTTTTTCCAATATTCTATGAAAAGCAAAATAAAGCAATCAGAGGAGAAAAAATAAACTTGACTGACTTTTCTTGCCTAAAATATGCATCTTTCATCTCAATAATAATTATGACTCTAGGGGGGCAGAGCCAAGATGGCGGAGTAGCAGCAGCAACATATTGCAGCTCTCACATAGCCACCCCAAAATACCCATAAAATAGGACTCTAAACCAATCCTAGAACTCCAAAACACACACAAAGATACTTCCCACTATAGTCAGTTCGGCTACGAGGAACGATATCAGCACTGTGAACTGAAACCAGCCTGGCCTGAAGCCATGGCTGTGCCCCAGGGGTGGCTGGGCAGGACGAGCAGAGGAGCCTGTCTGGTGAGCAGATTAGTGGCAGCTGCGAGTAGGGATTGCGAAAGGGGGAGATAAGCAATCCGGCCAAAAGGCCTCCAGAGCGGAAAAGTGAAAGGCAGAGATTTTGTACCCGCCTCCACATTGCAGCTTCCTGCCCGCAGCCTGCAGACAGCAGGGGGACTGAGCGGTTGTTCTCAGGTCAGTGCTCTTGTGTTGAGCGGCCTGGATCCGGATAGCTGTCTTGAGCTTCGGTCTTGGAGTCTTCACTATCCAGTCAGCCAGAAGTAAGTAGGAAGAGTTCCCAGCATCTTCCTGAGAGCTACAGCAGCTGGGAGGACCCCAGCAATTTGGGACAGAGCTTTCCCTTCTGGAAGCAGAGCCCCACAGAGACTTTAAAAAAAATCGTGGTCTGAACAACCATGAGTAAGAATAAGCATAAGAAGCAAAGTAAGAAAGCTCCCAAACCCTAGATTCCTTCTTTGGGGAAAAGAAAGCTCATGGGAGAGAGAGGGAGGAGGAGAGCGCAGCCAGAGCAC
>CM053591.1:19556352-19575578 GCA_028646515.1 Pseudochirops corinnae | reverse complement strand
GGAGAGAATAGACTGGGGGAGGGGGGATACACTGGGATGGCTGTTTTGGGGTGGTGGGCGGGGGAAAAAGGGGGAGAAAATATGTAACTCAAAATCTTGTGGAAATGAATGATGCAAACTATAATAAAATTTAAAAAAGAAGAGGTTGAGAGATGGAATATAGTTGAAATGATCATGCTAAGGATAATATGCTGAACCATTCACAAAACGATTCATAGAAATTTCTAAAGAAAGGCAGAGAAACTTTAAAGACAAAAGATGGCATTTTCTTGGCCACTTTTTATTATTTTTGCTAATTAATTAATTTGTTGGTTTGTTTCCTTGCTTATTTATGTTTAGTTTTCAACATTCACTTCAACTAAATTTTGAATTCTAAATTTTCTCCCCATCTCTCCCCTACCCACTACCTCAAGATGGCAAGGATATTGATTACCCCTTCCCCCAGCCTGCCCTCACTTATATCCCCCCTTAAGCCCTCCACCATTAGCCCCTTCCTGCTTACTTTCTTGCAGGGCAAGATGGATTTCTATACCCCATTGGCTGTATGTCTTACTTCCCAGTTGCATGTGAAAGCAATTTTTTAATATTTGTTTTTAAAACTTTGAGTTCCAGAATCTCTCCCTTCTTTCCTCTTCACCCATCCCCACTGAGAAGACAAGCAAATCAATACAGTTTGTAAATGTATAGTTAAGCAAAATATTTCCATAGTAGCCATATTGTGAGAGTCTATATTTCCCTCTGTCTTATCTTGCCCCTCCTCCATTTATTCTGTTTTCTCCTTTGACCTTGTCCCTTTTCAAAATCTTTGCTCTGACTACCCTCTCCCCCAATCTGCACTTCCTTCTATCATCTTCCCTCTTATCCCCTTCCCCAAAATTTTCATGTAAGGTAAGATATCTAATTGAGTGTATGTTATTCCCTTCTTAAGCCAAATCCAATGAGATTAAGGTTGATTCATTCTCTTTCACTTCACTGCTCTTCACCTCCATTGTAGGAGTTTTCTCTTGCCTCTTTTATGTGATGTAATTTACCCTATTTTGTCTTTCCCTTTTTCCTCGCAATGTATTCCTTTCTCATCTCTAAATTTAATTTTATATATCATCTCTTCATATTCAACTCACCCTGTGCCCTCTGTCTATGTATTTATATACATACATATACAAAACACACATACACACATATACATACATATATACATATACATACATATACATACACACACAAACACATATTCCCTTCAACTATCCTCATTCTGAGAAAAGTCTCCTGAGTTACAATGATCATTTTTCCATGAAAGAATGTAAATAGTTCAACTTTAATAAGTTCCTTATAATTTCTTTTTCCCGTTTACTATTTCATGCTTCTCTTATTTCTTGTATTTGAAAGCCAAGATTTCTGTTCAACTCTGATGTATTCATCAAGAATACTTGAAAGTCCTCTATATCATTGAATATCCATATTTTCCCCTAAAGTATTATACTCAATTTTGCGGGGGGTGATTCTTAGTTTTAGTCTTAGCTCCTTTGACTTCCAGAATATCATATTCCAGGTCCTTTGATCCCTTAATGTAGAAGCTGTAAGATCTTGTGTTAACCTGATTGTGGTTTTTTTTTTTTCAATTTTTTTTTTCTTCCTAGCTGCTTGTAATATTTTCTCCTTGACCTGTAAACTCTGGCTATAATATTCCTAGGAGTTTTCTTTTTGAGATTTTTTTTCAAGAGGTGATTGGTAAATTCTTTCAATTTCTATTTTACTCTCTTGTTCTAGAATATCAGAGCAGTTTTCCTTCATAATTTCTTGAAAAATGTTGTCCAGGCTCTTTTTTTGGTCATGGCTTCCAAGTAATCCATTAATTTTTACCTTATCTCTCCTGGATCTATTTTCTAGGTCAATGATTTCTCCACTGAGATATTTCACATTTTCTTCTATTTTTTCATTCTTTTAGATCTGTTTTATAATATCTTGATTTCTCATTAAGTCACTGGTTTCCATTTGCTCCAATATAATTTTGAAGTAATTATTTTCTTCAGTGAGCTTTTGGACTTTCTTTTTCATTTAGCCAGTTCTGCTTTTTAAGGCATTTTTCTCCTTATTGGCTTTTTTTTTTATCTCTTTTGTCATTTGATTTAGTCTAATTTTTAAGGTCTTATTTTCTTCAGTATTTTTTTGTGTCTTCTTCAGCAAACTGTTGACTCATTTTTCATGATATTCTTGCATCACTCTCATTTCTCTTTCCAATTTTTCTTCTACTTCTCTTACTTGATTTTCAAAATTCTTTTTGAACTCCTCAGTGGCCTGTGACCAATTCATATTTTTGTTGGAGGCTTTTGATGCAGGAGTTTTGACTTTGTTGTTTTCTTCTGATTCTGTTTCATCATCTTTGTCACCAAAGATGGATTCTAGAGTCTGATTACTCCTCCTCTGTTTGCTCATCTTGCTGGTCAATTACTTGACTTTTGAGCTCTTTGCCATGGTATAACTCTGCTTCCAGAGTGGAGAGTGCTGTGTCCCAGATTTCTCAGGTTTTGCATACCTGTTGTCAGAGTTTCTTCTAGGCACCTGCCTGAGAACTGTGAGGTGAACTGCCTCTTCACAGCCCCCACAAGCTCATCCACACCAGTGCTTCTTACCCTAAGATCACTACCCAAGACTGTGACCCATATCTAAGCAGGGTAAAGCAAGAGAATCCTGCGTCAGCACCAGCAATGAAATTCCTGCAATTACCCTCTGGTCAGCCACTCAGTTACCCCACTCTCTGTGAACATGAAGCTCCAGAAGTAATTGCTGCTGCATCAGCTGCTGCTGTAACTACCTCCACTGCCCCCGGGGCAAGGGCCAGACCTCACTCTTCTCTCATCCAGATCCAGCAGAATTTCCCCATTGGCCTTTTACTTTCTCTTTGACATTTATGGGTTAAGAATTCTGGAAACGACGATAGTTGCCAGCGATTCAGTCCCCTGACATCTGCTCCGGCCAGTCTGTGCCACTAGTCTGTGCCAGCTCAGCCCACATGAAACTGTGCTCTGCTCCCAGCCTGGTGTGATGGACCCTTCCTGTTTGCCTGCCAGGGTGCCTTCAGCAGGAGATTCATTTCACTCTGTTGTTTTGTTAGTTCTGTAGTGCAAAAATTTGTTTAGAGTCATTTTGGGCAGATATTGGAAGTGGTTGGGGCACGCGCTCAATTAAGTTCCTGCTTTTACTACACCAACTTGACTCCACCCCCACTCATAAATCTTTTTTTACCAGCCTTGAAGTGATATATAAGTGTTAGGTATTGTTATTATGTTTAATATTATAGCTATGAATCTTGAACCCTAGAGTTCATCAAGTCCTTTTGTTTTATACATTAAGAAACTGAGACCAAGAGAGGATATGTGACTTGGTCAAGGTAGAAAATAGTAAGCAACATAACTAGGATTCAGACCTATGTCATATGACTTCAAATAACAGTACAATTTTTTAAATTTAATTTTAATTTTTTTTCAATTACATATAAACATAAAATTTTAGCATTAGGGTATTTTTTGGTTTTGTTTTTTAAGTATTGTGTTCCGAATTCTCATTCTCCCTCTTTTCCTTTCTCCTTGAGAAAGTAAACTGTCTGACAAAGATGATACATATGCAGTCATGCAAAATGTTTCCACCTTAGCTAAGTGGCAAAAGAAAACAGACCAAAAGAAATAATAAAGAAAAGACAATGAAATATGCTTTGGTATGTATTCAGAGTCAATCCTTTCCCTGAGGATGGATAGCATTTTTCATAATAAGTCTTTCAAAAATGTTTTGGATTAGGGTGGCTCGGTGGCACAGTGAATAGAGCACTGGCCCTAGAGTCAGGAGGACCTAAGTTCAAATCCAGCCTCAGAAAATTGACACACTCACCAGCCATGTAACTTTAGGCAAGTCACTTAACCCCAATTGCCCTCCAAAAAAAATGTTTTGGATCACTGTACTGCTGAGAATAGACAAGTTATTCACAAATGATCATTGTTTAATATTGCTGATACTGTATATGATGTTCACCTGGTTCCACCTCACTTTCCATTAATTCATGTCAGTCTACCTAGTTCACATAAGTCCTTTCTGAAAGCATATTGCTCATAATTTCTTGTAGCACAGTAGTTCTATAATATATTGTAATGGCAAGCAAAGAAGTACTTAGTACATTGTGTCAGCTACTGAATTACTTAGCACCTTGTTTCAGTTGCAGTTTCTTTTGAGCCTTGACCATGATTATACCAAGAATTTGTTAAGAAAGAGAACTTGTGAACCCCAGAGTGAGATGAACTTGATGATGGCAATAGGAATGGGCTGAACAGGAAGGAGGAGGTAATGACCATATATAAGAGAAGCCCAAGCTGGGAAAGAGCAGAACTGAGAAGAGAATACTTGTGGTGGCAGAGATGAGAAAAAGAAAAGTTGTGGTATCCCTGCACTCTGTTTGTCTGTGCTATCTGTGTTGATTTGTGTTTGTAATACTTTGTACAGAAGCCCTGGGATCTTACTGGAAGCCTTGAAAGAGGATTTTCTTGTTGTCTGTTTACAGAAGTCCTGAAGGAGGGTTTCAGAGGCCCTGGGACTATAATGACAATTTGTGTTGAGTTCTCAGACCTTGTTTGTGGGTCTGTGTTGATTTCACAGGCAGAAAGTGAGTGGATGATGGTGTCACCAATGTGCATGAATGTGAATGTGGCTCTGTTAAGCTTTGTCTTCCCAGAAACAGAAACTGGGTGGACTGGACACTATGAGCTTCAATATGGAATGGGAACTATATGAGGAACTAGATGAGGAGCTGGACAAGGAGCTGAGAGCTGCCTGCTTTTGAATCCAGGTGACAGTTGGGTAGATTCAGGCAGGAGCTGGGACCATAGAATCTGAGAGCCAGCCTCAAGTCAAGATGAAAAGACCTCTTCTTGAGTACCTAATGCTGACTGAGAAGATCATGATTTACTGTGATCTAGGTGTGGCAGAGCTCTGTACTCTGTACCTTGTAGTTCTTAATGATGATTGGAAATTAATTTCCAACCAAGAAGAAAGAAGACTTTTTGACTGAGAGATTAAGACAATGTGACCTAGGGGTGGAGAACTTTGACCTTTTACTTTATGTCCCTTAAGGAAACTTGCTCCTTAAGAATGATTGAGTTAAGGACTTAACGAATGATAACTTTTGTTTTAAACTATGTGACCACTTTGTTGAAAACTATATGGCCACTTCTGTGGTAAGTTATGTTACAACATTGTAAATGCTGTACTTTAGTTTCTGTGAATGTTTTGCTTCAGTTTACTGCAGAATAAATAGAGAATTTACGATGCTATGTGATCAGAACCTTAAAGTTATTCACAACAGCAGTCGTTTGGAAAGCTGCTTATACTCATTTTTACATATATTACAACTTGTTCTGACAATGACCCCATTGGATTACTATGGTCAATCATAACTGTGCATTGTGTATCTAATCTATTCCACTGAAACACCACTCTTTTTCATAGTCACTACCAGATTGATTTTATGATTACCAATTTCTATTATAGCTTGAAACCTGTTACTTTTAAGTGACCCTTCTTCACATTTTTTTCAATAATTCCTTTGATATTCTTGACTTTTTGTTCTTCCTGATTAACTGTACTATTTTTTCTAGCTCTATAAAATAATTGTTTTGGTAATTTGGATAATTTGGTAATTTCACACTGAATAAGTAAATTATTTTAGGCAGAACTGTCATTTTTATTGTATTGGCTCAGCCTAACCATGAGCAATTAATTTTTCCAATTGCTTGGTTCTAATTTCATTTGTGTGAAAAGCATTTTGTAATTGTGTTCATATACTTCCCTAAGTGTATCTTGGCAGGTAGACTCCCAAGTATTTTAGATTGTCTACAGATATTTTAAATGAAAGTTCTCTTTCTATCTATTGTCTCTGGGATCCTGTAACATTGCTAAAGTTGTTCATTATATTGATTATTTTTTCATAGATTCTCTAGGACTCTCTAAATATGCAATCATATCATCTGCAAAGAGTAACAGTATTATTTTTTTTGCCTATTCTAATCCTTCAATTTCTTTTTCTACTCTTATTGCTATAGCTAACAATTCTAATATAGTATTGAATAATACTGGTGGTAATAAGCATCCTTCCTTGAATCTTCATCTCACTGGGAAAGGTTCTAGCTTATTCTCATTATAGATAATTCTTGCTGAGGCTTTTAGATAGTTGCTACTTGTTAATTTAAAGCAAGAATAATTCATTCTTGTGTTTTCTAGTGTTTTTAATAGAAATGAATGTTTTATTTTGTAAAAAAAAAAAAAAACTTTTCCTGAATCAGCTGTGTTAATAATAGGGTTTCTGTTGTTATCCTTATTGATATGGTCAATTATGCTTATAATTTTCCTAATATTGAAACAATCCTTTACACCAGATATAAATCCCACCTAGTTATTGTATGTGATCTTCATATTATGTTCCTGTAAACTCCTTGCTAGTATTTCATTTTAAAATTTTGTTTCATTGTTCATTAAAAAATATAGGTCTATAGTTACCTTTCTCTGTTTTTGCTTTTCCTGGTTTCAGCATCAGTACCACATTTTTTTTAATAGAAGGAATTTGGTAGGACTCTTTTGCCTATTTTTCCCAAATAGTTTGCATAGTATTAGAATTAATTCTTCTTTAAATGTTTGGTGTAATTCACGTGTGAATCCATCTTGTCTGGGGGATTTTGTTTTTTAGGGAGTTTATTTGTGGCCTGTTTAACTTCTTATTCTTAAGATAGGGTTATATAAGCCCTTTATTTCTTCTTCTGTTAATCTGAGTAATTTATATTTTGTTAATAATTACTTAGATTGTTATGCTTAGACATCCAGGAGCCAAAATGGCAGAGTAAACAGGAAATTTCCTGAATCAATTAAATAAGGGTGTCTTAGTGGCACAGTGAATAAAGCACTGGCCCTGGAGTCAGGAGGACCTGAGTTCAAATCCGGCCTCAGACACTTAACACATACTAACCATGTGACCTTGGGCAAGTCACTTAACCCCAATTGCCCTGCCTTCCTCTCTCCAAAAATCAAATAATAATAATAATTAAAATGAAAAGAATAAAAAAGATAGGGGAAACTATAAAATATCATATTGAAAAACAACTGACCTGGAAAATAAATCCAGAAGAGATATTTGAAGAATGATTTTACTATATGAAAGCCATGATAAAAACAACAGCAACAGTAACAACAACAGAAAAAACAAAATTTGGATATCATATTTTAAGAAACTATAAAAGAAATTTGCCCTCATATTCCAGAACCAGAGTATAAAATAAACATTTAAAGAACTCTCCAATTAACTCTTGAAAGAGATTCCCAATTGAAAACTCTCAGGAACACTATAGACAAAGTCCAGAACTCCCAGGTCAAGGAAAAAATATCGTAAGCAGCCAGAAAGAAACAATTCAAATATCATGGAGTCACAGCAAGGATTACACAGAATCTAACAGCTTCATGCGTTGGGGTTCCATAATATAGATTTATGAGATTTAGAGTTTTACAGGTGTTGTCTGGGTTGCATTCTTAAAAGGACAAACCACTAGTACACCTGAATAGTTGTTAACACAAGTACATATAAATTTTCATCCTTCATCTTGGGATAGGAAACCAATAAAATCGATTTGCCTGATTTGGACTAGGATCTTTCCCCTTGCTATTTCTCCAGTTACTACCCAAGGAACAGTTCATTCCTTTTCCAGTTGATATATATGACATTCCTCTGCTTTTTGTTTTTAACAATGAATGGGAGACACTAATACCTTGATCTTGTGCCCACTAAACAGCTTTGGTCTATGTGGTCTGGTCCCCTAAATGGCCAGCCATTTGATGGACCCATTTTGCTAGTATCGTGTCACCAGTTGCGGTAGGGACAATATGTAGAGTAGCAATCATTGCTTGTTGATCGGCATGTGCATTGTACTCACATTCTGGCATGGTGAGGGCCACGTGAGCATTTACTTGAAAAATTGACAAATTAGTAACCAAAGACATGTTGCATATATATTCCCGTAATTGTTTGCCCCAGACTTGTTTTCCATGAATTTCCCAATTTTGATTTTTCCAAATGGACATCCATATAGCTAACCCATTAGCTACCACCCATGAATCAGTGAATATATGACACTATCCTCCTTGTTCTGTTTTAATGGCTTGATGTACTTCTGTAAGTTCAGTGTATTGACTACTTCCACCTGCCCCAATACTTTCCAAGTCCATCTAGCACATGCATTATAGAATACCACTTTCCATTGTCTTTTGTGGCCCAAATATTTTGCTGTCCCATCAGTAAACCTTACATATCTCTTTTGTTCTTCAGTTAATTCATCATGTCCCTCATTCCATTTTACCAAGGACTATACCAGCTGTTGCTTTGGTTCAGGTGGTGTATCATTTCCCTCAGTGTCTATATTTGCTATAGATTCATGTAGAGCAGAAACTCCACTTTTCTCTGTTTTAGGTCTATTTTGAATATACCATTTCCATTTAATTATGCTAGCCTCTTGTGCATGTCCAATTCTGTGAGAAGCCAGGGTACTCCTTATCCAGGGCATAATCAAGATTCCAGGGCTTAATATCACTTCATGGCCCAGCATCAGTTGTTCAGTCTCTACTGAAGCCCAGTATGCAGATAATAACTGCTTCTCAAAAGGTATATATTGAACTCCAGAGGAAGGAAACTTCCCGGACAGAAATTCCAGGGGTATGTTTCACCTTTGTTGTTTTTGCTGTAGACTCCAGTTTGCACAATCATCCTGTACTGTCACTTGTGATTCCATCGGGCCATTTTGCAAATTGTATTGCAGCCTTGGCTTCCTCAAAAGCTATACTCTGCTTAAGTCCCCAATCAAATTCATATTTCTTCCAAGTAACTTTATATAAGGGTTTCAAAATCTGTTCCAGATGCAGAATGAGGTGCCTCCAATATTCAAATTAATACTATAAACATTTTGGCCTCCTTATTATTAGTAGGGATAGTAAAATCCTGAATCATTTTCCCACTTGTGGAAGAATCTCTCGTAGCTCCTTACTCCAGTGCATACCCAAAATTTTTACATTTTGAGCCAGTCATCTAATCTTTACCAGGTTAATTTCTCTACTCTTTTCTTTTCATATGTTCACTTAAAAATGTCAAACTCATCACTTTTTTTACATCTTTTCCTTGCTTTATAATATCATCTATGTAATGGGCAAGCTGTCCAACAAGTAGCTCTAATTCATCCAAATGTTAAGCCACAATCATTTGACAAATAATGGGGCTATGCAGATATCCTTGTGGCAAGCAGGTGAAAGTATATTGTCTGCCCTGCTGAGTAAAAGCAGACTGGTCCCATTGTTTAGAATCGATTGGGATAGTGAAGGAAGCATTGGATAAACCAACAACTGCATACCAAGTCCCATCATATTTCTGGATCCTTTCTGTTGAGGTGACAGTATCTGGACCAGCAGCATACAAAGAAGGAGTCACCTTATTCAATTGTCTATAATCCACTGTCATTCTTCACATCCCATCTGACCTTCATACTGGCCAGATAGGATTATTCTATTGTGTGGTTATAGGAACTAACACTCCTGCCTCAACATATTCCTTTATAGTATTGGTAATTTCATCTTGCCCACATGGCACACTTTAAAGTAATTACTTCAGAAGGTTCAGGTAAAGTGATTGGGTCCATTTTTATTTTTCCCACTAAAATTCTATTAACTCTTATCTTCCTTACTGCAAATTGGTATTTCCCCTCATCTAAATATAATCATACCTCTCAATATATCCATTACAATGATATATTCAGGAATGGGTACAATGAACACAGTATATCCTTTTTTAGGTAATTGCCCAATTTTCAATGTTAGTTTAACTTGTCTGACTGTTATTTCAGCCCCTCCCAGTCCTGTGATGGTAGTAGGAGTTCCATGTTTAAACTTATCAGGGTTTTCATAGATAAGGGAGGTCTCCACCCCAGTATCTATCAATGCCCTAGTTACAGTAGTTGATCCATTTTTCCAATATATGGTTAAACCAATATGGGGTTTGTAATCTCACCTGCGTATTCCTTTAATCTGGGCTGGAGTTTGGTCTATTTCCTATTCTACTTGAAGGTGTGGCAAACTTACATACAGTGATTCAGGAGTATTTGTGGGGATGGTTTTTCTTCCCTATTCAGTCAAATATTAAGTACCTTTTCTTGGCACATCTTATGTAACTCTTTAGTTGTAATACCAACTATTCTTCTAAAATCTATCCCTGCTTTCAATATAGCAGTAAACAATTCGTTTCCTATCAGTCAATTCTGACTTTGAATTTGCTGGCTACTTACTCTTCTTTCTTAAGTAAATTTAAATTTTCCCCATTCCTCAAAGTCATTTAACTGTAAAATCTTAACCAGCACCTCTGAAAGACCATGCCTATTTCCCCAATTAGTGGAGTCAGAATTAGGTGCTTATAAGCAGGAGGAACCATCTTCACTATGATATTTCTATGAAGAACTGCTAAGGGGATATCATGATACACATTTGCATCTCCAACCATGATAGCAATTTTCATTACCTCCTCCTTTAGCTTTCTCAAACATTCTCTAAGTCAGCAGTTCCCAACCTGTGGGTTATGTTCAATTTGTAACAAAGAAAATACATCCTGCATGTCAGATAGATTCATAACAGTAGCAAAATTACAGTTAGGAAGTAGCAACGAAAATAATTTTATGGTTGGGGGTCACTACAACATGAGGAACTGTATTAAAGGGTCACAGCATTAGGAAGGTTGAGAACCACTGCTCTAAGTGAATACCAGGTTTCATCTCCAGCAGGTCACATAGAGTCAGTAGGATATTGCTTATTGCATCCTTCTGCAGCTAAAGCTAACAGATTAGTTATGTTGTCTTGTATATTGTAATTGTCTTATATATGGTAATCCCTAAAAGCTTGGTGTACAAAAGGATTCTGACTAATACCTATGAATTTCAACAATTGACACTATCTACTGATACTCCTCTTCATCACTGATTCTTACCCTCCAAGACACTAAAGATTCTCCCACCCTTTGGGTGAATCAACTTAATAAATTAGTAACCTCTTGTTGAGTCAAATCCTGAATTATCTCTCTGAACTCTGTCTGGCCCTTGTGGTTCTCCTGCTTTCTTAGCATGGGGCTAACTTTTGCATTAGAAGACTGTTCATCTAACTATGTTTCAGTCTTCTCCAACATATTCTCCTGGCAGTCATCAGGGCAACTGCCAAGCCTGTACAAAAGCTGCATGCACGTTCCTTTTTTTTTTAAGTTTTTTACTACTTTTTAGCTAAATGAGCAGTACCTTATTCTACCACCTAAGACCATCCAGCTTGCTCTTCTGAAGGAGAGCCTAAATGCTGTGGCACAGAAAAATTGTTAAACAAACCAGCCAACTCTTTTTACATCTGAACTTTCTCCTTTAGCAGCTTATATCTGCTTTTACACATAAGACTATAACTTGTTAGCAAGGCCCAACCTTTCCTACACACCCCTGCCAGTTCTTTCCCTGATTCTATTGGTATTTCCTTGCAAACATCGTTCCAGATCTCTGGCTTTTCCCTTCTGTAGCCTTGATTCCCAGTTTTCACAGAGTCCTGTGTTTTTAGCCCATTCTTTTTCTAGGATATTCTCATTCTGGAATATCCATTTCTCTCTGTAAAGCCCTCCTGCCTCCAAATAGAGGTCTGATATTTTGTGATCCCATCCTCAATGCCAAAGATAAATCCAATGCAATATCCACAGTGGCCGTGGTGGCTATGAATATACTGGTGGAGTTCAGAATCACAAAATGTAACAGACTTTCCACATGGAAGACAGAACCCAAAACATTTATTCAAACACACAAATAAAACCCTGAATCCCAACACCAGAAAACCAAATCTATCATAACCACAAAGGAGCTGGTACAATGCAGTGAGCATTGACATCCCCAAGCCTGTCTCTTAGGCCTTCAAAACAAAATAGGGTCCCTTAAGCAAAAATGCCCCTCTTTCATTCACACTAGCTGCGCTGCCTCCATGCCACTTGCTGACAGCTCTGCTAGTGCTCTCTCTCTGCTCCTTCCTGCTGTACCCTTCCTGTTCTACTCTTTTAGCAAGCTTCCTCCCACCATGGGCTCCATGTGATTATATGTGGCCTATTAAGGGGCAGGGAAGATCTTCAAATTCCCATTACCATTGCACTATCACAGCTATCTTGGCTAAAAATCCTATCCAGCTCTTTAACTTCTTTATTGTTTATTTTTGGTTAGGTTTATCTAACCTTATCTAGTCCCGAGAGGCAAAGGGGGAGGTCTAAAACTTGTACAGTTTTACTGTCTATTTCTTCCTGTAACTTATTTAACTTTTGGATACTATGACATTTGGTGAGCATATGTTTAGTTTTTATATAGATTTTAATAGATTTTCTTCCAGTCCCCATTTCTACTCTTTGTGTGTCTGTCTGTTTCAAATGCGCTTCTTGTAAAAAACATATTACTGGGTTCTGGTTTCTAATCTATACTGCTATTCACTTTCATTTTAATTGTGAGTTCATTCCATTTGAATTCACAGTTATTATTATTAACTGTAGTTCCCTCCATCTTATTTTTCCTTACTTATACTTCTCTTCTCCTCTCCTCTCCTTTCTTCTCCTCTTCTATGACCCCTTCCCCTCTCTCTCCTCTCCTTTCTTCTTTGCCCCTCTACTTTCTTCCCATTTTCTCCCCTCCTCTCCCATCTTATCTTCCCCCCCTCCTCCACTTTCTCCTCCTCCTCATCTTCCTTCCTTAATTTTATTTTGCTTTTTACCACTACATGCCTCAATCTTCCCTCCCTTTTATCAGCCCCCCTCCCCTTCTCTTTTTCACTTCCTTTCTTACTCCTCTATAGGGTCAGATAGATTTCCATACCTGACTAAGTATGTTATTCCCTCTTTGAGCCAGTTCCAATGAGAGTAAAGTTAAAGTGTTACCCACCAACACCTCTATCTTCCCCTTCATTGGAAAGACTCTTTCATGCCTCTTTTATGTGAAATAATTTCCCCATTCTCCCTCTCCTTTCCCTCTTCTCTCAGTGCATCCTTCTTTCTCACTCCTTCATTTTATTTTTTGAAGTCATTGCATCATAGTCATCTGACACCTGTGCCCCTTTTTCTGTGAATACACTTCTATATGCCCTAATAATGATAAAATTCTTAGGAACAATGAGTATCACCTTCCCATATAAGACTGTAAACATTCTAACCTCATTGGTTCCTTTATGACTTCTCTTTCATGTTAACCTTTTTATGCATCTCTAGAGTCTTCCATTTATTTGAAAGTCAGATTTTTGATTCAGTTTTCATCTTTTAATCAGGAATACTTCAAAGTCCTTATTCCATAAAAATATCTATTTTTCCCCTGAAGAATTATACTCAGTCTTTCTGGTTAAGTGAATCTTGATTGTAATCCTAGCACTTTTAACCTCCAGAATATCATATTCTCAGTATTCTGATTCTTTCACAAAGAAGCTGCTAAATCATCTGTTATCCTGACTGTGGCTCTATGATATTTGAATTATTTCTTTCTGACAATTTGTAATATTTTCTCCTTGATCTGAGAGTTCTCAAATTTGGCCATAAGATTCCTGAGAGTTTTCATTTTGGGATCTCTTTCAGCAGGTAATCAGTGGATTCTTTCAATTTCTATTTTACCCTCTGGTTCTAGGATATCAGGACAGTTTTCCTTGAAAACTTCTTGAAAGATGATGGCTTTTTAGTCATGTTTTTCAGGTAGTCCAGTAATTCTTAAATTATCATTCCTCAATCTATTTTTCAGGCCAATTGTTTTTCCAATGAAATATTTCACATTTTCTTATTTTTTTTCACTCTTGTTTTTTATGATTTCTTCATGTCTCATGGAGCTATTAGCTTCTACTTGCTCAATTCTAAATTCTTCTCCTGTAGCCATGAGCACTAACAGTCCTCCTAGCCCTGGGTCTGTCATTAGGTCTCCCTTTCTCCTACAGTCACAATTGTTGATGCTCCCCTCTGTCTTAGAATTGAGACAAGGGTACCTACTTCCCTTTGAATGAACATAAGCACTCTGTCCTGCCTAGGAATAGCAATTTAGGCCCTTGTCACTCTTGAGACACAACTGTTATTGCTCCTTTCGGCCCTATGACTATGACCTGGAACTGTGTATGGGCAACGTAACAGGATCCCAAACTCAGCCTATCATAGGGTCTCCTGAAATCTTCTTTTCACAAGTTGTCTAACCATCAATCCCCACCATCCCTGGACTGAGAGCTCCCAAATCTACTAACCCCTCAACGTGTAGCCTGTGATGTCTGTGGCATACTGTTGAGGCTCACCACCACCCTGAAGAGACAGACCTTTCTGGGGGACCTTCTAAGTTGTCTAGGTCTGGATAATTGTTTCACTGTACCTTTTTTGCTCTACCAATCCAGAATTTAATTTAGAGTTGTTTGGGCAGCAGTTGGGGGAAGGGGTGGTTAGGAGAGCTCAGCAGAGTACCAAATGGAAAAAAAAAATCCACTGAAGAAAATAATTCATTTAAAAATTGAATTGGCCAAATGGAAAAGGAGATGCAAGAGCTAACTGAAGAAAATGATTCCTTAAAAATTAGAATTGGGCAATGACTCTAGAAGATATCAAAAATCAAAATCAAATGAATGAATAAATAGAAGAAAATGTAAAACGCATCTTTACAAAAAGAACTCACCTTAAAAATAGATCCAAGGGAGATAATTTAAGATTCCTTTAAAGTCATGATCAAAAAAAGAGCCTGGACAGCATCTTTCAAAAAAAATTATCAAGGAAAAATTCCCTGATATCCCAGAACCAGAGAGTAAAATAGTCATTGAAAGAATCTAACAATCACTTCCTGAAAAACATCCCAAAACCAAAACTCCAAGGAATATCACAGCCAAATTCCTGAATTATCAGGTCAAGGAGAAAATGCTACAAGCCCCAGAAAGAAACAATTTAAATGTTGTGGAATCACAGTCAAGGATTAGGGAGGACATAGCAGGGTGGAGCTAAGATGGTGGAAAGGAAGCAGTAGCTTTTCCAAGCTCCTCCAAGAATTCTGTTGCTAAAAGCTAAAAAGTGAATTTGAATGTATTTAAGAGTGACTGAACCCATTGGGAGACAGAGCATGGCAAATCCCCAGCCCAGAAAGTACCTACTCAGGTCTGGGCAAGGAGAACTTGGAGCACATGGGGGCTTCACCAGCACAGATCTGAGAGTGGAGTATGGCAGACTGAGAAGAAGCCCAAGCCAGGCAGCAGACTCATCCAGAGGTTTGCAGCCATCTCAACACAGGACAGAGGATTGTCACAGCTGGGTAGGAGAAAACTTGGGGCTTACAACAGGGTCAGCAGCTTTTCCTGGGGTGAACAACCCACAGTCTGGATATTTAAAAATTACATACCCAGACTTCCAGAAGTCAAGATGGAGGAATAAAATTTAGTTGCTCTGATCCCCCCTCCCTGAACCAGAAAAGTCCTGAGTTAAATCCCCCCCCCCCCAGAGTAAAATCTTGAATTGGTGGAAACAGCCTCAGGTTTGGGTGTCACTGAGGAAAGGGGAAGGGAGACAGTACAGAGTCTAAGTCCAGGAGGGTGTAGCCAGCAAACACCAACAACAAAAGCTCAGGTGTGCTTTAGTACCATCTGGCCAATCAGCAGAGTGTAGCCCAGACCTGCCCTGCCCTTCTGCTGACCTCCTGCTACTGTGCCTGCCTGAGCTGTAGTCCAGAGACACAGAGGTGGAAACCTGAAGCAGCCAGACCACCCTCCCCTACAGGTTACTCTGTAAGCCTCAGGGTAACTCAGGGGAAACATTGAGAGTCCTGGCCTTGGCCTCAGTCTAAACACTCAGAGGCTACAGCTCACAAAGTGAACAACCAAATCCCTACACCCCAACTTGAGAAACTCAATACTTCTGCACCCCAAAAGCAGATATGCACTCTAAAAATCCAGGACATAGGCAGCCACGATGAGCAAGAAGGAAACTGCAAAGGCTAGGATGATCAAATCTTTCTATAGTGAGCAAGAACAACCAAATTGAGAAGGCAACACAGACTCTATACTTACACTGGGGACTACAGAAGGAAATGTGAATTGGTCTCAAGCCCAAAAAGCATTCTTGAAGGATCTCAAGAGGGATTTTAAAAGGGAGGACATAGCAGCTTCTACATTAAAGGATTAAAGGATTTGAAATATGATATTCCAAAAAGCAAGGGAGCTTGGATTACAACCAAGAATTAACCACGCAGCAAAATTGACCATGATCTTTTAGAGAGAAAAGATGGATATTTAAGGAAATAGGGGACTTTCGGTCACCCATTATTAAAAGGCCAGAAGTAAACAGAAAATTGTATCTTCAAGCACAAGACTCAAGAGAAACATAAAAAAGGAAAACAAGTAAGAAAAAAACAACATGCCATTCAATAAGGTTAAACTGTTTTTATGCCTACATGGGAAGATGATACTAGCAACTCTTGAGAACTATGTTTTTATTAGGGCAATTCAGTTAGAAGGGCATACATAGACAGAGATTGTGAATGTAAGTTGAATTTGATGTAATGATATAAAAAATTTATTAAAAGGTAAAAAAACGATTGTACCAGAAGAAGGGGAAAGGGGAAAGCAGAATAGGGCAAATTATGTCCCATGAAGTGTCACAAAAGACCTATTACAGTAGAGAAAAAGAGGGTTGGGTGAGCATTGCTTGAACCATAATCTCTTTGGATTTGGCTCAAAGACAGAATAATATACACATTCAGTTAAGTATAGAAAACTATTTTATCCTACAGGGAAGCAGTAGAAAAAGGGGAAAGAAAAAGGAGGGGTTGGATAGAAGAGAGGGCAGCTTGGGGGAGGTCAGTATCAAAACACTGGTGAGGGAAAGAGAAAAAAGGATATGGGATTTATATTATGTTTGTGTGTATATGTGTACATACATATATATATACATATACATGCATATACATATATACATACACATACATATACACACATGTATATATGTGAAATAAAAGCATATAGGATAAAAAGAAATAAGATGGAGAGAAATATAAAATTAGTAATCATAACTGTGAATGTGAATGGGATGAACTCCCCCATAAAAATGAAAACAGCAGAGTAGATTAAAACACATGATTCTACAATATTTTTTTTACAAGAAACACATTTGAAGAAGAGAGACACAGAGAAAGGTAAAAGGTAAAAGGCTGGAGAAGAATATATTATGCTTCAGCTGAAGCAAAAAAAAAAATAGAAAACTTGAACTCGGAACAAAAGCAAAAATAGATCTAATTAAAAGAGATAAGGAAGGAAACTATGTCTTGCTAAAAGGTTGTAAGGTTGATGGGATGCAAGATCTTTCCTGCCCATTAATAGGCTTCACATGGAGTTTTGGGCCACAGAGACGCCCATAACTTTATGATTAAGTGCTGATTTCCAAGTTTCCCTGCACTAAACTGATCAAGTACAGAAGGTGCGGGTGGAGAGAGATGCAGGCTGAAAGAGAAGCTGACTGAGGGAAGAATTTGCATAGGGGGAATTGCATGTGGGGAGGCTTGATGGAGAGAACACTTGTAATGTTAGTACTCCCTGGACTGATGATGAGTACCTTGCTAAATCTTGTCTTTTGGTATGATGATAGCAATGTCCCAAGTAAATACTTTGGTTTTGTCTTGGAGAAGGAGAGTTTATTATATCTTGTGAACAAACCCTAGGAATACATATGAATAATTATAGCAGCTGCTATGGGTATCATATTGGCATTACAAAGGTACTGTTGACAAGTAAGTAATATCAATACTAAACATATATGCACCAAGTGGCATAGTATCCAAATTCTTAGTGGAGAAGTCGAATGAGTTACAAGAAGAAATAGACAGCAAAATTATTTTAGTAGGGAACCTCAACTGCCTCCTCTTAAAACTATATAAAGTTAACCATAAAATAAACAAGAAAAAAAATTAAGGGATGGGGAGGGTGAATAGAGTTTTAGAGATATCACCTCTGGATAGATCTCTGGAGAAATTGAATAGGGATAGAAAAAATTATACCTTTTTCTCAGAAGTACATGCAACCTAGATAAAAATTGATGATGCATTAGGTTATAAAAACCTCATGGTCCAGTGCAGAAAAGCAGAAATATTTAATGAATCCTTTTCAGATCATGATGCAATAAAAATTATATTTCATAAAGAGCCATGGAAAGATTGATTAAAAGTTAGTTAGACACTAAATAATCCTAAAGAATGAGTGATTAAAACAACAATAAAAACAATCAATAATTTCGTCAAAGGGAATGAAAATAATGAGACAATATACAAAAACTGATGGGATGCAGTCAAAGCACTTCTTAGGGGAAATTTTATATCTCTAAATCCTTACATGAACAAAAAAGAGAAAGAAGAGATCAATGAATTGGACATGCAACTAAAAAAGCTAGAAAAAGAACAAATTTAAAATCCCCAATGCAATACCAAATTAGAAATTCTGAAAAATGAAATGAGAGGTGAATAAAATTAAAATTTAGAAAACTATTGAGCTAGTAAATAAAACTGAGGGCTGGTTTTATGAAAAAATCCAATAAAATAGATATGGAATTGATTAATTTTATTTTAAAAAGGAAAGAAGAAAACTAAATTACCAATATCAAAAATGTAAAGGATGAATACAACACCAATGAAAAGGAAGTAAAAACAATAATTAGGATCTATTTTGTCCAACAGTATGCCAATAAATTTGGACAATCTTAGTGAAATGGATGAATATTTACAAAACTATAAATTACTCAGAATAACAGAAGAGGAAATAAAATACTTAAATTATTCCATTTCAGAAAAAGAAGTTGAACAAGCCATCAATGAACTTCCTAAGAAAAAATCTCCAGGGTCAGATAGATTTAAAAGTGAATTCTACCAAGCATTTAAAGAAGTTAATTCCAATACTATATAAACCATTTAGAAAAGTAGATGAAGAAGGAGTCTTACCAAATCCTTTTCATGATAAAAATATGGTGCGGATACCTAAACCAGGAAGAGTAAAAACAGAGAAAGAAAATTATAGAACCAATAGACTAATGAATATTGATGCAAAAATTTTAAATTAAATATTAGCAATTTATTATTAGGATAATATACAATGAGCAGGTGGAATTTATGGCATATATATGTATATATATATAT
>CM053591.1:19534197-19555852 GCA_028646515.1 Pseudochirops corinnae | reverse complement strand
TTGTAATCTGAACTCTAAAAGCTGTTCACAGTAGCGTTCTTTTGGGAATCTGCTGGTGCATGGCATTACAAGAGTGCAACTGGCCATGTTGTTCAAATGCCAAATGTATGTTTACCTAGAAGACTATTTTACAGAGAACTGACAGGAGGCAGTAACTCACATGACAACCAAAAGAAACACTACAAGTACACTCTCAAGGTCTCTCTCAAGAACTTTTGAATAATTGTGAGACATGGGACACAATGGCAATGGACCACCTAGAATGACTTGCCTTCATCAGAGAAGGCACTGTGGTGTATAAGCAATGCAGAATTGCAATAGCTCAAAAGAAACGTGAGATGTGAGAATTTAGAGACATCTCTACTTTATTTGTGCCAGCTCTGTGGTTGAACCTTCTGAGCTCATATTAGTCTGGTCATGTCAGACTCACTGTGTCTTGACTCCAACATAATGATGTCATTTTAGTCTTCTTCCAGCAGGAAGAACAATAATTAACCAAAGTTTCCCATACATTATCTCAGTTGATTTCCAAGGCAATGTTATATCAGTAATATGGATTTTCTTTCATGAACAGGATTTGTGATTGCAGTGGCCTGTAGGAAACTTCAGAAAGGAAATTCTCATTTTCCTTCTGCTTTAATATGGGAATAAAAGCATCTACCTTGTGGAGTTGCTGAGAGAGTCAGAAGACAAAATATTTGTAATGTATGCTTAGCACAGTGCCTGGTATATAGTAGGTCCTTTATAAATACTTATTTTCTTTCCTTTTCTCGCCTTATTCAGTGTGCATGAGATGAAGGATTAGAACACAGATTGAAGTTAATTAGATTTACCTTTTGTGCTTTGCTTCCTTATATTTAACAAAGCAGCGGAGAAGCAGACAGAATTTGGAGTCATTCATATTTCAGTGACAACTTTGACATTTTATAACTCTTTCACCTTGGATAAATCACTCAATCTCTTAGCTTCTGTTTCTTCATACACAAAATAGGACTGTTATAGGAATTAAACGATCTCAAGTATTTGAAAGCATGTTCTCAATTGTAAAGCTCTTCAATTGTAAACCCTTCTCGATGTGGCCAATTCTATTTGAAGTTTTCATTTTTAAACTGTTATCTGTTTCAAAGATATATCAGGAAAAGAAAAAAGAAAAAGAAGGCAGAAATACTTATCTTTCTTTATCAAGGTGACATCAACTTTCAAATACACTATTCTTTACTTCCTGAATTTTTATTATTTTTTGTTTCCCTTGTAATACCACAATGAATGTATTTGGTAGAAAAAATACTTATTTATAGAGTTGGGATTAAGTGATCATATTTTTGCAGTGTATCATGCAGGAGAAATACTTACATAAGTCAATTCTCAACTTTCATTTACTTGGAAATTCAAAGAGCTTCCTAGTCATCAAATGTCTCATTGAAAATTCCAGTCAAGCAGGTACATTATTTGTCAACATCAATATTTCTCCTGCATTCAAGATGTTTAATGAGGCTCTTAAGGCTTTTTTAAAGAAAGCTTTTAAAAGGTTTGCATCATTTCTTAGTATATTGGTGTCATCAGAAAATGTTAGAATGCCCATTCTCATAATTTTGGAGTCAAAATGGAAAATTATAATGTTTATTACATACTTATCAAAATAAAGTTGAGAAGAGATGAACTGAAATATTACAATCACACAAAATATGTTACAATAAGAGCACAAATAATATTGGTGATAAAGACCAGATTATAAGCACTTAATTCTTATCATTCAGAGATTCTATGAAAGCCTATGAAAATTCTCACTGATTGACATGTGTCACCACATAGGCAATGTTTTCATATCAAATGTCCTAGCAAACAAAACTAAACATAAGTATAAGTATAAGTATAAACAGTATGGTTTAACAGATGGCTGAGGGAAGGGAGAATGCTCAGGATTACAACTTGCCCAACCAAGTTCAAAATGTTATATGATATGGCCATGAAAATCAGTTTGCAGTCACTCTTATCTTCTATTGCTACCTTTAGTTTTTAAAAAATCACAATCATTCCCCAGGTACTCTTTCCACAACCTCACCAGTTCACTCTTCTTTTTCTTTTGACCTTGTTTATTGAAGTATTCTGGAAGAAAAGGGGAGCAGATGCATGGGAAATGAGTTGGTAGGTAGGTTGATTGGTTTATTTCAAGTAGAACTGTAGTATCTTTAGATACAATCATAAGCATAAGATTTTAATCAGGCACATATAAACAATGAGCAGACTCTTTTTTACACAGGAATGATGCTTGAGGTAGAATATTATTCTGCAGCAAAGACTGTAAACTGAAAAATGATTTTGTATCAGCATGATCTATCAGAAAACAAATATTGATTAGTGTTTATATGGATTCTGTGTAAAAAGTACAAACCAACTATTCAAATTCTGCATTTGAATAATTATTTATTTTCTATCCTTCTACTAATATCCTTTAATGTCTCATCATGGTATAGAAACATTTCCTTAGTGAGCAGAATTGGCACATGCCAGCTAAGTAAAATCAAAGTACCTCAACCAACATATCCCTTCTGACTTTGATGGAGGTAGCCAAAGGTGTGCTTATAAATGTTTAACAACCAGGTCTCCAGGGGAAAATATACATAGATATACATTTAAGCTTAATCTGCATTATCAACATTTTCTATAACACTTTCTTATGTCTAAACAACACAACAATATATCAAGTCCAGATATGTAGTGTTGGTCAATTCTGAGGTGCAAATACTCATACTGAAAACTTAACAACTGACCTTCTGCAGTTAGTCTGAGTTGGTTTCAGCATACGACTGGAGATAGGTCAGGACCCTGAACCCAAGAATCTTAAAAATTGTCACCTGTCCTCCATGTATAGACTTGCCTCCAGCATCACCCTCAAAACCATCATCTAGGAAACCAGGAAAGCAAACTTCCTATGAAAATTTGACTTGACTTTGTAGGTGCTGTAGGGGCCCAACACTTACTCCCGACCTCCTCACCTGCCATAGCTACTGGAATCCCAGAAAATAATTTTTTTTTTTACTACTAACGTCCTTGGCAATGTCACATAATTCAATATCAGACATGCATATGATTTGATCAGTAAAAATAACATTAAATAATCTTTATTAGGATATGTTTTGATTCTGTATGCTAAGGACTAAGGGATATAACATCTGATGCAGCAGAAATCTCTTAGTTAAATTGCTCAGTTCGTCAGTTCTTTTTCTGTAGTGAATAGCATTTTTTCATCATTACCCTTTGTAATGGTCTTGGATCATTGTATTGCTGAGAATAGTTAAGTCATTCACATTACACAATATTGCTGCTACTCACTTCACCTTGCCTCAGTTCATATGTCTTTCCAGCTTTTCCTGAAACCATTCTACTTTCCATTTATTATAAGACAATAACATTCTATCACAATTACATACTATAACTTGTTCAATCATTCCCCAACTGACGGACATTCCTCTAATTTTCTATTCTTTGTCATTATAAAAAGAGATGCCATAAATATTTTTTGTATAAATAGGTCCTTTCCCCTTCCTCTGATCTCTTTGGGATAAAGACCAAGTGTGATATTGCTGGGTCAAAGAGTATTCACAGTTTTATAGCCTCTTGAGCTCAGTTGTAATGAATGTGAAATTTTAATTCTGGGTAACTTGAAGCCATTAACTACAGCAAGGATACCAATGACAGAAACACAAATAAACTTTGTATCTTCCCCACTGTCCATCACAGGGTGCTGCACATTGCTAAATGAAAGTTTAATTTGTTAAAGATTGAAGGTGTGATCATTGAAGGGCCACTCTAAGTTCAGAAAAAGGAATCATTACCCAATTATATTCAATTGAACAAACATTTAGTAAATTCCTGTTATGAACAAGACTCTTTGCTGAGTTATCTAATCAGCAGTTTCGATGAACATTGCTGAAAGTGACTTATTATTTTTTGAATTAGTGGGATTATAAATTTAAGAGGTCAAAGGGCTTTAGAGAGTATTTATTCCAAATCCTTCATTTCTGAGCCAAGGAAACTGAAGTCTAGAGAAGTGAAGTGAGTTGCCCAAAGTCATAGGAATAAGAAGAAGCAATGATTAGGTTTGAAACCACATCCTCCGACTTCAAATCTAGTATTCTTTCCATTGTACCACTCTTCCTGCACATGCTTATGCATTTACAGTTAAAACGGCAGGAATTTTTTTTCCCAAAAAGACTGTAGGCTAGAATAAGGAAAAAAAAAAATTGGATTTCGATTCAGACCTAGTTCTTTGAATCTTCTTTCTGACACTTGTCTTGACCGCAGACAAATTCCTTAGCTTCCCTCAGACATAATTTCTTTACCAACCTTGTCTAGTTGTCAAGGGTAAGGTTAGTTGGGAGCAGTAGATAGAGCTCAAGGTCTGGTGTTAGGAAGATCTCAGTTCAAATCCAGCCTCAGACATTTACTTGCTGTGTGACTCTGGGCAAGTTGCTAATTCTCTGTTTACCTCAGTTTCTCCACACCTCCCAGGCTTGTGGCAAGGGTTAAATGATTTCATAGAACAGCGCTTCACACATAGTAAATACTACATATATGTTATTGATAATCAACTACTATTATGAAAGACAATGTTTTCTAACCTATAACATGCTACATACATATGGACTAGTGTTATTAAAAGCGAATCTTACATTCAGTGTTAGACATTTCTCTTAAACGCATATTTTATTGAGCATTAAAATGATACCCTTGGCAAAAAACAAGGTCTTCACTTTTTTCATTTTCTGCTGGCCATTTTCAATTAGATTTTGAAATTTTAGTCCCATTTCTAGTTTGCAACTAAGTATTGTGTGTAACTGAAAAGCTTGAACACAATTATCGACAAAGTTACTGAGAATATTACAAATATTGGAATCTTATAAACAGTATGAACTTGACAAAAGGTTCAGGACCTATCATTTTCAGAAGAGGAAATACTAATTGTTAATAATCACTTCAAAACACATTAAACTTCACTGATAATCAGACAGCTGCAAATTAAAATAACTTTGAGGTATCATCTCCTGCTCATTAAATTGGGGAAAATGATTAAAGGGAGTGAAATTAAAACATGATGGCATTATGGAAGAAGCAATATATTCATTCATTGCTGATGGGATTGGAGACTGGAAGAATCTTTTAAAGAGGTATATGACAGGGGTGGCTAGGTGATGCAGTGAAAAGAGCACCTGCCCTGGAGTCAGGAGGACCTGAGTTCAAATCTGGTCTCAGACACTTGACTACTTATTAGCCATGTGACCTTAACCAACCCCAATTGCCCCTCCAAAAGGAAAAAAAAATTGACAGTACACACTAAGTGCTACAAAAATAATCCTACCCTCTGACCCAATAATTAAAGTGTTTAAAATATACTCTGAAAATTTCATTTAAAAATAACTTTAAAATTTTATTTATTCAAAGATTTACATAGCAAAATTTTATTCAATTGAAAAAGATGGAAAACTATACAAATTTCAAATAAAAGATTGGCAGTGGGAAACACACTGCCTCAGAAATCAGATTTTGACATCTAATACTTAACGTTCCTTTATATCAGTTTCCTCAACTGTAAAATGAGGAAATTTGACTAGATGTTTCCTGAAGTCCCTTCTGGGTTTAGATATACAATTCTATGATTGGGAATGATAAAATAAATCATGACATATTAATGACATGAAATAGCATAGGACAATGAAGATTTCTAAGTATGAGAAATACATGGAAATCTTGAAAATTCTATGTGATAAATTCAAAGTAAACAGAATCAGAAACATGGAGTGCACATTGACTTTGACTATACAAGAGGAAAAGTGAATGACAAGGAATTCTAATGATAACTTCGAGGAAGTGACTAGATATTTAATTTATTTATTTGTTGAATTAATTTAAATGAAAAGATTAATCAAGTTTAGCTGATTGCTTTGATATACTATGTTAATATATTATTAAATTAATACAATTTTAAAAAAATTACTTTGAAACCCAGGAAGAGAACCAGTTGCTTCACAATGTCCTTCCCAGTTCCTCTGCAAGAGCACTAAATCTTCAGAAGGAATCTCATAACAGCGACCAGAATTCAGATTCTCAAAGCTCTAACAAGAAATTAAAATCGTCAACAGTGGACTCAACATTTATCTATAGCAGGGATTCCTAACATTTTTGTTATCACAGACCTCTTTGACAGTGTGATAAAACCTAATGGAAGTCTTTTTTTCAAAATAATAATTAAATTATAAAGGGTGTATAGGATGCTCAGAGAGGACTAGCACCTCTGGGGTGAATGCTTGCTGAGTCCCTTTTGGGCCTGCTCATCCACCTTTGGTGTCCCCCTGTCAACCAACTCTTACCTGCAGCTTTAAGATGCTGTAGAATACATGGCAGCCACACCCCAGCAAAACCTGATGGGCAAAACCAGGTTGAGAGTAACTAATGGGCCTAAAACATGTCAATGACTTAGTGGGATGCCTGCCCTAAGCATGAGAAGACTTCTATCAGCCACAAATAGATAGCTGAAACAGGTGCTCTATAGGGCTTAGAGTTTGGTCAGACATCAAAGATCCCAAGGTCATCCACTGCATCCTGGGCCATCTCTAGTCATCTTGCCTTTTGTCTTCCCACTGGACTTCAATGACTCTGACTGTGCCTTAATTAAATACAATTCATACACAAGACATTACTCCATGATACCATTGATCCTCTTTGAAAACAAAGCACAAACAACATTTTTTTTCTTTCTTTCACTTTCCCCTATCTACTGGGGAGATAAAAAGAAAGAAATACAGAACCTCCATAACACAGGAGAACAGTCAAGCAAAATACATTTCCATACTGTTCACATCTTAAAATATGTTTCTTATTCTGGATCCATCAGCTCTCTGTCATGAGATGGGCAGAATTCATATTGATTAGGCTTCTAAAAGTATGGTTGATATTTAGTTGATCAGATTTCCTGTATCTTTCAGAATTTATTTTTTTTTAATAATATTGATGCGAACATACATTTTTCTTCTAGTTCAATGTATTTTCATTCTGCATGCTTTCTAGCATGTCCTTCCTTATCTGTATGAAATTTTTTCCTCAACTTTTACTGTGCCAATAGTATTTTATCACATTCATATACAATAATTTGTTCAGCAATTCCACGAATTGTAGGAGATTTTTGTGGTAGCAAAAAGACCCCTGAAAACTACACCACTCTTCTCAGAGTAATTTTAAAAGAACTTGCAATTTAATTTAATTTTCAATTTATGGAATAAAACAAGAATTTCCATAACATAGAATAATAAAAAAGATGACTGAACATCAAACTGCAAATCTACCATGTACAACTTGGTATTCCTTTCAAATACACAAAAATGTTATCATGTAAATTTCTTTTCTTCTTCCACCTTACCCTAGAGATGGCTTACTTTAAGACACTAAGACACACACTTGCATACATACATGCATTTATGTATGTGTGTGTGTGTGTGTGTGTGTGTATAAAATTATTTTATACCTACTTCTATTTACCATTTCTTTCTCTGGATGCTGATTGCATCTTTCTTCTATGTCTTCTATAGTTGATTTGGATATTTATAACAGTCAAAATAACTTACTCATTCAAAGTTGTTCATAAAACAATATGGCTATTAATGTATCCAATGTCCTTTTGGTTCTGCTCATTTCACTCTTTATTATTTCTCGCAGTCTTTCTTTCTAAGATCACTGAGCACATCATTTCTTACAGCAAGTAGTATTCCATCACAATCATATATCTCAACTTGTTCAGCCATTTTCCAATTAATGAGCATCTCTGCAATTTCCAAAGACAGCTGATATAAACATTTTTGAATATCTTTCCTTTTCACCTCATCATCTTTGGAAATAGACCTAAAGGTGGTATTGCAGAGTCAAAGGGTATAGGTAGTTCAATAACATTATGGGTATAATTCCAGTTTACTCTCCAAAATGGTTGAATCAGTTCATAATTCCATCAACAATGATGTATTAATTTTTCTGTATCCCCTTCAACATCATTCACTTTCCCCTTCAATCATTTTAAACAAGTCATTTTTAAATTAACAATTGAATGAAACACTAAATTTCAGTTAGAAATTAGTAAAAATAATGATTCTCCTTTTTCTTTTTCCCTAACAAAAGTTCATTGACTCTTTGAAATATATTCATGGACACTTGGGAGTTCTGGCCTGGGTCTGACTCAGATTATTAGTCTTTTGTTAATGTTTGCTACTGGAATAAAATGAGACACTTAGGTCATTCAGTAGTTTACAAAAAGAGATTTACCTGTATCAACAACAACAACAAAAAAGGATATTCAGCAAGAGTAGGCATTGAGGAAAACTTGATTTGATTTGGCTGGGTGAAGTTCCCTTCCCTTAGTTGCTTATCATGATCTACCAACCAAGTATCATAGACACCTAGAAATCTTTGTGGCTGTATTGCTCTTAGCCTATTTTATTAAGCTATTATCTGATCTTTGAATCCTTTAATCCAATAAAGATCTGGTCTGATGGATAGTCTCAAGGAAAAAGAAGTCTAGGAAAAACTAAATCTCACTTATATGAAGGAATGAAGGCAAGATTCCTACTAGAGTATTCCTACCAGAGGAATCTGTAGACTCCAGGTAAAGAATTCCTGATCCCCAGAAAGATATAAACCAACAACCAAATTTAGTGGCTAAGTGTAACCTAAACACTATTTTTAGGTCACCTTAAGCAAAAAAGCCAACTTATTTGGACCTTAGTAGTATGAGGAACTGAGTAGAGGAATACTCCTATATCATATCAGCAGTGTAACATAGATATAAAAACAAAACTCTAATAATAGGTGTGTAAGGAATTGCCTTATGAAAGCTAATAATACAGAGCACTAGAGGGATGTTCTTAATGTAGTTGGTACTGGTAAGATTGTATCTCGGAAAATTCCAGGTATTCTATTTTAAAAAGGACATTGGTAAATTTAATAAGACAAGTAAGATAATAAAAATGGAAATATGCCAAATGAAGAATGGTTGAAAGAAAGTAAGGTGCTTAGCATACAAAGAAAACATTATGGACATATGATAGCTGCCCACAAATACTTGGAGCCCTGTCATATGGAGCAGGAATTAGACTTTGCACTATTTATATCCAGGCTCTAGAAATAGATGCAATAAGCTACAGAAACAAAGATTTGAACTTAACTGAAAGGAAAAAAAAATTCCAAAAGTAGAATTCCTTAGCACATTAAAAAGGTGAATCCCTCATGAAAATGTGCAGTGAATCTTGGCTGTTAAAACGAACAATATAAAAACTGACACTAGAAAAATCTGAGACCTTGAAGGGATGCCAAAGCTAGCAATATGTAAGTCGAGTAGACATGGTTTGGTAGGTCATCTTAGAACTCTGTTACCTATGCCATGTATCTTGACCTATTTTCAAGGTCCATCCCTATAATCTGCTACTATGATACGATGGTTTGTTATCTTTTGCCCACCAGAAGGATCAACCCACCAGAAGTCCTTCAATATGTTGAGTGGACTCTCTTGTGTAATTAACAAGAATAAGATGAAAAGACATGGATGAATCTCAGTGTGTAGTTTTGGAAAGAATATTCATATTGAAGTCAAGGATCCAGTTTGTATTAAATTGACCACAGCCTACTCCACAATCTTAAATATGTAAATCATTCAGATGTTGTGATAAATACCTAATGAGAAAAATGAAAGTGGAGTAGACATATTAAATACAATTGGGAAAACTACATAAGTAAGTCACTTATGAATAGTGAAAATATTTCAATTATTCTATCAATCATCAAACAAGCATTTATAATGTTCTTACCATGCCCTAGGTATTCTGCAAAGAAGCATTGGAGATATAAAGAAAAAAAGCAAAGATGGCCTCTGCCCTGAAAGATGCTATATTCTCATGGAGCGACAGGATATCACTAGGTCCCTAGAAGTGGTAAAATTATTTTAATTTCTTCCATGTGTTCCCATTGGGATTGAACTATTTTCCACATTTTCCATAATTATGACTTCAATTAGCCTGAATATATTCACAGCATATAAGATAATACAGAGTCAATGGAAGACAATCTTTAAGCACTAGCAGCTACAGGTACTGGTAATGACTTTTTATGGGGATATAAGTTTAATTTTCTATGAGACAAATGATTTCTTCATAGAACATGAAGCTTTAATACCCACAAGTGGAGGAAAACTCTGAGATTTGATTGCATGTAGTGGAGAGGTAGTAGTTCACAATGTATTTACAACGCTTTATGTAGTAGTGACCACAACATTGTAAAGTTAAGGATGGTTTACTCTCATTAGGAGAGTAAAAAACCAAAAATATTTATGACAAGTATTGCTCAAGTTAACAGACAGCAGCTACATACCTAAAATTGTAGGTATTCACTAGAAAAATTTCAATGGAAGAGTTAGAAATTAAAAAAAAAAATTTCACAGTTAGCCTGGAGGCTATCTAAAACTTACTAGAAGTCTAGGAAAGACATATTGGAAGTCCAGGAAAAAATGCCTACTATAGATCAAAAAGACTTTCCTCTCAAACAAAAACTCTGTATGGCTAACAGTTAAAGTAAAAGAGGCCATTGTACAGACAAAGAAATCTTTAAAATGGAAAGCTTGAAAGATTGGCCAAGAAAAGGGAACTTAAAGGGACACCAAAGAGAATAATAAAAGGACTTTTAAATGTATTAAAGGCAGGAAGCCTCCTAGAAAATCAGTGGAACCAGCTGATGATGACAAAGCAAAAGGTATATTCAGGGATCAAAAAGAAGCAGTAGAGGATGACTCCATGAATTCATTGCTTCACTCCTCACTGAGCATGATATTATGTAGATTCTCATCCCCAGTCTTTTCTTTTTTTATGAAGCAGCCAGGTAAGAAGCATAAGATCAAAAAGAGCTTTAAATGTACAGAATAGTCCAGATGAAATGAACACATGAGATGCACACAAATCTCTAGTGCACCATTTAGAAATGAGCAACGTCCTCTACATCAAAGTAGTCATCCTCTCTGAAAAACTCGATGACAGATGAAATCTCTAAACAGTGGCTGATAAAGTGACCAATCTAAAATATCATCTGCCTTTTCTGCCATACGTATTTGTGTTGATGATTAAATAAGATTATGTGTGTGGAAATGCTATGAAAACTGTAAGGCAGTATAAAAATGCAAAGTGTAATTAGTACTATAAGCAATTTCTGGGAAATAAGATAGAGAGCCTTTTCCTTTCATTTTGAAAGATGGACAGTATTTGAGTTCCATGATGTAAATGGACATTTTATTTTTACATATACCACCTGGTTTATGCCAGAGAAGGGAACATTTTTATTTCCTATACACAAAGAATAATGCATTAGAAATGTATTTAATTTAATTGGTCTTTGAGGAGGAAAATTCTGGAAATTACTTGGTAATGTGAGATCATGTTTTATGATTTTCAATATTTAGTAACTTAAAACAAACGAGAGGAATCATACCAGAGCTATTAAGAGATGAGAAATTTCAGCTAAGAGAACATAGCTTCATAGATCTCCCTGCCACTGAGTTTCAGAAGAAAGATGATTGATCATCAACTCTTTCTGCTGCCAACAATGTCTGTCTTAAAAGACAGATTATAAGGATGGAGTGAAGTGGCTCAAAGCAAACACAATAAGGGTAAAAAGCAACTTCAAGATGATTCTTGAGGAGAAGGAAGAAATCATGTCCAATCAGAGCACAAGGGGCCTTTTGGATTGTAAAGCGCTGCATCTCTTATGCTGTAGCTGGACGTTCAGACATTAATGAGTAGGTCTGACTCCCTATACAGTTCCAGAACCATGCCCTTGGTTTAGAAGGCTGAGCCTGAGGGAAAATGAAAGCTAACACATTTTATTTCTTATTGGCTGGGCTGGTAGGGAGATTTGATTAATGCTTCTGCTTTTACTGGGCATTTGCTAATTTGATTAAACTGTACATTTAAATTACAACCTTAGTAAAGGTAGATAAATGAAATTTCATTAAGGGAAGAAAAAGAAAAAAATGGTCATGTATGGGGGATGGAGCCATATATTGACTATGTTGTACTAAAGTTGTTTTAAAAAGAGAAGAATTCTGAGACTTAGCAGTGGGTGGGGTGGTGGTAGTGGTAGAACTTAAATAAATGGGAGCTGTATGAACAGGGTTCCTGCCTTTGACAGCATCTAAACTGCCACTTCTTACTACACATGAATGATTTGCATGCATGTTTGTGTGTATTCATGTTTTATAATTACAGTTATGTATTTTATACAAATACAATTTATCTTTTATTCTTTATTTGTCTTTTAAAGTAAATTAAGTTCATAACTGCAGGTTAAGGTCATAATATTTCCATTATATGATGAGAAAAGACAAGGCAAAGACTATTACAGTAAGCAAGAAACATATACATCTGAGAGAGAAAGCCAGTTACTAAAAAGGCAGGATGAAAATCTCCAGGCAGTCCCTCTCCAAAAGGAGTCTACTTGTAACAAATGCATTCTGAGTCTTTTCTTAGAAACTCTTCTTATAAACCTGGAAAGAGATGGCATCCAGACAGTGATAGGGCCATCTAGAATTGGGATTGACAGTCTTGGCCACCATAATATGGTCAAAGATTTATTTTATTTTACAAATAATTAATTGAATTATTTCCTATTCTATGGTCCTTTTCTAACCCTTCATCTCCTTCCATTCCACTCTATTTTTTATGACAAAGAAAAAAGCTAAGTAAAACTACCTGGCACATGTCAGGACAGTTTTTTTTTTAAATTATTGTGAAGTTTACTGGACCAATTGAGATGCAATTTTTGTTCATAGGAATACTGCCTTTGAACAAAGCATCTCCTTTAGTGAAAATATCCCCTAGCATATAAAAGAATTCTAGCACTATTAATAAATTCATTTGTCAATTAATCAATCAAGGACTATTTAGAGCCCTAGACCACAGAGGAAATAACATAACCACATTCAATGTATTACCTAGGACTTCCTTTTGGGCTGTTCTTCAGTTTTTCTCCTCTGCTTCTCTTATTAAATATGTCAATCAGCTAGCTTTTGAACTCCTCCCTAAAACTGTACTTTGTGGACCGTACGTAGACTGCTTCAAATATGGCTGCTTTCCAGTCCCTCCCCTTCCTTTTGTTCTTGAGCTTCAATTTATTAGCACTAGCTAGAATTCCTTCTTTGTTATCATTTTTTCTCTCTCTCAGTGTTCTTTCATTTGAACCTATCCACTGCAATTCATTCTTCATTTGGCCTGCCAGACCTAATCCTAGATAACCAGTAATCAATCTTAATGTTGCCACATTCTCTACTCAGAAGAATTAAATGGGATAATATCTTTCAAGAATCCAGCACAGTGCCAGGCACTTAATAAATGCTTCTTTTCATCCTTTCCCCTTTCTTCTCTTCCATCTGCCTTCTTTCTTGTCCCTTGTCTAAACAATAAAGTACATCTCTGGACTAAAATGATCTGAACTGGTCTTTGCCTAGTTCTCCTCTGCTCCATTAACTCTCCTGTTCCTTTAACCCCCTTGGCCTCCATGTCAGCCTTTAAGATCTGTCACTCCACAGGCTACTTATATAAAGATGAGATCAAAACAAAACAAAACTGATTTGACATCACTGTTATCGTTTTATTTTCTGGAATTATTCAATATTATTTGTTTGCTCAGTTGTTGACAATCCTCTCTTTACAAGGGCTGACTTATCATTTTGGCTCTCTAAGAAACATCCTAGTATAGTAAAATGTTGACTAGATCTGGAAACAGAAAGACCTGGGTTCTAATCTGCCCTCTGCCACCTATTGCATCTATGACCTTGTCTTTAAGCTGCAAATTCCTCATCTACAAAGTGAATGGGTTATGACCTGTTACAGCTCAAAATATGTAAAGTTATTTAGCATGGGAGCATGATGGACCTGCTGCAACTTTCATTTTTTTCCACTTTTGTAATATTGTTATTTTGACAGCACCCCTGGTTGTGCTTACACTGAGAAAGACAGAAGCCTCTGATTTCTGTGACTTAAGCTCATCACCAGTGGTACAACCAGCTGAGTGAAAAGATCAGTCATGAATGATTTAAAGGTGCACACTTGAGAATAAGTAATTTGGTAATAAAGGTTTCAATATCTCAGGATCCCCATGCCAAGACCTCTCTTTTTATTCCTCTCTTTTGACTAGTAGGAGATACCCTGTTTTCCAAACTAAGACCTGGCAAACAAGTTGTGCCTTGAGCTTGGCATAACAACAACCCTTGGCACTCACTTTCTGGATGAACTCTGCCATAGCAAAATCCCAGAATTGCTTCACCTCTGCCCTAGGGGTTCCTTGAGCTCAGACAAGCACCTGTAGAACCCATGTTCTGATTATGAATCCCTGCTGTGAATCAAACTTGTCTCATTGTTTCTGTTACCCCTTATTGACAGGGTTATGGCTCACTGCGTGGACATCGCCATACGTAGTAAGGTTTAGCCTCACTAAAGCAGATTTTCTCTTACTGCAGGCCCCAGCACATGGATCTAGTTTCCCTTCCCTAATGGAATAAAGAAAACTTTTTTATTATGACCACTATAATCTCTTTGTTTTTCTTTTCGTTTTTTGCTTAGAGTTAGCTGTGGTTGTGATAACCTGTGTGAGCACTTTGGTATTTTCAGAGTTAACAGCTGTTGCAAAACCTCTGTGACTTTTTGGTCACTTGCTTTTAGATCTGACAAATTCATAGAACTATTCTCCTTTAAAACAGAACTAGAACACCAATTGTACTATCTACCAACATTCAAGCAGTCGATCAATCAACAAGTGTTTATTTAGTGCCTACCACTGTGCTAAGTGTGGGTAAAAGATAGTCCCTGCCCTTAAGGAACTCGTAGGCTAATGGGGAGGCAAAGGCAAACAACTTTGTACAAATAAGCTATACACAGGATAAATTGAAAATAATCACCAGAGGAAAGGAACTAGAAATAAAAGAGATTGGGAAAGGCTTCTGTAGAAGATGAAATTTTAGCTGCAACTGGAAGGAAACCAAGGAAGCCAGGAGAAGTAGATGAGAAGGAAGATAAATTGACAGACAATGAAAAGGCCTGAAATCAGGAGTTGAGTATCTTGTTCAAGGGAACAGCAAGCAGATAGTAGAATATATATGGTTGAGGGAAAGAGGAAGTGTAAGGTATAAGACAATTCAAAAGGAATGGCAGTTGGCTCAGAGAGGGGTCGGTAACATAGGGCTTTGAATGCCACTCAGAGGATTTAAAATGATCCTGGGGATGCATGGGAGCCATTGGAATTTACTGAGTGGAAGTGGTGGTGGTGGTGTCATGGCCAGCTTGCACTTTAGTAAGATTACTTAGAGAGCAGATTGGAGGATGAACTGGAGCAGGGAGAGACTTGTGGCAGGGATGGCAACTAGTATCTCATGTAAATACACCGCATTTTGTTCGCTGTGCAAATGAATAAACAGGAAAAAAAAACCCTCAGTAATTAAAGTAGGGTGTCATTGGATTGGTCAGAAGATAACAGAGACCCACCATTTGCTACCTGACATTCTCATCATTGGAATCAGTCTTAACTTCTTGTCTTCAAGAATCCTGGAAATTCTAGGTTGGTAAAGGATAGAGAGTAGTTTGAATCATGATTGGAACAATAAATAAGCAGTAGTCAGAGCACATTTAAGCCAGATATATTTCGTTATAATTGAATTAGGAGTAAAGGCTAAAATATGCAGAGGCTGAAAATCTGATAATGGAGAAGAGAATTTTGCTTTGTCATTGAATATCATTTAAGTGATTATGCGTTGTATAATTAAATTAGTAAAATGTTAACATTTAATGGAACACACTAAGCACATTAAGTAAACTTTGAAAATTAAAAAGAAAGTGAATGACTTGACTGTGTGACCTTTTTATGATCTATACTTAGGAAAGAAAGGAGATGAAGCTGATGAAAGTAAGAAAAATCATTTAAGTAAAAGGTTAAAGTAAAGAAAGTGTAATGTATATCTGAGCTTCCCCATACCAACCCCCACAAAAAGGGGTCTTGGGAGAGGAATGTGAGAAGAATAAGCGATTCTTGGAAAGGTCAATGGAACATTTAATGCAGTCTCATAAGGAATGGGAAAAAAATAGTGAGATGTACCAAAATTTTATTCATTCAGTCTGAAAAATTACATACACTCTTCACATCACTAACTTATCCCTGTAATCTCTGTCACTTAGTCTCTCTGTTTCTGTCTTTCAGTCTTTTTGTCTCCCTTTTTCTGTCTCTGTATGTCTCTTTTTGTCCTTCTGTCTCTTTCTATGTCTATCTCTCTGTCTTTATCTGTCTTTCCATCTGTCTCTCTCTTTCTCTCAAGCTTACTTATACTTGTAACATTACATTCAGAAGTTCCTTCCTCACACCTATTTCATAAGATAACCTTTCCTTTCTGTGGAATGGCAAAAGATAGTTTTAAAATTACTTCCATCTTTTCCTATTTTCCTTAGTCATGGAGAAGGGTAGTATTTGAAATGAATACAATTTTTATGTAGATATAGAACATTGATAAGTATATTATTAGATTATGTCTTTTCACTAGCATTGTTTTATGATGTTCATTTTAGGAATGAACATCATTCATCTGGTTTAAAATACTCTTCTAAAATCTTTATGGGGGCACTGTGATTTTCCTAATGCCCATATCTGACTATATTCAATTAACTCCAATGAGTCTTTGTTGCCATTAGGATCAATTATAAACTTCTATGCTCAGTTTTTAAAGTCCTTCTCAACCTGACTGACCTTAACATCCATTTTCGACCCTTGAGATATATATATATATATATATATATATATATATACATACATACATACACATATATAATACACACACACACACACACACACACACACACACATATATATATTGTTTCTTCCCATATCCTGAAATATAGCTATACTGATATTTTTGCTGTTCCTTTTAAATGATGTCCAAACTCCCATTTTTGTGTCCTTGTGTTGGCTGTCTGCCATGTTTGAAATGCACTCACTCTTTACTTCCAGCTTTTTTTGTAAAATCATGGCTCAAACACCAATTTCTACATGAAGCTTTCCTGATTCCCCCACAACCTAGTGCTCCTTCCCACCATTGTTTGCATTCATTTTTCTTATAAAGCATTTTCATATTTAACATATCTTCTACCTGGTAAAATTAAGTTTCCTTGACGGAAATGATTGTTTCATTTTTTTTTTTTGAATATCTAGCTCCTGAAATGACTATTGCTATATAGTAATTCAGTAATGAATACTTGTTGATTTAGAAAAATAGTATTTGCTTGTTTGTAAGCAACTGTAAAACAAATCATTGGTCTAAGCCAGTGGTTACATTCAATTTGTAACAATGAAAATACATCCTGCATTTCAGATATTTACATTATGATTCATAACAGCAGCAAAATTGCAGTTATGAAGTAGCAACAAAAATACTTTTGTGGGTGGGGTCACCAAAACATGAGGAACGGCATTAAAAGGTCGCGGCACTAGGAAGATTGAGAACCACTGGAGTCTAAGCAAATCTAAGTGTTCTCTACTGACACAAATATACAATAAATTAGTAACTGAAAGTCTAAACCACTTAGATCTTTTCTTATAGGTTCAACTTTCTTTCTCAAGCCTTCTTTTTTTGTGATTTTCGGAATGCTGCATTAAAATAACATAAAAGTTTTATATTATTCTTGATTAGAAATAAGTATGTTTAAATAAGTAATCACTGATGTAGATTATAGCCTTGATTCTCTTGGCATATTCTTAGTGGGTAGATAAAAGGATAAGATTTAATCAATCAATCAATCAAATAATTATTAAACATCTACCATGTGCCAGGCATGGTGTTAAGCCCTGAGGATATGGAAAAAAAAAACAAAAAACAATAGAGATTATTTATCAGTACAACTGTCTGTTTTGTTTTGTTTTTTGGGTTTTTTTTTTTTTTTTGCTTTATTTTTGTAGAGGGAAGGCAGGGCAATTGGAGTCAAGTGACTTGCCCAAGGTCACATGGCGAGTAAGTGTTAAGTGTCTGAGGTCCCATTTGAACTCAGACCCTCCTGACTCCAGGGCCCATGCTCTATTCACTGCACCACCTAGCTGCCCTGCAACTTCCTCTTTTATAGATGAAATAATTGAGATCCAAAAAAGGCCAAAGGATATTTCCAAGTTCATGTAGGTGGTAAGTAGCAGAATCCAAGTTTCTTTCTTTTGTTTTTTCCCTTGTAAAAGTTATGGACATCTTCTTTTCAGTGGCATGGAGGACAGAATAAAATTGATGACAATAACTAGAATTATCACTTCCGAATGCTCAAGGAAATGATAAAAAGCTCTTCCATCAGAAATGAGTAACAGTTTCTGAACTGCACATTAGCTTTAGAAGCATTGGACCTACTGCATCACCTTTCCCTAAATGATTTTTCAGTTCTCTTTACTCCAAACATACCTCTGTTATTCCAAGTGGCAAACAACATGCAGAGATGTCTTCACAGGCTCATGACTTTTCCCTATGTTCCTTGACATCATCCTTCCTAATAGAGGTGGAGTGGGACAGACTACATAATCACAATCTATTATTTAGTGCACTGAGCAGAGATTTAGTAAACAAGACCTCATCAGCTCACAGAAAAACTTGAATTTCACAGAATCATGCATTTCAGAGCTTGGACAGGTCCTCGAAATCAACCTTTCCAAATCCCTCGTTTTGTAGAGAAGAAAATCTAGGCCCTGAAAGTTAGAGTAGGTCATCCATCGTCTTACAGAGAATGGCAGAGCAATATTAGCCCAAATCCTCCTGATTTCCAGTCAAATGTTCTTTCAACTACAACCCAGAGATAACAGAAGATGCAGCAAATACAATTTAATAATGGGGAATGTGGTTTATTTGGATATATTTTTATGTTTTAAGAAGGATACTGATGTCGATTGTTGGACAATTTATCAAGGTTCCTAAACTACAATTAATTAGTTACTTAAGGTTAATGTTTCGTTAAAATATATTTGTTGGGTAGAAGTTAGGATAATGTTATCAAAATGAGAAAGCATCATAGGTAATTTCTTTTATAAAATTTAGTTAGGACTGACATATTGTTTTGTAAAATATCCCTGTCATCGGAGTCATTTTGGTGCTACAATCCATGGTGTATAGGAAATCACCCATGAACTTTTTACTCCATAAATAAATCACAAAGACATTCAATCATTATGCAATTAGAAATCATACATTAAAGCTTTAGAGGTTCATAGAGATTTAAAATTTGTGGAGAGCCTGAAGCAAGAGAGGTAGAAATTCATCACTTGCAAGAAATACTGACCTTTAGTACAGAAGGCAAAGTAATGTCTTTATAACTTGATAATGATATCTTGTTCAATAGCAAATATCCCGATGTTCTTTATCTTAATCAAGGTTGTAATTAGAAATGAGCAGGTTGCTAAATGACATTGTGCCTTAGGCTATGCGGAAGAGTTAGGTGAGGGATTAAGCTTTTCTACCAGTGGGCAGATAGTGGTTATCCTACTTGTGTTGAAATTAAGAATTATCAATCTTCATGTCTCCTGGCATAAACTCATTACCAACTGGGATCTGGAAAGCCTATCTTATTTTGCCCCCATGATAGATTATTCCATAACTGTGCACATTTTGAGTCTTTTATAGCTCCTCTTGAGAATCTACAGGAGGATGTCTGGGACAAAAGATAAATGCTGGGACACTGTTTCAGAGCCTGATGCAATAGAGGAATGTCTCTGCTTTATTGGCTTCTTCTTTCTCTTCAGCAAAGACTTCAATTTCATCTAGGGCTCTTTTTTCTGTGTCACCTCCTACATATATTCTGTTGCCAAATCTTGTCATTCTCAGTATTTCTCACATTTCATTTCTTCCTCTTTATTCCTATTGTTAAAACTTCTCTTTGCTCATTCATTGTTACTTAGACTATTATAGTAACCACCAGTCCAGTCTCCTTTCTAGCCTCTCTTCTTCTGTACTCTATTTTTCATATTACCAGGTCTACTCAGGTCTCATTCTCCAACTCAAAAAATCTTTGGTGATTTCTTATGGCTTAGCAAAACAACAACAACAGAAGTACCACCACCACAGTATTTAGGTTGACATTCAAGGACCTCCATAGTGAGACACATATCTGCATTTGTTCCATGTTCCAACCAAACTGAACTGTGCCTTGTTCTTCCCAGATTTCCTTCTGTCTTCTTTCTCCTTTCCTTTGTTCATGCAGTACCAGTGGCCCTTTCCTGTTGTGGGTTCCTTTTTCATTCCCCACAACTACAACCCGATTATTCAAATCCTTGTATTCCTATAAGACCACACAATGGTGCCACCTCCCCCATGAAACTTTCCATGATTCTTCCCAAAGGAAGTGACTTCTATTGGCTCAACCCTTTTTTTATATCATATTGTTTGAACCCCTTTTATGTATTTACACAATAATTCATATTAGATAGATAAATAAATAGAATATTTATTAAATGCTCACTATATTCCAGACAGCATGCTAAGCTCTGGGCATACAAATACAAGAAAATAATACAGAGCCCGAAGGAGCTTGTATCTTAGTGGGGAAGGTAACACATAAAGAGGGAACTATAAAACGCAGGGAGAAGGGAGGGCAAGGCTTCTCTTGAGGAAATGAAGTTCAGAAAATGATCTGATACCAGAGAAAATAACATGCAATTGTGGTCCAACTAGGGACTCTCCAACCCTGAGAGTGGTCCTCAGGGGAGAGCTATCTTCAGAAAGGAAGGCTGCAGGTAAGGAAGTGAATTCTGGGGGTTACCCTTAGCTAAACTGCAAGTTGCTTGAAGGGAAGTACTGTGCCATTTAGAATTTTTTTTTCACACTCAATATAATGATGCAAATATTTTATATATTTAAAAAAATCCTGTGGTTTTATCAGTGTAGGGAGCTTCCTCAGCCATCTTCTCCACAGCTTGGAGTCTAGAGAGTTGCTTGGACCAAAGAAATCGTTAAGCTCCTTGTATCAAAGCTAATTTGGGAAGGGTAGGACTTGAACTTAGTGTTTCCTGACTTCAAGGCCATGGCTCTACCCATTATGCTTTTAATTGATTAAGATACAGCAGCAGATTAATAAGTTTGTTTACGTAAACTCTATTAGATGCTAAATTGAGGAGAACCACTAAATAGCCATTTCCTTTCCTTTACTGTTTTGGGCTGCACAGTTCAAAAAATTGAGTTTTTATTGGTATTATGGCATACTTTTTTATAAATTAATATATATAATAGCATAAAGAGTCAGATTTTATACATAAATAAGCAACAGGGAAAGACTCTGAAAAAAAAATTAAATGCTCATTTGTTTTCAGGGAATATTCTTTAAGATGTAGTACACATTGATAGCCTCCAAGACTTGTATCCTATTAGGGTTAGTAGTCATACTTTTGTGCAGAGTAGAAACAGAGAACAGAGACAGAGACACAGAAAGGCAGAGACAGAAGACAAAGAAACAGAGAAACTGTAGAATAAACTTGGCGCTAGACTGAATGAAATTAGAAAGCATATAGTGTGTATGTTTATACATACATAAACATATATATACTTAAAATTGTATATTAAAGTATATATATATATATATTA
>CM053591.1:19504875-19533697 GCA_028646515.1 Pseudochirops corinnae | reverse complement strand
CTGTTTTTCTGTTTGTTTGTAACTTCTGTTTGTATTCTCTGAAGTTCAGGGTGCTGACTTTTCCCCCTGAACTAGGTAAATGATATGTTTGATTAAAGTAAGATTGTTAACCCATTTTGAGTTGCTTTCCTTTAGAAAAGCAGATCTAAGAACCTGTGCTAGTAGCCGCCCTAGGTATGCTAGGGTGCTTGTTGTTACAACTTGTCACTGTAAATCAAACATACAACGTATATAGACCCCTCTCTTTTTACTATTAAGAGATATCCTGCACAAAAGCAAGCTGTCTCCTGTGCTTGGCATAATAAACAATCCTTTGCCCCCACCTTCTGATGAACTCAGCTACAGCAAAATCCCAGAATTATTTCACACTGGCACCAGGTGGTCTCTGAGCTTGAGCAAGCACCTGCAAGTAGCCATATTCTGATCATGCAGTCCTGCTATGAATCAAACTTGTTTCATTGTTGCTGTTACCCCTCATTGTCAGGGCTACAATTCACTGTATAACCACTAGTATATGTATTGAGATTTGCACTCACTAAAGTGGGTCTCCTACTAGATGGGACCCTGGCATATATGTCTAGTTTCCCTCCTCCAGTAGAATAAAGAAAGCTTTTAGCTTATGTCTACTGTTATTTCTTTAGTTCCATTTACTTATTTATTTTATTTTTCAGAGTTAACTGTGGTTGTGATAAACTGTGTGGGCTCTTTTGTATTTTTAGAGTTAACACCAGTTGCAAAACCTCTGTGACTCTTTGGTCGTGTGTCTTCAGGGTTGACAGGCTGATTTTATTTTATTTCTCATAAAACCCTGTTAGGTGATACAGTAGAGAGGGATCTGTGCTTGGAGTCAGTAAGAACTGAATTCAAATCCAGCTTCAGACACACTCTAGTTTTATGATCCTCAGAGAGTCACTTAACCTCTGCCTCAGTTTCCACATCTGTAAAGTGAGGATAATTACAGCACCTATCTTGAAGTGTTCTTATGAGGATCAAATGAGATATTTGTAAAGTCTTAGCACAGTGCTTGGCCCATAGTTAGTGTTACATAAATGTTAAATATTAGATATTATTAACCTCTTCCATTTAATTATTTCAAGTGTAAAATGAAAAGGAGAAGAAATAGGCTTCCTCATCTTCAATGTTAATGGATTTTAATTAATTTAGTATTTAAATCCTCTTTGTCTCTAAAAATTTCCTTTACAGTTAACCTGTGTGTGGAGTTAACTCTGGTAAATTAAAAGGATCAACCTGCATTATCAATTTGTTGGGTACTCTTTCAGATAATTATCAATGCTTGGAATCTCATTGACAAGAGAGCTCATTAAGTCCCTCCCCTCTCCCAGATGAATGGATGAATTTACTTCAGTTAACTCTTCTTGATCAGAAACTGTTTTATTCTCAAAATGGTACATTTACAAAAGGGATCTAATCTAATCCAATGAAATTATTAGATGTATTAGATCACTGGGGGGAGGGGTCCTTAGGCTCTTTTTACAGGTGCCAAAGCATCCACTGAATAGAACTAAACACTACTTCATCTTCACATTGTCAAATATCCAGTCTGATCTTTCAACTGACTGACTTCTCAGATAGAGCTGACGATCAGTAAGTTTGCTCGGTGTGGAATAAACACTGTCTTAAAATGGTAGGGTTTTCACCTTTACCAATACCTTTAATTTTCTTAATGGCTATTATTAAGTATTAAACTTGTCAAACCTTCCTTTGAACTACTACCAACAATCTTTGTTCTCATTAACTACAAAGATTAGTCATTTGCCCTTATTGTAGCTTTTAATTTTAACATCTTTAATGCAACCTAAGTAATTGGAAAGAGAAAATAATTATCAATGCTATAACAAATCCTCATTTTCTGGGGAAACAAATACGGAGATGGTTGAATATTACACTGATAGGGCTCTTCCAAGGAGAAAATTAACTGCTGGACTCTTGCTTACCTATGAACCATGGGAAGTGATGACAAACAATTTCAGATATACTTTGGAGTTATTATGTCCCAATTTACTCACTCTTGATATATATGTGGAAGAAAGCTATTTTCCTAAAGGTTTGGGAGGTTTGGAGTATTTTGAATTCTGTTTTTGCTGAAGTAAGTGGGTATATAATGCAACATTGTGATAGCATGAGTCATTCATTCTTTTTCAGTGTTGATTTTTATAGGTGCATTCACTGATTAAGTTTAAAGCCAACCATTAAAATAGAATATAGAAATTGCATTCTAAAACAAGTCTTTCAATTTTGCAAGTTGTTGGCTTGCTATATTACTGACTAATAAACATCAAGGAATAAGCCAATTTCTTTTCCTTCAAAAAGCCCCAGGTCTAGTTTGCAGTTCAGTAATGCTTACTGGAAATTATAAGACTAATGGGATGATGATTGTGAAGAGAAATTGACTTTTGACGGGTGGCAGAGTCAGGACCTTTTGACTTTAAAGCCTCTTCTGTAAAATCATTGGAGAAAAAATGCAAATAGCCTCCGAAAGAACCACTGTGCTAAACAAAAGACTTGGAGGATTTTGTCAGCTGTGTAGTTAATAATAGAATGTGATTTAAAAACCATTGTTGTCTCTAGTTGACTGTGAAACTAGTGCCAAATTGTATTTTCCTTTCCTTTTAAAGATTTAGATTTTTTTCACTCATTTCAGCCCTATAAATCAAAGACATATGGAATATACATTCAATTTGTTTTGATTAATTTTAATCTAATTCATAGATGAAGGAATTTAGAACTTGATAGAACTTTTAGATAGAACTTTTTTTTTTTAGAACTTTTGTTCATTCGATATAGCCACATCCTCTCATTCAGTCAGTTTTGCCATTAAGACTGAATTGAATTTTTTTTTTTGCTCATTTCAATTAAACAACTGGCTGGTATACAGGTAGCAACTGGGCGATTCAGTCAAAATCATCAATCAGTCATGTCTTAAAAATTTTCCCTTCCATCATCAAATAAGGAGACCTTAATTGTATCAAAAAAGATGCAAAGAATGGCAGACATTGGCTATTTTATTGACTAGAGTAAAAATCTTCTCTCAATTAGTTGAAAATTATAAATTTATTAGCACAACAGTGGTCTTGGGTTCATTTATGTGAATCTCTTTGTTTCCAAGGATACTGCCCATTGAGTTTTGCCAGAGAAGAGTAGAACTCCGGATATGGGCAAACAGACCTTGTTTCAAAATGTAGCAGTTTAACATTGTTTTGAAATTGGCCTTGATACTTCTGGGAAGGATATGTCAACAAAAGATTCCATCCTGAGAAGTAAAGAGAAGTGTGGGAACAGATTGAACTATTAGTAAAGCATATGCTGGCATTAAAAAAAATTAATTTTGTTATTTTTCACTTAACAAAAAATATTTTCTCTACCTTTATCTAGTTCCCCACCCATTGGGAAACAAAGGATGCACACATTCGAGAAAAAAATAATTCCCACAATTGACATGTCCAAGAAAAAAAAAATGTCAATTTGTCCTGAGTCTATCACTTCTTTGTCAGAAATTGGGTAGCATGCTTTGTTATTGGTTCACTGAAATCATGTCTAGTCATTGCACTGATCAGAGTTCCTAAGTTTTTTCAGGTTGTTTGTCTCTTCAGTGTTGTTACTGCATAAATCATTCTTCTGGCTCTGTTCACTTTATATCAGTTCTTATAACTCTTCTCAGATTTCTCTGATGTTGTTCAATTAAAAAATATTTGATAAATGTTATGTGCGACTAATACTAATACTTACATACTATGTGCTGAGCACTGGGTATACAAAAAAGAGGCAAAGCTAGTCCTTGTCCTGAAAAGGCTTACAATCTAAATGTAGGAGACAACATTCAAACTAATATATACAAAACAAATTACATTAGAGAATAAATAGGAACTATTTAAGAGACAGAAAAGAATTGAAATTAAGAGGCATTGGGAAAGGCTCTATGGAATGTTGGCCTTTAGTTGCAATCCTCTCTCCATATCTTAGAAATGAGGTATTACTAGATATTTTCTGCAAAGATATTTTCCAGTTGCCCATTCCTCATCTGATTTTAGCAGTATATTTTGTTTGTATAAAAATTTTAAATTTTTGATAATTAATTGGCTTCTACTCTCCTTTCCCTCTTCTCTTTTTTTCCTTACCCAGCTATCAATCAAGGGGTCAGAATCTTTTTTATTTCTTTTTCTTTTTAAAACTCTCTTCCTGATTCACCTTCATTGGACAGTTTGTTTTGCTTATATCATTCCCTAGATTTTCCCATTTTTAAAATCTTTTTTTCTCCCTTCTCACCTTCCTCTTGCTTCACTCAAGGAATTCACAACAAGCAAACTAGCTATATACAAGATACATAGGAAATAATTAATAGAGGGAAGGCACTATAGAAGGTGGAATTTTAGTTAGGCCTTGAAAGAATCCAGTGATACTATCAGACAGAGATGAAGAAGAAGAGTATTCCAGGAAAGGGAGGGAGTAAGAGAAAATTCCTGTGGCAAAGAGTTGAAATGCCTTGTTAGTCAAAGGAGGCCAACGTCAATTCATTGAAGAGTATGTGGGGGAATAGGGAATAGGAACAGCACATGAGCATAAGAGATCACAGAGAAAAGTTCTGGCCTTCATGATTTCCATAATTAGATAAGTATTGTGGTACAGTGCTGGTTATGAACAACATTGCTTCTCCTGTGAACTGATGTTAGGAAGTAAGAATGAAGCATATCCGAAAAAAGGGGACTAGGGACAAGATTTACAGAGGCAATAATCTAGAAATTGCTTAGAAGAAGAAACTAAAATCTTATAACTTGAGAAGCCTTGACATCATGATGGACAAATATAAAATAGACAGAAGGTATAGAGCAAGACTCAGAAAATAAAAATCAAGAATAGCCAGAAGAAGAATAGAAATATGAAGATGAAAAAGCTAAGAAAAGTATCTTAGGAAAGGGTTCAAAAAGAAAGTAATATAACTAACTAACTAAATAAAATGATTGATCAGCTAATTGGCAACCAAAATAAGATATGAAGACTAGAGATGGAGAAGAAGCAGTTAGGTGGCTCAGTGGATAAAACATTAAACCTGAAGTCAGGAAAACCTGAGTTCAAATCCAACCCACTCTGACTGGCTCACCATGTCTCTACTTTTCTCCCCTTCTTCTCCTGTACCTGATCCTCAAACAAGCACTCTGGGATACCTTTTGGAGCCTGGATGCCCCCTCAGAGGGTACCCATGGGTTCCCTGGGTTTCCTTACAATGTGACCCTGGGCAAGTAACTTAACCTCTGTTTGCCTTAATCCACTATAGAAGGAAACCACTCCAGTATCTTTGTCAAGAAAGCCCCATACAAGGCCACAAAGAATTGGATATGATAGTAAGACTGAACAACAACAAAGAGAACAAAATTTAAAAAATAGACAAAAATCCAATTCTAATATGTAATTTAAAAAGTGAATAGCTTTGTGAGTGAAAGAATAGATAACACAATAAAAAGTCAACAATTTACTGCATACAAACAACACATTTAAAAAGTAAAGACATACAGAATGAAAATTAAAGACTGGAAAAAAAAATTTATCATGCACTAGATGAAACCAAAATAATGTGTCCTGCAATTATACTGCCAAAGGATAAATAAAACTAACAATATAAACACAAACAAGGAAATCATATTTTGCTCAAACAAACCTCAATGAAATAATGTTAATATTAAATTTATAGGTACCAAGTGACATCACATCTTATTAATAAAGGCAATGTTACAAAAAATCAATAATCATAAGACACTTTAATGTTCCTTGCCCAGAAATGGAAAAATCTATTAGAAAGCTAAGTAAAATGGAAAAAAAAAATTGTAGAAGTGAAAAACTGTTGGAGAATACAGATCAAAAAGACTTACGGTATATCTTATGAACAGGTATATTAAAGAATATACATAAGACTCAGCACCATATAATTTGTTATTGTTAAGTTGTTTTTCATTTGTGTCTAATTCTTTGTGACTCTATTTAGGGTTTTCTTGGCAAATTGTAACAGCAACCACCCAGGATGGCTGCTAGCACAGCAACTCCAAAAGGGTTAACAAACTTATTTTAATCAAACATATATTATTTACCTAGTTCAGGGGAAAAAGGCAGCGCCCTAAACTTCAGAGAATTCAAACAGAAGTTATAAGCAGGCAAAAAATAGACACAGATAAAATAACACAATTCTGCAGACCAACAGACAGGGCTTCTAACTGCCTGACCATTACATACATACAGTTAATTACCAGACAGAGAGGCACCAACATCTGGGTTTTCAAAGCCAGGTGCTCAATGACTGCCCATAGTCTCATCTGGCCAAATCATACAACTCTTCCCATAAGTGAGCCCCAAAGCAAAACCTCACCTCAGAGGTATAGATAGCCTTTTCCAGAGGCAGAGAACATCACAACCTTTGTGACCCACTGCCTAATTACAAAGTAACAAGGTGTGGACCTTCGAAAAACAAACCTCCCCTAAGCAAGTTTCTCCTTTTGGGCTCTGCTCCACCATTCAGCAAATTCCTCCCACCACAGGCTCCACGTGACCACATTCAGCCTGTTAAGGGACAGAGTATATTTTCCAATCAAGGAAGGTCCTCAAATTTCCTTAGGCTTATTAAGGGGCAGGGAAGCCAAATTCCCTTACCATTATACAAAGATACAGGAGTGGTTTTCCATTTCCTTCTCTAGCTAATTTTGCAGATGAGAAGACTGAGGCAGAGGGTCACATGACTTGTCCAGTGTTACATTGCTAGGAAATATCTGAGGCTGTATTCAGACTCATGAAGATGAATCTTCCTGATTCCAAGCCCAGTGCTCTATACACTGTGCCACCTTTTCAAAAATAGACTACTTTCTAGGACACAAAAATACTTTTAAAAGATGTATATAAAAACAAAATAACCAAACATATTCTTAATAGACTATAATGTGATGAAAATTGTAATTCATATTGGGTAAACAGATGATATAAATCTAAATGAGTTGTTAATATTGATGTCCTAATTAAGGAGTGTGTCAAAGAATAAATCACATGTGATACATGCATATATATGCATATATGTGCATATGTACACACATACACACATATACATATATGTGTATGCATGTATACATATTTGTAAAAGCAATGTGAAAAAATTTAATGAGATTATTTATTTAATGGATGTCACTAAAGCTCTTCTCAGAGGAAAACACATCTCTAATAATACATACTAACCAAATTGAGGATAATGGACAATTAATCAACTGAATAGTCAATTAAAACTAGTAAATTGTCAAATAAACATAAAAGAAACACAAAGATAGCATTTTGGTAATTAGCATAGAAATGGATGAATTGGAAGAAAATAAATGAATTAATGAATGAAAAGTATTTATTGAATAATACCTGCCAAGCGCTTGGAGATAAAATACAAAAGTGAGACAGTTCCTTACCTCCAGGACCTTAAAATCTAATGGTAGAAAACAATTCATATATAAAGTAGTGGCCAGGGAAGTCACAACAATGGTGAGTGGAATAAAAAGGTCCTCCACTGATTTTCCTTTTGGGGATTAAATAGTAGTTTTGATTTGATTGCATTTTTCATAATGAGAGGTGGCAAGCAGGGTAAAGAGAAAAGATGCACATAGAGCAAGAGGGTGGAAAATTTCTAGATTGAAAATGAGGATGCCAAAGAGACAAGTGGCTTAGCTCTTTTCAGGTACATTCTCAGATTTTTCAATTTACATGGTACAGCAGTAGCAACAGCAGGAGTTAAGAGTTTGGAAAATGTTTTGAAGATATCAAGTAGATTGGATTGCAGTCTACAATGGTTGTAAAATTATCAGACTAAAAGGTAGTACTTTGAAAAGACCAAAATATTAATTCTTAAATGAACTGATCAAAAAGTAAAAAGAGAAATAAAATCTTCAAAATATAAAATAATGTACGTGGTAAGATCACAACAGAGAAGATGGAAGAATAATTACCAGAACCTATTATATGCAATTATATGCCAGCTAAATTGAGAATTCAAAAGAAATAGAAGCTTCTCTATAAAAAATATGCCCATATTTATGAAATATTAAATAGAATTTCATATAATCATTCACATCAAGAAGTCAAACTAATGCGAAGGAAATAGGAAAGGGGTAACATGGTTCTGATGAATTTATAGGTGAATTTTATAAAACTCTTAAAAAACAATCATTACCTACAATATATATTTTTTTCTTAATGATGAGCACTACCAAATTAATTTTATAAGAAAATCAATACCTATTGCCTAAATTAGTAAAGACTATAGCAATTAAAGGAATTTATATAAGTTTATATCATTAATTTTTTTCAAAAAATTAAATTAAATCTTGGCAAAAGGCTACATGGCAATACATCCAAAATATTCTTTATGATCAGGTTGGATTCATACCAAAGATGCAGGATGGTTCAAATTTAGGAAAGCAGTTAGTATAATTAATCAAAGTAAAAGAAATAATCCAGCATTAGTACCATAAAATTTATGAATCCTTCTGGGTTATTTTTCTACATCTGTCTGCTCACCTTCTAATAAAAAACATCACAGGACACCTTCAGTCATTTCAGTTTCTTGTTCCAGGCTCCTTCAGTCATAAATTCAAAAGCTATAATGTGATACACCCACAAAGGGAAATTTTCTCCATGAAAGAACAATATTGATTATTGTAAAGGGTAAATAAGGGAGGACTCAATTTTTTTATTACAATAGAGTCATGTTGTACACATAATTAGAAAATTTTTATTCAAATATTTTTATTTTATATCATATATCATATCCATATGCTTTCACTCTAAGTTAAAAAACAAAGAACAAAATATGATTTTTTTGTAAAGTTTAATAACACTAGCCAGTATCTCAAAAAAAAAACCTGACCTTACATTTAATATTTCACAACATAGTCCCCTGGTTTTCTGCAAAGAAAACGGATAGAAGTTTCTTCTCTATCTTTTCTTTGACAGACTCTGCATGACATAGTCATAGTCAATGTCAAAGACAGGAAAAATTGAGTTAAAATCCTACCTCAGATGCTTACTAACTCTATGACCATGGACAAGTCATTTAACCCTTATCAGCTTAAATTCCTTTCTCTCTAAAATGTGAGGTGGAGATAGAGGAGGAAACTCGGCTGTTATACATGATCAACATTCAGTTTGAATTATCTCGTTGTTGTTCTTTCCATTCATATCTATGTGCATATATGTATGTGTGCATATATGTGTATTTATGTGTGCATATATATACATGTGTGTGTATAAATATACACTTTTTTCTAACGGGTTATTTCATGTTAGATCAGTTCACCTATCTTCTCATACATCTCTGTATTCATCATATTTATCATTTCCTTCAATATAACAATATTCCATTATATTCATTTGCCAACACTGGTTTAGACATTCCATAACTAATGGGCATCAACTTTCTATTTGTTAGTACAAATAGTGCTGCTAAAATATTTTTATATGTGTGAAACCTTTCTTTTTTATCATTTATCTACCTATCAATATACCTAGAATATACCTATCAACAGCATATCTGGATGCAAGGCTCTAACGTTTCTGTTACAACTGATATAATTCAAAATTGATTTTTTCTAGAATGTTTGGAGCAAGTCAGAGCTCCACTGACGTTGTTGTGTGTTGTTGTGTCTATATTTACAGTACCCATACAATAATTAACAATCCCATATTTTGTCATCTTTTCCTATTTATTATATAAGGAACTGAACCTCAGAGAGGTTATAACTTGCCTTTCTATCGTTAGTAGTCTTGTGAACAGTCTTTCATAGGGTTAATAACAGTTTGCAATTTGTCTTTTACGCATTGTTTATTTGCACATTTTGGCCGCTTATCTCTTGAGGATTTGGTTGTATAGATTTCTGTTAGATGCCAGTAAAATTCGAGGCACTGAATGATATGTGCTTAAATTATCTGATTCCAGCCTGCTATGCATCCAGCATGAGAGTACATTGAACATGATAAACTCTCTGGCTGTTTCCAGTTATCTGGTGAAATACCACTGAAAAAACTTGGAATTTTAGTATTATGTGGCAAATTCTGAGTGATCCCTTAGTCCTCATCTTGTCTTCTAGTGGTGTTGGGGTGGGGTACGATGTATGTTTAAAAAGAAAAAAGATATCTGGATCCCTTTCGCTTCAACTTCCCACTTGGCAAGTAGTGAATTTTCCTTTCCATAACCACCACAGTATGGAACATGGACTCAACTACGCCAGTTTGTTTGGCTACCTTTTCCACTTTTTTCACCCTTTCCTATGTAAGTGTCCAGACATGGAGGCTTCTTCATCAGTTTAAATGGTCAAAAGAGCAAAGAAAAATTGTAATAAGAAGCCATTTACAAAAGGAAGAACCCAAGGCCCTGGCATGTCTTTCCATCAGACATAGAGTACACGAAAATCAAGACTGTAAAATTGCTAATCGTTAATTCTCCAATATGACTCATGAGGCTTGAGTATTAACTTCTCAGTAGTTTGGAACAGTAGTAAAAATTAATTTATTGAGTTCTGCTTTAAGGTATTTTTGTCAAATGGTACTTTTTAACTGTTTTGTATACTGTATATGATTTAATTTATGTATAGGAAATAGATACTTATTCTATATGTGATTCATGTCATACATGAATATCTCTCTTTTTTACCTCATTTAAGGGAATGCTAGATCTGAGCCAAAATCTAAAATTTGTTTCCAGATTGTTACAGTAGGGATTTAATAAGCCAAACAGTGTGGTAAAAGGAAACCATCATGCTTTTCTTAGAATTTAGTTTCTCTCAGAAATGAACTTGGTCTGCAAAGTTCTCATGGATCTGGTGCAGATGGAAAAGGAGTGGGCATAGTGCCCTTCCCCTTTGAACCTGACAGTAATTTTCACTGGTTAGATCAATATATTGTTAATATTACCCCCTAATTTATTTGGTATAAATGGTTTTAATTATTTCCCCAGTCCACAATTTTCTTTCTTATTCCAACACTTAATTGTCCATGTGAAAGCCTTTTAATTTCAGGGAAATGAGCTAAATTTTGTTGTTTCTTTGGTTAAGAATTCCCTCATTATCCATAGTTATCATAAGGATCTGATCTAGTTCTCTCAATTTTTGAAGGGAGTATAGTGTGATCTTTAGCATCCATATATTATATCCATTTAAAATTCATAATAAGTAGTTGCTCATTTCAACATAATTTCTCAGGTTTATCAAACACTACTACAAATTTTTTTCTGCTTCTTCCTTGTCTAGTATGTTACATGGACCCAGTTTTTTTCCATCACTACCTAATAATTTTAATGATTATTGCTTTATATAATAATTTAAAGCTTTAATTTGTTACTTCCCTTTCATCAGTACTTTTTCTTCCCTTGATAGTCTAGGCCTTTTTAAAAGAAATGAATTGTGTTATCACTTTCTGTGGGTCTATTGAGTACATATATGCTTGATAGTTTGACTGATAGCACACTGGTAACTCTGTAAATTAATTTAGGTACTATCATAATTTTTATCATATTGGTACAGTCCAATCTTGTGCACTAAATAGCCCCCAGTTATTTTAATCACTTTTTACTTCTTTAAGAGTGTTCTTCAATTATATTTATCACTATTGTTCTTAAATGTGACTTGGTAAATTGACTTTAAGATAATTTACGCATTTTGTAGTTATTTTGAACAGGACTTTTAATTATGCCCTTCTGGAGTTTGTTATTGCTGTAACTTTGCGTTTTTGTGCCTTTATTTCATATCCCTTTGGTCATCCAATCTATTGTTCCAATTACATTTTTGCTTATTCTATAGAATTTTCTAAAAGTAGGCCGTATACACTCCAAGGTACTTTTCTCCAAATGTTTGTGTGCACCCTCTTCTGTTTTCTGACATTGCCACCAACATGATGCAGGCCCTCATCACTTGGATCATTTCAATAACCTTCTGGTTTGTCCCCTGCCATAAGTTTTTCCTCACCATAGCTCATCTTCCACTCAGCTATCAAATTAAGTTTCCTAAAACAAAAATCTCACTGTCACCTTCTTATTAAAACAAAACAAAACAAAAACTTGATTATTCCCTATTACCTCCAAGATCATACACAAAATCCTTTTTTTTTTCTTAATTTAACATTCCTCACAACCTGGTTCTCTCCTGTCTTTCTGGTCTTCTGTTACCTCATTCCCTCACAATGTACTCAGAACCAAAGATAATGGTCTCCTTGCTATTTCTCACATAAGACACTCCATTTCAGCTTTGCAGTTTCACTGGATGTCTCTGACTCCTGGAATTCTCTTTCTTTTCATCTTTATCTCCTAGCTTCCCTGGCTACATTCACATTCCACATAAAATTCCACTTTCTATGAGAAGTCTTTCTCAATCACCTTTAATTCTCATCTTTCCTCTTTTGATTATCTCCAATTTCTCCTCTATATAGCTTGCTGTTCATTGTTGTTTTTATGCTGTTGCTCCCATTAGAATCCTTGACAGAAGGAAATGTCTTTCCTTTCTTTCCATCCTGTAAGTAGATGCCCAGACCTATTTAGCACACTACTTGGCACATAATAGGTGCTTATTAACTGACTGATTGACAATTTTCACTCTCTTAGGTGAGTTGAGTCCCCAGAACATGGCTAAATCTCCCCTGAAGAGTACTTCTGAGGGATACTTTAATATATATTAATCCAGCTTCTAGTGGTGTGGCTCTCTCCCAAGATTATCACTTAAAAATTAGCCACGTAGTCAAAGTAATATTTAGAAAGGAGGCATTTACTAAGATGTTGTAATCAGATTTGGACAAACCATTCTTCCCAAAAGTTGTGACCCATTCTCCCCCTGGTATATTAGCACATACATGGTCTAAAGGAGAGAGTGGAATCAAACTTAGAAAGCCCACATGGACTAGAAACAACTCACAGTTCCTGGTAGCTAGAAGTTTTTTTTTTCCTTTCTTATGCATAGAGTACTCAAGAAGTTCCCTGAGGCATCATATAATATCTTTGTGTATAATCGTATAATATCTCCAGGTTCCCTGGAGACTCATGGAGTTCAATCTGCCTTTGGTTCCCAATAGTAGAGATACTGCCACCAGATAATTCTGGGATGCTATCTAGGCCACTTAAGAGAGGATGAAGAAGTACAACATCCACCAGAAATTTTGAAGGTGGCAAAGGTCTTGTTCAGTTAAGTGACTGGGAAAGGAGAACAAACTGGTCAAAGATTATGCCTCTCCTTTCTACTCCAGGATTTTCCTTTCAGAACTTTGTTGGAAAGTCATATGCTCCAATTTCTGGAAAAGATTTTTATCTTCAATTCTCTTCATGATTCATAGACAATGCATAGTTATATAAAACATACATAGTTATATAGTTATCTACCTAAGCATGACTTCCATGCAACTTCATTCTACTTTGAAAGATTTTTTTTGCACTTAGTGTTAGGTCTTTTGAAAGATTGATTGAGGTATATCCTCACCTAAAGTATCATTTGAAATGGAGTGGGGTGGTTTCAATCTCCCCCTTACATAAATAAATCTTCAATTCATTTACAAATAAAAATAAGATCATCTCCTCTTTGCCTATCTTTATTCTTCTACTTTCTTTTTCTTATCTCATTGCTTTCTAGAATTATGTCGAAAAACAGTGAGGAAAGACAGAATCTCTGCTTTATTCTTGCATTTATTTGGGAAACATAGTATTTTTTCATTTTAAAGAATTTTTTGGTGTGATCACTTGTAATTTTAAAACAGTCCATCTATGCCTATATTTTATGCTTTTCTGTATGTTGTCAAAGGCTTTTTATGTATGCATTGATATAATCCTGTGGTATTGGTTGTCATAATCAAATATAACTAACTGTTTACCATTTACAGCTCTTTATATTCAGTGCTCTTTCTTAATTTCCTGATCATCTTATACATGGATAAAGCCACACATGAGCAGCTTTCCAGAGGACAGCTGATGTGAACAGCTTTCAAGGTTCTGACTACATAGTATAGTGAACACTCTATTCAGCAACAAATCAAAGCAAAACATTCCCAGAAAATCAAGGTACAGTATTCACAATGTTACAACTTATCACAGAAAATCAAAATACAGCATTCACAATGACATCATAACTCAACAACTTATCACTAAAATGGCCTCATAGTTTTCACCAAAGTGGTCACATAGTTTAAACAAAGTACAATCATTTAGTCCGTTAATCACTTAGTAACTCAATCATTCAGTGGTTCTCTTTTAAACAAGGTGCATTCATTTGACAATCAATCAATAATTGACAATAATTAAGTCCTTAATTCAATCAGTTTTAAGGAGGAGAGCCTCCTTAATCCTAAGGAAGAAAGGACTCCTTAAAAGACACAAAATGCAATAGTCAAAGTTCTCCATCCACGGGGTGCAATTAAGTTACAATATCAGTCACTACTCGGTATTCTCTTAAAGAGTAGTGGGAAATACACAGGCCATCTCTGTTTCTCCTTTCCTATTAGTTTTCTGCCTCCAAATGATCCTTCAATTCCTTCTTTGAGGTGGAGGAAAAAAAAATATTCTTTCCATCATTATCCTGACCAAAAATGGGACTATTTTGGACTACTTGTTTCTCACATACAATGTTCCATCTCTATCTCTGTACTTTTTCAGTGGCTGTTGCCCATGTCTTGAATGCTCTCTCTCATCACCTCTCGCTTCCTTGAAGACTTCAGATTAAATAATACTTTGTGCAGAAGTCATTTCCTAATTCCTTCCAGATAATAGCCCTCTTTTTTCTAAAGATTTTTTTTTAAATCTACGCTACATATATCCAATATACCTATTTAGCCATTAGAATATAGGCTCCTTGAAGGGAATGATTACTTTTTTTTCCTCTGAATTCCTAGAATTTAGGAAGCACTTAATAGATACTTGTTGATTGAATAAATCATTATTAATTATATTCAAAAATATAAAAGTATCACTTTAAAAGAATACCACAAAGAAATTCTAAATACTTGGATTGTATCACATGGATGTATAACATATGTAAATTCAAATAAATATGCTTTGCTGAGAGAGAGAGAAAGATGTAATCTGCCCTCTTTCAGGGGGTTTATAACTGTGTAAATGTATTGTACCATATTAGTCATACAGATTTTCAAGAGTAATTTTTGCTACCCATGATTTTTTCCTTCCTTTCTGACTTTAGAACCTATACCCTCTCACTGTGAATGTGACTGAATTGTATTTCATAGTATGTTTCCACCATGATCAATTGTACTTAAGAGTAATCACTGAAAGGTGACTGTGTGTGGGAAGGTTTTGCAGACTATAGAACTAGAATTAGAAGGAATTTCAGTGTCAATATAGCCCACTACATACCTGAAAAAAAATTTCATCTGTGATATATTTAATAAGTCATCATCTAGTTTTTACCTGAAAAGCTCTACGCCTAGGGTAGTACAATCTATTTTGAATATTTTTAGGAAGAACATGATTTAAAAAGTTTTCACATTTATTTATATTAAATGAATTTATTGCTTTTGTAAGTATCTACTTTAAAATTTTTCCCCTTCATTTATATTTTTATCCATTATTGATTAAGTGACTCTTCATTTGTTAATTCAGAAGTTCATTCAAAAGATGTTGACTGAAGACCTACTATTTGTACAAAACTTTCCTAGTTATTTGGAAGCATATATTAATATTAAGAACTCATTGCTGAAGCCAGGAGACTGAACCACTGTACTATTACTTCCAAATAAGGGACTCAACTGTTTTGGACCTATGCATACAGTTAAGACCAAGTTCAGTCCTGGGGGAACACAGTGTTTAATGAAGGGGGGGTGGGTAGCTTCCCTTTTCCTATACTCTTCAATTGATTGTATCTCTTCCCTGATGTCTTCAAAGCAAGGAGCAAAAATGTATGCTATTAACTAGATATGGGGCAGGTATTTATTGCTTACTCATAAAAGAAATGTAAGAAAAGGAAACCAACAAAACTCAACATACATCCACAGAAAACACTTCCCAGGTTCTTCTTCTAGTGGTTGTCTTTTCTATAGAAACTTTTTTTTTTTGCAAACAAAAAACATTACCTATTGGACCCAAGGTCTATGTAACCATCAAACTCATGTGGTTCCTTCCCAGAATGATATATCTGTTCTGAAGATGTTTAGTCACCTGTTGAGAAAAGGAAATAAAAAGCTTAATTTGAGTCGGTGCTCTTTAAAGATATACTAATAGAGTAGGGAGAAGGGGATAATCTCACCCTTGTCCCCACCCTCCCCCCCCACAAGTAATTTTGTTTTTTTTTTTTTTCAATCATTGCTGTAGTATTGGTGTCTGGAGCTGCCTCTGCTTTTGGGCTCCAGAATGGGACAAGTGGATGCTGCTTTTACCTTTGTTTCTGCCCAATAGAAAAGGTAGCAAGCAACAAAGTACAGTTTTCTCTTCTCTCCCCTTCTACTACCCTAGAGTTCAGCAGAAGGTGATTTCAAATTTATTCTGTTCTGTGAAGTTACTTTACTAATTTCTATTTAAATAGTTTTCACTTATTTTGCCAATTAGATTAATCAAATCAACTTAATAGTTCCTGAAGTTACATTTTTTTTTAAACTGGCTTTGAATGGGGAAAGGATGTAGCAGACAGACACAGTATTTTCTAGTGGCTTTATAGATAAGTAGAATGGACAAAGATTTGAGCCCTAGTACCCCAAAATGCCAGATTTTCTTATGGCCTGGGGCTGAGTTAAAATGAGAAAGCATCTTATGCTTTTGATTTATTAATAAAGCTATTATACACTTTCCAAAAAGTAAAAGCTAACCTAGATCCATAGCTTTCCTTTGCCCAAGAATAAGAACAAATGAGAGTGCCATTTTGCTTTTCTATATGGGACAAAGTTAGGCTTTTGGGACATGTAATTGTATTCATTCTTCACTCTTTTCCAAATACGTGTGCTACATAGAAAAATCTCTATAGAAGTAAAGCAAAGTTCTGTGACTTAGTAATAGCAACTACTTGGCAAAAGGGAAAAAAATATGGTTATTCCTGGCTGACACTGTCCATAATACAAAGGAGAAGGCCAATTGAGTACTTTTCTTCCTTTTTGGCTTTGTCTTAAACATCCCACTCAGACTTTGGACATGTTCTAGACATTGCCCTCATTACAGCTAAATGTGATTAAGCATTGTGGTTTTCATGCACATGAAATTAAGTTATTTTTACATGAAATTTCCTTTCTTGGTCCCTCTGTTTGTACCTGAGGAAATGAATGCCAGAAAACATGTCCTAATTACAGTTTCCTTGTCTGTTTTTACCTTGTGCCCATATTACCCTTTCCATGACAGGGAATTCATAAATTAATTGCCATAAAGTATAAAATGGCAGAAATTTTTAAAAAATTATATCATTAGCTCATTTAAGGCTATTATAATCACACAAACTGATTTCATTTTGCAGATCTTTATAAAAAATGAGAAGTCTGTCACTTAGTGAGATTGTGTTTTTGTCATTCTAATTTGACATCCTCAATTATATTGAAGCAACCTGTTTGCCACAGTTAACCAATAAGATCATTGCCCTGGAGCTTCACATTCATTATTTTTATTTTAGTACAGCCTTGGATGATAAGATCATTGCCGTATGAATCTTCAATCATATTTAAACAAGGGGTTTATGGTAAGTCATATTTTGTACTTATTAAATAAATAATCACCAGGTAGAAGCAAGATGATCTTATGAACTGACTACTTGATTCAATTTGTCTGCATGATAAATACAAATTAATTGGGGAAATATATTAATATAGATATATAGTCAGGGTGGTATTTTTTTTTTCAGTGAAAGCAGACTTCCTTCTATGCAGACTATTTCAGTTAACTTACATTTTGAACAAGCATATCCTTCAATAAAAAGAAGAGATTCCTGTCACTCCACACTGACACCCTTTCCCCCTGGCAACGCTTTTTTTATGTGGTTACTCTGCGCTTATTGTTGAGACTTCCTCTTCAAGTGTTGGCACAGTTTTGCTAGGGTGGTCAAGAAGATTTGGGAGACATATTGGCAAGTACTCTCAGTCCCCTAAGGCAATGCCATAGTATTCATACTAAAACTGATGGGGTTCTTGGGTGCCTGTGCTTGAACCCCACTTTGTAAAATCCCTTTTCTCTCTAGCCTCACATCTCCCCCAGCCTCAGAGCATTATCTCTGCCCCTTCTCCCTTGCCAGTACTCTGCCTAGCAACCATTCAAGATCAATCCCCAGACAAATGTTCATCTCCCCTTGATACAATAACAAGCTGCACCTATGAACCCCTCACTAGACTATCTATTAGCTCATTATACGTAACCTGAATCCTTTGTTAGATTGGGACATATATATATATATATATATATATACTCCCAACATCCATCTTGTCAAGCATGATATTGATGGGTGGAAGTTTGGTCAGCCCTGACCACTAGCTGACTTAGTGATGTTTCAAGCCTAAAAACCACACCTCCATGCAGCACTCCCTTGGGCTATTTCCCAGTGAATTCTGGGTAATACACCTGTGCAGTAGATATTAAAAGTGCATGTTCCTTTAAGAACTGACCACTCCTTAACTCCTCCCTAATCCCATGCTGACTCATCTAGTTAGCATAATTGATACAGGTTTTACTAAAATTATCCTATATAAACTATAATATATCCCCTCTAAGGTACAGGTTCCCTAAGAACTCTTGCCTACTATAAAGCTTAACAATAAATCTTTGCCATCTTGACTCAGAGGATGCTTGAATCCGTGAGTTCATTCCAGACTGCTTTGCAGGCACTCTGGCTATTGGGGTTCCTGAAACATCTATTTCCCCCCCACTCCTCATCAGAACTATTGTCCTGAAAGTACTCTCAGGACCTATTTGCAGAGCCAACTGGTGAGGAAGATTAATTCATGTATCAGTGTTATTTTATTTGTACTATAAGCTTCTCATTTAATTTGTTTCCTGCTAGTGTTGATAAGTCCAATGACAAGAACACAGATAGCATTTTTTGTAGCAAATACTTTATTGTATTTAAAAAAATTTGCCCCTCTGAGACAAATCCTGCCTCTGAAGACTATGATTTGATGCCAGCTACCCTGTAAATCATGCCTTCTAAGGGTATTATCATTTACCTTCCTAGTAGACTAGTAATTTTAAAAGAGTTGTCTGGACTACTGAGAAGTTAATGATTTTCCAAAAGCTACAGTCAATGCTTAGTGTCCCTGAGCAACTTTCTCAATCAATAAATTGTAGTGCAGCTACCTTAGCTGCACTGATGGAAGCAGTTTTCTTACTGGGAATTTATAAAAATGAAACCACACATCCAATACATTAAAAAACAAACACAATGAAAAGGAAGCTAGGAATATTACCTGTCTCTGCCACTCATGGAGATGATATAAAAACAAAGAGAATACCATATAAAACATGATTATAAATCATTTGAAAAATTCTAAATTTCAAGTACTATTAAAAAGAATGTGATTTAAATAAATAGCTATGAAATGATATTATTGCAAAAGGATATGCTTAATATTCTTCTGGGATTCATATGCTTACAAAAAAATCTTATGTCTTTACTTTTTAAATCTTAAAAAATGATTGACTAATGAAAAATGTTTGACCTGTTGAAGAAAAAGACAGAGCTGAGTTAAGCTTTAAGAACTTTTCTCACCAAAAGAAAAGTATTGTGTAGTGATTTCAGTCAATCCAGCACTGCCTCCTAGCATTAAACAGGTGATAGAAGAGAAGTGTAGGTATAGACTTATATTGTAAAGTTATGAGAAGAACTAAGTTAGCAGAGAAAGAAATGATTGAACTAGAAGGTTTTCAAAGATAGGGATAGAGGAACATTTTGAGATAGGAAGAAGGTATCTGTGATTTCTCGCACCCTCTACTCCTGTGGCTGCTTCAGAAGACTGGGAGGTATGGGGCATTTTTCACTGCTATAGAGTAGAACTACGGGCTAAAAAACTAGAAAGTGAGAAACATGCACAATCTAGAACACCCAGAAGCTGGGACTGGAAAGGAGAGGAATGAATCCATGTCCAGTTTGCCAAAGCATTTATTTTAGTAAAACTCTGTCTGAAACAGCCGAGTTGCCCTAGGTCATGAGTTCTCTGAACTGCCAGGTCATTGATCTCAAAAGGCAATGCTGGGAAGTCTGATCCCCTATTAGTTTTGATTTTGTACTGGGGGAAAAATGAACAAAGAAGGGTTTATGTAGCCATAGTATAAAATGAATCTTCAACAGGGATACTTCCATACTCAGCTTGACTAGCCATGTCTCTTCCCCTAAGACCCTCCCTCCTTCATGAATCAGGTCAGCAGGGCAGAGTGTGGTGAACCTGCATGCTATTGCAAATTCAGTTTACATATGGGTGAGTCTTTTTTTATTCCCCTAAATAACTAGAAAACCAAGTTAATACCACTAGAAAGGGATGAGTAGCCCCATGGTAATATGTAAGAGGGGGAAATACTGGTAGATAGTGATTCTATCACAGAAACTATATGCGAATCAGCCTTAGGAAACATTTGAATAGTTCCCATAGAAGCAATTTTCAGACTGATAGGGTGTAGGCCGCTGAATTCTTGGGTCTGGGGCTGCCCAGAAATAATACTAGCTAGCACATAAATATATAGTACTTTGAGGATTTCAATGCACTTTATACATGCTATATGTGTTATGTCATAATAGTCTTGTGATACAACTATCACTATTAGTCACATTTCACAGATGGGGAAACTGAGTCTGCAGGAGTATAATGAATTTCCACAAGGTCACACAGCTAGTAAGTTTGAGGAAGGATCTGAACTCAGTATTTCCTGACTCTTAAGTCTAGTACTCTATTCACTACCATCTAACTGCAGATGTGAGAAAAGTCTCAGATACATAGCCTGTGTTGTGACTGAGCAAATACATATTGAATGTATTTTTTTTTTTTTTGGTTTCTGAGTCATGAACAATGAAACTTTTTACAGCCAAGCAAAGCTGGTATCATAGTCTTCATTATATAATATACATATGGCTAGGGGTTATTAAAATGTCATAGGCCGGGGAGCAAAATGAAGTTTTGTGGTGTATCTGGGTTCAAGACAAATTTCCAATTAAATAAACTCGTGCTGACTACATTTCTGCCATTTGTCAGCCACAGAAGAGTATTGTTGCAAGAGGAAAAGAGGTAGCAGCTTTCTGAAAACCACGTAGAAAAGATTGATTGACTCCTGAGTGTCCCTGATGAGAGGTAGAATATATAACCACCATGGCACGTTCATGATTATTAGCTATTGGGCCCTCATCACTGAAAAAGGTCAAGTAACTGAGCAGAGTGCCCTAGGCACATAAACGTGTTTTATTCATATCTCTATTATGAGGAATAACTTATTTGCACAATTCATTTCAATGGGAGCCTTTCAAGATCTTAACATGATTTCACAACTGTGAAGATAATAATGTTGGTGTTGCACAAGATTAAAAACGTGAGAAGAGTTCTTGACACTAGCCGAGGTGATCTTTCTTATTCATGTGCTGGTTAAAAAACAATAATTATCAAAAGTAACCAGCTAATTATTTTAATAAATTACAGAACACTCTGACCTAAGTTTTAGTGTTATCTAAAGCCCTGATGCTTTTGGAAAACAATCTGTTTAATATTACTAAACTAATTCAGGATTTAGAGACTCACAGTAGAGATTTACATTTTCCTTTGAACTGTTAGAAAGTGAAAACTTTTGTTTATGGTGTTTCTTAAAATTAAAACAAAAAGAGTGTGATCCATGGACTTGGAAAATAGATGCTTCTCTTTAAAATATAACTTACTACATGTTCACTCCATGAGGATTCAAAAGACTTCTCCATTGAAAGTCACTAAACTAAAACAGTTGAGCTGACTTGTTCTACAAGAGTATAAAGAAAGCATATGCTTCAATCTTCTCTCCCTTGCTATGAAACTCTGGTAACTTTGAGACCATTTCTCTGGGGATGGTATATGTATAACAGATAGCTATACTGTTAGTCTGTGAACCCTTAAACATAAGATTAAAAATAGAAGAGAAAAATTATATCACATTATAATACTATAATATATGATAATATATAACATAACATAATGCAATATTATACTATAAATTGTATGTAATTTTAAATTTTACCATAGAATGCTTAAAAATACACCAGATTTTTTTAAAAAGAATCTTAGGACCCTCATTTGAATTCCTGGTCTGCCACTGTATGACCATAAAGAATTGCTTCACCTCATATAGGATTCAGTTTTCTTACTTATAAAATGAGGGTGTTGAATTAGATAACTTGGCTCCCTTGTACTGGTTTCTCTTTTTTAGGAGAGGAATACATTGATATGGGACTAGACATTGGGAATACTAAGCAAAATTCCCATGAGATGCTTAGGAAGGGCAAGAACTGCATAGGCAGGAAGTGATTTGCTTAGTGCATAATTCAAGACAAGACAGGTCTTCTGCAGGCAGAGAAAAGGAAGCCTTTGGGACGGGATATCTTTAATAAGAAAGTGGTGCCAGAGTTTTCCTTAGTTGGAAAGTTGAAGGGTGGGAACTTATATAGAGACTAAAATCTCTAGATCAAGCGGGGTTAAGTATGGCCAGGAAAGGAAAACCAATCAGTACCAGTGAGGTAGGGGCACAGGGTATATCATTGGGGTTTTTAGAATCTTTCAACAACCATCTAGACGAATATTTAGTTGTGCATCTACATTTTTATTTCTTGTTGTATAGACACTATCTGGATCATCCTCTCTTCCTCCCTGAACATTTATCAAAAGCTCTACTTAATTTCTAACTTTTCCTACTTTATCTTTCCTTGATCAACAGGCTCATTGTCTGAGTTCTTCCTCTCATTTCCTGCTTAAAGGGGATAATAAATAGAGAAATTTCTAAAGGATAAAATAATTACTAGAAGCATTAGTAAGTATTAGATGATAAAAAGGACAAATCCCTAAAGTTGCACACTTGGGTTCATTTCAGATCAATGTCAAAAAGTTGGCTGTTTAAATCCATTTTATTTGAGTTCTTTGAACCCATTCAAAATTAACTTAGAAATTCATGGGCAGAGTGTTTCGCCAGTGTTCCATCATTCTAATTCTTTTGCTCAGTCAGAAGTACCACCTATTCTTTTCACTGCATTTCATCCAGAAACTGAAGATAGAGGGAAAAATGCTTATCAGGAAACTTCATAAACTCAAAGATTTCATTTCAAAGGCAGGTGAAGGACCAAGAATTATATGTGTTTATATTTTATCAGAACTGGGTTCACTCATCTTTAGCTATAGGTTCTGTTGCCCGAGAGGCTAGCATTTCACAAAGCTTGAAGGAATGAAAGAAAGAAGGGAAGCTGGACTGTTACAAGAGATAGGCTTACATGGCACCAGTTTTAAGTGAAGAGATGCTTGATTACCAGCTGTTTTGTGGACACTTGTTAAAATTCTTTTGCCTGAATGACTCTGCTAATATGATTCTAAGATTTTCAGAGATAAATATCAAACTTCCTTTGGGTGGAACACTTCTAAAGCAGGAAGGAACTTCCCCAAAGTTGTAAGCATTCTATAAAGAAACTGTTTCATTTTAGGGTTTTGTTTTTCTTTCTGCTACAGATTTTGTCCCAAGCAGGGGGAAAAAGACTCCCAATGGCTATTCTCTCTGAACTGAAATGTGAAACCTAATTTAGCCATTGGCTTTGATTGGATTTGTTCTGTAAAAATGTTGCATTTTAAAAAATAGTTTCCAACTGTTACATCTTGTGTATTGTTCTCACATGTTTCTTAAGCTCATAGAGAATTCAATAATGTTCTTGATTAATGGATTGTCAATGTCAAAGAGAGATAAAAGTTGTTATGTGTGGTTCCAAAGGGCAGCCCTAGGCACAAGGAGCGGAAGTTACAAAGAGACAAATTTAGGCTTCCCAAAACAAAAAATGTCTTAAAAATTAAAGACATTTCAAAGGTGGAATGGGCTGCTTCAAGAGGTAATGACTGCTCACTCATTTGATGCCTTCCAACAAAGGCTAGACACATGTCAGGTGTGTTCCCATGGGGATTATTATTTTCTTTTATTGCAATAAGACTGTGGCCAGTGAGCTCCTTTCTAATTTTAATCATCTGTGATTCTGTGATGAATATTTTCTCCCAGATATTTCTTTCTATCCCAAAGCTAGAAATAGCACAGGGAGACTAGAAATACTGGTCAGATGACAACTTTCCTGGTGATCCTCATTCTTTCTCTCAGTGCTTTATTAATTCCTTCTAATGCTCATTTGGTTCTTTACTTTGGGAGATACCGCTTTGATCTGACCCCACCCTTAAGATTTACTATCACTTCTGCTTTCCAAAAACCAGGACTGGACACTAGTAACTCCTCTCTTTTCCCAAGCTTCCAGCTTCCAGCTGAAAAGACAACGGATTTGCAGTGAGGACAGACTTTTAACAGGGAGACCACTAAAAAGACTATTGAAATAATCCAGATGAAAAATGATGAGGGCTTCAGCTAAGGTTGTGTGTGTACATTGGATATGAGGGGTAATAGAGAGGGAAGAATTGAAAATAACATAGGTATTGAGCATTGGTGACTGAGAGTAGGCCGATGTCCTGAACTGGATGGCTCTGATGATGTGAATTTGAGTGTCTGTAAGGTTGATGGTACCCTTAATACAATTAGAAAAGGATAGGATTCTAGGGGGAAGGTAATGAGTTTTATTTTATTTGTTTTTTTCCCTCAAAAACTATAAGGTAGAACGAATTTGAGAGAGAAGAGAAGAGAGAGAGAGGACAGAGAGAGAAGAGAGAGAAGAGATAGAGAAGAGAGAGAGAGAGAGAAAACCAAAAAGATAAAAGCAAGAAGAAAAATACTTCTGCTTGAATATTTATTTTAATATGTCAGTATTGCAACTGGGGAAGGAAACTTCCTTCACTTTTACTTGTTCTGATGAAGACTTATATTTTCAATTGCCAGAAAAATAAGAGTCTGAGAAATAAGGATCCTAACGATAGTTTGGATTGAAGGGATAATGTACCAATTGTAAGGGCAAAACAAAAATTTCTCATTCTTGTCAAAGACTATACTTTCTGATTTTTAGAAAGTGCAGATTAATTTGTTTTATGGCTCAGGTTAGCTGACCACTGAAGTCTCTACTCCTGAGTTCTTTGATTCTGTAATTTCATTTTCACTTCTTTGTCCAGCATTCTGTTCTAAGAGTTCTGTGTTCAATAATTGCATAAAAAAGGGAAAATGATTCTCCATTACAATTTAAAGTACCTCACACAGAAGGGACAGCTGGGATCTTTAGATTGTAAGATCCTAGAGCATATTAATTAATTTCTATGAATTGTTGCCACATGTAGACAGAATGACAAATATTGCTGGCACTGATGGTTTTGGTATTCAATTTTGCCCTGTCTCACTAGGGTGAAGCAGAGAAAAGGTAGAGGATACTTGTCTCTTTGCCTGGGATGATGAACAGGAAGGGCCTTGGAAACATAAAGGGATAGGAGACTATAGAAATATTTCTGGGGAGTTCAGGGTATTTTTAGATAAAAAAATAAACTGAAATATAGAACACTGTTTATAGCATGGGATTCAAAGGTTCTGTCTGAAATCCAACCAGTAATCAAATCCTCCATTTCTAGAGTGGATATACATTTGGCAAAAGAAGATAACTTTCAGGTCAGTAGAGAACTGTTATGAGAATCTGAAGATCTTCCCTGCCCCTAGGCCCTTTAGTTAAGTGGCTTAAGTGGCTGCGAGGACCTTCCGCTATTTGAAATTATCCTCTGCACCCTAGTAGGCTGAATGTGGTCACATGGAGCCTGTAGCAGGAGGCTACACACAGGAATGCCCACACCTTATTACTTTGTGAGTGGGCAGTGGATCAAGAGGGCTGTGACAGTCTCCAATCCAGGAGAAGGCTATATATATGCCCTGATGTGAGGTTTTTCTTAGGGGTTCACTTTGGAAAGAGTTGTGTGATTTGGCCAGATGAGACTCTGGGAAGCTGTTGAGCCCCTAGGCTTTGAAAAATCCAGATGCTGATGCTTCCTTCTCTAGTAACTGAATAGGTATGGATGTAATGGTCAGATGGTTGGAAGCCTATCTACTTATCTGTTTATTTGTCTGCTTGGAACTTCTGTTTGCAACTTGTGTTTGTAACATGTGTTTGTATTCTCTGAAGTTCAGGATGCTGACTTTTTCCCCTAAACTAGGTAAATGATATTTGTTTGATTGATTAAAGTGAGATTGTTAACCCATTTTGAGTTGCTTTCCTTTAGAAAAGCGGATCTAAGAACCTGTGCTAGCAGCTGCCCTAGGTACACTAAGGTGCTTGCTGATACAAGAACCTTCAGAGCTTTCAATAGTAATTGAAAATGGGAGGGTTGCTTAGATGGGGCGGGGAAGGGTAGAGGATCTAGAGCAACATGATAGAGATGGAAATAGAAACTAAAGAAAACATATGCTGCTCTGAAGAAATAACAGGAACAAGTGGTGATGGCAGAATAACGGATTCAGTCAGCAGCTTCCAAAGTCACTAGTTTGCTTTAAATTTGTTCAAGACCTATTGTGTTCAAGTCATTGCTAGGGAAAATCTGATTGTATTTCATAATTGTAAAAAGAACATGACTCATTACAAAGTCAGTTTAAAAGAAGAATTTCATTCAATTGAAGTGTGTATTTAAATAGGACTGTGGTTTGTTTCATAGATATCAAATTCTGGACTTAGAGACAGATAGAACTGAATTCAAATCTTGCCTTAGAAATATGACCTTGTGCACTTAACCTTTCTAATGTTCAGTTTCTTCATCTACAAAATGGGGCTAATTATACCTATCCCCCAGGTTGTTGGAAGCAATTAATGTAAAGTCCCCCCCCAAACTCCTCCCCACAAAAGTTTGTAATGTTGCAAAAAAATAAATTATTGTTATTGATAACTGGACTAGTGGCTAGTACATTTCTTAGCATGTAATATACAGTAAATACTTGTTAATAAAGTGATAGTCATCATCATAATAACTGGTACATTTAGACTTTATATATATATATATATATATATATATATATATATGTATATACGCATATATGTATTATATGATCCTTTTGCTATAGGAAAATCTAGTTACCTAACAGACAACAATAGTAATGTTGTATTTCTAAATCAAAGCGATATATATTTTTTTCATCTTTATAATGATGAGCTACCTGTTGGGTAGCTATCCTTATTTTAAAGAGGAGGAAATTGAAGCTCAGGGAGTTTAAATGATTTGCGTAAAGTTCCACACCTACTACCTGACAGAGTAGAGATTTGAACTCAGGTCTATCTGACTATAGGATCAACACTCTATCGGTTATGCCATATGTCAGAAAATACTGTGTATCTATAGCCATATCCAAGTACACTCCAGAAAGAGAAAAAGATTGGAATAAAAAGCACATCCAACAAAAGGTTTTCTGACTACGCTAATCAATGCATGCAGGAGGCAGCCTTCTGTTACTGATTCCCAGACTGTGAGATTTTACAAACTGCTTTCTGCCATGATAACCCCCTGATGGTAAATTCTTTTTTAATAAGGTGCTGCTGTTACAAAGATAACATATAAGCACATTGGAAAATTGAGGTGATTATCTAGATAATTCAGGTTTAAAACTCAACATAAAAAATTGGGAGAGGTTTCATTTGTTTGTTCCATTGTACAAAGGTCTTAATTTTAATCTTCACTTTTCTAGGTAAGATCAGGTCTCTTTCATTGTATCATGAGGGGATTGTCTTCCCAAGGTCACTCTTACTATGATTAGTTCTTTGAAACAAACACAACCATATTATCTATCACAAATATCCCCTTCTGACTATCCATGTAGCTGCTATCATAATTCAGGACCTCATTAACTCTCACCTAGAATATTTCATTAGACTACACACATTTACTAAAGTGATATTTCTAGAACTCAGTTCCTAGAATATCACCTTCCTTCTCTGAAAGTTTTGGTGTGTTCCTCTTGCCATTAGTATCAAGTAAAAAACCCACTGTTTGACATTTAAATCTCTCCACATACTTGCCTCACTCTCCCATTTTAGACTCATTCATTACACATTATTTCCCTTCACTTACTCTGTGGTCTAGCAAAACTGGCCTACTTACTATTTCTCAAAAAGACATTCTTTTTTCCATCTCAGTGCTTTTTTTCAGGTTGTCTGTCATGCCTAGACTACTGCCCCTCATTACTTCCCTCTTATAGAATCCCTATACATTAAGCATTTCCTGATTGTCTTTATCCAGTTGGTAGCACTCTCTTTCATCAAATTCCCTCATATTTACTTTGTCAATATTTTGTATTTCTTTACTTGTGTTACTTGTGTATTGTAATAGTAATGTAATTTGATCCCTTTGTATTGACAAAGCTAACAGGTACTTAGCACTTAGTAATTAATCAAGCCTCTATTAAAGAAACAGAAGGTATGAACCCCTGTTGCTGATGTAACAGGAAGGGGTTGGCTGAAATAGGAAGGAGCTAATGCTGTGTGTATATAAGGGGAAGCCCCTGTTGGGTCAGACAGATCTTGAAGCAAGCTTCATGGAGGTAAAAGTGCTGTAGCCTGGGAAGCTGAAGAGGAAAGCCACCCCTTCCCCTCCCCCCCTCCCCCCCTCTCCCTCCCCCCCCCCCAGCCCAGGCTGGAGAGAATGATTTTGATTTTGGGAACCTGGGTTAAGTGATTTTGATTCTGGGAACCAGCTGGAGCTTCAGCTGAAGAGCTACTGAGTTCGAGGGCCAGCTGGACCATCTAGGAACTGCTGAAGATGT
>CM053591.1:19483849-19504375 GCA_028646515.1 Pseudochirops corinnae | reverse complement strand
CCCCCCAGCCCAGGCTGGAGAGAATGATTTTGATTTTGGGAACCTGGGTTAAGTGATTTTGATTCTGGGAACCAGCTGGAGCTTCAGCTGAAGAGCTACTGAGTTCGAGGGCCAGCTGGACCATCTAGGAACTGCTGAAGATGTCCAAGGACCAGCTGGAGCTACCATAGACTGAGGAAGCATGACTGTGATGCTGGTACTTTTTATGAACCTATTTGTGGCTTTGTTAAGCCTTAAATTCCCAGGAACAGAGACTGTGAAGAATTAAGGCGGACTGGATGCTGTGAACTTCAGTGTGGAACAGAAGGTGCCCAGAGCTCTGGACAAGAACCTGGGAGCTGTCTGCCTTTGAACCCAGGTGACAGTTTGGTGAATCCAGGTAGGACCTGGGACCATAGAAGGGGATCCAGGGAATCTGAGAGACCACCCTGAGTTTAAGCTGAAAGAAGACTTTACTTGGATACTGTGTACTTACTGAGGAATTATAATTTACTAGTGACCTAGGGGTGGAGGGCTTGTGTATTTTCTGGTGATTGAATAGTGAATGGTGATTGAATAGCAACTGATTTGTGACTTGGTATGCCCCATGGGTGGAGAACTTTAACTATTGCATTTTGTGTCCCTTAAGTAGGCAAACCACCTTAAGGATGATTGAATGATTGAGATGATTGAATGATTTAGTTATTAAATGATTGTTCTTTGTTCAAAATTTTGTGACTACTGTGGTGAAAATTATGTGGCCATTTTACTGATAAGCTGTTGTGAATGCTCTATTTTGATTTTCTGTGATAAGTTGTAACATTGTGAATCCTCTACCTTGATTTTTTGTGAATGTTTTGCTCTGATTTGTTATTGAATAAATAGAGTGTTCACTATACTGTGTAATCAGAATCTTGAAAAGCTGTTCACAGTAGCATTCTCCTGGAAAGCTGCTTGTGCTTGGCTTTACATGTATGTACATATTTTCCCCCAATCAAAAGTTCTTGAATGCTTTTGTGGGTCATCAACCCCTTTTTGACAGTCTAGTGAAGTGTATGGATCCCTTCAAAGAATATTTTTAAATTCATAAAATACATTAAATTGCAAAGGAAACCAACAAGATTTAAAATGTCATTATCAACAAGACTACAGAAATATCTGGGGTTAAGAGTCCTTTGGTAAAAGAATGTGAACTTCTTGAGGACAGGAGCTGTTTTGTCTTTGTCTTTAAATTCCCAGTGCTTTGACTCTTCAGACAACTTGAATACTTGTCACTGCTCAGTCGATACTTAAGAATCACCATATTTTATACCTAACTCAGTTTAAGTATTCTGTTATAGGAATTCAACAACCATTTTTTAAAGAAGGTAAGTGTGGTAGAATGGGGAGACAGCTGATTTTCCAGTCAGAAGAGTTGCTCCAGTATTGACAATCTGTAATGGTCAGGGTCTTCCATTGCATCCTAGGTCATCTCCAGTCATCCTGATGAATATCTGGTCACTGGATCCAGATAGTTCTGGAGGAGAAAGTGAGGCTGGTGACCTTGCACAGCCCTCCCTCATTCAAATCAAAGTCAACTACAAGTCATGTCGTCAGTTACTTGATGCCACGGACCTCTTCAAAAATGAAAGAGAAACACAACCTGTGAGTAGACTGAGCTGAATGAACAGAGAGCCAGCTAGTGTGATACCTCAGCTTGTCCTCTCCCTCTTCCTGTCCCTGCCCCTTTCCATCTCCTCTCCAAAGGAAGGCAAATTTTGATGTCAGAAATTGCCCTCTTAACTTAGGCTTTGTTGCTTAGGTTCCTTCCTTCCTTCCTTCCTTCCTTCCTTCCTTCCTTCCTTCCTTTCTTCCTTCCTCAAAACCTTAAACCCAGTTTACTCTGAAGCTCATAGATTGGATTACAATAAGGTCCCTGCCCAGGTTCCACTTAATGACTGTATTTTGGGCCCTCCTGTCTTAGAGTGAATGTCAATGGTAGCTATTTCTCTTTGGAATAGCAACTCTAAGGGTCTTCCCCTCCCAGGTTTTTATTTTTTTCTAATTAAAGGGGCCATCCCTTGACTCACTTCTTAAAGAGACCTATTCTGAGAATGGGCATTACCCCACTTGGAGTACCTAAAAAGATCTTAGCCCAAAAGGGCCAAGGTCTGTCATTGCATCCTGGGTCATCTCCAGTCATCCTGATGAATATCTAGTGACTGGTCTCCAGATGGTTCTGGAGAAGAAAGTGAGACTGATGACCTTGCATAGCCCTTCCTCACTCAAATCAAAGTCAACTGCAAGTTGGGTCATCATTTCCCTGATGCCATGGTCCTCTTTGAAAACTAAGGACAACCACACAATCTTTGTCACTCAGAGCAACTTACTTATCCTTTCTGTAACTCAGTTACCTTTGTGTAATGTCAGGCCCATGATGCTTGCATACTTATTCTACCTACCTAAGAGGGAGGATATTTTGAGAAAATGTTTTGTATATGTTAAATATGATATATATAGGAGATATAAATAGCAGCTGTTGCTGTTGTTGAGTTCAGTTCTAGGTGCTGGGAAGAAACAAAATATAGATAAAATGCAGTCCCTGCCCACATGGAATTTATAATCTCTTTTCATTTCTCATATGGTAATGGATTTCTTTATATAGTGAATCTCTTTTGAGCTTTTAGGATGACTGAAATATTGTGATAAGGGAGCCAGTCTTTCAGGTATTCCCTGAAGAATATGGGGAGGATGGTGAAATCTGTCTTAATTCTAGTGCTATTCAGGAGGCTTTATTGCAGGTCATGTGAATTTGTCTCTCCAACCATGACTTTTGAGATCACCACTTGGGTTATCATCCACTTTCTGCTAGTATTCAGAGTAGCATGAGAAATGTATAAATGAGAAAAAATATCTATGAATCTAGGCATAACACTTTAAGATCCAGTTCTCAAACTATTTCAAAGGATTATATCCAATTTTAGCCTTTCCTGCTATGTGGACTTGATTTTGAAGAACCAAACTAAATGTTTGTGCATTTTCCAGAGCAAACTCTTACATGTGAAGTATAGGAATGTACTTCTTTTGAATTGCATTTTAAGACAGCCAAGATCACAGTTAGATGGATATTCCCAAGTAATGGAAAATTTGAATAGCTAAGTGCCTCTTCCTTGATCTCCCCCTCTTTAATATAATACAAGTATGTATCTGTGAAACTTTTTTTGAAAGCATTTTTATACTTGACAAAATATTTCATAGTATTTCTGACATTGAAAGGCAAAGTTTCAGTGCAGTTAGAACATGGGCTTTGGAGTCTTGACAAACTTGGTTCAAATCCTGCTGATGATAAATACTGGATGAGTGACTTTAGGAAAGTCAATTAACCCCTTAGTCTCTCAAGGCAATATTCTATTACTCTAAATTTCACAGTAGGTGCTCATCTGCGTTGATAGATGGAGTTTCTTCAACAGGAGTTCTTTATAACAATAAAATCAGACATCTGAACCAGGAAAAACAAATAAAAAACATTCAAATATCCCTCTCCTAAGGTAGAGTCAAGATGGCAGATAGAAGTTGGGAAGTTGCCTGAACTCACTTCAGTGTCTCTCAAAAACAACATTAAATTAAGCCTCTGAGTATAACTGGATTCTGAGGCAAAAAAAAAAGCAAAAATAAAAAAATACACATAAAGATGAAGTGAAACACTTTTCCAGCTTAAGATAACTTAGAAGGACTTCAGAAAAGGTCTGTCCTGCTTGCATAAAAGGGAAGCACAGTCCAGCACAGACAGTCTATGGGCAAGCCATAGTATATATCAGCAACTGAGTACTGTCTTAGCAGGTCAGCAGTGAGGCTTCTAGCCTCAGTGCAGAAAGCAAATTGTGAGCCTCAGAATCCCAGCAGAACAGGTGTGACATGGCTGTGCCACGCCAGTGCAGACCTCCCCTGAGGTCTCTTGGGGAAAAGTCAGTGACCAGACCGTTTTCCCCCAGCATAAGAAAATTGGGATAGTGCCCCCTGATCTCCAGAATCAGAGCTCAACTTTAAAAGTTATGAAATAGACTGAAAAATGAACAACAGAAGAGAGTCCTGACTGTAGAAAACTCCTATGCAAAAGAAAAGATCAAAACACAAACCCAGAACAGGAAAACAATACCACAACTACCTAAATGTGAAGATTCAAAGAGGAATATGAATTCGTCTCAAGTCTCAAAAGCTGTCTTGGAAGAGCTCAAAAAGGATCTTAAAAAATCAATTGAGAGAGGTAGAAAGAAAAATTGTGAAAAAAAAAGAATCATGAAGGAAAATATTAAAAAAAAAAAAGTCAACAGCCAGAAAAAGGAAGCACAAAAATTGACTGAAATAAAACAACAACAACAACAACAACAACAACACACTCCTTAAGAATTCAATTAGCAAAATGGGGAAAAAAACTCACTGAATTAAATTACTCCTTCAAAAGTATAGTTTGCCAAATGAAAAAGGAGGTACAAAAGCTAACTGAAGAAAATAATTCCTTAAAAATTAGAATTGGACAAGTGGAAATTAATGACTCTTTGAGACATCAAGAATCAGTCAGACAATATCAAAAGAATGAAAATAAATAGAAGAAAATGTAAAATACCTAATTGGAAAAACAACTGACATACAAAATAGATTCAGGAGAGATAATTTAAAAATTATTGAGCAACCTGAAGGCCATGATCACAAAAAGATCTGGGAAGAAAAACTGCCCTGATATGCTAGATCCAGAGGGTAAAATCATCATTGAAAGAAACCGCTGATCACATCCTAAAAGAGATCCCAAAATGAAAAGTTTGAAGACTATTGTAGCCAAATTCAAGAATTATCAGGTCAAAGAAAAATATTGCCAGCAAACAGAAAGAAACAATTCAAATATTGTGGAGCAACAGCCATGATTACACAAGACTTAGAAATTTCTACACTAAAGAATCAGAACACTTAGAATATGATATTCTGTAAGACAAAGGAGCTTGAAGAATCAACCATCCAGAAAAATTGAGCATAATCTTTATGGGGAAAGATGGACATTCAATGAAATATGGAACTTACAAAATTTCCTGTTGAAAAGACCAGAGCTAAGTAGAAAATTTGGTCTTCAAATACAAGACTTAAGAGAGGTATAAAAAAAGTAAACAGGAAAGCAAAAAAGAAACAATAACATGTTATTTGATAAGATTTAAAATCTTTACATCTCTACATGGGAGGATGATACTTGTAAAGCTTGAATACTATTTCTGTATTAAGTCAGTTTAAAGGAGTATACATAGGATATGCGTTGACTTCAAGGTGATGATATAAAAAATATGAAAAGGTGGGAAAAAAGGATTGTATTGGGAGAAGAGGAAAAGAAGAGGCAGAAAAGGGTAAATTATATCACATGAAGAGGCACAAAAGGCCTGTTACAGTAGAGGAAAAGAAAGAAGGGGTGAGCATTGTCTGAACATTACCTATAAAATTTGGCTCAAAGAGGAAATAACATGCACATTCAGTTGGGTACAGAAATCTATCTTACCTGATAGGGAAGGAGAAAGAAAAAGGGGAAAGAAAAGGGAAGGGGGAAATAGAATTGAGGTTAGAAGTAGAAGGAAAAGTGGGAAAGAAAAGGGGGGGAGGAACTGAAGTCAGCTTGAGGTAGGTAGCAGTCAGAAGCAAAATGCTGGGAGAAGGGAAATAGTGAAAGGAGAGAGAAAAATATAAATTGGGGAAAAATAAGATGAAGGGAAATACACAATCATCTGTTGTAACAGTGAATGTGAATGGGATTAACTTTACCATTGTAATGGTAATGGTAATTCCAAGATCTTCCCTGCCCCTTGTATTGGCTAGCTAACAGGTACTTAGCAAATTAATTCAAGTTCATAATTGTGTATTAAGATCTAGAACTTGTGAATCTCACCATAGGATGGACTTGATGATGTAACAGGAAGGGGCAGAACAGGGAGGAGCTAATACCATATATAAGTAACAGCCCATGCTAAGAGAGGCCAGAGCTTCTGGGAGCAAGCATCTGGAGGCTGGCTTGCTACTTCTGGAGAGAGAGAAGAGAACTGAGAACTGAGAAGAACTGAGAAGAGAAATGAGAACTGAGAACTGAACTGAGAATTGAGAAGAACTGAGAAATGAGAAGAGAGAACTGGGAGCAGGCATGGCTGTGGCGTTGGTACTTTGTCTATCTGTTTTGATGTTACTTTGTCAGATTAGTCTGCCCATACAGGATGGTGCTGTTGTTACAGAAGCCCTGGGACCTTGCTGCTTTCAGAAGACCTGAAAGAGGCTTTCCTTGTTGAATGTCTACAGAAAACCTGGAGGAGGGTCTTGATGATGATTTCAGAGGTCCAGGGATGATATTGAAGATTTGTGTTGATTCCTCAGGCAGAAAGTGAATTGATGAGGATGCCAGTATGTTATGAATGTTATTGTGGCTTTGTTAAGCCTTGTCTTCACAGGAATGGAAACTGTGAAGGACTTGAGGGGGATTAGACACTATGAGCTTCAGTATGGAACAGAACTGGATAAGGAGCTGGACAACAAGGAGCTGGCAGGAGCTGGGACCATGGAAGGGGAACCATGTAAGCAGAGAGCCAGCCTCTCCTTGGGTATTTAATGCAGAAATGAAGAAATATTAATACATCAATTTCAGATTATGACACAATAAAAATTAAATGTAATAAATAGCCATGACAAGAGAGGCTAAAAACTAAATAATTGAATCCTAAAGAATAAGTGAGGAAAACAGCAAATCTACAGAAACAATAATTATTTTCATCAAAGAGAATGACATGACAGTATGACAAAATTTATGGGACATACCATAAGTAGACTAAAGCAAGCTGCTGTTTGATAAAAAAGAATAGAGATGGGTAATGATGTCTCCATTAATGGTTCACAAATTTTTGTGCCATATGCTGGCATTTGGCTATAGAGGCCTAGAGGGTGGATCCTTGGAAAAATGTACTGGTTCGTGTAGGAATTAAGGATAGTAGCAAAGGCTACTCATGTCTCCCATTTTTGAGAACCAGAAAGCTATTTTAAGTCAATTTTCCTGCACATAAGACTGATTAAATGTGGAATCAAGATCACACACACACACATATAGATAGATAGATAGATAGATAGATAGATAGATAGATAGATAGATATAGATATGGTATAATTTCTATAGGCAAGACTGTGGGTTGTTTGGCAGCTAAACAGTTTTCTAAGGCACTAAAGATTCAATCCTTTGGATCTAAGATGGCAGAGTAAGCAGTAAGTTGCTTTCGCTCTCCTTTACTGACCTTGAAAAACCCAGAAAATACCACCACATGTACAAAAATATTTATAGTAGCTTTTTTGTGGCAGCCAAGAACTGGAAATTGAGGAGATTCCCATCAATTGGGGAATGCCTGAATAAGTTGTGGTATATGAATGTAGTGGAATACTATTGTATTATAAGAAATGAGGAGCAGATGAACTTCATAATAACCTGTAGAGACATATATAAACTGATGCTGAGTGAGGAGAGCAGAACCAGGAGAACTTTGTACAGAATTATAGACCCATCATATCAGTGATGACTAACTTTGATAGACCAGACTCCTCTCAGCAATGCAATGTTATAAGACAACTGCAAAAGAATCATGATGGAAATGGATATCCACATTCAGAGAAAAGAACTACAGATTCTGAATACAGATTGAAGCAAACTACTTGCTGTCTCTCTTTTGTGCTTTGTTTTGTTCCTTCTTTTTCATTGTTCACTCCATTGGTTATAATTCTTCTTTACAATTTGACTAATGTTTAATTTGAAGGTATTTGTAGAACCTATATCAGATTGCATGCAGCCATGGAGGGGAGAAGGGGAGGAGAAGTGGGGAGAGAAAATTTGGAACTCAAGGGATTGTAAAACTGAATGTTGTAAACTAAAAGTAAATAAATAAATTTTAAAAAATGAAATGATGAGCAGGTGGACTTCGGAACAACCTGGAAAGACTTATATGAACTGATGCAAGAGAAATAAGCAGAACCAGGAGAATATTGTACACAGAAACAGCTGCAGTGTGATGATTGACTTTGATAGACTTATCCCTTCTCAGCAATGCAAGGCACTGAAATAATTCCAGAGGACACCTGATGGAAAATACAATCTACATTCAGAGAAGGACTATAGAGTCTGAAAGCAGAGTGAAGCAGAATATATATTTTTCTTTCTAATAGTTCCTCCCATTTGGTCTAATTCTTCTACACAACATGACTAATGTGAAAATATGTTTAATAGGAATATATATCTAGAGCCTATATCAGATTGCATGCCATCTTCGGGAGGGGGCAGGGAAGAAAGGAGAGAAAATTTAAAACTCATGAAAGTAAATATTGAAAACTCAAAATGAATACATAAATAAATTTTTTTAAAAAGATTAAACTTATTGACCTTTGTAGACCTTGATAAAGAGCTCATGTGGTAGACTCTTGAGATCCCCCCTCAACCTTTATTTGAAAACATTTGTATTATCACTTCTTTTAAAGAAAGATTTTAGATGTTCTTAACCAATGGATTGAAAAATACAGCCCTTGTCATATAGTTAAATTTGATCAGGTCTTTCTCTATACTGAGGTTAGATGGAATCCCTCTTATTTCTGCCAGCATTCTTGTAGTAATTTAATAACTAATAGGATGTATTTTTGGTACCTCAGGGAAGAACATTTGAAGTTCAAAAAAGTTATATATAAGGGTAAAGCATAATGTAGGGAATAGAAAATATGCTTTCTTTGTCTCATATGAATTTTTGGTTCTATATCTTATATCAGAGAAAAGAACAGTATGAGTACAAACCCAAAAATATTTTAGAGAGTATTTATTATTAGAAGAAGTATTCTATCAATAGTGTTGCTGCTGTGTGGGCAAGGTTTCAAGTGACTGTCACAGTTTGGGACAGAGAAATAGAATGTTAAAAGGCCAATATGCTCATATTTGGATAAAATTCTGGTGGCCCTCATTAAAATTTGTACAGGTGTATGGAAAATGATAATGATTGATTTTTCCTTTCTTGAACGGCGGCACCATTCATAATTTTTAGTTACATATGAATAAAAAATTTATATTTCATTATTAATTCAAATTTTAGTGAGCACAGTAAAGTTTCTTTTGATCTTATAAAAGATAAATAGTATTTGGTGTGGAGTCTTATTTACTTATAGTCATGTATTTACTTATAGTCACTATCATTAACTAAATTGTAAAAAGTCCAAATTTCCTTTTGAAAAGCTTTTTTTGGGGCTTATTTCCACCACCTATTGAGGTTAAAGGAATCTGTTTCAGACGAGCACCTCTGGTTATAAAATGAATAGAGTATATCAGACAGGCTAAGATCCATCAAAAAAAAAAAAAACCCTGTGAACTGGTAACCTTTAATATACCTAAGGTATTCTCAAATTATCCATCCTATATGTCCTGAGACATCATTTGAATCTACAAAATGCTCCAGTGATGACCTTTTCATGCAAGACAAGTTAAATGTGGTGACATTATCACATTGTGTGTTTTATTATTCCTATATTCATCACTTCAGTACTGAATGAAAAATGATGGCTATCTTTTTTCTTTAAACTCAATAAAATATTATTAAGTAAGCCCTGGCAGGCATTTATTAAAACTCTACAAGGCATAGTCCTAGTACAGCTAATGGTTTGGTTATTAGTTTCCTTGAATCTAACACCATATTTCAGTACTAACTGAATTTACCAGTTCTGTGGGCCTGCTTGATTTTCAAAGGAAGAGGGAAAAAAAAATCCCTAACATCTCCCAGAAACAGAAGACAGATCTTTCAGATCTAAAGGGTCATTTCTAATGCATGATTGGTTAGGTGTAGTCAGCTGTGAAACTCAATGAACTGGGGCAGATCCAGGATCAGAGACTATTGTAGGTCATCCTTGGAGAATCATAGAGTAGTTTTTGAAAGGTCTTTGCAAATCTCAGTAGAATGGAGTTGAATAACAACTCTTGATTCACTATTTTTGTTTGAAAAAGTCTCCCCTATTTCATATCTGTCCTCAGATATTTTTTTAAAATGCTATTTTCCCCTACAGGGCCACATATAGCACCATTCTTGCTTCCTATAAGTGACTATATTCATTCATTTTCAAAGTTTGAAGCATCAATAAGTTAAGAGGTGATGAGGGAACAGGAAAGAGGTCAAAAAGCATGGGAGAGAGAAGTAAGAGAAAGAACCATACTATTATGTTAATAAGGCTTTGTCTTTTCTTAGTTGAAATGAATTCTGGAAAATTCAGATAAGGAAAGCAATACATTAGGTTTCAGAAAAACTCTGTGCTAACAATCACTAAATTTCAATATGAATTTTCTCAGGATGTGATAAAACAACAAAAAATTATTTTAGAATTTCTTGAGAAAAGTTGACCTAAAAGGAACTATTTTGTAAAAAAAGTAAAGGAAGGAGATTTACCAGTACCAGATCTTAACTATCTGGTTCTGGTTAAGAAATAGAAAGGTAGATCAGTGGAACAGAGTAGACATACAATTTGCAGCTGCAAATAAATATAGTAACCTTGTATTTGATAAGTGTAAAAACTTTAATGTTTGAGATAATAATTCATTATTTGGTAAAAATTGTTGGGAAAAGTGGAAAGTAGTCTAGCAGAAACTGGACATAGACCAATACCTTACCTTGTTTAGCAAGATAAGATCAAAATAGATCCATGACCTACACATAAGAAGAAACAAGAAAATTTGAAGAATATTGAATATATTACCTATGAGACTTATGGATAGGTGAACAATTTAGGAATAAAGTAAAGCCAATCATGAACAGCTCTCCTGCTATGAAAAACTTTAGGAGTCTAATTGCATAGCATAATGAACTTTCTATTTATTCAGCAATAAACTAAAACCTAACATTCAAGAAACTAAATGATAACTTTCACAGCAACATAGCACAACAAGTTATTACTAATGTGGCCACTTAGTCTCAAACAAAATGTATCATTCAATCTATCTCAGTCTATCTTATTGTATCAACAAGCACCCTAGCATACTCAGGGTGGCTGCTAGCACAGGTTCTTAGATCTGCTTTTCTAAAGGAAAGCAACTCAAAATGGGTTAATAGTCTCACTTTAATCAATCAAACACATATATCATTAACCTAGTTCAGGGGAAAAAGTCAGCACCCTGAAATTCAGAGGATACAAATACAAGTTACAAGCAGACAGAAAAACAGATCAGCAGACAGACGGTTTCCAGCCTCTGACCATTACATCAGTTACCTATTCAGTTACCAGAGAAGGAAGCACCAACATCTGGGTTTTTCAAAGCCGGGGGCTCAACAGCTGCCCAGAGTCTCATTTGGCCCAATCACACAACTCTTCCCAAATCGAGCCCCAAAGCAAAACCTCACATCAGGGTATATATAGCCTTCTGCTGGATCAGAGAATGTCACAACTCTCTTGACCCACTGCCCAATCACAAAGTAATAAGGCGTGGGAATTCCTGAAAAACAAGCCTCCTGCCACAGGCTCCATGTGACCACATCCAACCTATTAGGGGGCAGAGTATACTTTCAAATCAGGGAATATTCTCAGAGCCACTTAAGCTTATCAAAGGGCCTAGGGGCAGGGAAGATCTTCAGATTCCCATAACATTTGGCCCCAAGATCTTTCATGCCCCTTACATAGGCAACTTAAACTTGAATTAGCATTAACATCTCTTAAGTACAATATAATCCCCACAAAATAGAGACATCACATTTGCAAGAATATAAGACAGCAACTCATTACCAGTAATCCAAAACAAAAATGTCCATACAAAGTTCTTTTGGGGGCAGAGGGTGTCCTTCCCCCCACACTGCCCTTGCAGGCTTCCTCCTGGCACTTTCATGTGCCGGCTCTAATGAGACAAGTCCTAGTCTTAACATTGCTCCAGCCCCTGCTTCCAAGTTCTGAGGGGTGACTGGGCAACAAAATCAACAGATTGGGGTCCTTGGTGGTCCATAGCACTTCACCCTACCCACCATAGACACAACTCCATCCTCTGCCCTGGATCCCAAACTGTGGGATACAGCAGGAAAACACATTCAGTGCTCCTGCCTTGCTGCCCAGTCCTTATCAGGTCCTGTAGCTGAATTTGGAACTCCTGGGTTCCTCTTCCTCCCGCAGGAGGCAGCCGCTTCTGGTTTCTACCCCAGTCCTGATGCAGGCAGCTCACCATTCCTGCTCTCACCTCAGCAAAGTCGATATGCAGGCAGTTCTGCATTCTGGTTCCATGGCTCCACAGAGTCACAGCTACCAAAACTGGGAAACAAACAATTATTTCAGCTCCCACAATTTCCTTTTAGTTTGCAGATCCTGTTTGTGATGCCATTTGTATCAATAAGCACCCTAACATGCCCAGAATGGCTGCTAGCACAGGTTCTTAGCTCTGTTTTTCTAAAGGAAAGCAACTCAAAATGGGTTAACAATCTTACTTTAATCAATCAAACATGTATGATTTACCTAATTCAGGGGAAAAAATCAGTACCCTGAACTTCAGATAACACAAACAGAAGTTACAAGCAGTCAAAGAAACAGATCAGAAGATGGGCTTCCAGCAATCTGACCATCACATACATACCTAGTTAGTTACCAGAAAGGAAAGCATCAACATCTGGGTTTTCAAAGCCGGGGTGCTCAACGGCTCCCCAGAGTCTTGTCTGGCAAAATCATACAACTCTTCTCAAAGTGACCCCAAAGCAAAACCTCACATCAGGGTATATATAGCCTTCTCCTGGATCAGAGAATGCCACAACCCTCTTGACCCACTGCTCAATCACAAAGTAATAAGGCATGGGCATTCCTGAAGAACAAGCCTCCTGCCACAGGCTCCATGTGACCATATTCAGCCTATTAGGGGACAGAGTAAACTTTCAAATCAGGGAAGATTCTCAGAGCCACTTAAGCCTATTAAAGGGCTTAGGGGCAGGGAAGATCTTCAGATTCCCATAACACTTAGAGAAATCTTCAAAGGATAGCAGAAAATACAAACACCATCCACTCCTAGGTCACAGTAAATTATGATCTCCTCAGTCAATACAGAGTATCCAAGTAAAATTCTTTTTCCTCTTGACTAGAGACTGGCTTCCATTCATCCTTAAGCCAATCATGCTTAAGGAGTAGCAGAAAGTACAAACACTATCCAACCCTAGGTCACAGGAAGCTACAATTCTCTTCAGCAAATGCACAGTATCCAAAGTAAAGTCCTCTTTCATCTTGACTCAAGGCTGGCTTCCAAACCCCAGGGTTTGGGCTGACCACTCCCAACTCTTGCCTGCATTCACACATAGACAGCCCTCTGGTCCTGTTCAGTATGTCAGCCCCCTGGCACTACTCCACACCAAGCTCTTCACAGTTTCTGTTTCTTGGAAAACAAAGCTTAACAGGGTTACAACAATATTCACACACATTACTAATGTAATTACTAGTGAATTACTAATTCACACACAATACTAATAATTACTAATGCAATTACTAATACAATTCACTTTCTGTCTGAGAAACCAATACAGAACAACAGACAGGGCTTCTGTTTGAGAAAGTAACACAGATCAACAGACAGAGTGCCAACATCACAAACATTCTCTCAGTTCTCCTTGCTCCCAGCTCTGCTCATGCTCTTATCTGCTCCTTCCTGTTCCTTCCTTTTTGCAAACTCCTTCCATCACGGCCTCCCATGTGATTACATTTGGCCTATTAAGGGGCAGGGGAGATCTTCAAATTCCCTTAGGACTTTTAAGAGCAATACAATGTATACTATTTCCAATCAAAGATGTTACAATAAAAGGGGAGGCTCAAAGGTGCTTGATTAGATAAAACTCAATCCAGAAAATACCAACAATAATCTTATTTTGTTTGCCATTACAAGAGATAGAGAGCATGTGAGATGTAAAATGGATAATTTTGATTACATTAAATTAAAAAAAATATTGTATAAATAAAAAATTAGAAGGAAAATAGAAAATTGGGGGGGCAGATTTTATAGAAATTCTCAGAGAAAGCTCTCATATCTCAAACATACTAAGAACTTTGTCAAATCTATTAAGAATATAAACCATTCTCCAATTGGTAAATGGTTGAAGGGATGAACACAGTTTTTCAATAGTGAAATCAAAAAAATTTATAGTCATATGAAAACATACTCTACATCACTATTGATTAGGGAAATACAAATTAAAATAACCTTGAAATATAATTTTACATATATCATATTGACTATAGTGATTGAAGGGGAAAGTGACAAATGTTTGAGGTGATATAGAAAAATTGGGACACTAATTCACTGTGAACTGATCCAACTATTTTGAAGAGTAATCTGGAATTATATCCAAAGAGTTACTAACCTGCCTATAACATCTGACCCTGCAATACCATTACTAGGTCTATTTCCCAGCATGATTAGGGAAAAAGGAAAAGAACCTTCATGTTCTAAAATATTTATAGCAACTCTCTTTGTGGTGGCAAAGAACTGGGAATTGCAGGGATGTCCATCAACTGAATAATGGTCGAACAAGTTGTGTTATATGCTTGTGATAGAATACACTGTGCTAAAAGAAATGAACTTGATAATCTCAGAAAAACTTGGATAGATTCCCATGAAATAATGAAGATTGAAATGAGCGCAACCAAGAGAACATTGTATACAATACAGTAAGAGCAATATTATATTAAGAATGACTTTGAGTGATCGACTATTATAAATACCCAAGGTAATTACAAAGAACTTATGAAGGAAGACACGATCTTCATCCAGAGAAAGAATTGATGAGAAAGCTAAGTGGTATAATGGAAAAACCACTGGCCATGGAGTCAGGAGGACCAGAGTTCAAATCCAACCTCACCCACTTGACACTTACTAGATGTGTGACACTGGGCAAATCATAAAAGAACTGATGAATAGAAGTAGGTATAGAATACTTTTACATATACACATACATACAAACATATTTGTGTCTACTATGATAGGGTAGTGGGGAGGGAAGAAAAAAAGAGTTATACTGTAACTTTATTATGTTTTAAAGGAATAGCAAACTGTACATACTAGATTTGCAATTTCATGTAAAATCATCTTCTTTTCTTATGCTATAATGTCGTGGAAATGTTTGCTTTACTTCTTAAACAGAATGAAATAAATAAAATTGAAAAAAAGGAAAATAAAAAAAAGAAAAGTTGGCCTATGTCTAAAATTTGTAACTTAGTAAAGTATGGATAAAATCAAATGTTTTTTACTAAATTAAAAAAAAAATTGTATACTCTATTATGTGTTTAATAATTTCTTGATTCCTGTAGGATTAAAAAATATTATCTGTAAGGTTGAAGGCTACCAAACTGAACATTTATTTTTAACATTATCACTTAACTTTCTTTAAGAAAAAGTTTGACAAAAATTCAATTGTTTCAATTTAACAAACATTCATTAAGTTCCTAGAGTGTTATAAATAATATACTCAGTTCCAGGAACACCAAGGAAAGAAGAAGGAAGGAAAGAATGAAGGAATAAAAGAAGAAAGAGAAAGTTTTTTTTATCACAAAGGAATGAGAAGGGGGATGATGGAGGGAAGGACAGGTTTGGGGGGAGGGTTGTTAGAAACACACACTTCTGTAAGGGGACAGAGACAAAATAGAGAATAGAACAAGTGAGGGGCTGGATAGGAAGGAGGGAAATATAGTCAGTCTTTCACAATATGTCCACTGTGGAGATGTTCTGTATAACTACACATATATCGTCTGTATTGAATTGCTTGTCTTTCCAGTGGGGGTGGGTGATGAGGAAGGAAGGAAAGAATCTAGAATTTAAAGTTCTAAAATCAAATGTTAAATAAATAGACACACACACACATATATAATTATTATTATTATTTTCATGCAACTGGGAAATAAGATATACAGGCACTGGGGTAGGGAGATCCATCTTGCCCTACTGGAAAGTCAGAGGGGTGATGGGAGAGGATATAGGAGAGAGCAGATTGGGGGAGGAGATATATAGTGGGATCGCTGTTTTGGGTTGGTGGATAGGGGAAAGACGGGGAGAAAATTTGTAACTCAAAATCTCATGGAAATGAATGATGTAAACTAAAAATAAACAAAAGTTAATTTAAAAAAATTCTCCTAGAGGCAATACAATTTTGAAAACATAGAGGAATTGATTTTACATGGAAGTATTGGAATATTCCTATGTGAAATTCCCAAAGTGGAATGCCAGAGACTTCTTAGAAAACATCTTTTGACTCTTTATGGGCATTACTACTAACTTTGCTATTAAGTATTGTGATAGCAAGGTTTATGCTAAAAAAAAGACATTATCCAGCGGTGACTAACTTTGTTTTAGCACAGTGTATGGAATATGAATTTTGGGTCGATACTGGTTCTTTTCTTTTTCTTTCCACCAGCTCCAAGTTCTGCCAATCATACAGACAGCTGATATTTTCATCTTCAGCTTTTTGGCCTACTTATTATATTGCTTCTCAACTTCTACTTTGTGAACATTAGCATTCTCAGAATCCTTGGTTACTAGGTTATGGACTGTGTCATGGAAATAGCATGTCTATCTCCGCATCCTAATTATCCCAACTTGTTCACCTCCCTGAATGAATCATTAAGTTTAGAAACATTATAAAAATAATCTTACTCTATTTTGCTCACCTGAAGAAATATAACTTCAACATAAATATATTATGAAGCTGTTAATGATATGTATCCTCCTTTCCCCCTAGAAGTACTCGTAGAAGATTGACTACTTATGATATATGTAAGTGATCTGAAGAAATGTAGATTTAGGTTCTAGGTGTGATATTTAATTTTTTATGTGGCTCATACCTTTGGCAAAAATCAAGATTGAATTCTGTCTTTGCAGCACTTGTTGGTGCCTTTTTCAAATGTCGGTTATTGGAATAGCCAGTCTATTCGTTTCCTTTTCACTTTTCTCAAAGCCCCTTGGTACTTCATTTGCATTGTTGCCACCTTTACATTTTAGTAAATGGATATAGATATTTATATAAAATAGATTGTATGGGAACAGCACCATTTGAAAAACTTCTTAAAGATAAATTGGAAATAGAGTTTACATTGTCAAAAATTTTGAAGTGAGAATTCTTGTTTGACTTCATTAGACATATATTACCTAACAAGTGTCCATGGAAAATAGTTCAATTATTTATATTTATCTTTAAACTATGTCAAGGTAAATATATCTATAAAATTTAATTTAAGACATTTATTTTGAAGTGGAAATAGGGTTAAGTGAGAGATGATGACCCAACTTGAGTGTTCTCAAGTTGTAGGCAGATGGCCATTTTTTTTATACTTATGGATGTGTGTGTGTTCTCCAGTGACACAAATCACTCATCCAATGTGACTCTTGTCCAAGAAAGGATGGAAAAAAAAGCATTTCTTAATCACCTACAGTATGCAGAGAACTGTGCTAAAATTTTTACAGATGTCATCTCATTTGATCTTCACAACTGCTCTGGGAAGTAGATGTTACAATTATCCTTATTTCACAATCGAGTTAACTGAAACAAAGGTTAAATTTCTTGTCCAAGGTCACATGGCTAGTAAGTGTCTGAGACCAAATTTGACCTTAATTCTTCATGACTCTGGAGTTAGCACTCTATCCAGTACATCATATATTTGCCTCTAGGGAGGGTTTTCCCCAATATGTTGTGGGCTTTTACCAATTTTTTTCTTGATATCACAAGGATACCAATGAATATATAGGTTATCCATGAATTATTCCTCACTCTTGCCATATGCCCAGCTCAGCGTCTCTTTTGATAAGATGTTTCTTTGATAATATTCGTTTATATCTGATGTTTTTCATTGTTTCTTATCTGTTATATATTACAACTTGCTCAAACCCACCATGTGTCTCTTTTCCTTAACTTCTCAATCTTTGAAGACATTAGTGTTCTATGACTACTAATCATACAAAGAAAGTACAACAGTAACAACAACTTGAAAAGTATTGGATATAACTCAAATGAGAAGTGTGGATTAACTAAAATAGCTTTGTAATTTCTCAAATTTAATCTAACCTGATAAATTTCACCTCTGTAATTTTAAGCCTGATATTTTTTTCACTTGTTGTTTGGGTATATGCATCTATCTATCTATCTATCTATCTATCTATCTATCTATCTAAATATCTATCTATCAATCTAAATATCTTTCTTTCTTTCTATCTACCCAGTCCACCCATGACCCCTTCCTACATATATACAGATGAATAAATTCTGTGAGTAGTAACAGGAAGCACCCTAGCATACCCAGGATGACTGCTAGCTCAGGTTTTTTTATTTGCTTTTCTACAGGAAAGCAAATCAAAAGGAGTTAACAATCCCCTCAATTTTTAATTCTTTTTTTTTTTTTGGTAGGACAATTGGGGTTAAGCCACTTGCCCAAGGTCACACGGCTAGCAAGTGTTAAGTGTCTGAGGTTGGATTTGAGCTCAGGTCCTCCTGACTTCAGGGCAGGTGCTCTATTCACTGCGCCACCTAGCCACCCCTCAATTTCTAATTCTTGACCACTACAAAAAAGCTGCTTTAAATATTTCTGTACATGTCTGTCCTTTTCCCATTTTTATGATCTCTGTGAAATACAGAGCTAAAAGTGGTATTGCTGCATCAAAAGATATGTGCATTTTGGTTACCCTTCGTGCATAGTTCCAAATTACTCTCCAGAAGGATTAGAACAGTTCACAACTCCACCAACAGTGCAATAATATTCCAATTTTCCCACGTCTTCTACAACATTTATAATTTTTCTGTTTTGTCATATTAATCAATCTGATAGATGTTATGTGGTTCCTCAGAATTGTTGTAATTTGCATTTCTCTAAGAAATAGTGATTTGATATAATTGTAGATAGCTTTAATTGCTTCCTCTGAAAATCTCTTGTTCTTATAATTTGACCATTTATCAGTCAGGGAATGACTTGTATTCTCATAAGTTTTACTCACTTCTCCATATATTTTAGAAATGAGTCCTTTGACAGAGACACTGATTGTAAAAAAATGTTTCCCAGTTTTCTGCTTCTCTTCTCATCTTGGTTGCATTGGCTTTGTTTGTGGAGGAAAAAAACTTTTCAATTTAATGTAATCAGATTTATCCATTTTTCATTTTAGAATGTTCTCTGCCATACTATTTTCTAGTTTTCCTGGAAGTTTTTGTCAAATAGCGAGTACTTATCCCAGAAGTTGGAGTCTTTGGGTTTATCAAATAATAGATTATTATAGTCATTCACTGCTTTGTCTTGTGTACCTAACCTATTGCACTGGTCTACCACTCTGTTTCTTAGCCAGTACCAAGTAGTTTTGATGATTGCTCCTTTATGATATAATTTTAGATCTGGTCTAGTGAGGCCACCTTCATTTGCATTTCTTTTCATTAATTCCCTTGATATTCTGAACAGCATAAATTTTGTTATTATTTTTTTCTAGCTCTATAAAATAATTTTTTGCTGGTTTGATTGGTATTGCACTGAATAATTGTCATTTTTATTAGTTTGGCCTACCCTTGAGCAACTGATGTTTTTCAAATTGTCTAGATTTGACTTTATTTGTGTGAAAAGGGTTTTTAATGATTTCATAGTTTGGATTCATTATTACAGGTAGACTCTCAAATATTATTTAACATCTACAGAAAGTTTAAGCATAATTTCTTTCTATCTCTTGCTTTTGGACTTTGTTAGTAATATATAGAAATGCAGACTTATGTGGGTTTATTTTATATCCTACAACTCTACTAAAATTGTTTAATATTTCATGTAGTTTTTCACTTGATTCTCTAGCATTCTCTAAGTATACCATCTCATCATCTGCAAAGAGTGATAGCTTTGTTTCTTCTTTGATTACTCTAATTTCTTCAATTCTTTTTCTTCTTTTGTTGCTAAAGTGTCCAATATCATATTGAATAACACTGGTGAGAGTGGACAGCCTTATTTCATCCCTGAAATCATGGGAAATGCTTCTAGCTTATCCTCAATATGTAAAATGCTTGTTGATGGCTACTTATCATTTTAAGGAAGGCTCCATTTATTCTTATGTCTCTAGTGTTATTAGTAGGCATGGGTGTTGTATTTTGTCAAAGGCTTTTTTCTGCATCTATTGAGATAATCATGATTTCTGTTAGTTTTGTTGTTGATATGGTCAAGTATGCTGATTGTTTTCCAAATATTGAAACATCCCTGCATTCCTGATATAAATCTCACCTGATCATAGTATATTATCCACATGAAAAGTTGCTGAAATCTCTTTGCTAATATTTTACTTAATTTTTTTACATCTATATTCATCAGGGAAATTGTTCTATAATTTTTTCTCAGTTTTGGATCTTCCCATTTTAGGTATCAGCATCATATTTATATCATTAAAAAGAATTTGTTAGGTTATATCCCAAAGAGATTACAGAAGTGGGAAAAGGTCCCATATGTGCAAAAATATTTATTGCAGCTCTCTTTGTGGTTGCAAAAAACTGGAAATATAGGGGATGCCCATCAATTGGGGAATGGCTGAACAAGCTATGGTAT
>CM053591.1:19449584-19483349 GCA_028646515.1 Pseudochirops corinnae | reverse complement strand
CCTAGGTATGCTAGGCTGCTTGCTGTTACAGGGAGTTGGTTGGACATGAAGTTCAAGAGAGAAGGGATGCCATTCAGAGTACCTGACATGTAAATAAAGGCAAGTTCCCAACATGTTCCTTGACTTCCAATGCCTGAAGCCCTAGCTTCTACTGCCAAATGTACTCTTGCTCCTTGAGATATTTCTCTCTCTCCTGACTTGATATCAGATTTTATTTCACTCTCAGTAAAGAGCTCATTTGTTCTTTGATATTCTTTGAGTTAATTTTAATCAATATATCTGGTTTCTTTTTAATATTTTCTTTGATAATAAGGATTATTAGCTATTTGTGATTTTTTTCGTCTAATCAGCATTTGGTGTGAAGATGCTATGGTGGTAAGTATAAACTAAAGGCTCTCCTTCCCCTTGATATCAATAGTCATCCTTCTAGACTACAGATATTGGAAGGATGGCACAGTAAATGTAATTATAACACTCTTATCCCTGCGGGAGAAAGAAGTGATCTATCAACTTGGAGGTCCTAGATCCTGCCTGTGTCTCTCATGACCTGCAATGCTGACGATGCTAGTTTCTTCCCCCCACCCAAAAACGTCATTCAGAACCAACATCATGCCTATTAATATCACCCCTGATCTGAGTGTTTATATATTTAGATAGCAATCACATGTACAACAACATTTTTGGTTAGAGAGAATAAGACCTCCATTGCTTTTTATGAAGTAATTTAAAATAAAAAAAAGATTTTCTTCCTACATTGTTTTCAATAAATGTCTCGGAAAGATGAAAATCTGTTGTACTAAATTTTTAAAAAATTCAAGGATGATGAGCTTTCACAAACACAGAATGACCAGTTTACCCTTAGGTAGCTCAAGAAAATTTCTGTTTGAAAACTATCAAGTACAGCTCTTCCAAATATTTTAATTGCTAGAATGCTGGTTAGGGAGACTGGTGATAATAGTCCATTATAACAGCTGTTAGTATAAAAAGTCAGTTTTGTACAACAAAAAATGATTAAACTATGCACACACACATTATGCAGTAGCAGGAATGGTTGCCTATGTGTGTATATATATATATATATATATATAAGTGAATTTCACAGAATTGAGTCAGAAGGAAGTTCAGTGATTATGTAATACAGTTTTCATGTGACCAAGGATTCTCTCATGGTCTCCAAAGTTGGGATGTAGGAGTCATCTAGGGGAAAAAGCAGGAACCTAATACCAACTAATAATATATGATTAATCAGTCAGAGGGTGACAGTCACTCTAGCTAATGGTTAGTTGTGTCACTCAACTACCTACTACCATATCTACCTTTATACTCTAAAACTCTTTCATTCTGCCTTCTCCCTTTGCAGGTCAAACTTTTGCCATCTCTTTTGAGCTTGGTGTCAGCCTGTTGGGGAAGCTATTACCTAAATTTGCTGGTATTCATGGTAGTTTCACAGGTGCCATTAGGAAAATTCCTCTCCCCAAATGTTCTGATTAGATCAACTCCAGATTTTATGCATACCATTGGGAGGGTGAATTATGGTGGGTAGTCTCAGAATATACTTTTTGTCTTTTAGGACCTCTTTTATCATTTGCATGATTAAAAATCTTCTATCCAAGGTTTTTTTTTTTTAAAGATATTGGTGAGTGAAAGGTCCATTTTTCCCTGTGATAGGACCAGTAACTTCCTGACATATCGCCCTTCCCCCACACAACCTGATTGGTTCCACTTTCCCTAACATAACTTCCTAGTCTGGGGCACAAAAAGTCTCAGATGCATATAGTCATCACCTCTCAGACTTGGTGGGTGCCTGAGATCACAAGAGTTACCATACCTGAGCTGTCTAAGAAAACATACAAAAATATGTAGGAATATAAACATGTATATATGTATGTGTACTTACATACATGTGTGTATATATAAATGCTTTTATGTATGTATGCATACATATACATAGAACCAAAGGCAGATAGATAGATATATGATAGATAGATAGATAGATAGATAGATAGATAGATAGATGGATAAAAGACCTGATATGATACTCATAACCCAGTTGGTGGGAAGGGAAATGGAAATTTCTGAGACTGAGTGATTTCTCTTTCAGTGTCAATGTAGAATGTCAAGCTAGAATTACATCTGTCTCTCCTAAAATACCTTCACTCTAGAGGTCTGATGTTCAGAGATTCAGAACAAAATCTGCTTCCCTAAGTGCTCTTAAGGAGGTCTGGGGGTATGAGGGTAATTTAGCTTTCACTCCACAATTTGGCCCCTTCTGACCAAAAAACTGGTTACATAAAAGACCATCAAGAATTGCAATAATAGAACTGGAGAATTCTATGAATTAGAATATAGAATAAAATAAACAAGAATAAATGTACTATTCATTTGGGAGTGAGACAAGTTTTTAGCTCAAGTCAGAAGAGAAAAATCTCATCCAGGGAAGATTTCACTCTAAGCACTCTCAAATATCGCAAACCCTGATGGAAAATTAAGCTCTTTTAGGCCATATAAAGATCTTTTACTATAATACAGATGAAATTCAAGTGACAAATCACTTGAAGCTTGGAAAGCTAATATCAGTGTGTCCCTCTGTGAGAATAACTTGCTCTCATGAAAAAGATAGTTGCTGTTGCTTCTAACTTTAGGTTGAAATTATTTCCCTAGTATTTTGGCCTCTGTGATAAAGTTTTATATATTTTATCGTAAACCTGCTGCCCAACCTTAGTTCCCACTCATGTGACCTTGGGCAAATCTTTCTTTAAACTTCAGTTTTTATCATCTGTTAGATGAAGAGGTTGGGTTTGAATAGTCTCTGAAGTAATTTCTAACTCTAAATTTATGATATGTTCCTCTGATTTTCTTCCCTTCTATTTTGCTTACGTCACCAGTTCTGGTGAGAAGTATCAAATATCTTCCTGATCCACCCTGATTTCTGCTTGGGTCTTTCAGTATTAAACTGGAATTCTCATATCCTCCCTTTGTCATAGTGTGCAGAGCTGAAAGGAAACTTAGAAATCTTTTGCTCCATTTCCCTTATTTTGCATATGACAGCTGTAGCATGGAGTCAATAAGGTGATTCATTAAATAAGGTGCTGAGCATGGAGTTAGAAAGACCTGAGTTCAAATTCAGACTCAGACACTTTCACATAATGTGACCCTGGGCAAGTCACTTAATGTCTGTTTGTCTTAATTCACTGGAGAAGGAAAACAGCAAACCCTCCAGTATCCTCAGCAAGAAAATCAAATGAAAAGTCTGATAAAACTGAATGACGAAACAATAATAATAACAACAGCAGCAACAAATTCTAGCATGACAAAGAGTAATTTCATCAAAGTCATTCAGATATGAAATGTTACCGATGATATTCAAATTCAAATTATTTGACTAAAAATTAATGTTATTTTTTTACTTTTTTTTTTAACTTTGCTATTTCTTGGTTAGAAAACCTTGAGGTTTCATTCTGTTGGTTTTTTCCTCCAGTAAATCCTTTTGTTCTGACTTGTTCCATCTATATGTTTTTGAAATGTGGTATGTAAGTTGTGGCTGTTGTTGGGTTGAATTTTTTGTCATTGTTATTGCTTTTTGCTATGATGATATTCTAAAAGATTTACAATTCTCACATTATCCCTGCATGATCTAGCCTTAGTTTCAATATTCTTTTTTTTGGGGGGGGGAGGGGTTACTGAATACTTTTACTCTGCACATAGAAGCCACTAAGAATCTGGCCTGTGGGCTTGGTGGGGGGCTGCATCACAAGTATATGGCTTCACACATCACCAGAGTTGGGGTGAGAACAGGTCATTCTATCCCAGTCAGTATGACAAGAGTCTGCAGACAGAGAGCCAGATGATCAGGAAGTCTCTGGTGTAAGACAGTTCTAACGATGCAGTGAGAACATCACAGAAAGGTGGAGGGGAGAGGGAAGTTAAGCAACAGAGGCCCCTGCTCCCCAAACAAAACTGATCTAGTACTTGGTGCTACCTTTTCTTAGGACAGGAGGCGACTTCTACAGAGATGATTGGCGCCTGTGAGCTCTCAGGCCTCCTGGCCACAGAGCTTACTTTCTGAAGTTCCTTCCAGCAAATTTAACCTTGCTGCCCAGCTCTTCCTCAATTCTGAGAAGCCGGTTATACTTGGCTAGACACTCAGATCAGCAGGGGGTACCAGTCTTGATCTGCCCAGTGCAGAGACCCACCACCAGGTCTTCAATGAAGGTATTTTTGGTCTCCCCAGAATGGTGGGAAACCATTACTCCCCACCCATTGGACTGGGCCAGATTGGACACCTGGAGAGATTCAGTCACAGAGCCAATCTGGCTCACTTTGAGTAGGAGGTAGTTGCAGATTTTCTCATTCACAGCCTTTTCAATGCGCTTGGGATTGGTCATTGTGAGATCATCCCCTACCACCTGGATGCCTGCAGTAGCAGTGAAATTCTTACAAGCTTCCCAATCATCCTGGTCAAAAGGATCTTTAATAGATGCCACTGGATAATCCTTGATGAAGCTCTTGTATAGGTCCCCAAGCTCAGAGGGAGAGATGTATCTGCTGGAATCATCAGGAGACTTGACATCCAAGTCATATTTTCCAGATTGCAAGAATTCAGAAGCAGCAACATCCATGCCAATTATGACCGTATCAGCATAGCCAGCCTTACTAACAGCATTCTTTAGCAGGTCCAGAGCTTCTTTACTCTCCAGGATGTTAGGAGTAAAGCCACCCTCATACCCCACATTGGTGGAGTCTTGTCCATATTTCTGCTTAATCATACTCTTCATGTTGTGTTAGACCTCAGCTCTAATGTGCATGGCCTCCTTAAAGTTTGCTGCTCCAACAGGGAGGATCATGAACTCCTGCATAGCCAGCTTGTTAACAGCATGGGAGCCACCATTGATCACATTGAAGGCTGGAACTGGCAGGATGACTTCATCATTGCTTACAAGATCAGCAGTATGGTGGTACACCTTTCTCAGCAGCTCTGGCCTTATAAACAGCCAGAGATACTCCCAATATGGCATTTGCACCAAATTTGGATTTAGTCTCAGTGCCGTCCATCTCTATCATTAATTTGTCAATCTTCTCCTGCTCCACAACGTTCAGTTTCTTGCTAATCAGAGTCGGGGCAATAGCTTTATTGATGTGCTCAACCGCTTTTGACACACCTTTCCCCATGTAGAGGGTCTTATCATTGTCTTGGAGCTCCAAGGCTTCATGGATACCAGTAGAAGCACCACTGGGCACAGCAGCTTGGAACTGACCTTTTCTAGTGTAGAGATCAACTTCAACAGTGGGGTTTCCACGAGAGTCGAAGATCTCTCTTGCATGGATCTTTAAAATAAACATGTTGAGTTTCTGATTGGGGGTTCTTCTGCTGGGCTCAGAGAACAGAGGCCAAGGGCTATTTTCAATATTCTTAATTTATGGCTGTCTTGTCCTTTCCAGTCTTACTGTCTTTGGTTTTGTCTAACTAATTTTCCCTTTGTTTTTACTTGTTTGAATCCAATTATGTCATTCTCTCCCTCATCCCTCTACATCAGATTTTTTTCTGTTCTGGAGAGTATCTTTTGTTTTAAATTTTCTGATCTCCTGTTAGATGTGTTGATTCCCTTCATGAGAACTCTAGTTTCTCCTGTATTTCTTTGATATTTTGTCATAATTCCTTGTTTGCTCCTTTGAAACACTCTAGGTTCTTGGACTTGTTTAATTGCCATTTCAGGGTGGTGTGCAGAATTTCTTGTGTTATATTTGCTTTCCTCAGATTATTTTGAATCTGGGTTAGCTTTTATCTGTCTTTTTTCAATGTTTCTGTTGATTTCTTTATTGTATTATTACTATACCATATATCTTACTATCATTCAACCTTCCCCTTTATAGGTTCAGCATGTCTATTACCATAGCCATCAGACTGTTGTCCAGTTTTGATTATCTTTGCCATTATGGTTGGTGAGACCAGTGACTCTCAACACATGATAGTAACTCATTGTGACAGTGCTGCAGGATGACACAAAGAGACCACTTTAAAAAAATAATTAATTGATCAATTAATTTTTAGTTTTCAGCATTTACTTCCACAAGATTTTGAGTTCCAACTTTTCTACCCATCTTTCCCCACCCCCCTATACCAAGATGGCTTACATTCTGAATATCCCTTCTCCCAATCTGCCCTCCCTTCTATTATGAACACCTCTTCTCTTATCCCCTTCCCTTTGATTTTCCTTTAGGGCAAGATAGATTTCTTTGCCTCATTGCCTGTATATCTGTAGTGCCAATATGCAATAAAGACCTTGACTGTAAGTATTCCCACAAGGCACTTGAACACAAAATGTAACAAACTCTCCATATAGAGGACAGAAGAAAAGCATTTATTTAGACACCAGAAAACCAAATTCCAAAACCAGTAAGCCAATTCCATCCTAGTAGCAAAGAAATTAATAAGCCATAAAAACACAGAGAGCCAGGGCATTCTTTAGCCTTTCCACAAACCAACACAAGATCAATATTTACTCATGGGCCTATCTGATTCCTTGCCTGAGCGTCCTCTACCCCAGTTGTCTAGTCTAGCTCTGACTCCCAACTTCCTGTGGGCTCTGTTTCATCCTTTATCAAACTCCTTCCATCACAGGCTCCATGAGATTACACAGTCAGCCTATTAGGGGGCCAAGTTTACTTCCCCTAGGCCTATTAAGGGGCAGGGAAGATCTTCAAATTTCCATTCCCATTTCAATATCTTATTTCCCAATTGCATGCAAAAACAATTTTTAACATTCATTTTTTAAAACTTTGAACTTCACGTTCTCTTCTTCCTTCCCACCCACCCCCATTGAGAAAGCAAGCAACTTGATATAAGTTATATATTTGTAGTAAAGCAAAAGTCTTCCGTAACAGTCATGTTGTGAAAGGATAACTATATTTCCCTCCATCCTATTTATTCTATTCTCTCCTTTGATCCTGACCCTCCTCAAAAGTTTTTGCTTCTGATCACTTTCTCTTCCCATTTGCCATCACTTCTATCATCCCCCCTTTTACGTTCTTCCCCCCCACTTTCTTATGGGGTAAGAAAGATTCCCATACCCAATTCTGTGTGCTTGTTATTCCCTCCTTAAGCCAAATCTGATGAGAGTAAGTTTCGCTCATTCCCTCTCACCTCCACTTTCTTCCCCTCCATTGTAAAAGCTTTTTCTTGCCTCTTTTATGTGAGATAATTTATCCCATTCTATCTTTCCCTTTCTCCTTCTCCTAGCACATTCATCTCTGACCTCTTAATTTTATTTTTTGAATATCATCCCTTAATATTCAACTCACCCCATGCCCTCTGTCTATATCTATCTATCTATCTATCTATCTATCTATCTATCTATCTATCTATCTTCTGTCCAACTACCCTAATACTGAGAAAGGTCTCATGAGTTACAAATATCATCTTTCCATGTAGGAATGTAAGCAGTTCAACTTTAATAAGTACCATATGATTTCTCTTTCCAGATTACCTTTTTATGCTTCTCTTGCTTTTTGTATGTGAAAGTCAAATTTTCGATTCAGGCCTCTTCTTTCCAGCAAGAATGCTTGAAAGTCCTTTATTTCATTGAATATCTATTTTTTCCCCTAAAGTATTAAACTAAATTTTGCTGGATAGATGATTCTTGGTTTTAATCCTAGCTCCTTTGACTTCTGAAATATCATATTTCAGGCTCTCTGATCCCATAATGTAGAAGCTGCTAGATCTTATGTTATCCTGATTGTGTTTCCACAATACTCACATTGTTTCTTTCTGGCTTCTTGCAATATTTTCTCCTTGATCTGGGAATTCTGGAATTTAGCTACAATATTCCTAGGAGTTTTCCCTTTGGGATCTCTTTAAGGAGGTGATCAGTGGATTCTTTCAATTTCTATTTTACCTTCTGATTCTAGAATACCAGGACAGTTTTTTCTTGATAATTTCATGAAAGATGACGGCTAGACTTTTTGATTATGACTTTCAGATAGTCCAATAATCTTTAAAATTATCTCTCCTGGATCTGTTCTCCAGGTTAGTTGTTTTTCCAATAAGATATATCATATTGTCTTCTATTTTTTTTTCATTCTTTTGATTCTGTTTTTATAATTTCTTGATTTCCCTTAATGTCTAATATTAACTTCCATTTGCTCCATTCTTATTTTTAAGTAATTACTTTCTTTAGTGAGCTTTGAGACCTCATTTTCCATTTGGACAATTGTGCTTTTTAAGACATTCTTCTATTCAATGACTTTTTTGACCTCTTTTGCCATTTGGGTAGTCCATTTTTAAGGTGTTATATTCTTCAGCATTTTTGGGGTCTCCATTAGCAAGCTGTTGATTTGTTTTTCATGATTTTCTTGCATCACTCTGATTTCTCTTCCCAATTTTTCCTCTACTTCTCTTTAATTGATTTTCAAAATCCTTTTTGAGCTCTTCCATGGCCTGCAACCAATTCTTATTTTTCTTGGAGCCTTTGGATGTAGGAACTTTGACTTTGCTTTCTTCTTCTGGTTGTATTTTTTGAACTTCCTTGTCGTGAAAGTAACATTCTATAGTCTGATATATTTTTTTTCTGTTGTCTGCTCATTTTCCCAGCCAAGTGTGGAAGGTGTACTGTACCAAGCTTCAGGGGTTTTGTGTAGTTGTTTTCAGAGATATTTCTATGGACCTGTAAATTTTCAGTTCTTCCAAGGTTGTATGATGAAAAGAGAAGTATTTATTTCTCTCATGGTCTGTGTTCTGGTCCATGAGTGGCCATAGACACTCTTTCTGCCTTGTAACTGCAAGGAGGATTCCCTCTCCACCACAGCCAAAAGCTTTGCCATGCTAGCACTCTTCTTCACCCCAGGACTACCACCCAGGACTATGACCACATCCAAGCATGAGCATAGTATGAGAATCCTGCCTCAGTGCCAGAAAGGAGATTCCTACAATCCCCCTCTGATCAACCACTTGATTCCCTCACAGTCTGTGGGGAAAAAAGTCACTGCCACTGCCACTGCCCTGGGGCTGGGTCTGACCACATTCCTTTCTCACCCAGGTGCAAGAAACCTCTCCTACTGACCTTCAAAGTTGTCTTTGGTATTTTGGGGTTGGGAAGTCTGGAAACTACTATAGCTACCAGTGATTCAGTTCCCTGAGGCTTGCTCTGGGCCCCTCTGTGCCAGTATGTCCCATGATGGACTGTGCTTTTCTCTCAAACTGGTACAAAAGACCTTTCATGTGGACGAAGGTTTTCTTGGGCTGGAAATTTTATGGGTTCTGCCACTCTAGAATTTGTTTAGAGCCATTTTAATAGGTATTTGAAGGAGTATTGGGAAGAGTTTAAGTAAGGCCCTACTTGTACTCCACCACCTTGGCTCTGTCTCTAAAGAGGTCACTTTACTTCTACACTCATTATTCTGTTTTCTACTATCCTCTCTGGACTTTCTTTAGGCCCAGGGCTGTCTCTGTGAGTTTATTACCCATTTCCAGAAAGAGTTTAGTTGGGAAACTCCAAGAAGTCTTTGCAATTAATGCATTTACCTGTCTCTCATTACTACTGGCTGCTTGTTGTCTCTAATTCAATGTTAAAGAGTTACAGCCACCACTATACTTTTGGTGCTTGTCTTTCTCTATAACCTTCTTTTTTTGGTTCTGCACTATTCTGAAATGCCCTTTTTCTTTTTTCTTTTTCCTTAACATTGCACCTGGTATGTTTAACAGAACTGAACTAGTCTTGGTGTGAGGTTGATTAAAGAAAAAACAGTATTAATTTATATTGTACTCTCATTAGACTCATCTCCTAGAAACAATTTTATTTAACTTAATATTAATCTCTGTCCAAGCTATCTCTAGATATAGAGATGTCAAAACTATCATAGTTCCCCCAACATGGCCCTGAGATTATTTTAGATAACATTTGTAGGAATTCAAAATAAGGAAAATATATGTTAAAATACTGTATGGGTTAATATTCAACTGCAGTTGAGTAATCAGATTGCCAAGATCAGTCTCCTTACTTCTAGAGTAAAGCAAGGGACCTCCTCTCTTCCAATATTATCTTAATCCTTTCTCAGTGGAAAAGGTTGATTCCTAGAACCAATAATATCAAGGTGAGAGTCAATGATGGCAAAAAGGCAAGAGTTAAGTTTACTAAAACCTTTCATTTTTTTATTTAGTTTAATAGCCATTTATTAAGCATTTACTGTGTGCCAGGCATTATCCTAAGAATTCAGGATACAAATAAGAAAAAAAAACCACAATTCTTACCTTCAAAGAGTTTGCAATCCAACAAGGAAAGTTTGATGGGGGGAAGCAGGGTAGAGTGCGGCAATAAGGTGCACCAGGGATCCTGATGTACCATGCAGTCTAAACCAATTAAAGCTTCTGATGGGAAGTGAATAATTAGATCCTAGTCTTCTATAAAAAAAGATTTAAAAGGAATTTAATTATCCAACCTCCAGTTTTTCAATCAGAGGGGAGGGGAGGCTGAGTGACTTGAGAAGATGTTGAGTATTCAAAATGGTATCAAAATCAGCATGAAAATGAGATTTCTACTGATCATCCTATCCTGGATGGGGTATTATATTCCCTGGAGTCCAAACCAATCAACATTACTGATGGTTAAGTTGATTTAGCTTAATACTTTCTGTCTTCTTTTAAGGGTATTTTTCTGGTAGTCCGCAACAGGCTTTAGAAGAAATTATTGTTTCTTACTGTCTTCAGTTTTACTAAATAAGAGGCTTTTAATATGTTTCTGCCATCCTCCATTACTCTTTCATGTGGTTAATTCCCCAAACTAATTTTTATAACTAGAGCTCCCCTAATTATTCAAGGCTATAGTGACCTGACTCCTGACTAACCTTATGGGAAAGGCTCTAGGGGTTGAAGCACCATGAGGAGAGACTGGTTAGCTTCTTTTTTCTTTGAGAATGACTTTGTGGAAGGTTTGTTCTATTTCCCATTTCCTGCTTTTAGATAATCCTTCAGCTTCTCTGTTACCTGTCTCTTGTTGCATTGAGTGAAATTGTCCATCAAGTAACAAGGACATTTCCATATGACCATCTAGGTGGTGCAGTGAATAAAGTGCAAGGCCAGGAATTATGAGTCAAGAAGCCTCATCTATATGAGTTCACATTTGGCCTCAAGCACTTGTGGATGAGGTTCAGTTGAGTTGTAGCAGGATGTCTCTGAAGAATTTCCAGGACTCAGGCCAGCTCCAAGTCAGTTAGAAAGATTTATTATGGTTTTGAGGTTTGACACTCTGGTGAGATTCAAGTAGGCTGGTCAATGAAATACCAAAACTGACAGGGTCCCCTCTGCCCCTCTGCCTCTCCAACCAGACTTGAACAATGGAATAGATAATACTCTAAACTCCCTGGTCATTTCATCTTTCCATACCTGGCATGTTCTACTCTCTTCTGGCTAGCAGGCATCTTTCTTAAGTGGAGGACATCCCTCCTTAGGCAGGTGTCTCCCTTGATGGGCATCTCCGTTAAGGACTCATGTCTCTTAAGGACCCATTTCTCTTTAGTCCCCTCTCCTTTAGGGGGCAGCCACCATGTGATGGTAATGGGATTTGAAGATCTGCCATGCCCCTTGAACTTGCTGAATGTAGCAGGAAGGGGTGGGGCAGGAAGGAGCCAGAGCTGGAGCCAGTGTGGTGACTGGAAGAGGTGACAACACCAGCAGACAGAGCACAAGGCCAGAATTTCTGCTAAGGATGCCTGCTGAGGACCACCAGGGATGGGAAGTTGAGGGGGGTGGTGGTGTGGAGCTGTTGGGAACAAGCTGCATGGAGGCTGAGGAGTTACCGTGAATGAGGAGAGGAGGATCTTTGCCTGAGTTAGTCTGTTTTGTTATGAAGGCTTGAGAATGTGGGTGTTTACTGCATTAACTATGTGTGCCAACTCCATGGTTACTGTGATGGCTTTAACTTTCTGCTTTTGGGACTCAGTTTTCTGGTATTTGAATAAGTGTTCTAGCTAAATCTCCCATGTAGAGAGCCTGTTACATTTTGTGATTAATAACCATATCAGCATACTTATAGCCACTGGAGGCATTGTGAAAACTGCACTGTTGTTACACAACCTCCCCCTTAAGCTGGGTTTTCCCTTAAACTGCATCTCTTTTCAGGGGCAAGAATTTCCTTGGGGTGTTGTGGTACCACAATAAATGCCTTTATTTGATTTGGAGATGGTCTGAGTGAATTCTTTTCAGAAGATATTACTTAACGATTTGAGGTACCCTTGAACCTTAGTAGGAGTGGCTTTTTTTACCTCACTATCTTCCTCTGAATACATCTTAGATGTTATTTATGATCAGGTTCCTTTTCTTTTGTTTATTCATTTTTATTTTATTTTTTAGCAGCTTATTATTATAATCAGGTTTTAATCTGGAGTTGTGGGTTATGTTTCCCTAGGCCTCAAGTCCTCCTAATTATCATTTTCTGAATTCTGCCTGAGGGCTCAACATCAGGGACTCTTCTTCTCCCTTAAGCCAACAGTTGGGGTTCCCAGACACACTGTCTAGAAAATGTTCTTGTTCCCTGTGGTACTGCACTCGCCAGGCATATGCTTTCTTCTCTTTGACCACAACCACAGCCCTGAATCACTGCTGGTTAACACCACTTGGGCTGGTATCCAGAAGCAGTTGGGGGATCAGTGGGGAATTCTTCAGTCTTCCCACAGTCATTCATCTATTGTTTGTTAGATAAAAGTTTTTGAGGTAAAAATTACTGAGGCATAGACTGAAGTGAAAATTCCTGAGACCTGGTTTATTTCCTGATGGAGCTGTCCCCAGGACCTACTGTTTGTTTACTCAGTGGAGTCTGTCTGAATGTTTCTTCACTGCGCCAAACCACCACCCTGGAGGTCTTGCCTTTCCTGCAGTCCTCTCAAGTAATCCTAGGAGGACTACTGCTTTACTCCTTCATTTTTGTTGTTCTAGGTTCATGGCATTGTTCTGTATGTTTATGGAGAAATTCTGGAGAACCTGGAAATTTCTGATCTACTCTGCCATCTTTCCAGAATGTCATTCTCATTTCATAATGAAAATTTAAGCTGATTATTTTCTGTTTCATGTTAACTAGATGGAACAATTTCGTACAATGACTTCCATCATTACTTGGTTTGTAGCCTAGCCTTCAGAGCTAAAAATCTTATTTGGGAAGTATATTGGACAGTTACCATAAATTAATATGAGATCTCTGACTAAGGAGAACAAGTCTTAAACCTTAAGAGAACTAAAAGAAAAAAAAAAAGTCTAAGATTGTTGGATTGTTAGGAAGGCCCGGCTCTTTGTTCTAATTAGCCTGTCAACTAGGCTAAGAATTCCATACCTTTACTTAAATTAAGTTTAATGTTTTCATTCAGCAGCATTTAGTTAATAAATATTTAAGACCCTGCTCTACACAATACAAAATTAACTAAGATAAAGACACAGTCTTTAAAACTGAAATATAAGAGAGGAGCTAAGATGAAGATGTCTGTTTTCCTTAACACATTTATATGTGTAAAGATTTTAAAAGAGCTCAACTACTAGGTAAAATATCAGATCTAAAGAAGGATAAGTAGCAGTAAGGAAAGACATTCACATTGCCTTTCAATTGGTTTATAGATGTATTCTTTGGACCTACTACATTGTCTTATTTAAATAATCACCTTATTTCATTCTCAGATGCTAATATCTGAGCTAAGTAATTTTCAATGATTACCTTTGCAAGAAAGAATTTGAGATTTCTTCTTACATATGATAACCATTTCAGTGATGTAGCCATTGCATTTTGCAAGGAGGTATGCATAAAAGTTAGAGGGTCTCATGTTGAAACTAAGAACTATTGGTGTAGGTGTTCATCAGAGGGTAGCTGGAAAGTAACAGGTAGATGATGGCAATTGTATCACCAGGATTTGATCTAGATTTAAGTGGATATCCTTTCTTTTCCTTGAAAAGACTCTCAAATGGACATTTCATATAAAATAGGTAGTCTGAGGAGAAACATTTATTAAGAATATCTGGTACTTTTAAAACATTAAAAAAAGTTTAGAATATTTTATTTATTCACCAATAACGTAATTAACATCCAGGTCGGTGAATGACGTACACCTTCCGAGTTTTACAACTGGTATTTTGAGATATTGGCCCTAAAGTAATTTAACAAACGGGACTGTCATACTCATTCTTTTTTTAAATTGCTTTTTGGAGTGGGGAAGGCAGGGCAATTGGGGTTAAGTGACTTGCCCAAGGTCGCATTGCTAGGAAGTTTCTGAGACTGGTTTTGAACTCAGGTCATCCAGATTTTAAGCCCAGCACTCTATTTACTGTACCATCTGCCCCAATATAGAACAGCATGTAGCTATTCTCACTATACCCACTTTTTTATACCACAGAAAGTTTTACATATGTATGTATGAACTATGACATTGTTCCAAAGTAAATCTATTGAAAAATGCGGGAGAATTATGTATACTATTGAAATTAAGATTTATTATAACTGTTTAGACTCAAAAATAAGAATCAAATTTGAGACCCATATAATTATGTAAAATGGAAGGAAACTTTTAATCAATATTGAGTCATCTGAAGCATTTAGATTAATCTTCTATGAGATTTTGGCTAGAGTATTCTAATCTTTTGTCCAAATATAATGTACTTTATCTCTAACTATTATCAGTTATTAATACTATATTAAACATTCTTTAATTATCAGATTAGCAAAATAGTGTCATGAGAGGAATACTAGACTTGCAATTGGGAGATATTTGGGTATGAATCTGGACTCTGACCTTGCTATGTGATCATAGGCAAATAATTTAACTTCCCTTAGCCTTAGATTTGTCATCTGTAAAATGGGAATAATAATAATAGTAGTATATACATAACTCATTGAATTCTTCTGAGTCAAATGAACATTTTCAATTGTATGGATTTGAAGATCACTTATGTTATACACACATTATATGTGTAACATAACATATAACATATTTGTCACTGTCTGTATAGTATTGTAAAATGCAATATCATTTATAGCTCTTACTATGACATGTCCTAATCCTTCTTTTCCTCCTCCTCTTCATTATTAGATAGTAGGAAGACACAGATGAAGGGCCAAAAGCAGCAGCAGCTTTTCTAGATGTGAATGGGGCTCATCTCTGGTCAGTTCTGGAAGTTGGTATTCTGGAACTGAACCTTCTTCCAAAATAGCTACAAGAATGTAATGTCCGAGACAAAACCAGGCATGAGAATGGAGGACATAGAGATGAATCAGAAATCAGAAACAGAAACATGGGGAATCTTATAACAGTCACAGGATTAAATTTTCACGTGCTTTCATGCATTATTGCCTGATTTCCTATTATGTTCTTAAAAGTAGAGAACAGTTACATTTTTCCTTGAAATTTCCAGTTTACCATCTAATGTCCAACAAATACGTCAGGTAATAATTGAGAAACATTTGAACTGTAAAAGTTAAGTTAAACAGTCCATTTCTAGCTGCCATTCATCATAGGATTAATTTCTATAATTCCTTGAGGAAGAATTGCATCCCATGTTTATGTAATTTATCAGTTTTATATTAGATATTCCAAGTATAATATAAACTACATTCAGATAATTCTATACCAAATTTTTGCACATTGAAATATTTTTCATAAATATCAAATATGAGGCACCTTTTCTTTGTTTCTTTTTTTTTATTGAGAAACTAAAATTTTGTATAAGAATAAAGATCCAGAAGCTTTATTGTTTAATTTTAATTTTGTGTAAAATTTTCAGTTTTATATTTCCTGGGATTGATTGATAAGGATACAAAAAGGAGGTATTTGTCTTATAAAATTTTTGAGACACCCTCCAGAAGTCTTTGTGAACATTGTTCATGTGGGAGGGAGAATTGTTTTTAATCTTTACCTCCTGAAATTGTTAAAAACAACACAGACCCCATCAGCTCTTTTGCCAAAATGTGTTTGGAAGTAATTCCTAAAAGAATGCCTGATTGGAGCCTTTATCTATCTGGAGCATTTACTTGTTAAATGGTCAATTTAAGAAAACTGTATTTCTTGACATTGATAACACAAATTCAAGTACTATAATTTGATATGTCAATTCATACCGTACACATAGTTTTAATTATTCTCCATATCTGAATATTTGATATTTGCAAAAAGGAAACTATAGTCAACTAATGGTTACTGCATCTTTGTTCTTCCTGGATAGCTGGAGTTTTTCAGCAACAATAACAACAAATTACTCTTTGATATAAGGGAAGTTTAAATTTTAAATATTATTAAAATAATGAAACTTAATTTTATGTATTTCTAATTACACTGGTGCAAGCCGCAGAAAATTTTATTTCACCACCAAATTACAGGATTCTTGGGAATCCAAAGGCTTCACTTTTAAAATATTGCTCTTCTTCTGGTTGTATCACATTTCTGTGAGCCATGGAATACTATTGTCTCCACAGATAGAAAGTTGTACACCATCCAAAGGTGAATGGAGAAACTTATAGAGGGTGTGAGGAGGCTACATATAACACATTATAATCAATTATGGAGGGGAATTAGAATAAATACTATTATTAGAGAAATGTATAGTCATGAAGGGGTGAGAGATCAAAAGTGAGAGTGAGAGACAGTTGATAGACATTTCATATATTCCATTTTGACTCAGACAGTGCCATGATAATATGAGGAAGACCATATGCATATGAGAGGAAATGAGTGAGAATGTCAGAGGACTGGTAGGCATGGATACATTGCTACCTGAATCTTTGAAGAAAATACTTCTGTGAGATCATGGAAGACTTGGAGTTAAACACAAAACAAAACAAAACACACAAAAAAATCTTGGAATCAACGACAGCCTATGTATATGCAAAATTGAGATACTTTTTTTTTCTTTTGAGTTATTTATAAAAATAATTTTCTTCAACTAAATTATCCTTCCAAAATATCCCAAACAGAGTTTACAGACTCACATTATAGCTTCTTATAATTCTATCAGTGAAGAAAATTACTCTTCTCTAATGTTCTGGATTGTATTGTAGGCCTTACAAACTTGTAGGTATTTATATGTTTATATGCATATATGTGTATATATGTATATAAAATGCATATATTCATGTGATTCATGTGTGAATGCATGCCAGAGGCAGCATGGCATCATAGATAGAGCTGGCTTTAAAGCTGGGAAACTATGGGTTTAAGTCCCATCTCAGACACATGCTTTTTGTGTGTCACTAGGCAAGTCACTTAACCTCTGTGCTGTCTAGGTAATACTCTAGGACTAAAGAAGAGAAGGAAACAGTCTTTTCCAATATATACTTGTCTCTATAGGAGTCCCCTATAAGAATGAAATCATAGGCCCAGTCTCTGTATGCCTGTCTAGGAAGGCATATATTTTGAATATAATGCCAACATTTAGATTTTTGACTTATTAGTTTCATAATATTTTCCCCAATTATATGTAAAAGCAATGTTTAATGTTCATTTAATTTTTTTTGTGTGTTTCAAATTCTGTACCTCCCTTTCCTACAGCTCTTCCCTCAGATAATTTGGTAGAAGCCATCCATGTGCACTCATGAAAAACATATAGCCACATTACTAATATTGTAAAAAACACAAACCAATCAAACAAAAAAAGATCACACCAAAAAAAAAAATAAGGAAAGTTAAAAATAGTGTCCTTTGATCTGTATTCAGACTCCATCAGTTCTTTCTCTGGATATGGGTAGCATTTTTCATCATGGGACTTTTGGAATTTTCTTGAATCATTGTATTGCTGAGAATTGCTAAGTCATTCACAGTTGATTATCATACATTATTACTGTTACTGTGTGCAATGCTTTCCTGGTTCAGCTCACTTAATTTTATATCAGTTCAGGTAAATCTTGCTAGGTCAATCTAAAATCATCTTCCTTGTCATTTCTTATAGCACTATAATATTCCATTACAATCATATACCACAACTAGTTCAGCCATTCCCCATTAATGGGTACCTCCTTGATTTCCAATTCTTAGCCATAAAAATGTTTATATATATATTTTATATATATAAATTATATATTTACACACACATATATGCACCCACATATGTATGTATGTGTATATATATATATATATATATATATATATGTGTGTGTATACACACACACACACATATATGTATATTGCAAATAAGTTCTCTCTACCACCTCTACTTTTTAAAGATCTATGGGATACAGAACTAGCAGTGGCATTGTTGCATCAAAGAGCACATACAGTGTTTTGTTGCTGTTGTTGTTAATTTTGGAGTTTTTTGTTTGTCTGCTTTTTTCCAGCATGCACAGTTTTATAACCCTTTGGGCATAGTTCCAAAGTGCTCTCCAGAATGGTTGCATCAGTTCACAACTCCACCAACAATGCATTAGTGTTCCAGTTTTCCCACATCTTCTCTAACAAATATAATTTTCCTTTTCTGCCAAATTAGGAACTGATAGGTGTCAGTGAGCACCTTGGAGTTGATTTAATTTGCCTTTGTCTAATCTATAGTGATTTATGGCAGTTTTTCATATGATCTTGATAGCTCTGATTTCTTTGTATAAAAAAAATGTTTCTTCATATATTTGCATTTTTGTAGAAATTTAATTCTTAGCAAATATTACTTATGTTGAAATAAAATGATATTTTATGACTTTTCCTCTTTGGCCCCAATATTGAGGGTTGTAGTTCTTCCCTGAAGAGGTCAAGGCAAATAAATTCAATTTCACTTCTACATAGCAATTCTTCAAATATTTTAATAAAATAGTCCCATATTGCTTATCCGTGCCCTAATTCTTTTCTTCTTCAAGTTAAAAATCCTCACAGTTCTTTCAACTGGGATTATTCCTTGATATGCTCTAGGAATATAGATATTCATCAATATAATACCTAAAGTCTTGGACCATAACTACGTGCAATAAACCAGATATGTACTGACCAGGGTCAAAGAACAACAATATCAATTCATTCTATATGCTATTTTCCTGTCAATTTTACTTAAGCTCAAATTATATCTTTTTGGATTTTTTTTTTTTTGCATCATACTAATATTGACTGTTGAACTGGGAGTTCTCTAAAATCTCCAAGATGTTTTTCCCTTATGAACTTAATTCCATTAGCTTATGCTCATATATTTGATTTTTTTAAAGCTATGTAAAGGATATTATATTTGTCTGTATTAAAATTCAGCTTAATAGATCGGGTCTTTCCATCCTCTCAAAATTTTTGTGTATACTTAAGGGATGGAAAAAAATGATACCATTATTAATCTATTAAAGTTTAAACTTGCACTAAGACTTTGGGATACCCTGAATATTACAAGACACATCTTCAAATGGATAAGTGCTATATTCAAATAAAGGCTCAGAATTTGGTAACCTATCTATCTTCAGTATTATTCTCAGATCTCCATCTTGACTACAAAGATCTTCTGAGAGACTTTGTCAACACCATACACCCTATGTCAATAACATTCTCCTCATCTTTCAAATCAACAACATGAAAGAAAGATCCTCATGATTTTTGATTTAATATAGCTATGTTGAATTAAATTGCTTACCTTTTCCTTTCCTTAATACTCACAAAATTCTCCTTCAATCATATGCTCTAGAATCCTGTTAGCAGTCTAAGTCAACCCCATTGGCCAAGAGTTTGGTTGATATTCTTTCATATATTATTCATCATCAATTTACCCATACTTTAAAGATGAATGTATTTGGAATTGACCGAGTAGCCACAGCAGTGGTCTTTGCACCCTTTTGGTTGTATGACTATAAAGACAGTGACTGTTGACTGCAGATAGCTACTTGTTAAAGCTTAACTGTTCCCTTTAATTATTTTCATCAAAGGTACCCCAGGTATACAAGTGAATCACTCTACTACTTGTCTTATAATTGACATGGTAAAATGATTTACATATTTATTGCACGTTATTTGTACCCTTACAACAGCCCTCTGTGGTAGCTGTCATAGGCATTATATTATCCACACTTTTAAAGAAAGAAATGCATCTATAACATCTTAGAAAGGTTAAGCACTTTGACTTGCATAAATTACACTGCTAATAAGTCAGAAGAGAACTCAGCTTTTCCTGGTTATAGATTAAGGACTCTATCTAGGCACACTCTAAACTGTTTTGTCTCTATTTGTAAAGATGAGAAAATAGGGAAATGCATCAGTGTTAGTAATGTTCTCTTTGTCACCATTTTAGAGGTATAAATATTGTACTTTTCCTCAATATTTGATATCTTCTTCTTTCCTAGATATGTTTCAAGAAATTATAAATTGCAATCAAGTTTGATTTATACCTGGGAAGAAAGAATATTCAATTTTAGGAAACAACTAATACAATTAAACATATTCAGAACAAATAAAACACAAGCCACATGATTGTATTGATAAGTAAAGAAAAAAGCCTCTGACCAAGTATATTGCTAAAAATCCTAAGCGTTAGCATAGTGAGTATATTTTAATGTGAAAAAATAGGGTTTAACTTAAAAAAAAAATACTTGTGTTACTTCAAACCAGGAAGCATGAAAATATTTCCCAATAAATATGAAAAAACTATAAAGATCTTTTTTATTTCTACTATAATTTGACAGAGCTCATAAATCTAGAAATCCTACTATAGCCAGAAGGCAGTTTAAAGAAATTAAAGGTTTAAATATTGGAAATCTTACTTAGGAAATTTCAGAGAAATAGTAAAAATACTAATTAAGACAATTAGGACTTTTAATAAAGTAGCAGCTTTCAAAATAAACTTCAAAACCATTAAAATGTCTGTACTCTAAAATAAAATGCAAAAAAGGGAAATCGCATTAGGTAACTTAAAAATATGTAAAATATCTAGAAGTCAAGACAAAATCCAGACAATTAAATACAATTACAAAGTTAATTTAAGGAAATAAAGAATGACAATTGGAGATATTTAAACCATATTATTGGGGCAAAATACAATAAAATGATGATTCTACCGAAATTAATTTCTAAACTCTCCTATACCAATCAGACCATTAAAGGAATACTTTATACAGCTAGACAAAATAATTTATAAAAATATGTAAGTGATTATGGTGTGAAAGTCACGATGTTGAGCATTAGGAAACATATGAACAGGCATAAACTTCCTACTTTCCAATATGTAGCTAATCCATCCTTAGAGGATTAAATATGTTACAAATTTTAAAATAATGCAACAAGTTTATAGTGAAAGAAACATCAATACAAGATTTCTTCCTAGACAGCAACACAAAACAAATGAAATGCACAATAAATAAATGAAAGTGATCCTATAGCTTTCTGTTACCTTGGATACTTTCATGGAAGAGGAGAGGATTGGGTTATTCTTTGAAGGATGGGTCAAATGTAGATAAGTAGAGAGGGGTAGGAAAGTGTTGCAATTGTGTAGGATAGTATAGGGGAAAGCAGTTAAGAAAATTCCAAGGGAGTATATTTGTATGACAGCAGATAGGAGAGAGTTAAAAATAAATTACTAAGGGCTTATTGTGTTCCAAGCACTATGCTACTCTGTAGGGGGTACAAACAGAAAGCAACAAAGTTGCTACTTTCATGGAACTCACAATGTAACTAATGGAAATAACACACATAAAATTCAGCTACAGGGCAGATGAAAAGGTGTAAAAGTCCTGAGGGATTAGCAATGATGTAGAGGGCGAGGATCAAGGGTCTTTGGGGTGGATTTTCATGTGTGAAGGCAGTGCCTGGGAGTCTTTAGGGCATAACGGCCAAACTAGAGAGCTTTCATCTTACTAGAAATATTGTAGTTAGTGACTCCTAAGTAGAGTGAACAATTTTGTTTCACTCCTGTGGATGATGAGTCTGGAGAGTTCCCACTCATCATCATTAAGAAGGAGGAAGTAGGTTTGAGGGTCCAAATGATTGAGGATTTTGACTTCTCTTTCTAAATGGCAGAGATTTCGGAGGGGAAGTCAGATGTCACTTAGGAAGGGAAAATGAAGATCAAAAAGAGTACAATTCTGGAAAGGTAAGTTGGAAGCAGATTGTGGAAGAACTTGAGAACCACGATAAGAACTGAGTTTTAATTTTAGGCAGTGAGGATTACTTGAAGCATTGTGACTATGGAAATGGCATGAAAAAGAGGTGTTTTTGGAATGTCAACTTGGCATTGATACAAGACAAAAACTGAAAGCAGAAATACTAGTCTGATGCTATTTCAAAAGTCACGTATTTCTCCTGCTGTTAGCTACATATTTGGACAAAACTTAGGCCCTCAATTTTGTTGTCTGTAAGATTAGTTGTGGTTATTAGAGGACTTCAACATTCATTTAAAAAAAATTCAGTTCCAATTTCTTTTCCTCCTTTCAGCCCCTCCACCCCATTGAGAAGGCAAGCAACATGATACCTCTTATATATGAGAAGTCATGAAACATAACTAAAGAACTTCAAAGACATTTTTCTATGCTCAACTCTATAATATTCTATACTTTCACTAATTGTACCTTCTTAATATGACTGAGTGTTTCAAATCAACTTCTTTCTGGTAGTTAAGTTTGTTGCTAGTTTTGACAGATTAAAAGTTTTTAGCACTTTTCTTCTTCTTTGGCAAAGTGTGCTTCCAAATTTATACTGCAAAGTTAAAGAAAGTTCCTGAATTCTGGGCAAAGCTGAATGTCTGTCTATATTATACAAATAATGTAGTTTTTTGAAAAAGAAATAGAAAATAATTTAAAGCAAATGAGATTCAGTAAAATTTCAATGAAACAGAAGCTGTAGAAAAAGTATCAGGAAGCTCAAGGTTGCCAAAGAAGAAAGCTAGAATGCTTTAAAAAATTCTGTTCAAATGAATAGAATTCACTATTTCATCTCCTGACCAAAGTGGTCTCCTGGCATCCCATCAAATCATTTTTTCCCTTCCTCTTTGCCTAATTCTTTTCTTGCTACCTGATTGTCAGTGTTGAAAAAGATTAATTGTTTTTTGAAAAATGTGCATAGATTTGTTTTAAGGGAATTGACAACTCTGTGAATATGCTGCCTGGGGCATTGTGGTGATACAGTGGATAGAGTGTTGGACCTGGAATTAGGAAGACCTTACTTCAAATCTGGCCTCAGATACTAGCTGTGTAGCACTGGGAAAGTTGCTTGACCTTGTTTGCCTCAGGTTCCTCATCTGCAAAATGAACTGGAGAAGGAAATGGCAAACCACTCCAGCATCCTTACCAAGAAAACCTCAAAAGTGATCACAAAGAGTCAGATATAACTGAAAAAAATGACTAAAGAACACAAGAAATATACGATCTAAGGTCAGGCATTCTAGGCTGCTGAAATAACCCCATCAAAAAAAAAATCAGGTAGGCATGATGATTAAATCAAACATTTTAAAGCTGTTGAATGACCATCTTTTAAAACATTTCTTTGTTGACACCTCCTAGAGCTGAGTCCCTAAATACAAATATATACATTTTTAATATTTCAGAATCTCTCTCTCACCAAATTTTATGGCTGTATACATTAAAGCAGTCTTTAAAAAAGTGAAAGAAAAAGAAAGTTAATTCAGCTTATCTAGACCCAGAGAGGAAGTGGGAGGAATGTGTATGAAAAGAAATCCTTCTATATGATTTAAAATTAGTCAAGCCTATACCTGTAAATCTGCTCCAATACATTCTGTTTATATTCATTATCATTTACCTGACTGTATTTCATGATCTTTCATTAATCGATCTTAAGGGAATCAGCTTAGAATTTTTTATATAGAACTTCAAAGAAAGATATCCTGGAGGAGTATGATTTCTGATCACTAAATGATACAGTGAGTAGAATTTTTCCCTATTTGTTAAGAAACAGAGTTTTTATATTGATTTTGCCTTTAAATATGTACATACTCATATATAAGTGTCACATATAATTGTAACTTCAAGGCATCCTTCCCTACAATGGCTTAAGTTAGTCCACTAATCAAAAACTATGGCATTTCCTTCAAAGTTAGAAGGACTTCAAATGCAGGCTCAGTGATAGACTGGGTTTCTTATTCAAGGTCTAGTATAATTTTCTTTGGAAAGGCTCAACACCAGAATATTTAGCACCAAGTGATGAAATTTTTTCAACCATAGCTACCCATGAAGGTTAAGCTATAGAATAGTTGAAGTCAGTGAAAGGAGTAATCACCATAATGAAAACATAGATCCTTGAAGCATATAGAAATAGATTTAAATATAAATGTAGAGAAGAAGCAGTTTCTATCTAGGTCAGGGATTCTTAACCATTTTTTGTGTGTGTGATGGACTCCTTTGACAGTCTAGTGAGGGCTATGGAACCCTCAGAATAATGTTTTTAATAAAATGTGATACATAGAATTGCAAAAAAAAATCATTCTTAAATCAATCAATAACATTTTTTTAAAACGAAGAGTTGAAGTTTGTTCTACATGTATGCCCACCTATTAATTTACATGCAAATATGTAATCCATTAAACTGTGCTTCAAATTCCTTATTTAAATGAGATAATAATGTTTCTCTGATTTCAGTCTAATAATATTTAGATATCTATGTAGTACTCTAAATATTTTGAGAAATCTTAATATTCAAGATATATAACCATCCATTTATGCATTTAACTGTTCACAGAATTGCATCATAAATACATTAATATCTCATGTCATATAGAGGCCATGTACTAAAAGAAATTCAGACAGGTTGGCAAAAAAGCACCTTTTAAAGCTTAATTCATCATGACAGGTTGTTACCTTGTCATGCTACATTATCACCCAAGTCAAGCCCAAACAATTCATGTAGACATTAAATCTCGGGGGTGAAATTCTAAATAAAAACATTTATGTGTAAGAAAACATTTCATTTTATTTTAAGTACATTTTGATTCATATCTTTTGAGATTCAAAGGAAGTATCAAAATGATAATATTTTTTGTCTGATGTTCCCTGTTAGGTCGAGTTAGCTATTATTATTTGTGGGATGTTGATTCTTAGATGTATATTCCTAGAAGAGTTCAGTAGTGAAAAATGGGTTATTTCCTGGACACTTTGCCCAAGATAGTAATTTAAAACCTTGTTAAGGGAGCTATCTCACTGAGTTCTACCAGTATTTGGGTCACTGAGGAAGGGTTAGATGTTTTCTCTGATCCTTATCAGGTAAGGTCATTTTCAAGAGTAATTCTAAAGGGGAGCTTCACTGCTCAGCAATTTCTTTTTGCCTTTTACCATATCAACCAATTGTGTAATCAAATCATATTTTCTTGAGTTTTTTTTTCTATTTTAAGTAATTAAAATGTATTTTCCTGTAACCTTGTTGCTCCTTAAAAAAGTATGTCAATCTACTGACATACTATGGTTTCTATTATGACATACTGATTACAAAAATTTCACTCATTCCTTTTTTTGGTATTTTTAAAAATTTTAAACTTAAATACAAAATGAGAAAAGAAAAAAAAACATTGCCATGTACATAGCAGACAATAAGAGAGGATTCAATATAAAATAATAAATTTCCCTTTCAAGAAAACCTATATAATAAATGCTACATTGTTTTTAAAGTTGCCCAGCTTTTCTTTGCTTCCTTATTGATTTTCTTCTCTGCTATGCCCTTTTTACTTAATTTTTCCCCTTCCTCCCACACCCCTCAAAAGGCTACACAGAGCATGGATACACACATATAAATGCACATAGATGTCTACAAACATACACATACACACATATGCACTCATACACATATATGTAATCATAAGCTTGTATCTTCCTGTCATCTGTTTCTCTGAAGGTGGACAGTATCTTCCTTGATAAGTCCAAGTCATGTTTTTATAAGTCAACCAGCTCATAATTTCTTCCACCACAGCAATATTCCAAACCAATCACATGCTACTTCAGAGATTGTCTATGAAAGATTTTTAACCGAATTTTCTGCATTTCTTTTATGCTTAGCTACATAGATTTTCTTTATACAAGAAAACTTTAATTTAAAATAATTGTAATTATTCTTTTTACACATAAATTCTCTCACCTCATAGTATACTTTAAGATCGTATACTCCTGAATCTACTTCCTTTACATTTTTTCCCCCTAGATTCTTTGAAGTTCCTGACCTTTTCTTTTTCCAAATGAACTTCGTTATTTTTTTCTAATTCAGTAATTTTTTCTAATAATTTAATTAAGATAACACTGAATAAATAGATTAGTTAGACAAAATTGTCATTTAAAAATTATATTGGCTTTCCCTACCCTTGAACAATAAATATTTCTTTCATTATTTAGATCTGAGTTTGTATGAAAAGTGTATTATCTTTCTGTTCATATAGTTTCAGTGTCTGTTTTGGCAGGTATACATTCAGGTATTTTATATTACCTAGGTATTTTAAATGGCCTAAAACAATAATGAATATATTATATATAATATATAATTATACATAATATATTATATATTATTATATATAATATATTTTCTACTTTTGATTAAATCTGTTTTAATTTTGATTTTGTCTGAGATTGTGGTTACTATCCCTGATTTTTTTTTCACCTTTTCTTTTTTGGAGGGCAAGTGGTATTGTGACTTGCCCAAAGTCACAAGGCTAGTAAGTATGTCAAGTATCTGAGGCTGGATTTGAATTCAGTTCCTCCTGACTCCAGGGCTGGTGCTCTATTCACTGTGCCATCTAGCTGCCCCTACTATCCCTGCTTTTTTTGTTGTTTATATATTAAATTCTACTCCTGCCTTTTATTTTACCTATCCATTGTATATTTCATATTTATGTTTCCTTAAAGCAATGTATTGTTGAATTCAAAATTTTAATCTGCTATCCATTTCCATTTTATGGGTAAATTTGTCCCATTTACATTTTAAGCTAAAATTATTTGTGTATTTTCCTCATTACTTTTTTTCCCCCTACTATTCTTCTCAGCACGTTTACCCTATTCCTCCTCATTCCTTTGCTTTGCTTCTATCGGTTACCTTGTCTTCTTATTACTTAACTCTAAATGACAAAATAGCAGTTCCACTGCTAAATCTCCCTGGTCTTAACAAAATGAAAGTAAGAAAAACAGAGGGGAAAAATGAGTAGCTTGTTCAAAATGTTAAAATTATAACCGTATAATTTTTACTAAAATAGAATTTGATTGCTCTGGAGCTTATAAATTTAGATAGATTAGTCACAAATTCACACAGTCCCTCAGCCCAATCAAGGACTTTTCTTAAAGAAAATGATTTTAAGGTAAATTGAGGCAAACTCACCAATCTTGAAGAAATTTACCTCAATCTCAGAGAATTTGGGTCCAGACAAGGAGGGGAGTCCAACCTCCCAAGGCTGTCATCCATGGGGGGAGTTGTTGGTGAAAATTCGACCCAGTTTGCACTTCTTTTACTGGGGTCCCTTGTAGGAGCCAGTCAAAAGAGATTGAAGTCCACACGTCACTGTCTCTTTGTGGTTTCCATTAACATGGGGATAAAATTTATCTAATATAGAATAAGAGATACTGAGGCAGAACTTGGAGACAATGGTACTTTATCAAAGGTTCTATGGTCCCCTCTCATGAAGTGGACCTCAGATCTTCCTCATGATCTGAGATGCCCTATTTTTATAGGGTTAGATATCTAGATAATAAAGAATCACTATACAAATACGGAATAATTCCACTTAGCCTATGATGCATAGGCTAAGATAGGCAAAAATGATCGGTTAGTAAGGTCACAATTTGGGTGAGGCAAGGAATATTTCCACTGACTAGGCAATTACAAGATGGATAGATTTCTCCTTAAGTTAGGCAGAGCTATACATATGCTCCAAGAACATATCAAGGGCAAGGGAGACACTTTCCATACTACTCTACCACCCATGCTTAGTTTGATAATGGAATTTGAGCTAAACAGAATGGAGATATCTTTGTCAGCATTGTGGTTGTGCAAGCAAACTTCAGAGCTGTAAACAAATAATGAACATTAAATTAAAGTTTGAGGCCTATTATAAGGTGCTTCTTTTAGAATCTATATTCTTACGTGACTCATAAAAAGTATGGATGAATTATTCTTGCCCAAATATGTAAAAGAGGCATGACAAAACACAGACTCCCATTGGTTGATAGACCTTGCTCTTGTGCTCCAAAAATGAAATCTCAGCAGGGGGGTCAGGGTGTCACAGACTGGGTGAAGCATGGGACGTCTCCACTGACTATGTGATCATAAGATAGCCATCTTCTTGTGTTGGACAAGAGAAAATCAGCCAGAAGCACAAAAATAAAGTTGGGGGACTTTCCATGTAGTTGAGTCACCTCTGCCACACTGAGCTTAGTTACCGTGAAAAGGAAAAAGAAGAGTGAAGGGCCTCTAGTTAACTTCCTTTGATTAAATAAGTGAGTTTAAAATCCGCAAGTCACCATTCTGCGGCCAAATATACAGAACATATAATTATTACAGCTAAAGAATCATCAAATTATTAATACTAATTGGAATAGAGTAGGGGTCCTCAATGAATCAATTCTCTCTCTCTCTGTATATACATATATACAGGCATATACATATAATACACACACATGTACACACATACAAACATGTATATACACATATATGCATATACACATGTATATATGTACGTGTGTATATCTGCATGTATGTATGTAATGTTTGCTTTTTTTTGTCTTTTTTGGAGTGGGGAAGGCAGGGCAATTAGGTTAAGTGACTTGCCCAAGGTCACACAGCTATTAAGTGTTAAGCATCTGAGGCTGGATTTAAACTCAGGTCCTCCTGACTCTAGGCCCAGGGCTCTACTCACTGGCCCACCTGGCTTCTCCCTGAATGTATATAATGTTTTTCCCTCTTTAACCCATTCCAAATGACAGTAAGGCTACAGCACTACCTGCTCTCCATCCACAACCAGCTTCTTCTGTTTCACTTGTTCTTTTTCTGCCTCATTTTTATGAGATACTTACTCCTTTTTATTTCTCCATATACATTTTTTTCAAAAGAATCACCTCATTGTGCTCAGCTCAGCCCTTGTCTTTCAAACTGCCTCAATAATGATGACAATCATAAGAATGCTGCTGTTTTCACAAATATGAAGTAAACAATTTGACCTTATTAAGCTCCTTATGATTGATCTTTTATATGTCCTTTAAATTTCTCCTGGAAGTTGTATGTCAATTTTTCTCTCAAGTTCTGGGGATTTTGTCATAAGAACTTGACTCTGAGTTTGTTAAATGTCCATTTTTATTTTCATTCAAGATTATATTTAGGGGCGGCTAGTGGCACAGTGAATAGAGCACTGGCCCTGGAGTGAGGAGGACCTGAGTTCAAATCTGACCCCCCCACACACATGCACGCACACACACATGCATACACACACAAGTGCGTGTGTGACCTTGGGCATGTTACTTAACCCCAATTGCCCTACCTTCCCCCTCCAAAAAAGCAAAAAAAAAAAATAATAATAATAAAAAATAAAAAAAGGATTACATTTAATTTTGCTGGGTAAGTTACCCTTTCTTGTAATCCTAGCTCTTTTGCTCTGCAGAATATATTATTGCAAAACCTATAGTCCATCAATGTAGTAGCTTCTAGGTCTTGTGAAATCTTTATTTTAGCTCCATGGTATTTAAACTGTTTTTTTTTTCTTGTTGCTTCCAATATTTTTATCTTTTCCTGGGAGCTTTGAAACTTTACTATAATATTCCTATAAGTTTTCCTTCTGGGATCTCTTTCTAGTGGTGATTAGTAGATTTTTTTTCTTTCTTTCTTTTTTTTTTTTAAAGTTTGTCTTCTTGTTCTAGGACTTCAGGGGAATTCTACTTGTTAATTTCTAGTAATATTGTATCAAAATTCTTTTTTCATTGTAATTTTCAGGTAGTCTAAGTATTCTTATATTATTTCTCCTCAACTTGTTCTCCAGATCAGTTGTTTTTCTGATGAGATAGTCCACTTTCCCTTCTATTTTTTCATTCTTTTGATTTTCTTTTATGATTTCCTAGTGTCTTATAACTTCATTAGCTCCCCTTGTTCAATTCTAGTTTTCAAATAATTATTTTATTTCTTAAATTTTTGATTTTCTGTTTCCAGATGGTTAACTTTGTTTTCATAATTTTCTTGGATTGCTTTTTTTCCCCCCTAACATTTCCTTTCTGTCTTATTTGATTGTTAAACTCTTTTTTTTAAGTTCTTGGGATCATTTGATGTTTTTTCTCTGGAAAAGGAGTGACTTTTTAACTCCATTATTTTCCTCTGAATATGAACCTAGATCTTTTCCATCCCTATAGTGATTATCTGTGGTTAGGTTTTTCTCCTTTCCTTACTCATTTTTATTTATTTAGTTTTTTTTTTTTTTTTTTTTTTTTTTTTTTTTAGCAATTATTAGTGTAATCAAGTTGAAGTCTCAAGGTATAGGGAAGGATACCCAACGACTCAGGTCATTCTTACTGTTATTTTCTGAGATCTGTCTTGGGACCCAGGCTCTCCTCTCCACTCCCAAGCCATAGGCAGGGCACCCAGCCACACTGTCCCACAAATGATCTTGCTACCAGTGGTTGCAAACCACAGCTATCCTCTTTGCTCTGGAACTTAAAAACCCTGGTCTCCTACAAGTGCCCACAGCCAGGAGGGTCCCTGTCCCTCCTTACTGTACTCACCAGGTTTGGACTTGCTCCTTCTTTCCTACTGTCACAGTACCAGATGAATTAGTACAGCTGTGTTCAGTGTCTATAGATAGTGGAAGGTCCTTTAATCTTCCCCTACTCCACCGTTAGACACCCACACTTTCTTCAAGGTGAAAGTTTCTAAGGCTGGGGCTGCTCTTTAACACAGTTGCCCCCAGAGCTTGTTGTTGGTTGATTTGGTAGAGTTGATTTAGAGGTGTTTGCACTTCAATCAGGCCAAACTTTTGCCCCTGGACATTGGGTCTTTCTTGGGGTCTTCTCTAATTGTCTTAGGAGGACAATGGCTTTACCCTATGTTTATTTCTGTTGCTCTGAGGAGGTGTTCTGTGCTTTATGGGGAAGGAAATTTGGAGAGCTGAAAGTTTTCTGACCTACTCCATTTTCTTTCTAGAATCCTCTCTTCTATTCATTATTCCTGAAACTCCAAACAAAATATTTCTGCCCAGACATCACTGTCCTAAAAGTTTTGTCTCCCCACCATTAGAATAGTAGAGACTGTCTCCTTTTTTACATGTATATTCATCCTCACTTAGCATAGCCCTTAGTATATAATATGCACTTGTTAAATGCTTTTAATAATTAGCTCATAATTATATTTAAAAAAGGACCTCAATTATTTTTAGCACTTCATCCAGGGTATTTGATGATATATACTTCCTTTCCACCAATATATCTTCCTATCTGTTCCCAGAAAGGGAATAGCTTGTTTATATTAGCAACCTGAGAGAAAGAGCATTATATTTCCATGGAATATACATAACTTCATGACGTAATAGCTAGGGAATTATGCTTCCTAGAAAAGCAAAAGATTATTGAGTACATCTGCACTTAGGGGATAAATAAATAACACATATGAATACAACAAGAATGGAAATCTTCAGAGATTTTCATGGAATTCAGGTTTAAGAACTAACTGCACTCTGTTTTAGAGAAGAATTAATGGTAATAGTAAAATGTACTGGGCCTGGAGTCAGGAAGACCTGAGTTTGAATCAGGTCTCAGACATTTAATAATTGTGTAACCCATGTCAAGTCATTTAATACTCTTTTCTTCAGTTTTCTTATCTGTAAAATGATCTGGAGAAGGATATAGCAGTCTACTCTAGTATCTTAACCAAGAAAATCCCGTAATGGATCACAAAGAGTCAGACACAACTGAAGAGTGACTAAATAACAGTTCATATAATTGAAAGCAAACAAGGAGATGCAATTTCGGTCAATGGGAAAATGGATATAGATATTTTGTTAATAATGGCCAAACACAAGCAACTCTCCAGAGGACTGCTGCAGTGAATAGCTTTAAGGTTCTGATCACATAGTATAGTGAACTCTCTATTTATTCAGCAGTAAACTAAAACAAAACATTCACAGAAACCAAAGTACAGTATTCACAATGTTACAACATAACAACTTCTCACTAAAATGGCCACATAGTTTTATACAGAAAATATTTTTTGGTAAGTCCTTAACTCAATCATCCTTAATGAGCAAATCATCCCTAAGTGATACAAAGTACAAAGGGTATCCAACCCCCTAGGTCACATTGTTTTAATGTCTTCAGTCAAAAAGTCTTCTTTCTTCTTGATTATAGACTAGTTTCCAAGCATCCTTAACTCAATCATCCTTAAGGGGTACAAGGTACAAAGTACAAAGTTCTTCCACCCCTAGATCACAGTCAATCATTATCTTGTCAGTCAGCACTAAGTACTCAAGGATAGGTCTTTTCATCTTGGCTTGAGACTGGCTCCCAGATTCCATAGTTCCTTTTCCATGGTCACAGTCTTTTTTATTTTTGAATTAACTTTTGTTTATTTTCAGTTTACATAATTGATTTCCATGAGATTTTGAGTTACAAATTTTCTCCCCATCTTTCCCCTACCCACCACTGCAAAACAGCAATCCCACTGTAAACCCCCTCCCCCAATCTGCTGCTCTCTCCTATATCCTCCCCCATCATCCCTCTGACTTTTCTGGTAGGGCAAGATGGATCTCCCAATCCCAGTGCCTGTATGTCTTATTTCCCAGATGCATGTAAATAATAATAATAATAATAATAATAATAATAATAATAACTATATATATACATAATTTTAAAAAACATTTTATTTTAAAACTTTAAATTCTAGATTCTTTCCCTTCCTGCCTTGTCACCTGCCCCCACTAGAAAGACAAGCAATTAAATACAGGCTGTACAAAGGTAGTTACACAGAACATCTCCACAATGGACATATTGTGAAACACTGACTGTATTTCCCTCCTTCCTATCCTGCCCTCCACTTGTTCTGTTCTCTACTTTATCCCTGTTCCTTTGCAGAAGTGTGTGTTTCTAACAACCCTCCCTCCACCTGCCCTCCCCTCCATCATCCCCCCTCTTATCCTCATATCCCCTACTCTCCTGTAGGGGAAGATAGCCAATTTATAGTGTATGCCATTCCTTCCCTAAGACAAATTCAATGAGAGTAAGGTTGACCGATTCCCTTTTTGCTTTCCTGTTCTTCTCCTCCATTGCAACAGTTATCACTTGCCTCTTCTATATGAGACGATTAAGCCCATTCTGTCTCTCCCTGTCTCCTTTCATTCTATTCCTCTCCCACCTCTCAATTTCACCTTTTAAAATATCATCCCTTCATATTCAATTGATCCTGTGCCCTCTGTCTATGTAAACATATATACACACACTCACATATATATTCATATGCATATATACCCTCTGATATAGACATATGTGTATGTACACATTTATACATTTAATCACTTTACCTATACTCACACTGAAAAAAGTTTTGTAAGTTACAATTCTCATTTTTCCATGTTGGCATGTAAATAGTTCAGTTTTGATAAGTTCTTTATGATTTCTTTTCCATGTTTAACTTTTCATGCTTCTTGTATTTGAATGTCAAATTTTCTACTCAGTTCTGCTTTTTTCCTCAAGAATGCTTGAAAGTCCTACACCTCATTGAATGAACATATTTTCCCCTGAAACATTATACTCAATTTTGCTTGGTAGGTGTGTCTTGGTTTTAATCCTACCCTCCCTTGATATCTGGAATATCATATTCCAGGCCCTTCAATCCCTTAATGTAGAAGCTGCTAGATCCTGAGTTATCCTGATTGTGTTTCCACAGTATTCATATTATTTCTTCTTGGCAGCTTGTAATATT
>CM053591.1:19413767-19449084 GCA_028646515.1 Pseudochirops corinnae | reverse complement strand
AAGAGGTGATTGGTGAAGTCTTTCAAGTTCTATTTTGCCCTCTGGTTCTAAAATATCTGGGCAATTTTCCTTGAGAATTTCTTGAAGGATGCTTTCTATGCTCTTTTTTTGATCATGGCTTTCAGGTAGTCCAGTAATTTTTAAATTGTTTCTCCTGGATCTATTTTCCAGGTCAGTGGTTTTTTCAAGGAGATATTTCACATTGCCTTCTATTTTTTCATTTGTTCAGATCTGTTTAATAGTATCTTGATTTCTCATAAATTCATTTGCTTCCATTTTCTCCACTGTAATTCTGAAGGAATTATTCTCTTCAGCAAGTTTTTGAGATTCTTTTTACATCTGGCAGATTAGACTGTTTAAGGCATTCTCTTCATTGGCTTTTTGGGCCTCCTTTGCCATATGAATTAGTCTATTTTTAATGTGTTATTTTCTTCAGTCAGGTTGTTGACTTTCTTATCATGATTTTCTTGCATCATTTTCATTTCTCTTCCCAATTTTTCCTCTACTTCTCTTATTTGGTTTTCAAAATCCTTCTTAAGCTCCTCTATGACCTGTAACCAAGTTACCTTTTTCTTGGAAGCTTTTGGTGTAGAAGTTCTAACTGTGTTGTCTTCCTCCCATTCCATGCTTTGATCTTTTTTGTCCCCAAAAAAGGAACCTAAAGTTGGATTGCTGAGCTTTCTTTTCTTCCTTTGCCTGCTCATGTTGCCAATCAATTACTTGACTTTTGGGCTCAGTAGAACTCTGCTTTCTGAGGGGAGAGCTCTGTCCCAAATCACTGGGATTTTTGCAGCTTCCAGAGCTATTAGGAGGCCGCCATCTCTGCAGCCCCCACCAACTTTGGCTCACTTGTCACACACCTCAGGACCACCACACAAGACCACCATCCCTATCCAGGCAGGTCAAAGCAAAAGCACTTAGCCTCTGAATTATTGCTCAGAATTCCTGCAATCTTCAGGTCGGGAGCTCTGAAGCAGCCATGTGGAGATGGTGGCAGGGCCACCACTTCAGACTGCTTCTAGCTCTTGAGGTGGTCAACCAGACCCTCTCCCCTAAATTTAGCCAAGTTCCACTAACCTTTCCCTTTGTCCTTGGCTCTTTTGGGTTGAAAATTCTGGAAACTACAACAGCTGCCAGTGATCCATTCTCCTGAAAGCTCCAGCTGTGGCTTCTCCCAGACACCCTGGGGCTAAAACTGCATGGATCTGGGCTCTGCTCCCAGCATGCTGGGTTGACCACTTCCCATCCACCTCTTGGGCTGCCTTCAGTGGGGGCTTTATTACTCTATTGATTTGTGGATTCTGGAGCTCTAAAATTTGTTTAGAGTCATATTTTATTGGTATTTGAGGTGGTTATGGGGGGAGCTTTTGGAGTTCTCCTGCTTCTATCTTTACTCCACTTCTGCCCCACCCCCCCCACCATGGTCCAAGTCTTTGCCTGAATTCACCCAACTGTCACCTGGATTCAGAGGCAGGCAGCTCTCAGTTCCTTGTTTAGCTCCTTATTCTACTCCTTGTCCAGCTCTCATTCCATATTGAAGCTCACAGTGTCCAGTCCACCTCAAGTCCCTTACAAATTCCTTTTCTGGGAAGACAAAGCTTAATAGAGCCAAAGCAACATTCATGCACATTGTCGGCACCGTCATCAAATCACTATCTGCCTGTAAAATCAACACAGATCCACAAACAAGGACTGAGAACTCAACACAAATCATTAATATAGTCCCAGTACCTCTGAAACCCTCCTCTCTGATAACAGACAAGTAACTAAACTCTCTCTATCTCAGTTTGTTTATCTCTAAAATGAGGTATTTGGACAAGATCATCTCTGGGATCCCTTCCATCTCTAAACCTATGCAAGACATATAAGGAATTTATATATATACAAGCTCAAGTGATTCTCCTATAGAAAATTAGCCAAAGTATAAACAGGCCTCTTATAAGAGAAGAAATGCAAGAAAAAATGCTCTAGATAACTAACTATGAGAAATATCAACCGAAAGCTCTGAGATTTCAACCTATGCCCATCAATTGGCAAATATAGCAAGAGACAAAAATAGTTAATACTCTAGCAACAGTAAACTAGCACACTATTGATGCTACTCTGAATTGGTTCAGCCCTCTTGGCAAACAATTAGCAATTGAACTAAAAAGGTAATTAACCATATAAAAACATTGTCCCAGCTATGCTATTACAAGGCTTATAACATTAACAAACCCAAGAGTAAGGCAAAAGTTTTATATAGGCAAAGAAATTTATTTATTTAATCATCTATCTGCATATTTATTTTACAGCATGGATAATGTGGAAATGTTTTGCATGACTTTACAGATATTTATTGAAATATTTTCATAGTAGCAAAGAACTAGAAAAAAAGTAGATATCTATCAATTGGGGAAAGGTTGAAAAATGTCCCATGTGAATACAATGGAACATTATTGTGCCACTGGCCGTGTGGTATGATGATCATGAAGAATTTAGGAAAAAACCAACAATTGGTAAGACTTCCATGAATTGGTACAGAATGAAATAGAATCATTAGCACCATTTACATGAGGATCACCACAATATAAAGGAAAATGATTCTAATCAGGAAATGTCCAGTTGTTATTTCAGAATACTAGTGATGAAGCATACCTCTCTCTTCTCATCAGAGAAATGGAATGGAGTAACGACATGTATGACAGGGATGGACTGAATATTTTTGTTACACAAAAGGGTAGAAGAAACATTGGAAAGTCACGGTGATATAAATACATATATATATATACACACATATATATGTGTGTGTAGCATTTAAAAAGAAAAAAATATTTATGAAAACATGTTAATGTAAAGGAAAACTTTGAATTGTGTCCCTTGGTAGGGAAAAAGTGATATCACTTTCAGTTTCATTTCTTTATCAGAACTTATATAATAAGAACTTGATGTCTCTTCATGTGGACATCAAATAACAACCCAGTGGCCTCTCTGACATCCATTTCAGTTTACCTTATAACTCTTTGGTTCCCATTCTTTTATCACCTTTTATTATTTATGGTCAGTGGCTTACAGTAGTTTTGGTTTCTATGGGCTGGATTTAGTCTGAAAAGAAAGTGCCAGCAATGAACCTTTGAATTTGAAGTATTTTCTGGATTTTTAAACTCAGTGGTGAACAAAGAAAATTCCTTTGTACCATTGGTGTGGTTTATGGAATCATGAGGTTTAAAGCTAGAAGTATCAGCAGTGTGTATGGTAATATATCTGTAGACTTGCAAAAGGGAGTAGGGCTTACTGACCCATAAAATGCAGAATTCAGAACTAGTTGGATGAAGAGCACAAAGCTGAGTTCAGGTGGAGAACAGTCTGCTTTGTTTTAGGTTGCTTTAACTCAAGTCTCTGAACCACATTTGTTCTATTTCCTTCATTAACTATATGATCCTGTTTCCTTGACCCAACTGGAAAAGATGTTATTCTGGTACTAAGGAAACTGAATCACTTCTCTGTAATGAAGAAACTGTATTGATATATTACTCCATTCTGGTGGAGTACACTATGTTACTGAGGGAAAAAAAAAAATTATCTCTTGTTGAATTTTCTAGTTTCATGGCCTTACCTCTCACCTACACTTAGTCCAAAGTATCTTGTTCGTATTAGATTTCTGGACTTCCCTATTCATTGAATTTCAAATAAATTTTTTTTTTACAACTTAATACCATCAAGATGGTGAGAAAATGAAATATTATAAACTAGAACTGTATTTCTCCTATTTAACCTTATATCCTTAAGATGACAGCACTATATAATTCATTAATCTCTAAATGAAAATTCTGTTGTAACATCACTGTTCAATCCATTTGTTACCCTGTTAAGATTATTTTCCTTCTCCAATTATAAATTATATTGTCTATTTTTCTGAACTCTCATCACCTGGATTACAGTCCCAGCCTATTTGGGGGGAAATGGAAAAGAAAACAAAAAACATACTTATGCCTTCATTAGACTTCCAGAGTAGTCACAGAAATAGTATATGAATGGATGGTTGATAATCACTGAAACTCTAGTAGGTTGCTACAAGTAAGAAAATAAGTCTCTCTGTAGAACACAAACCTTTTATAGAATAAGTCGTTTCAATAAGTTATCTGGCTATTCCAGTGAATCTTTTGCCATCACTCACATGGGCAGTCCAGTGATCTTAGAATAATGAAAAGACCACAGGACTGTTCACCTTAATCTAGTCTGTGTTTATTCTTTGGCCTTTTATCCCCAAACCCTCCTTAGTACTTATAAAGATCAAGACGGGGAGCTGAGCCAAGATGGCAGAGAGAACACAGGAAGTTGCCTGAGCTTTCTCCAGTATCTCTCAGAAACAACATTACATCAAGAATCTAAACAGATTCTGGAGTGATGGAACCTACAAAAAGATGGAGTGAAACAATTTTCCTGCTTTAGATAACTTAGAAGGACTTCAGGAAAGGCCAGTTTCACTTGGGTAAAAGGGAAGCACAGTCTAGCACAGAGAGTACCTGGGCAAACCAGGTGGAAGCTCTTAACCACAGAAGAGATCAGCAACTGAGGCCCCTTGATTCTGGTTCAGCAGGTCAGAGACACAGCAGTCCAGCTATGAGACAGAAGGCAATTTGCCAGACCCAGAAACCGAGGCAAAACCAGGCACAATTTAGGCTAGCCACCCCAGCACAGTGAGCAAGCTGCCAGCCTGAGGCCCCAGTGCACAAAGTCAGTGATCAGGCACCTGACCACCAGTAAAATAAGCTCCAGGAGGCAAACAGGTAAAAGAGGAGCAAGAAGTAATAAAAAGAATCTTAATCATAGAAAATTACTATGGTGACAAGGAAGACCAAAACACAAACTCAGAAGAGAATGACATTGCCAATATATCTACATCTGAAACCTCAAAAGACCTCAAAAAATACAAACTGGTCTTAAGCACTATAATGGTAAGCAAAGAAGCAGTTCACACCTTTTTTCAGCTATTTAGTTAACACCTTGTTTCAGTTCATGTTTCTTCAGAGCCTTGCCCATGACTGAGAAGCAGAATTTGTGAACCCCTCAAGTTGTGAACCCTAGAACCTGTGAACTCTTATTGCTGATCCAAGGGGAGATGCTAATGACCAAATGTAGGGTGAAGCCCAGGCTGGAAAGGACAGAATTGAGAAGCAAGCTCACGTGGTGGAGAAGGAGGAAACTTGTGTTAAATGGCACTTTATGTTTGTCTATCCTGTCTGTGTTGATGTTTGTTTGTGATACTTTCTACAGAAGCCCTGGGACCTTACTGGAAGCCCTGCAGGAGGATTTTCTGGTTGTCTGTTTGCAGAAGTTCTGGAGGAGGGTTTTGGAGGCCCTGAGACTTTACTGATGATTTTTGTTGACCTATTGGACCTTGTTTATAGGTCCATGTTGAGTTCTATTCTGGTGATTTGTGCTGAGTTCTCAGACCTTGTTGGTGGATCTGAGTTGATTTCACAGGCAGATAGTGAACTGATGATGGTGCTGGCAATGTTTATGGATATTATTGTGTCTCTGTTAAGCTTTGTCTTCCCAGAAACAGAAACTGTAAAGGACTTGAGGTGGACTGGACACCATGATCTTAAACATGGAATGGGAACTGGACAGGGAACTAGACAAGGAACTGAAAGAGGAGCTGGACAAGGAATTGGGAGCTGCCTGCCTTTTAATCCAGATGACAATTGTGCAGATTTGGACAGGAGCTGGGACCATGGTAGAAGAACCATGGAATGTGAGAGTCAGCCTGGAGTCAAGATGAAAAGATTTATTCTTGGGTACCTGATGCTGATTGAGAAGATTGTGATTTACTGTGACCTAGGGATGGAGAACTTTGACTTTTGTGCTTTGTGTCCCTTAAGGAGGCAAGTCTTCTTAAGGATGATTGAATTAAGAACTCACTAAATGATTGTGTTACTAGATGAATGTTGTTTTTTGCTTGAAACTATGTGACCACTTTGGTGAAAATTGTATTGCCACTTTAGTGATAAGTTGTTAAGTTATAAAATTGTGAATGCTGTACTTTGATTTCTGTGAATGTTTTGCCTTAATTTGTTACTGAATAAATAGAGAGTTCATTATGCTGAGCAATCAGAACCTTGAAGGCTGTTCATAGCAGCAATACTCTGGAAAGCTGCTCGTGTTTGGCTTTGCAAGCACAAAATCTTTCTTAGAAAAGCTTTAAAAGGATTTTAAAAGTCAAATAAGAGAGGGAAAAGGAAAATTGAGAAAGGAGAGGTATGCAAGAAAGAGTCCACAACTGGGAAAAAGAAACACAAAAATTGACTGAAGAAACAATTCCTTAAAAAACACAATTTGCCAAAAAGGAAAATGAGGTACAAAAGCTAATTAAAGAAAATAATTTCTTAAAAATTAGAATTGGGAAAGTGGAAGCTAATGTTTCTATGAGACATCAAGACAGACGAATCTGACAAAGTAATATCAAAACAGCACCACAGCCATGCTTCTTATTACAATGCTAATACACTATGACCAGGAGGGATTTATACCAGGAATTCAGGACCAGTTAAATATTAAGTAAACTATCAGCCAAATAGACCATATCAATGATACAACTAACAGAAATCACATAATTATCTCAATAGTTGTAGAAAAAGTTTTTTGATTAAATATAACATCCATTCCTATTTTAAAAAACAACAACTAGAAACCATGGGCATAAATCTAGTTTTCCTTAAAATGATAAGTAGCATCTATCTAAAATCATCAGCAAGCATTATATGTAAGGAAGATAATCTAGAAGCATTCCCAATTATCTCAAGGATCAAACAAGGATATCTATTATCACCACTGTTATTCAACTTTGTACTAGAAATGTTAGCCTTAGTAATAAGAGAAGAAAAGGAAATTAAAGGAATTAGAATAGGCAATGAGGAAACAAAGATATTACTCTTTGCAGATGATATGCTGGCATACTTAGAGATTCCTAGAGAATCTGAAAAAATACTTGAAAAAAATAACTTTAACAAAGTTGCAGGATATAAAGTAAACTCACATAAATCATCAGCATTTTTATATATTACTAACAAAGTCTAACAGCAAGAAATAGAGAAATTCCATTTATTGTAAATGTAGACAATATAAAATATTTGCGAGTCTATCTGCCAAGAAAAGCCCAGCAACTATATGAACACAATTACAAAACACTTTTTACACAAATAAAATCAGATCTAAACAATTGGAACCCATTTTGACCTCAACTTGACCAGTAACTGGTTACCCCAGTTACTTGTGGGTAGGCCGAGCTAATATAATAAAAAGGACAATTTTACCTAAATTTATTTACTTATTCACTGACATAACAAAGAAACTATCAAAAATATTTTATAGAGCTAGAAAAATAATAACAGAATTCATCTGGAGGAACAAAAGGCCAAGCATATCAAAGGAACTAATGAAAAAAATGCAAAGTTATGTGGTCTAGGCATACCAGATCTAAAACTATATTATAAAGCAGCAGTAATCAAACCTATTTGTTATCAGCTAAAAATGGAATGGTAGATAATTGATTAGGTTAGGTTCACATAGGTTAGGTACACAAGACCCTGTAGGCAATGACTATAGTAACCTGTTTTTTAATAGTCCGAAAGACTCTAGATTCTGGGATAAAAACTCACTTTTTGAGAAAAATTGCTGAGAGAACTGGAAAATAGTATGACAGAAGCTGGGCATAGACTAACATCTTATACTGTATACCAACATAAGGTCAAAATGGGTACATGATTTAGGCATAAATGGTCATACCATAAGCAAATTAGTGGAGTAAGAAATAGTTTACCTGTGAGATCTATGGAGAAGGGAAGAATTTATGACCAAAAAAGAGGTAGAGAACATTATGAAATACAAAATGGATCATTTTAATTACATTAAATTAAAAAAAAAGTTTTGCCCAGTCAAAACTAATGTAAACAAGATTAGAAGGAAAGCAGAAACCTGGGAAATAACTTTTAGTGCTGGTGTTTCTGATGTATAGCTCATTTCTTAAATATATAGAGAATTAAATCAAATTTGTAAGAATACAAATCATCCCCAAATTGATAAATGGCCAAAGGATGTGAAAAGGCAGAATTCAGATGAAGAAATTAAAGCTATCCATCGTCATATGAAAAAAATGACCTAAACTGCTATTGATGAGAAAAACACAAATTAAAACATTGAGGTATCAACTCACACCTATCAGATTGGCTACTATGAGAGAAGAGGAAAACAATAAATGTTGGAGAAGATGTGGGAAAATTGGAACACTAATGCGTGGTCAGGTTCTGAACTGATCCAACCAATTTGGAGAGCAATTTGGAACTATGCTCAAAGGGCGACAAAATTGTGCGTGCAACAATACCACTACTGTGCTGTGTCCCAAAGAGATTATGATCACATTATGGTTATAAAGACTTTATGAGAAAAGGTATATTAAAATGTTTTAGAAGTCATAAATCACCATACATATGTTTACTACCTACTACTGCCTACCTTGCATGATCGTTATTAGAAATATACATCATGATGTGTTATAACTTTATCAAATATGAGCATTTATTATTGTAATTTTTCCTTCATGTAATACTTAGTTTATTTCATGTCCTAAACTTGTTACAGACAATTGCCATAATGAATCATTAGAATTTATTCCATATTAGCCCAAGCGATATCTCTTGACCTAAGAGTTCAAAGTTATAACACTATGATATTTTCAAAGAGCCACAGAGCAAAATGCCTATGCTGCTTCACATAGGTCAAACTTCTGAATTTCTCTCACGAAAATGGTGGTCTCTGAGAAATGAAGCTTGAGTGCCTGGGGGTCATGCCAATACTATTCAGCTTGTGTCACCGCTCCTAGCTTGTCACCAAGCAGTTGTTCCTGCCATCATTCAAAAGCATCCAAAGGAAAGAGAACTGACTCAGAGCAGCAAAATTCAGAAATATTGATGACACACAGATCAACTTGATCCCTTCTGGCCTACCATCATATCATCACACTTTCATGGTCTATAGGGCAAAACATTTGCATTAATATTTGCCTCTTACAGGAAGCATGCAACTTGGTGCCAATCAGATATATCATTGGATTACTTTGTGTTGATTCATGAAATTGTGATATATACACATATTTTAGAAGTGTCTCATTTCAAAAGACTTTTAACTTGCATATAGGTTAAGGAATCTCATTGTCAGCCTCCTGGCAATTGAATGAGGGTTCTGATCTCCTTGTACAGGGGATACATCTAAGGATTATTTCCAAGTCTGTCAGGCAAGCATCAGTGTTCAGTGTAAAGGACTTGCTTGGTGTAATAGGAGTGTCTACTAATGTTTCCCCATATCTTAGGTTAGACCCAAGCCTCCTCATTCCCTCATGCAATACAAATTAGTTTTCCCTGAGAGTCAAAGTAGTCAGGAACTTGACTAACCCATTTCCTCGGTAAATCTCCCTGGTCACTTAAAGATATATAAAAAAATCATACCCATATACCATGGGGGCTAAGACTTTTTGGAGTTCTGAAGACCATCGGAGTTACTGTACCCAGTTTAGCTATCTTGTCATGCTGACCAAATGGTGTTGAAGAGACTGTGTACAGTGTCAATGAAATTCAATAAACATTAAATACCTACTATGTGCCAGACTGTGTCTTGAGCCAAATGTCACTGAATCCTTGTATGTTCTTGCTCTAGGGGTAATTTAAATTACAGTGGTTAAAACTTTAAAGTACCCCATTTTCTCAAATTTTAAACCTCTCAGAGTAAGAGTATGATGGCATTAGAGCAGTTTCTAACATTTATGTAGGCAAAATCCAGCCTGGTAGCATTCATGAAGTAGTTGACCAAAACCTAAAAAGCCATGGGATGTTGTGAAAGGCATACGCCCACATATTTCTCTCTCCCTTTCTCGTATTCTGTCCATCCTTCCTTCTCACTTTTCTTCTCTCCCTTCTCTACCTACTTCTTGGGTTCACGTTATACCTCTGATGTATTAGATGTGAAATCCTGGGTAAGTAATTTAACTTTTGTAAGATTAACTTTTATCATCTGTAAAATGGCACTAAGAATATCTGTCACACCAATCTCCAAAGATGAAGATCAGAGGATTTAAGATACTATATAATTTTCAGGTAATATTATTGATTTTCTTTAAATGTCAATCCTTTTTTGTCCGTATGAATGGAGGGAAACCAGCAAGCTTATATGATAGCCAGGGTTCAATTAATCTATATTAGCATAGTGTAGATAGTATTTGGATGACAGTAGATTTTTTTGTAGGTTATATTTGTAAGTATACCTACATGCATAATCACACGTATATGCTGCTGTTTAGTCATGTCTTGTTCTTTTATGACCCCAAGAACCATAATTTGCTGGTACCTTTTATCCTTCATTATGTCCCAAAGTCTGGGCAGGCTCATGTTCAATACTTTGATGATCTATCTATCCATCGCAGCCTTCCTCGGCTGTGTCCTTTTCCTTTTGCCTTCAATCTTTGCCCAAATCAGGGTCTTTTCCAATAAATCCTTTTTCAATAAATTTCATTATGCGACCAATATTTTTATGCTTCAGCTTTGGTTTTTGTCATTCCAAAGAGTAATCTAAATTAATTTCTTTAAGTATTGACTGAATTGATCTCTTTTTTGTCCAAGGGATTCTCAAGAGCTTCTTCAGCACCACATTTTGAAAGTGTCAATTTTGCTTTATCAGCTTTCCTTAAAGTCCAATTCTGACAGCCATACATTGTTACTGGAAAAGCCATAGCTTTGACTATATGAGCTTTTGTTGGCAAGGGGATATCTTTGCTTTTTGGTATGTTGTTCAGATTTGCCAAGGAGCAAACATCTTTTATTTTCATGGCTGTAGTCATTGTCTGCAGTGAACTTTGAGCCCAAGAACATAAAATCCCACACTGTTTCTATTTCTTCTCCTTTTACTTGCCAGGAAATAATGAGACCAGATACGATGATCTTAATTTTTTTTTTTAATATTAGGCTTCAAGTTTTTACACTCTCCTCTCTTATACTCACCAAGAGGCTTCTTAATTCTTCTTTACTTCTACCTTCAGAGTAGCATGTTCTACAAATCTGAAACTGTGGATATTTATCTCAGTAACTTTAATCGTGGTTTTTAATTCATCTACCCTAACATTATACATGATGTACTCTGCATGTAAATTAAATTATTTAGGTGACAACGTACTGCCTTATATTTCTTTTCCAATCTTAAAACAATTGGTTGTTCCATATTTGGTTATAACTGTTGTTTCTTGACCTGAATATAGTTTTCTCATGACACAAATAAGATGATCTGGTACTTCCATCACTCTGAGAACTTGCCATATTTTGTTGTGATCCATCCAGTCAAAGGCTTTAGTGCAGTCAATGAAGCAGAAGTAGATTTTTTTCCCTAAAACTCCCTTTCTTTCTCCATAATCCAGTGAATGTTGGTAATTTGGTCTCTCGTTCCTCTGCCTCTTCAAAACCCATCTGTAGTTATGGTAATTCTTCATTAACATATCTCTGAGTCCTGGCTTGCACAATTTTAAATATAACCTTGCTTGCATTAGGCGTCAGGCCCATTGGTGAGTTACGGGGATGTCTACACCAAGCATGCCCAAATGCTGGCAAGTGAAAATAATTTATTTCAGTGGAGCAGACATCATGGAGCACTTACAGCTTATTCAGACATCAAGGATGCCAAGGTCATCTGCTGCACCACAGGCTACCACCGGTCATGCTGACTTTTGTTTTGCCACAGGATTTCAGTGACTCTGGAAGGGAGAGAGGCTGATGATTTTGTGTGACTCTGGCTCACTTAAATGCAATTCATGTGCAAGTCAACACATCTCCATTGTGTCTTTGGCCCTCTTCAAAAATGAAGGACAAGTAACAGCTCGTGTGTGAAATAAGTACAGTTGTTCAGGAATTTGAACATTCTTTGGCGTTGTTCTTCTTTAGGATTAGGATGAAAATTGATCTTTTCCAATTCAGTGGCCACTATTGAGTTTTCAAAATTTGCTAGCACATTGAATACAGTACTTTAACTGCATCATCTTTTAGGATTTAAATGGCTCAGCTGGAATTCCATTACCTCCACTAGCCTTATTGTTAGCAATGCTTCCTAAGCATTGCCTTTTGTTGCTGGCTCCTGAACAATATTGCAGATCTCTGTCCATACTTCTTCGGGCACTCTCTCTCTCTCTCTCTCTCTCTCTCTCTCTCTGTCTGTCTGTCTGTCTGTCTGCCTGTCTATCTGTTGGTCTGTCTGCTGAGTCAGAGACAGAAGCTGTGAGAGACAGAAATTGAGAAAAAGAAAATAAATGATTGAAAAAATCTGAAATAATTTTTAAATTACATGAAAATAATATTGTGAAGGCTAGTGATTCACTTAATAGCTTCTTAGCATTTGCTTATAAATATATACTATTAAGCTATCCGGTGCCAGTCCTAATGTCTTAGTCAATCTGCACTTGTTAGGGAAGTTTCTTTAGTATTTCTTCTAACCCCAGGTGAGTACCACAAAACAGACAGACAAACAATTAGAGGGCTACATCCCTAAGTAGAGTTTTAAGGCACAGTAGGCTCTTATTGCTCTTTCTCTGCCACTGTAAAAGGGTAAAAACTGTCAAAGTTCTCATAGGCTGCTGGGAAAAGTATTCAGTTGTCTTCTAATATAGAATAAAACAGAGCCATTCAAAAGAAGAAGCAAATGTTTTCACTGTCCTTCTTAACTTTACATTTCTGGTTTGACAGGTTGGCAGCAACCCTGTAAGGTTGATTCTATAAGTGATTTTATAGCTGAGCAAACTGAGGCCAATAGAAGCAAGTCGATAGATATAGAAAATAAATATTTTTCCTTTCTTGAATTTCATGGAGATATTGAACTCTTCAGCATTTATAATTCGTACTTTCACAGACAATAGCTTTTCAATATCTACTCTTTTTCCATTCCTGAAGTTCCAATGACTTCCAGCCTGGCTCTTGTCATTTAGTATTTAGATCAGTTCACATGCTTGTTTTTCTGTTTACATCTTTCACTCATGTGGTTTATAAGTCCTCCCAAATTAAACTACCTATTTCTCAATGGAAAATTGTATAAGGCATGAATTAAAATGGTCTTACCTCATGTTTTAGTCTTGAAGAAGGTAAACTAAGGAACAACTTACGAAGGAATTTTCTGTCTTGCACATGTCTGGTTTGACAAAAGTCAGTTAGAGTCAGCCATCTGTATCATTATAAGTTGCTATTATTCTGAAAATATTTGCATAGATTTACACACATTACTGTCTCATTTGCTCATAAATTCCTGTAGCCTGCATTTCCTGTGTTAACTGAGAGTAATGCAGACATATGTGCCTGTGTATACAAAGGTATCTTTGGCTATTATGATCATTCTAGGAGAAAAGAAGAAAAGCATTGATGAACACCCTGGTTAGAAGGGGGAAAATCCTTCAACTGTAGGGCATAAATGGGTGATTCTCTTCTAAGGCTGGAAGCTGTTCGGGAACTGTGCAGGTTGTTCATTCTCTAAGAGGTCTAATGACTGAACTTTTTAAATTGGGAACTTTCAACTATGGAATTACTTACAAAGGCAGTCCTCAAACATGATGTTTGGGAAATTCTCCTTTCTTTAATTAGAATGCTAGATTATGTGATCACATGGCCTTAGAATGGCCCTTAAAGTCACCTAGTCCAATGAATGACTGAATTAGTACTTCCTTTATGACACATCCAAAAAATCATTGTTGAACCTTTACTTGGAGATTTCTATTGAAGAGGAACTCACATCTGAGGCAGCCTGTTATCTGGGTAGCTTTAATTGTTTGCAATTCCCGCCCCCTCCCCCCCCATAAACCAAATTGAAATCTCAGCAACTACATCTAGTTCTGTACTACTAAAGCTCAGCAGAAAAAGTTTCATCCCTCTTCCACATCTTAACCCCATGACTTCTCTTTCCCAAGTTAAACATTTCTAGTTCCTTTAGCACTGTTGCATGGCATAATCTTGAGGCCTTTTGCCAATCTAATTACTTTTTCTTGGATACTCTTCAACTTATCAATCTCTTTCCTAAAATGTGGTACCCAGAACAGAACATAATACTCCAGGAGGGTATTTGATCAATAGTGCCAGTGCAAGGTCTGGTAGGCAGAAGCTGGATAAAATATGATTTAGTGACATGTACTCACATAGTTTGCTTGTTTTGCAGAGAAATTGTTGAGTTTTTAGGCAACACAAAACAGAAATTTTGCAGTTTCATCTTCCAGATGAAAAGGGTTTTTCTTCTTTGCAGAGCTTACTTATTAGGATCTTTTTATCATGCACTTCCTATAGAGGTTGTATTTTAAATAACATCTAAAGTGTTTCATTTATTTAATTATTCAAGTGTTTATTTAATTACATAGACAATTTAAAGTGCTTATTTTTTATTTTATATACATTAGTGTCAATCTATGCAGTTCTTTACTTGTCACAAGACAGTACACATTTATTTGGTACTTTTTTCGTAACCAGATGTGCAAGCATTCAGAGATAAAGAAACTGAGGGCTAAAGATGCTAAATGATTTTTCAGTTAAAGAGATGAAATGATTAGCCTTGGTTAACCAGTGTCAGAGTTGGGATTTGTACCCAAGTCTCTTGGCTTCTCTGATAGTGTGCTTTTTACTATATTGTGTGCCACTAATATATAGAACACTCATTGGAAGGAAGTCATTAATTGATTAAGTGTTAAAGCTCTTAGGTTTAGAAGTACATTGCTTCATTTTGGCAATCTTTGCCTATTATTTCACGTTTCTAATAATGAAGCTGTTTTTTTTTTTAATCCCCAATATTATTAATGATATCGTCAGCAGCTAGGAAAGAAGCAAGAATCTTTGTGTTGAATTGGAATCCTTGTTAATTTATGTTGCTTCTGCCTTCTGCTACCATGGAAACAAACACAGAAGAAGTGAAAACAAGGACATAGTATGAAATATTAACTTTAAAGGCCTTCACCTGCTTTATTTTTAACTAAATGATTTCTCTTTTCCTGAACTAAAGCTAAGAACGAGAACATTCACTGAGAACCTCAGAATTTTAGAGGAGGAAAGAACCTTAAGGAAAGCATAGTTCAACTCCGTCCTTTCAGACAGGAGGAACCTGGAAGCTAGAGAGGTTCAGTGACTTTTAAGTGGCCATTTGGTGTATTAATAGATGGAGCCATGACTAGACTCCCCCACCAGGTTTCTTGATTCATGCTGGGGGTACTTTTCATTACTCTTCCTGCTTCCTCACTTGGAATTAACAGCAAGTTCTGATTCCCAACTGAGATGACTAGTTTGAAATTTTTTTTTTGCTTTTTTTTTGGAGGGCAATTGAGGGTTAAGTGACTTGCCCAAGGTCACATGGCTAGTTTTTGTGTTAAGTGTCTGAGGCCGTATTTGAACTTTGGTCCTCTTGAATCCAGGGCTGGTGCTCTATTCACTGAGCCACCTAGCCGCCCCCTCAAAATGTTTTTTAATATTTGCTGTATCAGGACATCCACTCATGACTGTCTTGTTTCTTCAAATTACATTAGAAAATAATTGTTTCTGACAGAAATGAACACAATTTTCTACTTGGACACTTTTTTTTTTAAACAGTATACTCCAACATCCAGAAAGTGTTCTGAAATGAGCTAGTCGAACTCTAGGCAATATCTTATTTAAGTCATACCATGGTCATCCATTTTATTAGACTTCTTCAGGGGAAAAACAAAAGTGGCTAGGTGGTGGAATTTTTAGAGTGCTAGACTTGACTTCAGGATACACTTAAGTTCAAATCCTTCCTTTGATGTTCACTGACTGTGTGACCCTGGGTGAGTCATTTAACTTCTTACTTTGGTTTCTTCCTTTATAAAATGATAGGATTTGCTTTCAAGGACCCTTTCTGGGCAAAACATCAGATCATTTAATCAGTAGCTTGTTACAGTGATTATCCTTTTCCTCATGTATAATCTAAATATTTCCCCCTTGAAATTAAGCACATTTATGGCTCTCTCCTAATAGTTTATACTTCTGTTTAAACTGTGAACAACCCTGGGAACATACTCTGAGTTGCTTTCCTAGTTCCAGGTGAACATGTGGGAACTTTGCAGACATCTGTTTTTAGAGCAGTCTGTGATTCATTGCTGAAATACTGAAGTGTCCCTTTATCAAACGTAGAGACGGAAGAACTGATGACTTTGGATATTTAAAAAGGAGGAACCATGTCATGCTCTGCCTTGCTCCCTTTCTGGCTTTTGTTCTCATACTTTAACCATTATCTTCAGTTGTTTGCCAAAAGTAAGTGAGAGAAGGAGGATTTCGCCCTATTCCTTATGTCTGGCTCGATTCAGCCATGAACACATAATATCTGACTAAGCAAACCTGAGCCAGGGTTTTAGGAATCTGTTTTGTGTTTCTTCTTTCTTGGATTTAGGTGAATAAGTATCTCTTCCAAGATGGATATATTCAGCATTAGAGTTGACCTTGTGAGTTTGAGAGACCTAGAGATTCTTGGTCCTTTCATGCCAAAGCTGAATGGTGGCAGGAAAGGAACTTCCAATAACCATTCCAGAGGTCATGAAGAAGATAACTAATGACCAAAGGATTGACTGAATAGATTCTGACAGGCTAAGATGTGGAAAGAGTGTGTATGCCAGGCATGATGGATGGCCTCTCCAAATGCTTCAAAGCAGGAGATAGCATTTAAAATTTGAGGCCCAACTAAAAGTCCAATCTGACTGGGAGAGAATTCACAAAAAGGAATAAAGTGGGAGGTAGTTTGTATTGATAATGTAGAGGCCCTTAAAAAAGTCTGTTTTATCAGCAGATGCACCAGGAACTGTTTGAATGGTGCAGGGCTATGGTAAAACATAAAATCCTAAATAGCAATCCTGCAGATTCTTTGTGTTGTTACTAAACCCTCTTTTTATTTTCGTCAAATGTGTGCTTGGGAGTTTTCATTTAACGTTCCTTTTGTGTGTAGGAAATAAATAGTTGTCCCATATCTGTTTCATGTAGTTCAGTGCCTTTTTAACTGTCCCATTTTTGGGGAAACCTAAATGTGAGCCTGAACTTAAAGCTTTAAATAATTTTTCTCCAAGGCACCTGCTTGAGGTTTAACTTGCAAAGGTCTTTGAACAAAAGGAATTTAACCTGATTCATTAAAGGCCACATTAGCTTAGAAATAAAGTTGGTCCGAATGTAATCCAGACCAGAGAGAGGAGGGTGGCATATTTTTTTTGCCCTAGATATATGGAGCAGCCACTGGTGGTGGATATATCTGCACTTCCCTTCTTTGAAGCCATTATCTGAAGGAGATTTGAGGAGGTGAAAGGTAAAGGGATAAGTTGCAGGGAGAAAAATAAACAGCTATGGAGGAATTAACAAGCTGTTCTCACCCCAACTCTCTGTTTTCATTCAGAGGGATATGACTGACACTCATTTCTAATCGAATCCTTTTATGCTCTTAAAGACTGCATCTGACTGGCCTAATATGATTTCTCATAAGTAGTTGTGGTTGTCATTGTTCTCGGCATTTCCTCAGGTCCCATTGTGAGTAGCATGAGGGCCAAGGATAGCTCTGGGTAACACATAGGAGGGAGGTACTTCTCCTGGCTTGGCTTTGGAATACCAACCTCACCACCCATTGTTATAAAGTTAACTGGAAGTAATTCATGTAATTCATAACTACATTTTCAAGGGCAGAATTATTATAAATATAGAGCCTTTAGAATCTGTCTTATCAGACAACGAGCCTAACATAGAAATTCCTATAGTTGCCTAGGGTTTGGCAAGGACAAGCAGAGCCAGGAAGACAAATGGGGAAATCACAAATGAGAGAGAGTGAAGGAGCAAATCAGAGCTGTAACTGTTAAGGAGACACCTGTAAAAACCATATAGACTCCTATTCCCTGGAGGGAAGCCTTCATGATCCTCAGCCCCTCCAGAGAACCATGTGGCCCCAGGAATGCAAAGATAAATACATAGATGGCAATGAGAAGGAAGCAGCAGAAAACAGTGCAGAATACTTGGACCAAACTGAAATTGGTGAGTCAAAGAAGTGATTCAGATCAAGTGCTCAGAGAATATTAGAAAAGGGAAAAGAGAATTAAACTGAAAGGATATGTGAAGGTTACATCAAGGAGATGGCGCCTCAGCAAATCCTTGAATGGAGACATAGAGTCTGACAGGCCAAGATGTGGAAAGAGTGTGTATGCCAGGCATGATGGATGGCCTCTCCAAATGCTTCAAAGCAGGAGATAGCATTTAAAATTTGAGGCCGAACTAAAAGTCCAATCTGACTGGAAGAGAATTCACAAAAAGGAATAAAGTGGGAGGTAGTTTGTATTGATAATGTAGAGGCCCTTAAAAAACAAGTTAAGCATTTTTCTTCTCATCCTAAGAGAAACTGGGAGATGGTGAAGATTTTCAAGTAGAGGAATGAAAGAGTTGGGCTTGTTCCTCTAGAAGAGATTCCTGCCAGTTTTATGAAGGGCTGATTGCAGAGGGGAGAGACTAGAACAGAAGAACTAGAATAGAAAGATAACAAATAGTTTAGTTGTGTGGTAAGGAAGGCCTAGACTAAGGTGATGGAAATGTGAATGGAACAAAAAGAATATTTGTAAGAGTTATTACTGGAGGTAGAACTGAGAGGATTTGGGAAGTATTTGGATATATGAGGTGAAGGTTTTCATTTCCATTAGCCAATATCCAATGAGTAATGGAAATGGAAATGGAAATGGAATATAGAATGACAAACAGAAAAAAAAAAAGGCCCATTTAGTGGAAAGGTGGAGGTGAATACTGTTTTGAAAAGTGTGAGACAAGGACCACTGGAAATGGATCCCTATGGATAGAGACTCTTGGAGACCATGGGTCTGGTGCTAAAGAAGTTGCCAAACCTTAGTGCCCAGGAGAACTGCGTCAACGGTTTGCTTCCAAATTTACTGATCATTTTTGATAGTGAATTGCTAAGTTCAGCTATTTTTTCATACTCAACATCTAAGAAGTGTGATTACTGGGAAGTGTGGAGTTCATGAAGATCCCCAACAGTAAATGGGTGGATCTTTTTAGGGAAGAGGTTTAAGTCGGGTTTCAAGTTCTTCCATTCCTAATCTTCCTACCCCATCTCTCAACCAAGGTGTGGGGAAACTCTAGAAATTTCATGTTCGAGATAAAAAAGATATTTGACATCTTCTTGGTCAAATCCTTTACTCTGCAGAGGAGTAAAAAAGCCCCAGAGAAATGTGACTTGCCCAAAGTTAGAGAGGAAGACTGCTCTAAACCTTATAAAAATGGAGACTGAGCTACTATGGAGTCAAATGAAGCAGACGTTTTGTAGAATCAGATCCTGTTAGAGCTAGAAGAGATCACATTGTTTCTTCTCATTTTACAGAGGAAAAACGTAAGTACAGAATAAGTGTTGGAGCAGAAAGTAGAATCCCCATCTCCTAACTCCTGGTCTAGCACTCTTTCCTCTGGGGTATTTAAATTTGTCTTCCCTTGCAGACTCTGATTTTTTCATAGCATTAGTCTCTAGTCTTTTGACTAAGGAAAAGCAGATGAGCAGGAAGGAAGTATAACTTCCAAGAGTACTCTAGGCTCCAAGATTGACTACTTCCCCCCATTCATTCTTCTACTGACAAGATATTTTTGTGAAGCCATGGAGAACAAACTTCCTTTGAGGGAAAGAAAGTGTGCTGGGTGCAGCTAACCACCCTTTGTCCTGAATTCTTTTCTAGGCTCTAAGCTATAAGCAGTGTCAGAGACTACAACATTCACAGGATGAAGAACATAAAATTATACCTAAGAAACCATGGCTAGAAGGGAAAAGATACTATCTTTTTTTTTTCTTACCTGGACCCATTTAAAGAACCACCTTTAGTCTTCCTCTTCAGGCAGAAGATTATTAGTCTAACTTGGATTTTCTGATTGCTACAAGTGCCTACTCTCAAAGAGTCAGAAGATGCTGTAAGATGACTTCAGAAGAGCCATTGTTGTCAAAATTGAGAGAGCTAGCTCTCTGAATTTCCATCCTATCTCTAGACTGAAGCAGAATTTGGTTCTGCTTGTCACAACCTCAGACTTCTCACAACCAAGGTAAATGCCTAACTCCACTCACTTAGCAAGGATAATAAGCTAGGTTCAGCTTTGGTAGAAATGCTCTACCCCCTAGTGGAAGCTCATTTCTGTCCTCATGTTCATTGACTCTGTCTTTAGCACTTTTACCTACAGCACAATTCATGAGACTCTTATTTCATATATATCATGCCTAAATATAGGCTAATATTCAATAATTAGTTAATATTAACCATTAGCCTCTGTAGTCTTCTTTCCCCAAAGTTTTCAATTTCCAACAAAAAACAGAAATCTACAAAACAATTACTTGGATCATGTAACTTTCAGTTGTTTAATTAATTGTATAATAATTGAGAGTGTAAGTGAAATTATCGTATCTTCAATTGGCATTTTTCTGATGTATTTGTTTTTGATCTATATTAAATGAAAGGCAATATTAACTGCAAAAGAGACCACCAAAAGTAATTTGAGAAATGTTTAAGGTGCAGCTAGGTGGCACAGTGAATAGCACACTGGCCTGGAGTCAGGAGGACCTGAGTTTAAATCCAGTCTCAGACACTTAACATTTACTAGTTGTATGACCTTGGGCAAGTCACTTAACCCCGATTGCCCTGCCCTCTCCCCTCCAAAAAAGCAAAAAAAAAATATTTAAGATAAAATGGAGAAATATAGTAAGAATGAATTGAAATGTATACCTTATGAAGACATAATCCCAAAATATCAAGTTCCTACTTTTATTATCTGTATGATTCTCAAAGACCTACCTTATTTCACTGATAAATCTATAGTAATACGTATTTGGGCATTCATTGGTACATTTATGTGATGGAATGTAGAATGTTTGAAAAAGAACTTTCAAGAACAAAATATGAAATATGAAAATGCAGCTGGTAAATATGTGCTTAAGTGATGAATATCTCTGATTCATATATTTTTAATTGGTCTTATTTTTCAGAGTACCTCTAGAACATTTTAATGAGCAAAAGCTAACTTCTAAATATTTTAACTTCATGAAATATTCTTCAAATCACTTTATATGAATCTGAACAATTTAATTTTTTTCATAGTGCATAAAATCAAGCATCAGTTGTTGTTTCTCCACCCAAAGAAAAGGTAAAGCAGTCTAAAAGAGCAACACTTTGACAAGGCATTAAAACATCAATGTCAGGGCACATAGGTGAATGAAATAACACTGGCTCTCTTTAGTTAAAAAATCTATAACCTCATAAACATCAATTGTTATCTGAAAACAACTGCTTTGATTGATTCTTCAATATCTGGGTCTTTCAGCAGCCTTCTGCCTTTTTCTTATAGTCAAAGTCATCACAATTATAAGTCTGGGACTAGAAAAAAACAGGATAGGTAATATAGTCAATTCTGTCTCTGTTTTACAGATTAGTTCCTGTGTTCTGTGATAGGAAAATATGATTATTACCAATAATATCATTGGCTCTTTAGATGTGATTTAATAAAATACAAAGACTTTAATAGTCTCCATTTAAACCATGAAATAACTAATTCAATGCATTTCACCTAATAATTTTCCCAAATGCTAATATGCTACATTTTCAGAGCAACAAGATTATATATGATGTTAATTTAGTTCAGCTTTAGCAAGTACAATTTGTTATAAACATTAAGGGACAATGGGGAATTTCTAAAAGTAATAGAGTGATTTATATCTCTTCTCTACCCTTCTAATGCACATGATAAAAATATAAAGCTAGAATAATTTTCTGGAGTGCCAGGATGTGTGTGGCAGTTCTGAAATAATCTGGGGTTTGTGGTTGTCTCTCTTATCAATTAGTTTCATAATTTCTCTTTAGGGAATTCTATTAATTCCAGATGGTTCGCAGAATTAACTCAATGCATTATATATCATTGAAAAATTAACTTGCTATTATCTGGAAAATCATCTATTTAGAGAAAATGATTTCACTTTAAATGCTTCTCTTTTAGGATGCTGAAAAGATGGGATGACAAAAGTATTGTTCATTCTCTCTGTCTACACACACACACACACACACACACAGAGGCATATTTCTATGATATCGAAGTGTAGCAGAGGATTAGCCAAGGTGAAGGACTTATCGTTGAAACATAAAGGAAAATTGCTAAATGGTGGTTATACAGTACATGGATATTTGAAAGAAACTAAAGTTTTTTTACGAGGTAGCAAACTAAACGCCCTTTAGAAGTTTCCTCTGGAGCTAATTTAATGGTAGCCTTATTAAAATTAAATTATACTTGAATTTTACTGCTTTTCTTTGTTAAATCCCTTGTCCAGTCTTATTCTTATATGCAAATGCATCTGTGTCTGATTCCATTGGTCAAATATTTATTAAGTAATACATTTTGGAAAAACATATTTTTCAGTTCTAGATATATGCTCTGTTCACTAAAGGTGTGCTGTTATCCCTTTTTATAATTAGGAGATGAGCTAGGCCTTTCAAAGAATACCAGAAGTGTGCATCCAAACTCAGAAACCATTGAGCATAGGCCCAGTGAAGGATATTGTGTCTGTGGTCTCATTACCAGCTTAGTTAAGTGAAGAAGGGAGAATATCATGCATGAATGAATGAAAAACATTTTGTTAAACACTTTTATATGTGAAGCACTTTGGTAAATGATGGAGATTCAAATAAGAAAAGTAAGATAGTTCCTGCTCTTAAGAAGCTCAAATTCCAATTGGGGAGACAACATGTATAAAAGGTTTTAGGGGCAAGTGTAATGGCAAGCCAAGAAGTACTTAGCTCCCTGTTTCAGCTATCTAATTATTTAGCACCTTGTTCCAGTTCCAGTTTCATTTGAGCCTTGCCCATGATTATATCAAGTCTTTGTTAAGAGATAGGACTTGTGAAACACACAATAGGAGGAACTTGCTGATGAGACAGGAGGGGGAGGAACAGGGAGGAGCTAATGACCATATATAAGGAGAATCCCAAGCTGGAAAAAAACAGAATCTAGAAGGGGAACTTTGCGGTGGCCAGGCACTGTTTGTCTGTTCTGTTTGTGTTGATTTTTGTTTGTAATACTTTGTACAGAAGCCCTGGGACCTTACTGGGAGCCCTGAAAGGGTATTTTCTTGTTGTCTATTTACAGAAGTCCTGGAGGTGGGTTTCAGAGGTCATGGGACTATACTGATGATTTGTATTGAGTTCTCAGATCTTGTTTGTGGGTCTGTGCTGAATTCACAGGCAAACAGTGAATTGGTGATGGTGCCAGGAATGTGTATGAATGTTGTTTTGGTTCTGTTAAGCTTTGTCTTCCAAGAAACAGAAACACTGAAGGACTTGAGATGGACTAGACACTGTGAGCGTCAATATGGAACTGAACAAAGAGCTGGAAGAGGAACTGGATGACGAGCTGGATAAGGAGCTGAATGAGGAGCTAAGAGCTGCCTACCTGTGAATCCAGGTGACAGTTGGGTAGATTTAGGAAGGAGCTGGACCCATGGAAGAGGAACTATGGAATTTGGGAGCCAGCCTTGAGTCAAGATGAAAAGACCTCTCCTTGAGTACTTGATGGTAACTGAGAAGATCATGATTTACTGTGGCCTAGTGGTGGGAGAACTTTGTACTCTGTACCTTGAACCTCTTAAGGATGATTGAGTTCAGGATAATTGGAAACTAATCTCCAATCAAGAAGGAAGAAGACTTTTTGACTGAGAAATTAAGACAATGTGACCTAGGAGTAGAGAACTTTGACCTTTCTACTTTGTGTCCCTTAAGGCTCCTTAAGGATGATTGAGTTACTTACTTACTGACCGATATCTTTTTACTTACTGAATGATATCATACTGAATGAAAACTTTTGTTTAAAACTATGTGGCCACTTTGGTGAAAACTATATGACCACTTTAATGATAAGTTGTTATGTTATAACATTGTGAAGGCTGTACTTTGGTTTCTGTGAATTTTTTGCTTCAGTTTACTGTTGAATAAATAGAGAGCCCATTATACTATGTGATCAGAACCATAAAGCTGTTCACAGCAGCAGTCCTCTAGAAAGCTGCTTGTACTTGGCTTTATAGCAAATCAGGTAGAAAGACCCAATGGTCTTTCTTGAATAGTAGCAAAGTACTCTTACATCTTCTTTAATGCTATTTCCAATAATAAAATTATCTATCCATCTATCCATTCATCTATCTATCTATCTATCTATCTATCTATCTATCTATCTATCTGTCTGTCTGTCTATGTGTGTATATGCACATGTATGCATGCCTTTATAGATATAGACACATACCTATACACGCATATGCATACACACATACACACACACATATATATAGTGTGTACATGTCTGTATGCATATGTATGTGTTTAAAATATCGATTATCTGATATTGAATTTTTTTTTCAAGTACAACCACCCCTGCAGTGCTGTCAAGGTGTAAAATGATTATAATCTACATTGAATGAGGGGATAAGCATTTATGAATGCTTACTATATGCCAAGTATTACACTAGTGCTTTATAAATATTATCTCATTAAATCCCCAAGAACTCTATAGAGTAGGTGATATCATTATCCTCATTTTATGATTGAGGAACCTGAGTCAAACAGGAATTAAGTGCATTGTTCATGATCACACAGCTGGGAAGTGTTCGAGGCTGCAATTGAATTTAGATCTTCCCGACTCCAGTCATAATGTTTTCTCCACTGTGTCACTTATCTACCCTAAAGGAGTAACCACATAGATTAAGTCACACATCTTTTAAATATTGAACTCCTGAGGTGAATGCTAGATGAATTCTCTGAAACACGTAAAATATTTTAGAAATATTCATTGTTAATTAGCAGAGCAAATAGAAAAAAGTAATGTTTCTTTGATGTGTTAACTTTTCAGTCTCTATGAGCCACAACCATGAATTTCCCAAGACTTTGTTCCATTTCCTCCTTGAGATGGGGCCTGATGTAGGCTGAGCAGACAGGGAGGGCACTCTTATATGAGAGGAGGTAGCTTCAATGCAGTTAGACACATTTCATATGTCTGATGACTATCAATAGTTATCAGTATCAGTAGTTAGTCAGAACTTGATTTCAAAGGAATTCTCTATGGTTATAAGGGAGTCTCTCTTCAGAGGACATAAAGTTGGCCTTTGCTTTCTACAATTAGGCTCATAGTGCCATACTACCCCTCCAACTTCCAGTGTAGATGCAGTTGTCAGTAGATTTAAGTCCTAATCAGAGAGCTCAGTTTATGTCTAAGGAGAGGCCGATAGGCCAGCCAGAAATGTCAGGGAAAAAAACACCTTAATGAGATCAGATGCTGAGAATAACCTGTAAAACAACAGGAAGTCGTTCATTACAAAGCTTTATAAGCAAATGGGATAGAGGGGGGATGGGAAAGGGAGAAGGGAGACGGAGATTCAATTTAACACACACACACGCACACACTGATATAGAGTATAACTCTCATGCATGATTTCCATTTAACAGGAGAAGCTTGCTCCAGCAGGAAAGTGTGCTTCTGCTTGAGAGGAGGGTGTACCTTAAAGTGTCTTTCTGAGAGTGGGGTTCTTATACTCTGATCTTGTGTGATTCTGAGTGGTTTGCATATTAGGTTTTAGGGAAAAATATTATTTGGCGGGTTTTTCTGGGAGAAAAACAAGCTGGTGACAGACAAGATATTTAGAGCAGATAACTGCTCTAAACTTTGAAAAATATCATTGTTAGTGTTTTTCCATGAATATATTCTATAAACTTATAGTCTTCCTCATGGGGGAGCTATCATGATGGCCTCAAGACCATTAGGCCTAATCTATAACAATGGTTTCCAGGCATAGATTCTCCAAGTTATAGCCTTCCTTAAGGGGAGACTGTCATAATGGTCTTGAAATCACCAGGCCCGATCTTATAACACCAATTGACCTCTATCTTTAACCTTATCTGATAGTCCCCATGATGAGAACATTTCTAAAAGGCTCCAGCTCCCTTTGTCTTTCTATCTGGAAAGCTGCCAAGTTCTTAAGATCTATGGACCAGCCAGGCTACTATTTCTGCACACCCTACTTTCTATAGGCATCCAGCTTGTTACCTCTACAGCTTCATTTTCCCAAGCCAGACAAAGAGGGACCTAGTGCTTGGCAGTGAAGCAAAGGTGCCCATATTTTCTTCCACCTTTCTTCTATGAATAAATATGCAATTTATATATCATTCAATGTAGCCTACAGCTAAATTTAGTGAAATTAACTTAATGTGAGGCTATGTTTATGTACTTTGAAATCCTGAATCTGGCTGACACAGTGACTAGGAGGTGGGGGGAGTATCTTTTTAATTTTTTTTCTTCATAGCATGCTTCTGGTAGCCCTTCTCTCCTAAATATACATTTTTGTCAATTGTGTGAAGGGTTCTGCTGGATGAAAAGGAGTCTACCTAATTTTAAATACTCACATCATCAGAAAATATAGCTGTTTCCCTGAAACACTATGACTGTTAAGAAATTAGTCTATTTCAATGGGAAAAGAATTGTCTTATGAATGAAGATAATAATAATCATCAGACTACAGCACTTTAACTGTCATTGATACAGTGACTAACCCACGGCCAACCACTCAATCTCTGCATTCCTTTAAATGTTTCTCAAAGTAAAATGGAGATAAGACTACTTGCTTCACAGACCTATTAAATGAAAGATGTATAATGCTTTAAATTTCTCAAGAGTGAGAGACCTTGGAATCCAGGTATGGAGAGAGAGAGAGAGAGACAGAGAGAGAGAGAGAGAGAGAAAGAGAGAGAGAGAGACAGAGACAGAGAGACAGAGAGACAGAGAGAGACAGAGAGAAACAGAGACAGAGAAAAAGAAAGAGACGGGGGGGGGAGAGACAGAGACAGACAGAGACAGATAGAGACAGACAGAGACAGAGACAGAGAAAAATAGAGACAGAGACAGAGAAAAAGAGAGAGACAGAGAGAGAGAGAGAGGGAGAGAGGGAGGGAAGGAAAGGGAGAGGGGAGAGAGACAGACAGAGAGACAGAGACAGAGAGACAGGGACAGAAACATAGACAGAGAGAGGGAGAGGGAGAAGGAGAGAGAGAGAGAATGAATTATCAGCAGTTTGTGAAGTATTAGATTATTGGTTTCAGTGATATCTTCTTTTACTGAAAATATTCCACTATAAAGAATAACCACCAGAGACAGTTGCATTAATGAATTCCTTCCTTCCTTCCTTCCTTCCTTCCTTCCTTCCTTCCTTCCTGCCTTTCTTTCTTTCTTTCTTTCTTTCTTTCTTTCTTTCTTTCTTTCTTTCTTTCTTTCATCTCCCTGCATCAGTCTGGTTAGAATCATAACACTCAAAAGCATAAACCTGCTCTCATTATCTTACCTGGGCTGATTCATCCTGCCTTGGGCAACCTGGAGGGCTTCAGCTCTTATAGGTTTATCATATCAGTTCCAGTTTAAGGGCAGGTCCCTGGTTGGTTTTGACCCTGTTCTAGTTCAGAACTCCTGGAGTCAAGGCATCCAACAACCTCAGTCTCCCCAGTGGGGAGGATAGGTCAGTACTCCCTTATTTTCATTTGGTATGTCGTATTATTTTGCAAACTGGATATAGAGTATAGTCTTTATAACTTAGAATTGAGGACAACATGCTTAGTACTGATTTATTTTGGATGTCATAAAATGTCCATTTTAAAATTAAAAAAACATTTTTGCAGCTTTTGATTAAGTAATTTTAGTCAAATTTCCATCATGGGCATTTGAAAAGAAACCAAATATATGTTTTGTATGAGTGATGGAAACTATTTAAATACGTTATTCAGAGATGGTAATGTCCCTATAAGAGGATAATGAAAAGTCCAGGAGTAACCAGAAGTCAATCTTGACCATTAGACCAAATGTTTAAAACAAGTGTTTGGAGAGCTATTTGAGAGCTTGTGAGGATGCCACTGGTGCCATGGAGAGGAATATGATTGCTTTGTAACTCCTAGAGAGAACGTAATGGCAAAAATCTCAGGAAGAAAAAGAACCTTTCCAAACAAATATACTTCCTGCTGGGAGAATCTGAGCCAGTTGATCTTCTCAGCAAAAATCTCTGCCTAAATGGAGCCACAGTTAATTATGCCCTGTTGTCAAAAGACACCGAAAATACTTTACAGTTTGTCAGCATGCCGCGGTAGAAAAGTGACACGTTTTGACAAGTACCTATTTGTTGTTTTTTGAATTTGCATTAAGTATGACAAGTATACTTTAAGTTATTATACTGTAGTACTATTTAATCTGCTTTTCTTTTCCCAGAAAATTAATTCCATTCATTTAAGCACACTTGTTTTTGTATTATATATGGCGTTGAGACTTGAGACCCAAGTTAAAGATCAAGAGTAGAAACATTGTGTGATGAACAATGGGAACAGTTTATCCAGGATAGTGCAGGACTTAAAACATAGCTTGGGGAGGAATTCAGAAAAAGGAAGGGAAAAAAAAAGATCAAAGAACACTCAAAGATTAAGATATGCTCAGGAACCACAATGTTAAGGACCCACCATGAACACCTGCACCAGAATGGGCAACAGTAGTAAGTGTCCTATCTCTTCTCTTAACCTTAGTACTCTGGGACAAACACAGAATCTCACAGTAGTTTGAATTTAATTTTCTGTTAAAAAAAAGCAAACAAGATAATATTTTAAGAACATGGAGATCATTTTGATTACTTTTTTCTTTAGATCAAAGAAAAATGAATGTGTAATAACAGCAAATTAAATATAGTTTTGTTTTTAAAACAGTGAAATGATCACGCTCACTATTGCCTTGAAATTCTGGGCTTTTAGTTAAATACTATTTATGATGCACCTTGGCAAAAGTTTCTAACACATATTTTAAATTATACATGACAACAATGTAGGAAGAACAATTTCTCCATTTTTAAAAATTAGCTCTTTTTTTTGTTTTCAACATTCGCTTTTATAAGATTTTGGGTTCCAAATTTTCCCCCTTTGTCCTTTCCTCTCCAGTACAGCATGCAATTGGATATAGGCTGTAATATTAAACATATTCCCACATTCATCATGTTGTGAAAAAAGAATCAGAACAAAAGGGGAAAACCACAAGAAAAAAAAAAAGAAAATAGTTTGCTTTGATCTGCATTCAGACTCCATAGTTTTTTTTTTTTTTTTTAAGATTATTTTGTTGTTTTTTTTTTGGAGGGCAGTTGGGGTTAAGTGACTTGCCCAAGGTCACATGGCTAGGTTTGTGTGTGTGTGTGTGTGTGTGTGTGTGTGTGTGTGTGTGTGTTAAATGTTTGAGGCTGGATTTGAACTCAGGTCCTCCTTACTCCAGGGCCGGTACTCTATTCACTACACCACCTAGCCACCCCAGACTCCATAGTTCTTTCTCTGGATGTGGATAGCATAACTCAAAGTTATGAGTCTTTTGGAATTTTCTTAGATCATTGTATTGCTGAGAAGAGCTAAATCTATCAAAGTTGGTCATCACACAATGTGGCTGTAACTTTGTGAAATGTTCTCCTGGTTCCACTCATTTCACAACGCAGTATTTGTTCATGTAAGTCTTTCCAGGCTTTTCTGAAATCTGCTTGCTCATCATTTCTTACAGAACAATAATATTCCATTATGTTCATATACCACAAGTTTTTCACCCACTCCCAATGGACGGGTATTCTCTCATTTTCTAATTCTTTACCACCATAAAAAGAGCTGCTGCAAATATTTTTGTACATGTGGGTACTTTTTCAATGGTCTCTTTGGAATACAGAACTAATGGGGCTATTGCTAGATCAGTGGGTATGCGTAGTTTTATAGCCCTTTCAGTATAGTTTGAAATTGTTCTCCAGAATGATTGCATCTAGAATGATCAGTTCACAACTCCACTAACAATGCATTAGTGCTCCAATTTTCTTATATATTCTCCAATATTTATCATTTTCCTTTTTTTTTCATATTATTCAATCTGATAGGTATAATGTGGTACCTGAGTTGTTTTAATTTGCATTTCTCTAATCAATAGTGATTTAGAGCATTAATATCTCCGATTTTTCAACACCATTTAGAAGATATCAGCTTAAAGCATTCATGCTTGGAAAATTGTATGAAGTGTGTCTTGGCCATTTATTTTATAATATATTTATCAAAAAAAATATTCTATGTAGAACCCAGATAGCCATTAATATTAATTATGAAGATTTATTTGTGGAATCAATTTTTTAAGTTTACTTCCAGAGCCCATGGATTACCACTGAGGGGAAAGATGCACATTTCATGTAGACCTCAGTTTATCTCAGGGAATCCTGACCCCAAACTGGGTGAAAGGGATGATTTCCATATATTTCTTATTTTTCTCCTCCTACTCTGGAATAGAAGTTAGAGAAAATTTCCAAAACAAAGCTTAGGAATTGTTCAGTCTGGGGTCACTCCAAACTGTTGATAACAGTATGCATTCAAGAAAGAGTGTTCATTCTAAAGTGCAGATATCAGGTATGGGATAATTGTTTATTTATGTCACCATAAAACTAAAGAAGAATATTTAAGATATCATAGAGAGGCCATTATACTTAATCAGTCATTTTCCAACCTCCCTTCCCACCAAACACACACAAGTAAACTTTGTGGGACCCCACAAGACAGATATTTTGTATTCTACTTTGCCCTCTGTTTTTTTTAAATAAGTCCTTCATCTGTCTGGGTAAAGTCAGTGGGCTATAGAACCACAGATGACCTACAGATGACCTGAGGAAATGTTGTCTTTTCTTTTCCCCTCTGTTTCATGGTGTCTATCACTGCCCTCTCCTCCAATCACACCTTACTCCTCCAAAGATTCATCACTGTTTGGCCAATGATCTGGTAAGTCCCTATTTAACAAACTTGATTCTCAGAGAACAGATGCATGGTTTGTTCCAAGGTCAATGCTAGAATTCTTTCCTAGAAAGGAGTTTCATAAAAGTTGTCAGATTTTATTCTCTCTTCAATCTTGGGTCCGCTCCATACCCAGGAGATGCTTTAGGAGAGCTTTTGTGGAAGAAATATCTATGTGATATACCTTGCCCATTAATTATTTATTGCAGACAGTAGTTAATCCCTAATTAGGGACTGCATGTAATTACTTGCATGCAATTTGGAATGTATCTTTTCTTATTTAAAATATGTCTATCTATTGTCAGAATTCTTTTCAAACAAACTAATTAATTCCATTTTCTAAGAGTGGTCTTGTGCAAGGAGAAATAATCTATAGGTTGATTCCACTGTCAGATAAAACTCTATAATATATTTTATATATAATATATATAAAGAGGGGAACACATTAAGTCAGATCTGTTACTGGGACCTTTTTTTAATAAATTAAATTTAAAAAAAGGAACAGAAAATAACCACATGGAGTTTGAGGCCAAATTACCTATCCTGTTCGTTCCCGTGAGTTATTTGAATAATAAACTTATGAAAGTGTCTTTTACCTTCTATCTATCTAAACTTCATCCTGAAGAAACAAACAAATAAACAAACAAGAATCCATTCATTCACTCATCCATTCATTCCAAAGCAATGGAACTCCTTGCCTGGTAACTCTCTATAAGGGGTCCCAAGTGAAAACAGTTTAAGAAGAGCTGGATAGCAGAAAGAATATCTACTCTAGGAGGTACTCATATAACCTAAGGACATATAGTATGCTAAAGTAACATTATCACTGAGATACATGTACACAGTTTTTTTGTCTTTGGACTGATTGGTCCTTGAACCGGGGAGAGGATTGCACCTAACCAACTTTCAAGAGCTCTCCCATCAGGAAACTCAGGGGAAGGTTTGAATTGATCTCCCAACCAACGGGCAGCAAACCAGGGTGGAAGTCTCAGTGATAATTTCAGTAGTAATTACCCAATAGTAGATTCACAAGAAAAAGCCTTCAAGAGATTGCGTCCTTAAAATGGAGGTTCTTGAAGGAACCAGACTTTAAGAAAAAGAAACTACAGAGGTGCAGATGACTTTCAATGTGAGAAGTCAAAGGATAAAGTGAATTTCCACAATATGGAGTTTTCCAAATCAATTAAGGGAAAAGTCACACAGGGGTACAGCTTGGAGTGTTGAGTAAGAGGAATTTAGACGATTAGAAGGAAAAAAAAAAGTCAGTCCTATAGTGCTTGACAGTTACAAACTACTTTATATAAGCACTTGTGTGATTCAATAGTTAAAACATCCCTGTAAGGTAGACAACACAAGAATAATCTTCATTTGACTATGAGGAAACTGAGGTTTAACGAGGAACTAAATGAAATGAATTGCCCAGAATCTCACAGCTATTTAGTGTTTGTGTTGGGACTTAGATTTAGAGCTCCTGGATTGAAGTGCAGTATATTGTAGCACAGGGAGTGATTTGATGGAGGAGATTCTACAGCAGTGATGTCTCAAATGGAAATGGATCCATGTGGACTGAGTCACCTTAGAAAACCACAAATTAGCACGATTTGTTTTATATTTTGTTTATTTTGTTAGAAGTTCCCTAATTACCTTTCCATCTGATTAGGACTGCATTTAGGAATTTTGTGGGCAAGGAGTTTTACACCTCCGTTCTAGAATGGTTTCACTGGTGTCATCTGTAGATGGTTGCGAATACAGGAGATTGTGATTTGTGGCCTCCCAAACTGGTACTGATGCCATACTGATGACCCCAGAGCTAAACAATTGTGGCTTCAAAAGTGTTACCATTGTGAACCAGAAGCATTAAGACTTCAAACTGATAGACAAGGAATGTAAAGAGTCATACGTCAATACTAGCAGTCCCTAAGATAGAGATTTGAAAAACTCCTAAATTTAACTTGGTTTCATTAATTTTGGACTTGTTTTTTTTTTTTTTAATAATTCAACAGTAGTGTTTTCCTAGCTAGATTTTCAAAACTTCAGTAGGGGGAGGAGAGAAATGGAAAACAGAATTTGTCATAGAATAAGTTTTTAAGATAAATTTTAACTTGATGTCAGGAAAAAAAAAAACAAAAAACAAAAGAAAACCCAACACTTCCTAACAATAAATTGCTTAAAAGTGCAATGGACAACTTTAAGATGTGGTGAGTTCTCTTTAATGAAAGTCTTCAAGCAGAGAATAGATAATCATTTGTTACAGTAGAGAATTCCTTCTGATAATGGGTGATCTAGATCACTGTTGAAATCCTCTGCATTTTTCATATTATGTGATCTTATTATTCTGTATCTCCAGCTCCAAAATAAACTGGAGTGATTTGGAAAAGACAGCATTAGCAGAAATAATCACATAGATCATTAATTATGGTACCTTTTTTCTTATAGGCCAGTAATACATATATAAATTGTTTCATGTCCTTTGGGGCATATGTTGAGCTAAAATTGAGATCTAGTGTGATTTTCTTCACTCTTCTTTTGGTTTCTAAAAGTTGTTGGCTTTAAATTCAGGGGAAAGCATTGAGATAAATTCTTTCGTGGAGGGTGAGGACCATTCTAGTTTGACTATATAACAGTTCTGGCTTATGGGGGAGTGGGAGCAGGGAGAAAGAATGGAGAAAAGAGATTCAAAATGGTTTGCTTAATGAACTGTTAATTTACAGGAGGAAGAGTACTTGGAATCACTTTAGTGGCAAAACTGTATATTCCTGAGCTCTACTAATATATTTCTTAAATCCCCTGCTTCTCTTCCTTCCTTTTTGACAAGAAAAGGAAAATAGAATTTGCTTGTATTTTTATTTCCTTTTACAAAACTTCACAATAAACTTTTCTCTGTTGTTTGTTCCTATATTATTTCCTTTTGGTTGGTAGAGGAAGGTGGTAGAAAGAAGAGAAAGAATAAAGGAAAAAAACATGTTTTTTTGCCGTGGCTTCATTTTGAACAAAATATGTGCAGCTACCATGTCAACAAAGACAGATTCCAGAGGTCTCCCAGTATCTTTTTAATAAACATCCATCAGCTATTTTTACTTTGCACCTAGTTCAGTGCTGCCAACATGAAGAATAGACAGCAGAAATGTTACTATTTCAGGAGGGTTTTGACAGATCAAAGACCTAGACTTCTGTACTCACTGTATCAGCTTCAAAAAGGATCCTGGCTTTTTCAAAATTTCCCCAAGTTATACTCCTTGAAAGTCTCTCAAAATGAACTGGTCCTGCCACCACTATGCTCTTTTTATGTCCGACACCTGCAGTTTCCAAACACTAAAAAGAGCACTTCTCCTAGAAGAATCCTCCGCTTCACAAGAGACCCCATTGCTTGCTCTCTTAGGGTCATGGTATCCAGCAACTGAGCTCAACCTTCTTTTCTCCACCCTTCTCATATGCAGAATCTCGCTGGCCCTGGATCAAGAAACTTACAAGTGAACTGTTTCCTTTTTACCTGAAGGCCTTTTTGGGAAATAAAACGCATTTCCAAGGAGCATGTTTTAGTCTTCTTGGCATGTCCTCAGTGTTCTGCATGTAATAGGCACATAATGCATGTTGAATCAAGTTAGCATCATATCACAGTTTTTATGCTATATATTTTCTTCAATGTTTCAAGAAGCTATGATTATGAGAAACTGGATGCTCCCTCCACCAAAACACACCGAACATCCATTTTGGCGACTTTTGCCTGGAACCAAATGGCTGAAACTACTCTGCTCAGCTGGGAGACATGTGAGACTAAAAGTAAGATTCTCATATAAATATTCAAAGGAAAACTTCTGTTGGCACAAAGGAAAGTGACTGGATATGGAGTTGAGAGGCCTGAATTGAAAAGACAAAGTCTTTGATCTCTCAGTTTAAATTTATACATCATCAAAATGGGGATAATAGCACCAGAGTTGTTAGGATCAACGGAATTAATGTGTATAAACTATTTACAAAATTCAAATGCTAAATGGATATCAGCATTATTAGATGTTCTACAGGAGTTGTTATGGTCTCAGATTATGCCTATACTTCAAAGCTATTGATAAGTCTCTCTGTATTTATCCTGGCTTTTCATGTAATTTCGAACAGGCCTCAGTGGCCACTTGGCTCAAGTCAAACTTGAAAAAGAATTCCCTAAGCATGCATATTTACTTTTTTTAAAATTTTTTTTATTTTTTGTTTTTTTAAATTTTATTATAGTTTGCATCATTCATTTCCACAAGATTTTGAGTTACATATTTTCTCCCCTTCTTTCCCCCCCCACCACCCCAAAACAGCCATCCCAGTGTGTCCCCCCTCCCCCAGTCTATTCTCTCCTATGTCACTTTTCGGTAGGGCAGGATGGATCTCCCAACTACAGTGCTTGTGTATCTCAAGTTCGAGTTGGATGTAGTCAATAATAAT
>CM053591.1:19387416-19413267 GCA_028646515.1 Pseudochirops corinnae | reverse complement strand
CACTATATTTTGTAATCTGAACTCTAAAGGCTGTTCACAGTAGCATTCCTTTGGGAATCTACTGGTGCATGGCATTACAGGCCTCCCCTTGGACACATGATGAAATTGAAGTGTACTAGACACCAAGGGGTGGAGGGTTTGTGTATTTTTCTAATGATTGTATTTAGTGAGTGATAGCTAGAAAAGTGACTGATTAAGTTAATCTATAATTGTCCCATGAGTAGAAGATTGATATTGTATTGTGAATTGATTGAACGATTAAGTATTGATTATTTTATTGTGAATTGACTGAATGATTAAGTAAGGAGGGCTTCCCCCTTAGGGAAATCAGATGATTATTCTTTTGTTCTTTGTTCTAAATATTGTGGCCACTGTGGTGAAAACTATGTGGCCATTCTAATGTTAAGCTGTTCTGAACACTATGTTTGATTTTCTGTGATAAGATGTAATGTTGTGAATAATATATTGTACCTTGATTTGTTGTGAATATTATGTTGTGATTTGTTGTGAATGTTTGCTCTGATTTGTAATGGAACAACTGGGATGTTCACTATCCTGTGTAATCCAAACCTTAAAAGCTGTTCACAGTAGCATTCTTTTGGGAATCTGCTAGTGCATGGCATTACAACATGTCAGAACATTTGAAATGCAGCTAAAGAAACTCACAGAGGAAAAATGTCAACCAATGAAAGCTGAACAGGTGACAATGAGTTTGACCTATTGTCTCTCTGTATTTCTGGTACACTAGAAAAAACATATTGATGAACATATTCTATTGAGTCATGGAACAAAATAGTCAATTTAGAAAAACTATTATAAAAATTCATGGAATGAACAAACAAAGCCAAAACAGTCACAAAAGAAGAAATCTTGAAAATTAAAAAAAATAACATTGGAATCAAATTAATATTACTCTAAAAACTATTTTAAAGCCAATAAATTCATTTTCACTGATCTGATCAAAAGAAAAAAGATACATTAAAATAAAATTGCCAAAATAAAAAAGATGGTGAATTTCCTGTTAATGAGAGGAGAAAATGCATCTGATACTGTGATATACCATCTTGTGCAAAGAAAACAAAATGTAATTGAAATTGGTAGCTTCCTAAATATAGAATACCAAAAAAGAGCACACAAGAAATAGAACTATTATACAACCAAAATTGAGAATGGGGCCTTTAGTAAGCCACAGAAGAACTATGAAGGAGAATGGTGAGTGGAATTGGAGGGAGAAAACACTGTTTCATCTGAATTAACAAGTAAATTTTATTCTTACGTTAAAAAGTATTTTCAAAAGTTGAAGAAAAAGTTTTCTATAAAATGTCTCTTTTTTAAAAAAGACGCATGATCCAATTATCTAAATTAAAGAATAGTAAAGAAGAAAAGGAGAATCATAAAACAATTTTACTACTGAACATTCCTATGAAAATGAAATAAAATGTTTATAAATCTCTGGCTTGTGACCTTATCATTCAACCAAAAATGTTCTCTTTGCTCCTTTCAAAGCAATCAAATAATCTTTTAATTGACAAATCCAAAACTCTTTTATCAGTTCTTATTCTTTTTGACCTTTCTACCATGCTTATGTAAGCTCCCTTCTCAGGCTTGCCATTTTACCTGCCTTCTGCCAGTCTATACACTCCAGTCCATCCTCTGCTCAGATGCTGAAGTGATTTTCCAAGGTGTAGATATGACCAGTTGCTCTTTTACTTAATAAACTCCTTACCTTCCAGATCAAACATAAAATCCTGTTTGGCATTTAAAGCTTTTTCTGTCTTCCCACACACACCTTTCCAGTCCTCTGATCCCTTACATCCCCACCCATATACTCTTTAAATTTTTTTTGTTTATTTTATTTTTAATTTATAGGATAAAACAAGCATTTCCATAACATAGTATAATTTTTAAAAAAAATTGCACATGAAATTTCAAATCCATTATGTACAACTTCCTTTTCCTTTTAAATATATAATAAAGTTATCTTGTAAATTTATTTTCCTTCCCTCTCTACTCCTCTTCTGCCCTAGAAGAGATGGTTACCATTACACACACACACACACACACACACACACACACACACACACACACACACACGCGCGCGCGCGCGCGTGCACACACATAAACACACCTGTTGGGATAGCGTCTTCCTATATGTCTTTTGCAAATAATTTGTAGTCAAAATTACTTATTCTCTCACAGTTGTTCTTAAAACAATATTGTTATTACTATATATAATGTTCTTTCAGTTCTGCTTATTTTACTCTTCATTATTTCACGCAAGATTATCCATGTTTTTCTAAGATTATCAGGCTCATCCTTTCTTATATCACAGTAGTATTTCATCGCATTCATATACGACAACTTGTTTAGTGATTCCCCAATTGATGGGCATCCCCCCACTTTCTAATTCTTTACCACCATGAAAAGAACTGCTATAAACATTTTAGAACATATAATTCTTTTTCTCTTTCCCTAATTATCTTTGAAATAGATCTAGTAATGGTATTGCTGGGTCAAAGTTTATTAATTTTGGGGGCGTAATTCCATATTGCTCTTCAAAATGGTTGAATCAGTTCACAATTTCACCAACAATGAATTAGTGTCCCATTTTTCCCATATCCACATGCTAAATGGTGTAAGACATTGGTCTATGCCTGGTTTCTGCCATACTACTTTCCAGTTTTCCCAACAAATTTTACCAAATAATGAATTCTTATCCCAATATCTTAAGTCTTTACAATTGTCAAACACAAGGTTTTTGTATTTATTGCTGCTATAAATTGCATGTCTACTCTCTTCCATCTGCTTCAATTTCTCAGTCAGTACCAGATAGTGGAGGTAATTATTGCCTTATGATATACTTTAAGATCTGACACTATTAAACCTCCTTCCTTTATGTCATATACTCCTCAATCTGGTGACACTGGCCTCCTTGCTGTTCCAAGAACAAGATGCTCCATCTTCCAACCCCAAACAATTTAACTGTTTGTTCCTAATACATGAAATGCTTTCCCTCCTCATTTCTGTCTCCAGGATTACCTGGCTTCCTTCAACGTCCAGATAAAATCCAGTCTTTCATAGGAAGCCTTTCACAAACCTTCTTAACTCCAGTACCTCCCCTTTGGCGATTATTTCCTATTTCTACTGCAGATAGTTTCTTTTTCCTTGAGTACGTAGCTGTTTACATGTTCTCTTGCCCATTAGATTGTGAGTTCCTTGAAAGTATGGATTGTCTTTGGCTCTTCTTTGTATCTTTAGTGCTTAGCCCAATGTCCGGCATCTAGTAGGTACTTAATAAAGGTTTATTCACTTTTTGACTTTAAGATTGGCACAAACTTTTACAAATGTTATCTCATTTTTTCCCCTCATAACTAAGGAGGTAGGTACCATTATTACTTCTATTTTAAAGACGAAGAAACTGAGATAGGCAGCATTTAACAGACATAAATTCACATGGCTAGTACCTGAAGCTGGATTTGAGCTATATATCTAACGAGTTATCTACGTGCCAGGTTCTGTGGTAGGCGATTTACAATTACCCTAGGAGGTAGGTGTTATTGTTATTCCCATTTTACAGATGAGGAAACTGAGGCAAACTGAAGCTGTGACTTGTCTAGGGTCATAGAGCTATATTTGAATTCAGGCCTTCCTGATTCAAGGTTTGGCTCTCTACCCACCATGCCACCTAGCTCCCTATAAATACAACTATAAAACAATGGATCATTTAAAAAAATAAAAATATATTTGAATAATGTTACCTCTTATATGAGGCCTTTCTTAATCTAGCATTAGCATCCCCTTGAAATTACTTTTCTTGTACTTTGTACTCACTTACTTATCTCCATGTTATAGTCCCTTGTAGAAATTTAAGTTCTTTCAAAACTGGAGCTATTTCTATTCTTTTTCCTGTATTCTGAGCACTCACATTAGTGTAATCAATACATGCTAAGGACATAACATTACAATAAAAATAATGATTCTACCTTACCTAATTTGTAAGCAATGAAGTGTAGGGTTTTGTTTTCTTATCTAATATGTCATTCTTTTTTGTTTAATGGAATTCGTTAACTCATTCATGTTTAAACCTATTATTTATGTTTGTATTTTCCTCCATTTATCTCTAATAATGAGTTTTATTCAAACTTTGATTTTTTTTCCCTCTTCTGCTGTAAACACAGTATTATGTTCTTTAGATTACTTTGGCTTTTTTTTTAAGGTGGCTCTATTCCAATGACTCTCTTCCCTTCATTATTGATCTCTTCCGCTCTTTATTTACCTCTTTTCCTTTAGGATTTTACATATTAATGTTTTTTTTTTTATTTCTTGTTTTTATTCTGTTAATTTAATTCTTCCACCCTTATTCTCCTCTCAGTCAAGTAGATTATTTTATTCAACTAGTCCTGTTCATTACTTTTTGGGGGATGTGTGTGAAAGCAATTGGGACTTGCCCAGGGTCACACAGCTAGTAAGTATCTGAGGCCAGATTTGAACTCATGTTCCCTTGCCTCCCAGCCTCTAACCAGCGTACCACCTAGCTGGCCCTCATTGTTTTTTGTTTTTTTTTAATTATTTTTTTGGTAAACTTTCCAGAGTCAGTTTCTTTTACTGTTTTCATATCTATCTTTTCTTTCAGGATATTCCAGATTCTCACTCTCTACTTCCTCAACCCTGTAATTATTGATGAGGTACAGGCTCTGCGAACCCCCTTGAACTCCCATTTGAAGAGGCATTTGCAGAGGCCATAAGTATTTCATTGTGGCTGGGCCCAGACCTCTGTTACTAGCCCGGTCCTCCATTGTCCATCTGCTTCCCACCCTTGAGCCTATCAAAATATCAATCCACTCTTGCATTGACCTCATTAACTCCTCCTGAAGACTCTCCCCAAACTCCTCCCATAGACCACTCCTAAATTCTGTTCACAACATTTCTGTATATAAGATCCCATCTTCCCTCCATCTGTTGTGAGAGCACCATAGAATGACCTAGCACAGACTTACTCTGCCTCAGACTTACTCTGGCCTGCTTGCCCAATGCAAGAGTCACAGATACTGAGGCTCTTTAAGAGTCTACCCAATATGGTGAACTTTTAATAAACTTTACTTTTCTTTGGCTGAGAGAAGACTTGAGTTGAATTCATTCCACAGGACCTGACATGTTGGTCTTTTGAGGTCTCCAGTACCCTTAACACTAGACCTCTACATTTTATGGAAAACCTCTTCATTTTTATGGTTCCCTGACTCCTAACCCTAACTGCATGACAAAGAGGTAAAGAGCGATAACTTAGAAATGGCTATTTCAATTGAAAATTAGGAGATGGCTGCTAATTTTGTAGAGAGCAGCTAAGTTGAGTATTGAGGTCCAAAGTTAGACTGAAGAATTAAAAACAGAATTAAAGGAAAAGAAGTAGAAGGAACTATTATAGATGACCTTCCCCCTCCCCCCAAATCTTGCTTCTACCATATGTGTATATTTTTTTCAAAAAATTTATTTTAGACTCAAGTGCCAGAGCACAAATAGAATAAAGAAAAAAAAATATCATAAACTTCAATATTGCAACTTAAATACAAAGTTAGAAAGAAAAGAAAAAGCATGTTGTGTGCATAGCAAAATTTGAGAGGATTCAACATATGTAACAATTAATTTTCATTTCAAGAAAGTCTAGATGATAAATAATCCTTTGTGTTGAGAATTGTCCATCTTTTCTTTGCTTTCTTGTGAGTTTTCTTTTGTTCTCTGCTGTGCACACTTTTTTTTTTTACTTTGTTCTTTTTTTCCCCTTCCCCCAAAACCCTCTCCCAAGGCCACAATAAAGTTTAGATATGTTTCTCCATAGCTATAAATATATACATATCATAGATGAACTTTTGGAAAACAATTTTGGCAAAAAAGGAGCAATATGAAAGAGGAGAAATATGAAACAATATCTAACAGAGACAAATGAAATAGATGGATCAAGTGATGATTTTGGGGGGATATTAGGTGGGAGGGAATGTTCTAGACCTATAACTTCATCAGTGTATAAAATTTATGGCTCAGAAACTCTTTCTAATGATGTGGACCAACAACTTTTCTCCATTTTCATATTCTTAGGAAGTTCTTGGGAACTGAAAAAAATAAGATACATTTCCATGATCAAACTAATACTATGTGTCCGAGATGAAATACAGTTCCTGGACATTCTGATTTCAAATCCAATCTTATATAAAGAATGGCATTATTCTATAATCTTATAATAGCCACTTTGTAGATTACCAAAGTATTTTTCTCTTTAGAATGCCTCAAGTCGTACTTTTCTTCAGTAAATTTAATTTCCCCTCAATGTTGTTAAACCAGTTGCCATTGGTTTTCTATTTTGTATATTTCATTTCATTAACTCCTTTACTCACCATAGTAGACAACATTTAGAGTACTTTTAACTTATGATTTATATTAAAAAAATAAATAACTGAGATGTTAACCTTGCTTTTTTTTCTTTCTAGTATTTAAAAGTTTTAACACTCTCCGTTAAATACAGAAACTAAACTCCACACTTCTTGACGTTGACTAGAATTAAGCTAATGCAAAAAAAGGAGTCACACATCATCCATCAAATTGTGAATTTTCTCCCACAAACTGGTGTTCTTCATCCCAGGTAGTTATTCATAGAAATATTCTTCACATTTCTAAAACATTTACTTTTATTATCTTAATGATCTTGTTTCTAATAATGATGTTATTGCCTATTTATCATCTAGTTGATTACCATCTTTGATATTAGCCACCACTTGAATTAATAGCTTGTACTGTCATATTGTAGTCACATGAACTAAGAGGATGAATCAGTGTATTCCAATATAGGCTTCTCATTTTTAAATCTAATAAATTTCTATCTAATACTCTCCTGGAAACCACTAAAATACTTTTTTCATTGCTAGGAACTTGACAAATAACAAACATGAGAATTCTCTTATACATTTAAGAAAAGAAAAAAGAGGATTTCATATCAGACAATGGTTATCTATCATGTGCCCCTGTAATCTGTGATCCTCTAAGAGGACGCTAGAATCAAGTTATCCTTTTGGATGATGGCTGTTGTTGTGACTGTTCTTTAATAGGAGGTTTTTGCTAACTTTTTTTAAATGTAATCTTTAAAGAGCTCATGAATACCCATTTTCAAAAATTTAATTCACTTAGATAAAGCATCCTTCAGCTGGATGGAGAGATGTGCCACTTGTTGATTGCAATGCCATTTCATTTTGTTGAGGCTCATCTAACACATTGCTTCATCACTGCAATAGCTCATCACAATGGCCTTTCAAAATAATGGGCATTTTTCCATTATGCCCATGGCAATACATGGTATCTGTGCTTAAAAAAAAAAAAAAGTTACTAACTACATGGTACAACTACATTGTTGAATCTATCCAAAAGTGATAAGGTTGTAATACTATCCTTAACACTTACTTTAAAGTATGTTCATTATTTCCAAATGTGAAATAAGTTGGATTTTAAAAATATATCTCTTCAGATAGTTCTGCTGCCCTTTTATAAGTGAATTAATTAGTACTACTCACTTGAAGTTTCATCATTTAATTTTACCTTTCTCTAATCAGGTGGAGTAAAGTAACCTATAATATCCTCCCCCAAGGGAGTATCATGTATTGAACTTTTTCCTCCATGAATTAAATAGAGGATTAGATTAAGTCTGTGATTCAAGGTACTTACTTTTAACTAATGATAACTTGTTAAAAGTCAAAAGAGAGAGTATTATGGAGAGTAATTTGGTGGGCAAAGATTGAGGACTTATCTATATGAAAATTATTTAATTCTCTAGGTTTCTATCAATTGTTTTTCATAGCAATGACTGCTATGAAAACACTGCTATATGACTTCTTCCTTTATAAGTGATTTCTAAATAGCAGAATGTATTAATTATGCCAACAATCCAATTCGGTTGTTAAAATGCATAAAATACTTAACCCATATGAGACAGAGACCTAGAAAGATGAACCCTGATTAATGAATGAGATATGAGAAGCTCTATTTGCCATCAGATACATTTAATAGCTTAAGTGGATTTATTTTTTAATTTGTAAAGTTTATAATTAGCCATGCAAGTGTCATGGATTTTATTTATGTAGTAAAGTATATTAAAGGCTTTGAATTAAGCATCTACAATTTTGGCACCCATACTACATAGCTGTTCCTACTAAATGTCATCTGTAATATTGAATGCTCTGGTTAAAACCTTCCCTGTTTCCCAGGAAAATAGTGGGAGTTGCGGGTTAGCCTTGGCAGCAATCCCTCTATTGAAGCACTTCCAATTTTACCCTACAGTATTAGACAATATTGGTAATCCTGTTTTCTTGCCATGGCCCCTAGATGACCCTTTGGCACATTGATGCTGCTGCACCATTTCATATGCTCACCCTACGCCTGGTAGATAGTCATTTATTTCCTCCTTGCATGTTGTTATGCTATTTACTGTCTGCAACAACGACTATCATGACAATCCCCATAGAAGAAAGAAGAAAGTTATTACAGAAGTAGAATTTCTCAGCTACCTTATGGGAGCATACAGATATACTGGATGGCCACATTCAGCAACCATTGCCCATATCTTCTCAGTCTCTGTAGGGCAGGTAGGTGATTATGAACTCCTGTACCACTTGCCCTGACCAAGGAGTTTCATTTCTAACATAGAATTCAAGGTGAAGCAAGAGAGATCACTGCCTTACTACAAGAACTATTAGATGCTGGAATCATAATCTGAAACATTTCTCAATTAAATAGTCTGTTATGACTAGTGAGGAGGTAAAATAGTACTTGTCAACTAACTATAGACCATTGGGGACTAAACCATATTGTGGGCATGGTTTTTCTTCTATACCAGACATAGTGGCTGTGATTAAACTCTGATGAGCACATTCATTCAATTGTATACTATACCAATGCCTTCTTTCCTGTTCTCTTAATGGAAGTGGACTATGCCCAATTTCCTTTTACTTGGCAGAGAATGTGGCATAAATTTATGGTGCTGACCCAAGGATAACTTAATAGCCCCACAATTGGATACCAATAGGTTGGATAAAGAGTAGCCAATATCCAACTTGACTTTGGCATTAAGATTATCAACTATAATGATATTATCATAGTGGGAACAACTTAGGCAAAGATGGGCATTGCCCTAATTGCCCAGAGGGCCCAATTAGAACAGGATGAGTAGGCAGTTAACCCAGAAAATATATAAGCACTATCCCAATAAGCCAAGTTCCTGGAGGTGAAATGGGCAGGGACCCAGAAGGACACCCTTGAGGTCAAAATAGTCCCTTGGTCCTGAAGCCCTATGCACCTCCAAAAAGCTTAGGCTTTGATTAGGCTTTTTGGTGGCTGGAGGCAGAATGTCTCACATTTAGAAATGATTATAAAACCCCTCTACATTGTGGTGGCATACTCCATGGTTTTTATGGACTAAGGCAACAAACTACATTGGAATCTGCCCAGTGGTCTGACCAACAGACTATTTCACTTAGACTACTGCCACCTACTAATGCTATGAGTTTCCAGATACAAATTCTTTAGTTACAGAAAATTGGCTCCAATGACAGGAGGATTCCACTGTGATCTGGAAACCTCTTGAATTCTGGATCTGTACATTTACAGGAACAATATTTAATTATACCTATTTTGAGAAGCATCTAATAGCCTGCTCTTGGGTCTTGATTGAGACAGAGAGATTGACTGGGGGCATTTACATCCCATAGAGACCTCAATTTCACACATCCCAATTGGTTTTTTACTGAGACTGAGGACCATAACACAGGATAAGTATAGAGGTATTATTGTAAAATGGGAATGGGATATTTAAATCTTAGTAAAGTCTGGTCCTAGAATTGTGAATAAACTATCGGAGTCACCAGAGAAGATGTGACTTTAGAAGAACCATGGTCCAAACTCTTAGCAATTTAGGGTACTTGTTTGTCTGATCTCCAAAACAGCGATTCTCAACCTGTGGGTTGTGTTCAATTTGTAACAATGAAAATACATCCTGCATATCAGATATTTACATTACGATTCATAACAGTAGCAAAATTACAGTTATGAAGTAGCAATGAAAATAATTTTATGGTTAGGGGTCACCACAACATGAGGCACTGTATTAAAGGGTCATGGCATTAGGAAGGTTGAGAACCACTGTCCTAGAAGATGTAGAGGACTAGTTAATTGATGGAGCCCTTTGCACTGAAAAATGATCACATCTAGGGGAGTGCATCATCAGCCAATGTGTCTCAAATGAGTTTAATTATGAGCAGTGTTCCTTCACTTTCAAATAAATACTGAAAATGAAAGATTCATCTATACTGACTCTTGATTTCTAGCCAATAGGCTTGCATCTGGTGTTATCAATAGCAGAATAAATAGGAAAAGGCGAGATCTCTGTGGGTTCATGTGGCAGATAAGTTGAAAAAAATGATGGCTGTATGTCATTCATGTATCTACCTATCAAAGATTATCCTTCCCCAAGGAATGAAAATGAAATGACATGTCTGATCAAGCCAACAACCAACAAATCATGTCAGTAGCACAATGGATCCACTTTTGTAGTTGCCGTGGAAATGAAAACATTATGCAGAACTCACCCACTGAGAGGCTTGTATCTCATTCAAAGAGAAGCAAGGAAAGTCAGGGTTAATTGAATTTCCTGTCAACTCTATTGCCATGTAGAAAGGGACTTATAGGGAGGATCCCATGTGGTATACAGCCAGCCATATTTTGGTAAATAAATTATACAGGCCCTCTTCTATGACACCAGGGCTTAGAATATATCTTGTTAACAGTAGTTACCTAGATTGGGTATAGGGTGATCATACCTATAACCTTCCCTGATTTGAAGGCTATCATGTCAGTCCTTGAAGAGAACATTTACTTTTTCCTTGTCTATTCTGATAGTATTTTAGTGACAATGGAACTTCATTTGTTACAGCCCAGGCTCAATAAAGAGCTACAAATAAGGGTATAAAATAGGTCTTTCATGCTCTATATCACCTTCAAACAGTAGGAATTATGAAATGTTGAAATGGGTACACAAAACAAGAACTGCACTCAAACTCTGAGAGACAATTCCATTCTGGACTTTGGTCAGTCAGTCTACTCTTTGAACACCTCCATTTCCCATTAAATGTGACTCTTTATTGTCTTCAATGTTAGCTGAACTGTATGAGGGTAGAGGCAAGGGAGATATTATGTTAGTACTGGTTGTGCATAACCCAGTAGGTAGGCAATTAGCTATTCATTCATTCATCTACTTCATTCCCCCCTTTCCCACCAAAACTTCATCCATCAGGAAGTTGAGCAATCTATTTCACAGACCTTACCAATCATAGCTGAGTTGATATCAGCTTGGATTTATTGATCCCTACAAGTTACATCTTGATAACTTGCCTAACAAACCAACTATTTTTTGCATTTGTCCTCTTCAAGGCACATTTGCCTTTCCAGGATGATCAATTTACAACCCAAAGAACCTATTGAGATATACAATTAGCCCAAACAATGTTCACAGATGTACTGGTCCTTTGGGTGAGGAGGGGAGAGAAATATGGTAGAGGCTAGCGGCTGCTAATGAATGAGTGCTAGCCAAGATTGGGCACAGGGGGACATTTTGGATCCTGCCCACCAAACGGTAGACTTATAGACTTGTGGGAAAGGACATCACTAGACCTAGAAGTGAGGATCTGGGCTGCTTAGGAGGAGAACCATAGACTCTGACCTACATTCTTCCTGATTTAATTTCCATTGGTAACACCAGACATAGCTGATGGCCAATTGTGATATTCTGACTTCATTCTTACTGTTCTTGGTGAACCTTTTTGATGTTCCACTTGCTATTTGATTCTGGTCATTACCTACATTATGAAGGCAACTAAATCCAGGCAACACAAGTGCTTCTGATTTTAATAGAAAATCTCCTGTTTTCATTCCTACTCATCCCCCTGGGTACATCATTATAAAGCCAACAGGACTGAACCTCTTCCTACATTTGACTCAAGTAATAACAGTGCTTCATCAACGGATGGATCTGGTGACTGGCTCCAGGAACATGTGGTTGGTGGATCTAAAATGTCTCTGCGTGATAGACATAACCATAATCCTGATTGTAATCTGCTATGTGCAACCTTTGATAGATCACTAATTTCTTCATCATCCACCTTCAATATGCCCTGAATGAGAAATCTTTTATTCTTGACAGTAAGATTCTTGGATCACAGGTTGGATTATTGATGGGTGAAAATGGTTGACTATTACAGCAGCAGTTTCCCAGAGTGAAATAAATATATCATGCCTAATCAACCTACATCTCTCTCCTGCCCCTCCACTCTGTTTCAGCCTCTGTTCGACTGGTACAGCTGGGGTTAAGTTCTATAATTCCCTGCTTCTCATTTTTCAGAAATTAAGAAAATACCCTCACTTTACTTACTGGTCTGTATATAACAATATGTCATGTATATAAACTACATGTAATAGTCTATCATTGGTATCAAACTGAGTATGTCTTAAGCTGTACGTGAATTTGAGATGACAAGAGCTCAAGGCCTTTGACCAGGTGGTTACCATGACCCTCACCAACTTCGTGCTGATGACTGTGGGCATGGAAGCAACAAACTGATACTGTCTCTTCTCACAACTATCTTCCTCATCCTCTTGTATAGCAATACATTTAGTTAAAGCTCTTTCTTTCTGCTAGATGCCCTTTATCTGAACTTCCATCCACAACAGTTAGGAAGAAACTAAGAGCAGAGGAAGGGGAGGCATTGATTAAAGAGAGCCTTCTCAAGGAGCATAGCAACAAAAGGGAGGTGAGAGATGGGGTGATATACAGTGGAAACATGCTGATCAAGAATAAAGGATAAGGAGGCTTCTTTTGAAGAAGTAGAGATATGGGCATATTTCTTATCAGAATGAAAGCAGCCAGTAGATTGAGAAATATTGAAGATTAGTGAGAAAGCAAGGTTAGAATAGAAGGGAAAATATGCTAGAGAAGACAGAGAAAACCACTTGTCAATTATGAGGGTCATCTCTTCATGTGAATTGGGGGGGAGATAGAGTTGGAAATCATCTGAATGATGTGAGAAAAGGAATAAGGGAGAAGAGGGAGCTCTCTGCATGGATTTAATCAAGCTTTCTCTTGGTTTCTTCAGTGAGATATGAGGATTCTCAGTTGAAAATATGGGAATAGGGAGAATTGTAGTAGATTTAAGAAGGGATGAAAAAGTTTGGAAAAGAATCTTCAGTGAGTGGTATAGTGAGGTAATTATTGGGCAATAAATGTATCATCTTATTATAGTGAAGACCCAGTATAGCTGATATACATGAACTGGTACCCATTCAGCATAGAGTCATGATTTCCTCTAGCTTTTTACTTCAGCAGCACTTTAGTAGGAAAGAAAGTAGCAGATGGCAGGAGTAATCCAAGGCCAAGCTTTATCAGGGCCAGATCAATGATAGCATAATGAGGCATGGGTAGTTAGTGCAGTGGATAGTGAAGAGTCAAATTGTTTGACCAAGGGTGGTCTGAAGATGGGGGAAGAAGGAGATTGCAGAAGCAATGGCCTGGGAAAGAACTGAAGGGTGAATGTTGAGGAAGAATTGGGTTTGGAATCCCAGAGCAGAGAGAGAGATGGGATGACAACAGATGGTTGTCAATTAAGGGAATTTAAGAATTCATTAAGCTGAAAAGAGTACTTTTGGCTAATGGCAAGAACAAGGGAATGGATACCTTTGTATGTAACTAGAGAGGAGTAGAACATGAGAAATGAGTAAGTTGAGAAAGTGAGAGGTAAGAGTATTTGAGAGAGTATTGATACTGGCAGCATTTGGGAAGGAGTGAGACTGCACTGATTGTGAGTCCTGGATGACAGTAGGTAAAAGCTACCAGAATCTTAATTGGTGGTAAATATGGATTGAGTGAACTTCAAAGTAAAAAAGTTACCAGAATAAGAGTAGAGCATAGTCTAACACAAGTTGTACCATCACAGACAAGGCCCCAGCAAACCAGCAGTAGGCATCTGGAGCAACTGAATAAGTGGCACCAGTGACAGCTTCCAGACTTCTCAGCCCACAGACTGAATGGGAAACATGACCAGGAGATTGCAAGCATCACTTTGTTGGAACCAGGGGCAGACCTCTGTTTCATTGCCCATACTTGGATCTGTGTTGCAATCTTTGGTCTTAGGTCAAGGAGGAAGAACACTAGCACACAAAAGTTTGTAACTGCAGGAGATCTGGGACCTTGGTCATAGTTCCAGAGTGGAAAAGCATGCATGTGGTCATTCACAGATTAGAGCATAAGTCAGTAGAATAGGAAACACCTCACCCTAGATGATACCACTTTGGAAGAACTGAAAACTTACAGACTTCCCAGAACTAGATCTAAAAAGCAGTGTCATAAAAAAAACCTTGAAACTTGGAACAGTGCACCCTCCAACCTGGAAGCAGAGCCCCATTTCAGCATTGAGTAAAAAGTCAAGAAACAGCCTGGAAATTGAGCAAATAGCAGGAAAAAAATCTTAACTATAGGAAGTTATTATTGTGCTAGGGAAAATCAAAACACAGACACTCAGAAGAAGACAATGAATTCAAAACTGCTACATCCAGAACTTCAAAGAAAAATAGGAAATTGGTCTCAGGCCATGGAAGAACTCAAAAAAAAGATTTTAAAAATCAAGTAAAAGAGGTATAGGAAAAATAATGAATAAAACGAGAGTGAGGCATGAAGTCATGAAAAAAAAATCAACAGTTTGGTAAGAAAGGCACAAAATACTGAAGAAAATAGTGTCTTACAAAGCAGAATAGTTGAAAGGATCAAAGCAGGGTGAGAGGCACATGAGAGAGAGAGAGAGAGAGAGACAGACAGAGAGAGAGAATAATGCCTTGAAAAGCAGAATTGGTCAAATGAAAGAAGATATACAAAAATTCACTGAAATAAGGAGCTCCTTAAAAAGCAGAATTAGCTAAATGGAAAAAGAAGTACAAAAGCTCACTGAAGAAAACAATTCTTTAAAAGTAGAATTGGATAAATAGAAGCTAATGATGTTATAGATCATCAAAAAACAATAAAGCAAAATAAAAAGAATGAAAAAATACAAAAAAAATATGAAATATCTCATTGGACAAACTCTTGGCCCAGAAAATAGATCCAGGGTAGATAATTTAAGAATGATTGACGTACCTGAAAGTCTTGATAAAAAAAAAAAGCAGCATTTTTCAAGAAATTTTCAAGGAAAACTGTTGTGATCAATTTCCTCTTGAAAGTGATCCCCAAATGAAAACTACCAGTGATATTATACTCAAATTCCAGAGTTCCCAGGTCAAGGAGAAAATATTACAAACAGCCCCAAACATTTCAAATATCATGGATTCAAAGTTAGAATACCATAATATTTAGCAGTTTCTGTTTTAAAGACTCAGAGGGCATTGCAAATGATGTTCTGGAGGGCAAAAGAAGTAAGATTACAACCAAGAATTACCAAACCAGCAGAACTAAGTATAATATTTCAGGGGGGGAAATAGGTATTTGGTGAAATTTCTGATGAAAAAAAAACAGAGCTGAATAGAAAATTGGACTTTCAAATACAAGATTCAAGAGAAGCATTAAAAGGTAAACAGGAAAGAGAAAATATAAGGAATTCAATAAGACTAAACTGTTTACATTCCTACATGGACAAATTTTTTTTTCATTAATTGGGCAGTTAGAAGGAATATGTATAGAGGGCATAGGTGTGGCTTGAATAGGATGGGATGATTATCTAAAAAAAAATTAAACTCATAGGTTGGAGAAGAGGGATGCATTGGATAAGAGGAAAGGCAGAGGTAGAGTAGGGTAAACATCTTCCATAAAAGTCATGAAGGAGATTCTACAGTGAAAGGGAGGATACGGGAGTTGGGGAGAGGGAGTGCATAAACCTTACTCTCATCAGAATTAGCTCAAAGATGGAATAACACATACATGCATTTAGGTATAGAAATCTATCTTACTACACAGAAAAGTAGGAAGGCAAGGGGATAAGAGAAGGTAAGGAGTCTCACAGAAGGAAGGGAAGATTAGGGGAGGTAAAAATCAGAAGCAATACATAGTAAGCATAATCGAAATACATAGTAATCATAACTCAAATTTTTTTCACAAAATTTCTCTCATAAAGACCTCATTTCTCAAACATATTGATAACTGAGTCAAATTCCTAGATATAAGAACCATTCATCAACTGACAAATGGTCAAAGGATATGAACAGGAAGTTTTCAGAAACAGTAATCAAAGTTATCTATAGACACGTCAAAGATGCTCTAAATCACTATTGATTAGAGAAATGCAAATTAAAACAACTCTGAGCTCCACTCCACATCTGTCAGATTGGATCCTATGACAAAAGAGGAAAATGACAAATTTTGGAGGGTATATGGGAAAATTATCATACTGTTGGTGAAGTGGTATACTGATTCAACCATTCTGAAGAGCAATTTGGAACTATGCCCACAGGGTTATAAAAACCATGCACCCCCTTTGAACCTGCAACAATACTAATAAGGTCTGTATTCTAAAGAGATAAAATACAGAAAGGAAAATGACTTATATGTACAAACATATTTATAGCAGATATTTTTGTGGTGGCAAGCAATTGGAAATTGAGGGGATGTGCATCAATTGGGGAATGGCAGAACAAGTTGTTTTATATGATGATGATGGAAGACTTTTACTATTAAGAAAAAATGATGAGCAGGGTGCTCTTAGAAAAAAAATTACATTAACTGATGCAAAATGAAATGAACAGAAGCAAAAGAACATTGTATACAGTAACAGTAATATTGTATGATGAACAACTGTGAATCACTGCAATTATCAACAATACAATGAAGCAACACAATTCTGAAGGACTTATGACGGAAAATGCTATCCACCTCTAGAGAAAGAACTGATGGAGTCTGAATGAAGATCAGAATATCTATTTTAATTACTTCTTTATTTTTCTTGTGGTTTTTTTTGTCTGTTCTTTCTTTCACAACATGACTAACATAGACATGTTTTGTGCGGCTACACACATATAACTAATATCAAAGTGTTTTCCTAATCAGTAGTGGAAAAGGAAAGGAGACAAAGAATATGGAACTCAAATTTTTTAAATAGATCTTAAAAAGTGTTTTTACATGTAATTGGGGGAGATTAAAAAATAAATTAAAATAAGATAACTAGAAAAAATAAGTTACTGAGTGATTGTGGTAGCAGGAGAATCTGGAAATGGCAGTAAGAAGCAAGGAATGTTATAACCAGTGAGTAAGGAGAATAAATGAATGGGAAATTGGCATTAGCAAGGATGACCAGGGAAGGTCAAGCATTGCAGGAGATGGTCATGGTCCATGGGGTACGAAATGGATAAAAGGAACAGGAAGGGCAAAAGTTCATGATGAAAGTAAGTTTGTTAACTATGGAGTAGGCATTCTAAATACCACAGTACAAGGAATAGTCAGCTTTAAAGTATGAAGCTAATAGGTCAGAGGGGGAATTATGATGGATGGGAACATGAGAGCAGGTAATGAGAGGTAAAGAACAGATTTTTGTAATAACAATTGGAGGTTTGGTTGGGATGGGGAGGATCTTACCAGGTAAGAGTTTGTTAATCATTGAGGAATGGAGGGAAATAAGTTATTAACATCCCAAGAGCCCTTAGCATGGAGAAATTTCAGTATTTATGTATTAGTGTATAAGTGGAAATAAGGAAAAATGATAGAAAGGCTCAGATAGGAGACCAATGGAGGAAATCTGAGAATAGTGTGTATCTCCTTCCTTTGCAGGCCTAGGCAGGAAAATATGATGAAATAGTGTTTTCCTTTATCTCAGGCAGGTTATTGACAGTCTATACAATATGTAAATTTTAAAGCGCTGTATAGATACAAACTATTATTATTGTCTTTAATCGACCTTCAAGGCTTATATTAACCTGTCTTTAATATGCAGTTACATAAATTAATAATATTCATATATAACTCCATTACACAGTTCCCCTTCAAAAAATGCTCCAGATGAGTTATTCAGCTTGTTGAAGTTTTAATAAAAATGTTATAAATATTTAATAAATTATTTAAATTGATAACTATATATTGTTTATATGTATACTTATTTAAATACTTAAACATATATTTATATATTCAATTTAATAAACAAATTATTGATTTAATAAACTAATAAAATATTTAAATAAATATTTAATAAAAATAACCAAAAAAAGCAAATTTCATAAAACAAATCAGACAACAAACTTCCTCCCTTCACTCAATAGACAGATAAAAGTTAAGTGTTGCATCTGTTACAAGGAATGTCCATTTTACACCTGATTGTCAATCCATGAAAAAAGTATTCTGTGCCGGTTGTGTACCAAACACTATAGTAGATGCTAGGCAAACAAAAAAATAAACAAAAAAATCAATAAATAAAGTAATTCTCTTACTCTAGAAGTTTATATTCTATCAAATAGGAAAGGAACACTTTAAAAAAGTTTTATGGTTGTGGGAACAAAGATGTTAAACTTGTGATACTTGGCAACTGTGTTTATTTTGTGAGTAATTATGTGAATGCTAAAACATCTGGTTCATTGAGTCAAAAAGAGAAAGAAAATAGTAAGTAAATTTAGGATTTATGCTTCATTTGCCTAAAATGGGAGGATAATTGACTCAAAATTCAATTAAATTCAGTGGATTTTTGTTTTTGTGTAGATGCACCTGCTGAAGTTTGTTGGGTAGGATTGTCATAGAAGCAGTTTAAAATCATTCTTATAAAGTATACATATACACAAAACAACCAAAACAACAACAAAAATGCTTCATTTGCAGTCTTGTTAAATGTATTTTTCATAAGACATGCCTTCCTTTTATGTAAGTTTCTCTTCAGGAATATCTAAGCTGCTTTTGACACAAGGACAACCTGAGTTCAAGTATCCCTTTTGGTTGTCTATGCTTCAGCAAGTCACTTAAACTCTTAGTGCTCAAGTTAAGTCTCTGAGTTTAATTTTGTAGAGAAGGTCCTTATGGCATTTGTAGAGAGAAAGCTCTTGTCTTCTTCCCCTCTCCAGTTTTCTAATTCTAACTTCACATTTATACAAGAGCATTTATAAACATTTCCAATGCTAATGTGCTGTACAGTAAGGGCTGTTACAAAAATTCTATCTCTGCCACTTACAATTTGTGTGCATTTCCTTCCCTTGACCTCAGTTTCATCATCTGTAAAATAACAAAGTAAACTTGGATAACCATTAATATTACTTCTGGCTCTGTCTCGTATGATTCTATTGTTTTAGGAAACCAGCAGAGATCTATTTAACACATACAAATAGGGACTTACTATAAAAACTGGTATGCCACATCAAATGATCCCTTTAAATGTGTCTAACTAGAGACCACAGTGTGCACTAAGAAAATCTGCTCTTTACTGCAGTCTACAGCAGTTCCATCCCTCATACTGAATTCATAATTCTACTCACAAAGATTTCTTTAAAAATTGCAATTGTAATAAATGACCAAATATGCTGAGCAAGCATTTCTCAAGCTTCCTAAAGCATTTTCATAAAGGATAGTATCTTTCTGTTTGTTTCTTTTCCCCCAAATTCTACCTCTTTCAATTGAGGGGGATAGTTCTAGGTCAAATGAAATTTATATAGCGCCTTTGGGAAGAGGAAATGCTTAAAGGTTGAAATATGTCAATACATTTTGTCTGTGAATAAAAAATCAACATCTGTCTTTGTCTCTGCTTTATATTACTTTCCCTAGGTGTTGATTAGTCTAAGATGAGGACTGCTGTTGCAATTAACACTAAATTAGGTTTGTTGATTGGCATCTTTTGAGGGAGATCAGGATTTTTTCTGCCATTACACTTAATGTTAGATATGACGTGATATCTGGAGCAGAGGGTAGTCAAAACTGACTATGGAAGATTGGCACTTCAAAATTCAATTTGTTTAGTTTATGTACATGAAACACACACTAGAAATTTAAATAAATAGACTTAAAGGAAATTATTAAATGCCATTTGTAAGGTTGGAATCTCATCAAGAAATCAGTTACATCATTTGTTTATTTGAAAAGTTAGATTAATTGAATTTGGTGACTTAGCCTTTAAATAAAACAATAAGTAACATCTTACAGGCCTTGCACTGATCCAAGTGATGAGACCCCCTGAGGGACCAAATCTAAGCCATATGCAAAGGAAAATGTCTTTCATAAGGCCATTTTTCTGTTGATGATGCTTTTGTTCATTTTGTAATTTTATTTGTTAGCTAGGGGCAGGGAAGAGAATAATAAAGACGGAGTCATCACAAAAATTAAATTTTAAAAAAGAAGATTCAGGATAAGGAAAATCATGGCCTAAAATAATGAAAACAGTAGTGTAAAGGGTTTGAGATACTGTTTTGACTATGCTTTCTTTTCTGAGACTTGGGTTGATCCTTTCTTTAAAAACAAAACAAAACAAAACAGTGTCTTCTCAGCAGTTATGTTCAGGATGAATATAGGTGATCAGTTATGTTCTTAAAGTTCCAAAAATTATCTAGGGTCATAAATTATTATCCTTATATGAAGTAATCTAAAAATGTCTATTAAATGATAAATTCTCTAATACCTTTTAGAGAGTTCCGTGAGGCTCAGAGGGGTAGGTAACTTGTCCATGGTCACCAAACCATTAAGTATTAGAAGTAGGATTTGAACTGAGGTTTTCCTGATGAGAAGTTAAACTTTCTACCCAGTACAGAACACTGAAGTGTGGTGCAGTAGAAAGAATGCTGGATTTGAAGTCAAAGGACTTGGCTTCGCATCTCAGCTCTGCTGCTTAAAGTCTTTGTGACCTTGGGCCAATCACTTAAATTCTCTGAATTTTAATTAAGCATCTCTAAAATGAGAGCATTGAATTAGATAATTTGCAAAGGTCTCTTACATTTCTGAATTTATAAATTGTTATTGCAAATGAACTATGTAAAGAACCATTACAGTCCTTTAAATCGATACAACAATGAATAATGAAATAATATTATTAGGGAACTTATTGCTTGATTCTTGTCATTATCCTTAATGTACTTCTTATTGTCCAGTGCTAAGCCAGTGACTAAAAGGGGCCTACCCCCATGTCTGGGAAGTGCTATTGTGAGATATACCCTTTCTGATACTGTTTCCAGATGTAAAATATTATGATTATAAGATTGGGGGAGTGAATGAGGTGGAAACAATCAATAATTATGACTCTGGCATTGATCAGTCAGTATCACTACACTTAGATATTATTTTAGATATTTTGTAGTTATATCTCAATATGGATGACATGATATGGAACAGGCCTGTGATTGGATTGGCATAAATAACTCCCAGATGAGGTAACGGCATTCTTTACCAATGAAATAGATGGATGACTTCCAAATTGGGACTCAGTTCCACATTTAAGTTAAACTTTACCCTAAACATTTCTAATTTTACTGTCTTTAAAAAAATATTCAAATTTAATTTTAAAAAGAATTACAGATCATTCAATGGTTCCAAATGAGGTAAATCTTAACTTCAAGTAGACATTTCATAAATACCTAAAATCGTATGAGAATGCTTGATGAAATCTAAAATCAAATAATCACCTATAAAAAAAGACATCTTCTATGCACTTATAAAAGGGACTCAAAAGTATTAATGGTCTAGTGTAAAATAAATTAATATTGAATTCTTGCAAATAAATTCACAGAAAATCAGGTCTGTAAGAGACATCAGAAGTTATCCATTTCAAAACATACCTGAAAGAGAATCCTTAATATAATCTACAAATCAGTGGTGACCCACCCTTTGCTGGGAGATCTCCAATGAGGGAGAACACATCACCTGGGATATCCCATTTCAATTTCAGTAATAATTAGCATGTTTTCCCTTATGTCAATGCTAAAGCTGCCACTTCACAAGTTCTACCCACTGCTCCAAATTCTGCTCTCTGTGGCTAAGTAAATTAACATATCACTCCTCTTTGTGGCAGCCATTTTTTATTTAAAGACCTGAAGCAAATTTTATATGACCTCAAGGCCTTTTCAGTATCCTACTTGCTGTCTTTTGGATGCTCTATAGCTTATTAATGCTTTTCCTAAAGTCTTTAACTGAACTTAGTTCTCCAGATAGGTAATGGTTTTGGAAAATTAAAGCAAAGCTATGTCTTTACCTCTGATTTTTAGCCTAAAATCATGTTAGTTTTTAAATACAAAATCATTCATTTGATTCTTATTGAACTTAAAATATATAGAATTCTGAACCATGATTTTTTAAAAGATGGATTGCTATCTAACCAAACCTCTTCTATCTACTTCTGAAGATTTTTGAATCTTATTGTACAACTTTGCATTTTCAATATCCTTTTGAACCTTGATTAATCTTTACATGTCATTTGCCAGCTATGTCACTCATGCCCTTTGTGTCACCTGCAAATCTGACATGCATTGCATGTATACTTTTATTTAAGCCATTTAAAACAAAAGTTAAATAATAGGGCCACGTTCATATTCCTAGTGTTGTGCAGAGAATAAGAGCAAGCCAAGACCTGGGTTCAAGATAAATTTAGGTGTGGATTTATTAATTAAGTGCGACTACCCAAGTGTATTCACTCAAATGAGTAGTAATCTTTTGGGGGTACAGACTTGATTATAAAGGCTAAAACTACAAAAACTACAATCCAGGAGGGGAACTAGCAGAAGCCATAATGTACTGAAGCAAAGAATGGCCATTGGATAGATCTAAAGCTCAGGGATAATTTGGGAATATGGCGCAAGGGTACAAGGGTGCAACATTCCTGTGATGTGGGGGTCTCTCATAGAACAGAGTGGAGGGCACAGGGTCCAGAGCAGGGTGGAGGGTTATAGGGTAAAGGGGACTGGAATTGTCCAGAACAGGCTGGGATCAGGTTCTGGGCAAAGAAGGTGGGGGTCTCACTTGGTCAGCGGGACAGGACAGAGTGGTCCCTAGATAAGATTCTTGCACCATAATGAACCCTATACACTATAATAATTCAAGGAGAATATATAAAATGCTGATTAGGGAAGAGGGGTCAGGGAACTATGCCTTGAGCAATATGCCCAGACATGCCTTAAGCAGTTTTCAAGGTATGACAAAATTTAGGATAGGCTTCACTGAATTTCTCCTGCCTGTAAAGCCACTCACAAGCAGCGTTTCAGAAGAATGCTACTGTGAACAGCTTTTCAAGGTTCTGGTTACACAGAATAGCAAATGCTCTATTTATTCAATAACCAATCAGAGTGAAACATTCACAAAAAAATCAAGGTATAGCATTCACAGTGTTACAGCTTATCACAGAAAATGAAAATACAACATTCACAGCAAGTTATCACTAAAATGGCCGTGTAGTCTTCACCACAGTGGTCACATAGATTTGAACAAAGTACAATCATTTAGTCAATCAATCACTCACTAACTCATTCAATCAACTCAATCTTTCAATTATCCTCCTTAAGGGTCACAAAATACAAAAGTCAAAGTTCCCCAGTTATGGGACACACTGAGTTACAAATCAGTCACTAATTGATCATCATTCACTATTCAATCATCAGAAAATAAACAGGCCATCCACCCCATGGTCACAAGAAAATCATAATCTTCTCAGGCAGTACACAGTATCCAAGTAAAGTCTTCTTTCAGCTTGACTTGGTGTTGGCTATCAGATTCCCTGGATTCCCTTCCATGGTCCCAGCTCCTATCTTGATTCACCAAACTGTCACCTGGGTTCAAAGACAGACAGCTCCCAGTTTCTTGTCCAGCTCTCCATGCAGTTCCTGTTCCACACTGAAGCTCATAGTGTACAGTCTACCTTAAATCCTTCACAGTCTCTGTTCCTGGGAATTCAAGGCTTAACAAAGCCAGAAACAGACAAAGTACTGACACCACAGTCATGCTTCCTCAGTTTTCTGAAATTCTGACTGGTCCTTGGAAATCCTCAGCATCTTGGCTGGCCCTCAGACTCAGCAGAAGTTTCCACTGGTTCCCAGAATCAAAATTACTTCATCCAGGCTCTCAAAAATAAAAATCATTCTCTCCAGCCTTGGCCTCTCTTCCTTAGCCCCCAGAACCTGGCTCCAAGAAGATCTTTCTGACCCCAGCAGGGGTTTCTCCTTATGTACACGCATGGCATTACCTTCTTCCTGTTTCAACCATTACCTATTTCAACTCCTTCCTGTTAAATCAGCAACAGGGGTTCATACCTTCTGTTTCTTTAACAGAGGCTTGATTAGTTACTAAGTGCTAAGTACTTGTTACCTTTGCCAATACAAAGGGATCTTCACATTCAAATTACATTACCATTACACTGTCTTGAAATTAAATGACTGAGGCAGAGCCAAGATGGAGGAAAGAAGCAGTAACTTTTCTAAGCTCCTCTGTGAATCCTGTCACTAAACTTTAAAAAGTGAATCTGAATGCATTTTAGAGAAACAGAATACATTGGGAGATGGAGTGTGGCAGATACCCAGCCCAGGAAAGTATCCACATAGGTCTGGGCAGGTCATGTGGGGGCTGCACCACTGTGCACCAGAGAGCAGACTATAGAGGAGTGAGAAGGAGCACCGGCCACAGATTCTCACCTACCCAAAAGGTGATTCGCAGCTATCTCACCACAGAAGGAGGATTGCTCAGAGCTGGGTAAGAGAAAATGCAGGGCTGACAGCAGCGACAGCAGCTTCTCCTGGTGCCATCAGCCCACAGCCTGGAAGTTTAAAAATCACCAACCGAATTTCCAGAAGCCAAGATGACAAAGTAAACCCTCACTGCTCCAATTCCCCCTTCCTGACCCAGAAAATCCAAAGATCAGTGTGCCACCCAGAGAAAATCCTGAAATGGTGGAAATAGCCTCCAGCTTAGGGGTCACTTAGAAAGTGTGTAGCTGAGGCAGTAAGGAGTCTGAAGTGAAGGGTGGGAGGAGTCCCAAGAAGTCCCACATTAGCTGACCAACAGGAGCTCCCAAAGCCCAGGGCGGTGGAGCCAGCAAGTGCTAACGACACAAACCCAGGTGGGCCTTAGCACCACCAGGGCAATCTAAAGACAGTTGGCTGGCTGCCAAATGCTGAGCCTGCCTGAGCTGTAGCCCAGGGACATAGAGGTGGAAATCTGAAGTGGCCAGATCACCCCTCTGTAAGCCTCAGTGTACTCAGGGGAAACACTGAGAATCCTGGCCTTGGCCTTGTCTAGACACCCAGAGGCCACAGCAATCAAAGTTAACAATCAGGCACCTAGCTCCCATCTTGAGAACTGTGGGTCAGAGCAACAATGCACCTTAAAGGTGAGGAAATAGGCAATCACAATGGGCCAGAAGCAACTTCTAAAGGGAAGACCAAAGACAATTGAATCCTATTATTGTGAACAAGAAGAATCACTTTCAGGAGACACCATGGACTCTGGATCCATACCTGAGACCACAGAAGAAAATATGAACTGATCTCAAGCCCTATGGCTACTATGTTTCTTGGAGTTTTCAATTTGGGATCTCTTTTAAGAGGAGTCTGGTAAATTCTTTTGATAACTATTTCTCCCTCAAGAGAAGACACAGAGGGTAAAGGTAAAAGGCTGGAGTAGAATATATTATGCTTCAGCTAAAGTAAAAAAAAAGGCAGGGTAGCAATCAATATCTCATTAATTATATCCTGCTAAAAGGCAATTAGTCACTACACTTTTCATTAATTAATTAACTTAATTAATTAATGCACTTTGATGAGATAGTATTTATTTCAGCAATACAAAGGTAGTTTAATATTAGGAAAACCATCAATATAATTGATCATATCAACAATAAAACCATCAGAAACCACATG
>CM053591.1:19372768-19386916 GCA_028646515.1 Pseudochirops corinnae | reverse complement strand
GCAAAGAAGAGATTAAGCTATCACCCTTTGTAGATGATATGATGATATACTTACAGAATCCTAGAGAATCAAGTGAAAAACTACTTGAGACAATAAATAAATTTGGCAAAGTTGGTGGATATAAAATAAACCCACATAAATCCTTGGCATTCCTGTATATTTCTAATGAAATCCAACAGCGTGAGATAGAAAGTGAAATTCCATTTAAAGTTAATGTAGACATTATAACATATTTGGGAATCTACCCACCAAAACAAACCCAGGACCTATATGAACACAACTACAAAACACTTTTCACACAAATAAAGTCAGATATAACTAATTGGAAAAACATCAATTCCTCATGGCTGTGTTCATCTAATATAATAAAAATGACAATTTTACCTAAATTAAATTACATATTTAATGCCATACCAATCAATCTACCAAAAATTACTTTATGAGCTAGAAAAAATAGTAACAAAATTCTTTTGGAAGAAGAAAAGGTCCAGAATATCAAGGCAATTAAGGAAAAAAAATGCTAGGGAAGGTGGCCTAGTCATACCAGATTTTAATCTCCATTATAAAGCAACAGTCATCAAAACTACTTGGTCCTGGCTGAGAAATAAAGTAGTGAATCAATGGAATAGATTGCGTACATGAGACTCAGCAGTCAATGGCTATAGTAATCTACTGTTTGATAAACCCCAAGATCCCACTTTTTGGGATAAGAACTCACTATGTGACAAAAACTGCTGGGAAAACTGGAATATAGTATGGCAGAAACTGGGCATAGACCATTATCTAACACTGTGTACCAAAATCAAGTCTAAATAGGTGCATGATCTTGGTATAAAGGCTGATACTGTAAGCAATCTGGGAAAGCAAGGAATAGTCTACCTGTCAGATTTATGGAGAGGGGAAGGCTTTCTGACCAAACAAGAATTAGAGATCATTATAAAATGCAAAATGGATAATTTTGATTACATTAAATTGAAAAGTTTCTGTACAAACATTAAGAGAAAAGTGAAAAATAGGGAATTTTTGTAACCAATTACTCTGATAAAGGCCTCATTTCTAAAATATACAGAGAATTGAGTCAAATCCATAAGAGTACAAGTCATTCCCCAAATGATAAATGGTCAAAGGATATGAACAGGTAATTTTCAGAGGAAGAAATTAAAGATATCTATATGCATATGAAAAAATACTCTAAATCACTATTGATTAGAGAAATGCAAATCAAAACAACTTTCAGGTACCACATACCACTGGTCAGATTGGCTAAGATGACAAAACGGGAAATTGACAAATGCTGGAGAGGATGTGGAAAAATTGGAATACTATTTCATTGTTGGTGGAGTTTTGTACTGATTCAACCACTTTGGACAGCAATCTGGGACTATGCCCAAAAGGCAATAAATAATTTCATACTATTTTACCCAGTAATACCACTTCTAGGGTTGTATGCCTGTAATGGTAATTAATTTAAATTTGAAGACTCTTTTTTATGTCATGTAAGCAGGTACGTAGCCTTTAGCAACTAATCAAACCTTTGTGGCTAAGAAGCAGAGGGTGTGATCTCTGTCTCCTGCTGCTGATACAACTGGAATGGTTTGGCTGAAAACAGGAAGCCAATGCTTTGTGTATATATGAGAAGAGGCCCAGAGAGAGGCAAAATCAGAATTAGAATTTTTTCCCTTGGTGGGATCCTGGTGGAGGAGAGAGAGAGTTTCTTTCAGTGAGCATCTGGAAGCTGACTGAGAACTGAGACAGGATTTCCTTGAGACCAGAATCTGGTGAAAGTTGAAGTTGCTTCCCAGAAGGCCATCTGGAAGGCTAGGATTTCTTCTGGGTTCTAGGGCCAGCCGAACTGCCAGCAGACAGAAGAAGCATGACCAGGCTAATATTTTGTTTGTTTGTGGTTTGCTTGATCCTTGAGTTCCTGGAAACAGAAGTTGTGAAGGTTTTGAGATGTGCTGGACCCTATGAACTTCATTGTGTAGCAGGAACTGCCTGTGAACTTCAGTGTATAGCAGGAATTGCCTGGAGGACCTGACAATAACCTGGGAGCTGTCTGCCTCTCAATTCAGGTGACTGTTTGGTGAATTCAGGTAGTAGCTAGGACCATGGAAGGGGATCCAGGGAATATGAGAGACCACCCCAAGTCAAGATGAAGAAAAGGCCTCACCTTGGATATTAAATAAGGTGATGAAACTGAAATATATTAGAGACTGAGAGGTGGAGGGTTTGTGTAATTTTCTAATGATAGTATTTAGTGATTAGCGATACTTAGTGATTGATTGCTAGATAAGTGACTGATTAAATTAACCTATGATTGCCCCATGACTGGAAGGCTGACTACTATATTTTGAGATGATTGAATGACTGAGTAAGCAGGCAAACCTCCTTAAGGATACCAGAAGATTTTTCTTTTGTTCTTTGTTCTAAATTATGTGACCACTTTGGTGAAAACTATGTGGCCATTTTAATGATAAGCTGTTGTGAACACTATTTTGTGATTTTCTGTGATAAGATGTAATGTTGTGTTTATTGTATCTTGATTTGTTGTGAATATTGCCTTGATTTGTTATGGAATAAATGGAGTGTTCACAACATTGTGTAATAAGAACCTTAAAAGCTGTTCATAGTAGCATCCTTTTGGGAAGCTGCTCAAGCATGATGTTACAGCATCTTCAGCCTTCGCCAGATTCTGGTCTCAATGAAATCTTCTCTCAGTTCTCAGTCAGCTTCCAGATGCTCACTGAGAGAAACTCTCTCTCTCTCTCCTCCACCAGGAGCCTGCCAGGAGAAAAAATTCTAATTCTGACTGTCTCTCTCTGGGGCTCTTCTTATATACACACAAAGCATTGGCTTCCTGTTTCAGCCAAACCCTTTCTGTAATGTCACCAATAGGAGACCCCCTCTGTCTCTTAGCCAAAATGGTTTGATTAGTTACTAAGGGCTAAGTACCTGCTTACTTGACATAACAAAAGGGGTCTTCAAATTTAAATTAATTACCATTAAAATCCCAAAGGGACCATAGAAGTGGGAGGAAGACCCATATATACAGAAATATTTATAACAGCTCTTTTTGTGGTGGCAAAGAATTGAAAATTGAGGGGATGCCCATCAGTTGGGGAATGGTTAAACAAATTGTGGTTTATGAATGTAATGGTATACTATTGTGCTACAAGAAATGAGGAGCAGACAGACTTCACATTTACCTGGAGAGGCTTATACGAACTGATGCTGAGTGAGAAGAGCAGAATCAGGAGAAATTTGTACATGATGACAGACATAACATATGTGTGAAGATCAGCTTTGATAGACTGGACTCTTCTCAGCAATCCAGGGTTATAAGACAACTCCAAAAGACTTATGATGGAGAGAGATGTCTACATTCAGAGAAAGAACTAAAAAGAACAGAGTTTGAATGCAGATTGAAGCAAACTACCTGCTATCTTTCCTTTTCTTGTTTGATTTTGTTTCCTCTTTCCCATTGTTCATTCCATCCATTACAACTTTTCTTTATAACCTGACTAATGTCTAATGTGAAAGTATGTGCAGATCCTATACTTGATGGCATGTTGCCATAGTTGGGTAGGGGGAGGATATGGAGGGAGAGAAAATTTGAAACTGAAGGGATTGTGGAACAGAATCTTGTAAATTAAAAGTAAACAAACAAATTAATAAAGACAAAAAAAAGAAATTGAACAACTATTTTTTTGTTGGGTTTGACTATTTGATAAGCTCTGAATCCTACTAAATACACTAATATCTAGCCCATATCTCTCAGTGTTTTGCAGAATAGGATGACAGATATTGTCAGAAACTTTGCTGAAATCTAGGTCAATTATACATATCATATAAGATTAATTTTTTTAATTTTTTCCAAATAATGTTATAAACATATTTGTTTAGTCATCCAGACATTTGTGTCCAAAGAGGTTCAATGACTATAGGTCTAGATATCCCTATCCCTGGATGAGAAAAAGAAGTAAGAGAGCAAACAACACAGAATAGAAGAAGAAAAAAAGTTTTAGTTAAAAAAAGTGGAAAAAAAGAAAATATGCCTCCAAAAATTACATCGGATAAAGTAAACTAGCTTTATGAAAATAGAATCATAAGATGACCTTAATTTATAAACTGAATTTTAAAAGTTGATGACAATATTCCACTTTTTTTCCTGAACACTTGATTAAAGATCTAGAAGGTGTGTATATATCTATGTCTATGTCTGTATATTATATCTGTAGATATATTCATATAGATAGATAGATAAAGATCTCTATTTATCTATCTGATTTGTTTGTTAAAAAAAAAGCTCAGGGTGAGTTTGTGGAGTGGATAGCTAATCAGGAATGAAAACAGATCCAGGTAATCTGAGATGATGGAACACAGCTAGTAAGATAAAATTTAACTGTCGTTAAGTATAAAATCTTGTGTTTACATATGCAAATCATGCATAGGCTGGTTGTGGCTCCAAAGTAGTTTGTGTAATCAAGCTTTAGTTGATTTTAGATTTAATAAATCCATAATATGGTGAGGCGACAGCAACAACAAAACTCTCATATAATCTTATGTTTATTTATATTAGTAGCATAGTGTCAGGGAAAAGGAAGGTATTATTGTATATGCATTGGTCAAATCATGCCTAGAGCACAGTGTTCAGTTCTAGGCACCACAATTGAAGAGGAACTTCTATGATCTGGAAAATTCTAGAAGATGATACTTAAAATGGTGAGGTTTAAGACCAGCTGTGTAATCAGGGTGTGGGCTAATGGGACTTTTCTTCAGAGAACTGAAATTTTGGAGAGTGGTGACAGTTCTATGCTAGGTATACATGTCCCAGTGCACCACCAACTATACCCCTAGCTTCTGGCCCACCACATTCTCTCACTTGTGCCTAGTTGTTCAAAATATAAAGATCTCAAATAATCACTCATTGGATGAGACATTTGTCAACTAATGAAGGAATTAAAATGTGTAGGAGAAATTGATCAATTCTCATTTTTAAACATGTCAATAAAAGAACCCTCATTCCAATTGCTGAAGAAATGTACTAAATGTGTCATTTGAGATTCAACCTCACTTACTTTGGGGAGGCTCATCATCATATGATAAGCTACCATAAAATGGCCTTTTTCAGGCATTTTAACTAATGAAGCCTTCTACAATAGCACACACACATACACACACACATACATACATACATACATACATACATGCATACATATAAAATCTGTCTTGGAGTAGTTGATAAGGACAATGAAATCGTGGCTCCACAAATTATTGAAGTATAATTTCCATTTAAAGTATTTATTCATTATATGTGAGACAACATTACCTAGTGGAGAGAAAGGTATCCTTGGAGGCTGAGAGACAGGTTCAAATCTCACTTCTGACACATTATAGTTATGTGACCCTAGTCAAATCAATTAACTTTTTAGGACTCTAGGCAATTCTCTAAGACTATAAGTTGCATGGAAAGAATTTCCTCCCCAAAGAGTTCCCTATAGCAGTAAAATCATAAGATGATTATCTATATCCATCCATATGTAAAACAAGTAATTGTAAGGCCATGCCAATACCAATGTATGCATGGGGAGGATTTGAACACTTTATTTACCATATGTTAAACTTTATAAAAGTCTTTAAATAATAGTTTTTATTGACTCCAGAGAAGATGAATGCGTTTCCCATTCTCATTCAGGAAGTTACATTATATAAATATGGAACTGTAATGAACATTTATTTTGAATAGATTTTAAAAATAGATCAGGGTTTTTATTATGGCACTTTTAATGAATTTTATAAGTACTTCATAATTCTTCCATTGCAGTATACTCTATTTTTTTCTTTTTAGCCCAAGAGCTTAAGAGTTCTTAGTCATAGAAGAGAGTGTTTGATTAAACAACATCATCCAACTACTCCAACATTAATATGGGCTCTTAAATTCTTCACCAGTGATCTATATGATAAAATCCTAGACTTTAGAAGCAATAAAGACATCATGATATTTTTCTGACCCAGCATCTGCCTTTAGAATTATATTGCCAAGGTTATGTTATCTAGAGTCTAGGACTATTATCAGGTATGGTGGGAGCACATTATATTGTGTGACCTTCCTGGACTAAATTCAGGAATTTTGTAGTGCTAGAGCCTAATGTAGAATATAAGAAATTTAAAAGAGTAGAGCATGCCCTCAGGTTGTTTCCATCATAACCCTGAGTGGTTGAGAGGCCAAATAGTATTGGGACAAATATTAGTGGGAGAAGGGGGTTTGTTTGCTTTATAAATTGCTTGTTTTATTGTCAATGATTGTCTGTTGCCAACTGAAAGCACATTCTGGTCAGCCATTGGCAGAATAAATTAAATTTTCTGCCTCCCTTGTCGAGATATGAATGAACTAATTCAAATAAAGAAGATGGTTCCAGGTAGTAGTCTTAAGAAAATAAAGTGTTCCTGGTCACTCTGGAAATGCTGGAGCAACACTGGGCAATACTGAATCTGCCATCTGATATACGTATCTCTGCATTTTCTTCACGTAGCTAGAGAGAAGTGAAAATTGCAATAATGATCTAAGCAGGGGCATGCCAGTGAATGATTAGCCACCACATATTTGGGAACAAATACACACACCAGACACACTTTCAAGTTTGATCTACATAACTAATATTTTTCTCCATCCCTTTTTTGACTAGACAAGCAACAAATAACATATTGAGCCCTAATTTGTAGTATTTGTCAATTTTGAAGGGATGAATGATGATGGTTAAATTTTGTAGCTGGTTCTTTCAAGTATGAGCTGACTCCTGCACATCCCATGTTCTAGGCAACTCTAAATGAGGAATATGTCTACAAATTCCATTGTAATAAAGAATCTTATTTCTTATACCCCAATAACAGTTAAAAATACCTAAAATGTTTAAAAATAACATTCAAAGTAGTGTTGAAGGAGAAAGAAGAAACAAGATGTATAGCATAGGGAGAAAGTTTCGAACATAAAAGTTAATGATAATTCATATACAAAAAACTCAGCTCTTGTGTTTTAAGCACTGGGTAATAGAACTTCTTCCTTCTGCCATGTGCAGATTGCGTAACCACCACTTGAAGGAAAGATAGGGACCCATAAAGTGTGCTGCTCAAAATACTAACCTAATTATTCATGCTCTAAAGATGGCTCTCTGCATAACTACTCCACTACATTTATCCAATTTACTTATATGAATCTTTAATTTACCCCAACTATTTTGCCTTATAAACTATTTGGTACTGCTCAACTTCACCAATTCTTCAATTCATTTGCATATGGTTAAAACACATAACATTGGTTTCTTAAACAGCACTTTAAGTGCTACAAAGCACTTTGTTCATAATAATCCTCAGAAGCAGGTAGCACAAATATCATTATATACATTTTATAAATGAGGAAACTGAGGTGTAGAAACATAAGTGATCTACTCAGTGTTACTCTGCTACTATCAGTGCTAAAACTTGAATCCAGATCTTGGGACTCTAAGACCAGGCATTTTATATATTACTTTACACTTGGGGTATTTAAATAGAATACTATTTCTTAATCATAAGAAAGCTGAATTGTATTAAGACAAAAGAATTGTATCTGGGACCAAGAAGGGAACAATCTCTCAATATTCTACCCAAATTATACCTGGTACAATGTGTTTGATCAAAAGTAAATTGCTAACTTTCTTAGTATGTTTTCATATGCTTATAGATATGTGTTCACACACATGCATAGTATATACACATTATATTGTACATATGAAAACATGTATATGTATATACATCTACATAAAGAAACAAAGTCATATGTAAATATGCATAAAATGAATATATACATCCATATTTAAACATACTAATAGTATACACATGGCTACGTGTATGTATAAACATGTGGATACATGCATACATATATGCACAATTATATAAAATGTGCATGCATAACATGCAGATTATATATACATATAATGTACATATTTATATTATATATCAGTGGTTCTCAACCTACCTTCACCACACCCTTTAATACTAATATGTGGGCATATATATGTGGGTGGACCCCCCTGGAGACGGATAGAGGAGTGGTGTCTTGATTCCTAAGACCATTGGAAATACAAGTTTTCCAATGGTCTTAGGTGACTCCTATCACCCTTGTGAAAGGGTCATTCAACCCCCAAAGGGGTCACGACTCAAAGGTTGAGAACCACTGTTATATATAGAACATATTTTACATATTTATAAATATATTAAATTGCAAACATATATACGTACATTTTTGTATGTTTGCCTTTATTAATTGACATCTGGGTTGGGGGAAATGAAAGAAATCATGGAGGAAATAGGGAGGAAGGAATTTAGTCAATGCAACCAATGCCTTAGAATGTCAATAAACAGAGTTGGAAGTTGAGGAGTGATACATGCATATTCAAGACATACAGACTTCAGAAGCATGGAGGTGAGACTTAACTATATATGAATTTGGCGATTAATAGGGAGTCAGGGGTGGCTGAAACATAGAGTCTCCATGCCCACTCTCTCCTCAAAAAACAACAACAACGAACAAACCACCAAACAATACAAAACAAAAAAAATTGCTCAAACTAGATTAAGAAGGGCTTTGCATTTCAGGCTGAGGAATTTGGACTTTATTCATTAGAGTAATCTCTTTATAAAACAAACAAAAAGCAGTATAAAGATATATATTCTCTGCCAACTTATTTTATGTCCTTTCCTTGCCATGTTTGTCATTTATAATCAGTGACTAGAGAATAAAATCATGCATAGGTGTGCCTGTATTTTAAATACACTGAACTTAGCCAACCTATGTAATTATTGCAAAAATTTCATTTAAAAAAACTGAATATTCATAGTACATCAGCATTTGGTGAGATGAATTGTTCATAGAATTAATGAAGAATGCAAAATATGGTTAATTTAATATATATTGTAATGAAGGTCTTGGTGTAGTTTCAAGCTATAAGAGAATAAAGTTCATTATAACATTTGGAACTCCCTGTATACCTACCTTATTTTTGCAAACTTTTTGTAAAATGGACATAGGCTTAAATTTTTTGCTTTAAATATTAACTGTTTTTGCAGATTTATTTCATAAAATAGTAATAATAAAATATATTAACAAAAAGTAAGTTTCAGAGCTACACTAATATATATGAATGTTAGTAAATGACATAATTATGTGGTGTGTGTGTGTGTGTGTGTGTGTGTTTGATTTAATTTGAATTACTTTTAAGCAACTGAGGTCATGGTATGAAATTCCAGAAAAACAAGGTTTCAAATATCGACACATATCTAGTATGAGGTAGATAGAATCTTTTCACACTTCCTACAAACTGGCTGTGATACTGTAATGGCAAGGAAAGAAGTACTTAGCCCGTTGTTTCAGCTATTTATTTATTTAGCACCTGGTTTTGGTTCCAGTTTCTTTTAAGTCTTGCCCATGATTATATCAAGTCTTTGTAAAGAAACAGAACTTGTGAACCCCACAGTGGGAGGAACTTGCTGATGCCACAGGAAGGAACAGAACAGGGAGGAGCTAAAAACTATAGATAAGGAGAAGCCCAAGCTGGGAAAGAGCAGAATCAAGAAGGGGAACTTTGTGGTGGCCAAACACTCTGTTTGTCTGTTCTGTCTGTATTGATTTTTGTTAGTGTCACTTTGTGCAGAAGCCCTGGGACCTTACTGGAAACCCTGAAAGAGGATTTTCTTGTTTTCTGTTTATAGAAGCCCTGGAGGAGAGTTTCAAAGACCCTGGGACTATACTGACAACTGATGAGTTCTCAGATTTTGTTGGTGGGTCTGTGTTGATTTGACATGCAGATAGTAAATTGATGAGGGTTCCTGCAATGTGCATGAATGTTATTATAGCTCTGTTAAGCTTTATCTTCTCAGAAACAGACACTGTGAAGGACTTGAGCTGGACTGGGAATCATGAGCTTCAAACAGAATGGGAACTGAATGAGGAACTGGATGAGGTACTGGACAAGGAGCTGAGAGCTCCTACCTTTGAATCCAGGTGACATTGGGTAGATTCAGGCAGGGGCTGGGACCATGGAAGAGGAACCACAGAATCTGAGAGCCAACCTCAAGCCAAGATAAAAAGATCTCTCCTTGGGTACTTAGTGGTAACTGAGAAAATCATGATTTACTATGGCCTAGGGGGTGGGAGAAATTTGTATTCTATACCTTGTACCTCTTAAGGATGATTGAGTTAAGGATGATTGGAAACTAATATCCAATTAAGAAGAAAGAAGGCTTTTTGATTGAGAGATAAAGACAATGTGACCTAGAGGTGGAGAGTTTTGACCTCTGTTCTTTGTGTCCCTTAAGGAGGCTTGGTCCTTAAGGACGATTGAATTAAGGACCTAGTGAATGATTGAGTTATTAAATGAATATTATCTTTTGCTTAAAACTATGTGGCCAGTTTGGTGAAAATTGTGTGGCCACTTTAGTGATAAATTGTTATAATATAACATTGTGAATGCTTTACTTTGGTTTCTGTGAATGTTTTGCATTAATTTACTGCTGAATAAATAGAGAGTTCACTATATTATGTGATTAGAACCTTAGAGCTATCCATGGCAGCAGTCGTCTGGAAAGCTGCTCATGCTTAGCTTTACAGATACCCTCAGATGACAAAAAAATGTGGGGAGAGTTCTTAACCAAGTTTATCCTTCTAGGGCAGATGTCATAACCTTTTGGGGTCAAAATGAGGGTGACTTCTTTGTTTTTTAACATTGAACCACTGTGAGGTTGGCAGAGCCAATGTGGTAGAGTAAAAGCAGGGACTTGCTTAAGATCTCCCTCAGACTCCTCAAAATAGCTGTAATAATGACTCTAAACAAATTATAGAGCAGCAAACCCCACAAAATGACAGAAGGAAACACATCTCCATTCCAAGACAACCTAGAAAGATACGAAAGGTCTGTTGCACCAGTCTGAGAGAAGAACACAGTCCAACGGGCACACACAAGGCCTTAGCACACCTAGAGCAGGCCTGAGGATACTGAATCACTCGTGGTTATGGTGGTTTCCAGAGTTTTCAACCAAAAAAATGCCAAAAAAAAAAAAAAGCTTAGAAGGTCAGTAGGAAAGGTCTGTTTGACCTGAGTGAGAGAGGAGCACATCTGGCTGTGGTGGTGGCAGCGGCAGTAGCAGCTGCTTCTATAGCTCTCAGGCAACAAGAAGGTTGAGTGATTGAGAGGTGATCATAGGGGGATTGAGGAATCTCTTTGCTGGTAATAAGGCAAGATTCTTTTTCTTTGCCTGCGCTTACATCTGAGTTGCTGTCCTGGGTGGTGGTTGTGGGCAAGGGGGAGAGCCGGCATAGCAGAGCTTGTGGGGGTGGTAGAGAAGGAATTCTCCTCACAGTTACAGGGCAGAAAAGAATATTAGTAGTCAGCCATAGACCAGAGCATCGACCAGGAGAGGAATAAACACCTCTGCTTTGATCATACAACCTTGGAAGAACTAAAAATTTGCAGATCCTTAGAAATTTCTCTGAAAACAGCTCCACAAAACCCCTGAAACTTGGGAAAGTATAACATTCACATTGGAGGCAGAGTCTTACCTTAAACAGCTAAAAAGTCAAACAATTAGTTCAGAAAATGAGCAAACAGCAGGAAAAAATTAAACTATAGAACCTAACTAGTGACAAAGAAGTTCAAATCATACAAAGAGAAGAAGAAAACAAAGTCAAAGCTCCTACATTGAAAGCCTCCAAGAAAAATATGAATGAGTCACAGGTAATTGAAGATCTCAAGAAGGATTTTGAAAATGAAATAAGAGGAGGGGAAAAACGGGGGGAGAAATCAGAGTGATGCCAAAAAATCATGAAAAAGAGTTAATGACTTGCTAAAGGAGACTCTGCCCCCCCAAATACTGAAGAAAATAACACCTTAAAAGTAGAGTAATCCAAATTGCAAAAGAGGTCCAGAAAGCCAATGAGCGGAAGAATGCATCAAAAAACATCAAAACACCGAATGGAAAAGGAGGTCCAAAAGCTTAGTGAAGAAAATAATTCCTTCAAAATTAGAATGGAGCAAATGGAAGCTAATGACTTTATGAGAAATCAAGAAATTATAAAAGAAAACCAAAAGAATGAAAAAAAAAATAGAAGACTGTGAAACATGTCATTGGAAAAACAACTGACATAGAAAATAGATCCTGGAGAGATCATTTAAAAGTGAGTGGACTACCTGAATGTCATGATCAAGAAAATAGCTTAAACATCATTTTCCAAGAAATTATCAAAGAAAACTGCCCTGATATACTAGAACCCGAGGGGAAAATACAAAATGAAAGAATCCACCAAACACCTCTTGAAAGAGATCCCAAAAGGAAAACTCCTAGGAATATTGTACACAAATTCCAGACTTTCCAGGTCAAGGAGAAAATTTTGCAAGAAGCCAGAAAGAAAAAATTAAAGTATTATGAGAACACAATAACACAAGATCTAGCAACTTCTACATTAAGGGATCAGAGGGTTTAGAATATGATATTATGGAGATCAAAGGAGCTAGGATTAAAACTAAGAATTGCCAGCCCAGCAAAACTGAATATAATCCTTCAGGGGAAAAAAAATGGTCATTTAATGAAATAGAGGACTTTCAATCATTCTTGATGAAAAGACCACAGCTGAATAGAAAATTTGACCTTCAAACACAAGACTCAAGACAAATGTGAAAAGATAAACAGGAAAGAGAAATAATAAAGGTATTAAATAGCTTTTACATTGAAGGGGAAGAATAAGGAGGTGAGAGGGATTGAGTGAACTTTATTCTCATCAGATTTGGCTTAATGAGGGAATAACATAAACACTCAATTGGGTATGAAAGTCTATCTTACTATATAGAAAAGTACAGGAGAATGTGATGAGAGACAAGAGGATGATATAAAGGAGGTGAAAAGGGAAGAAAGGTAATCAGAAGCAAATAAATTTGAGGAGGAACAGGGTCAAAGGAGAGAATGGAATAAATGTTGCTAGGATAGGATGGAGGGAAGTGTGGTTAGTCTTTCACAACAGGATTGTTACGAAGTATTTTGCATGACTACACATATATAACCTATATCAAACTGCTTGCCTTCTCAATAAGGTTGGCTTGGGTAGGGAGGAAAGGAGAAAATGTGGAACTCAAAGTTTTAAAAATAAATGTTAAAAATCATTTGTACATGCAACTGGGCAAAAAGATATACAGACAATGGGGTATAGAAATCTATCTTGCTCTACCATAAAATAGAAGGGAAGGAAATAAGAGAAGGTGGAGTGGAGTAATAGAAGGAAGGGAGAATGGTGGAAGGGGTAATCAGAATGCATGCCATCATGGCGGAGGGGAGAGATGGGGAGAACATTTGGAACTAAATATATTGTGGAAGTGAATGTTGAAAACTAAAAATAAATTAATAAAAAGAAAAACAAAATAGAACTAACCTCTTTGGACAAACAATATTTTAGAGAGAAAAGAAATTAATTGGCATGTGACTCTGAGAAAGTAGTTTTCTGCCAATTTCAGATATTGTCAATGTAATCTTATTCCTACTTTAACAGACTGCCTGTGAATGGATGTTTCTCTAACTCAGAAGACCAGAGACTCTTTGCATCTTTGATCCATTGCTTCTGTCTGTTCTGAACTTTAAACCTTTGTGTCAAAATCCTACTTATATTGGTCACTTTCCTGACCCATGTCCTACCTGACCTTGACTGACAGACTCTTAAATCAGCTTCTTGCCCTGATCCATGCATTGATTGACTTAGACATCAACTTACATCTACAGCTTGCTCTAGCCATGCCCTGAGCTGTCAACTTAATTTCTCAGGCATGTGAAACTTGTGCATGTTAAACTTGCACTGGATGGCAGTAATTATATGCATACATTTAGTCAGCAGTTTTGCATGCCTAAATAATTACTGGGAACATTGAAATGAGCTATTGCTAACTTTGTACTCCCCATAAGCAAATTTGCATCATTCTATGGGTCTATACAATAAAAGATAAACTAAAATAAGGGCCAGCTCCTAAGTGAGAGACAATGAATCATCAAAGATTGCATTTATTCAACTTTAATGGACAGATGATATCCAAAATATCACTGGGAACATGCTGATTTTGTACAGTTTTGCATCCT
>CM053591.1:19346068-19364661 GCA_028646515.1 Pseudochirops corinnae | reverse complement strand
TCAAATTTTCTATTCAGCTCTGGTTTTTTCATCAAGAATGCTTGAAAGTTCTCCACCTCACTGGGTGACCATATTTTCCCCTGAAACATACTGTTTTGCTGGGTAGGTGATTCTTGGTTTTAATCCTAGCTCCTTTGGTCTCCAGAATATCAAATTCCAGGCCCTTTGATCCCTTAATGTAGAAGCTGCTATATTCTGTGTTATCCTGATTGTGTTTCTACAATATTCAAATTGTTTCTTCTTGGCTGCTTGTAATATTTTCTCCTTGATCTGGGAGATCTCTTTGAAGATTCACCTGATTATGCTAAGACACATCTGGGCTTCTGGTGTTAGTGCTTGCTGGCTCCACCCCCCTGGATCTCAGGTTCTCCCACTTGTCAGCTGAGGTGCTGCATATTGGGATGCCTCCTGCCCTTCACTTAAAGCTCTGCAGAGCCTCAGTCACACTCTTCCTCTAGGACTCCCAAGCTTGCCACTGATTCCACTATTTTAAGATTTTACACTGGGCCCATAATCTCTGGGTTTTTAGGGTCAGGGAGAGAGATTAGAGCTGGTAGGGTTTACTCCACCATCTTGGCTCTTGGAAGTTCAGGTAGGTGACTTTTAATTTGATAATCCCAGGAGTAACTGCTGTTGCCTTGACACAGGGCACGACCTTTCTCTTGTTTTTAAATTAAATTTTACGTTATTTTTAGTTTACAACATTCATTTCCACAAGATTTTGAGTTACACGTTTCCCCATCTTTCCCCTACCCAGCACCCTAAAACAGTGATTCCATGAAATACCCCTTCTCCCAATCTGCTCTCTCCTATATCCTCCCCCATTCCCCTTCTGACTTTCAGGTAGGACAATATGGATCTCCATACCCCTGTGCCTGTGCCTGTATATCTTATTTCCCCAGTTGCATATAAAAAAAAATAATATTTTAAAAAACCATTTGATTTTAAAACTATGAATTCCAGATTCTTTCTCTTCTTCCCTACTCACTCACCCTTACTGGGAAGATAAGCAATTCAATATAGGTTGTACATTTGAAGCAAAACATTTCCATAGTGGATATACTGTGAAAGGCTGACAATATTTCCCTCCATCTTGTCCTGTCCCCCCTTGTTCCATTTTCTGCTTTAACCCTGTCCCTTTTCAAAAGTGTGTGCTTCTAACTATCCTCTCCCCCAATCTGCCCTCCCTTCTATCATTCCCCCCCTTAACCCTTTCCACCTACTTTCCTGTAGGTGTGACACTAAATTTAGTGTGTATGTTATTCCCTCCTTAAGCCAAATTCAATGAGAGTAAGATCGACGCATTCCCTTTTGCCTTCCTGTTCTTCTCCTCCATTGTAACAATTATCCCTTATCTCTTTTATGTGAGATAATTTACCCTATTTTGTCTCTCCCTATCTTGTCTCATTATATTCCTTTCTCACCTCTTAATTTTATTTTTTAAATGTCATCCCTTTCTTTTCAATTATTCCTGTGCCATCTATCTATATATACCTGTACACATATATGCACACACTCACATATGTATTCATAGGCACATATACCCTCTTATATAGACATATATATATATATATATACATATGTATACATATATGTATGTATACATATACACACACACACACACACTTATATTCCCTTCAACTATCTTCATACTGAGAAAAGTTTCATTAGTTACAATTATTATTTTTCCACATAGGCATGTAAATAGTTCAATTTTGATATGTTCCTTATGATTTCTTTTCCCTGTTTACCTTCTCATGTTTCTCTTGCTTCTTGTATTTGAATGTCAAATTTTCTACTCAATTCTGTTTTTTCAGCAAGAATTCTTGGAAGTCCTCTATTTTATTGAATGACCATATTTTCCCCTGAAACATTACACTTAGTTTTGCTGGGTAAGTGATTCTTGGTTTTAATCCTAGCTCCTTTGACCCTAGGAATATCATATTCAAAGCCCTTAGACCCCTTAATGAAGAAACTGCTAGATCTTATGTTATCCTGATTGTGTTTCCACAATATTCAAATTGATTCTTCTTGGTTGCATGTAATATTTCCTCCTTGATCTGGGAACTCTGGAACCTGGCTATAACATTCCTAGGAGTTTTCTTATGGGGATCTTTTACAAGAGGCATTTGGTGAATTCTTTCAGCTTTTGTTTTGCCCTCTGGTTCTAAAATATCAGGGCAATTTTACTTGAGAATTTCTTGAAGGATGATTTCTAGGTTCTTTTTTTGACTATGGATTTCAGGTAGTCCAATAATTTTAAAATTATCTCTCCTGCATCTATTTTCCAGGTCAGTGGTTTTTCCAATGAGATATTTCACATTGCCTTCTATTTTTTCATTTGTTTGGATCTGTTTAATAGTATCTTGATTTCTCATAAAGTCATTAACTTCCATTTGATCCAGTCTTATTTTTAAGGACTTATTTTCTTCAGTGAACTTTTGGACCTCCTTTTCGATTTGGTCAATTCTGCCTTTTAAGGCATTCTTCTTGGCTTTTGGACCTCTTTTTCCATTTGGTTTAGTCTATTTTTTGAGGTGTTATTTTCTTCAGTATTTTTTAGGGTATTGTTTAGTAAGCTGTTGACTCATTTTTCATGCTTTTTTTTTACATCACTCTCATTTGTCTTTCTAGTTTTTCCTCTACTTCTCTTACTTGATTTTCAAAATCCTTTTTCAGCTCTTCCATGACACCTGACCAATTCATATTCTTTTAGAAACTTTTGATTTAGAAATTTTGACTTTGTTTTCTTCTCCTGGTTGTATGTTTTGATCTTCTTTGTCATCAAAGCAAGGTTCTATAGTCTGAGTCTTTTTTTTTTTAAACACTGTTTGTTTATTTTCCTAAACAATTACTGGACTTTTCCACTCTTTGATAAGGTGGGACTCTGCTTTCAGTGTGGAGGGTGTACTCTCCCAAGTTTCAGGGGTTTTGTGTAGCTATTTTCAGAGATGCTTCTAGGGACCTGTAAATTATCAGTTCTTCTAAGGTGGAATGACCAAAGTAGACATGTTTACTCCTATCCTGGTCTCTGCACTGATTTTGGAGTGACCACAAGTACTTTTTTCTGCCTTTAAATGTGAAGAGGATTCCTTTTGAACCACAGCCACAAGCTCTACCATGCTACTCCTCCTCCTCATGCCAGGACTGCCACCCAGGATTGAAACCCAGATCTAACTAGGGCAAAGAAAGAGAATCCTGCCTCAGCACCATCAGTGAGATCCCTGTAGTCCCCAAGAACTCCAGAAGCTACCTCTGCCACTGCTGCCACTGCCATGGGCCTGGGGTCAGAACACAATCCCCTCTTACCCAGAACTGACAGATCTTTCCTAAGTTTCTTTGACTTTCTAAATTGTCTTTGGCATTTGTTGGTAAGAAGTCTGGAAACTGCCCCAGCTGCCAATAACTCAATCCACCATCCTCTCCCTACCCCCACCTGCCTGCTTCAGGTTTGCTGAGGCTTGGAGGAGTGGTAGGTGGTGGTTTTTCCAGCTTTGATCTGTGCTTCTCTCCCAACCTGGTGCAATAGACCTTTCCTGTCTACCTTCCAGATTGTCTTAGGTTGGAAAATTGTTTCCCTCTGTAATTTTGTGGATTCTGCTACTCTAGAATTTGTCTAGAGTAATTTTTATAGATATTTGGAGGGGTTTGGCTGAGAATTCAAGCAAGTCCCTGCTTTTACTCAGCCATCTTGGCTTGGACCCCCCACTCCCCAATTTTTAATTGCCCCTGAGGCAATATGGTCTGCTTTGTTTTCCACAGGCACACCTTATACAGGTTAATCAATCCTAGGTTTATTCCTTTTTCTTTTTCCATTCTAGTCTCTCCTTCTATTGAATAGAATCATTTTAATCCAAGCTATAAACTTACTGGCATTACCCAAACTTACTTCTCCATTCCTGGCATTTACACCCATCAGATATTGTATTTAGCTTAATATATCCTCCCAACACCTCTCTAGACTGAACAGAGAGAAAATAGAGCTGTCCTTAAGTACACCTGTGTGTAAAGGGAGGCATCTCCAGGTGATTGCTCTGTGAATGATTGCCTCCAGCTGTTTTCCTGGAGGAAGCCAATGAAAGCCAATACATTAGGGCAATTTCCTCAGGAAGAGAAATTAACCTACTAGAGTCTCAGGACCATAAATGAGTTTAGCGGCAGTTCAGTGGCAAACAACTGATATTTCTCTAAAGTCTAAGCAAGCACTAGAGGTTTGAAAGAAATTTTCTGTTTCAGTGGTAGAGACTCAAAAGAACTAGAAAAGACCTTAGAGATTGCCTCCTTTTCCCTTCACTTTAAGACAGGGAAACTGAGTAGCAGACAGCAGAGAAGCCTCAGATAAAGTGTCAGGGAGAGGCAGGACCAAGATTTCTACGGAGGTGTCCTGGTTCCAATCCAATTGGTTGCTTTTTCTTCATTTTCTTTTTTCATGGTAGTTATAGGTTTATAAAGCACATTCTTCTAAATACACAAATACAGTGTCAATTGTTTGAGTGTTGTATCACCTACTTTTACTTACTTCTTTTTACTTACTTTTATTACTATTAGTATATTACTACTACTTAATTCTACTATTAACTGGAAGGATGTATGTAAAATGACCACTTTGTGATTCATTTGCATTTCATTTGTGTGTGCATGTATAGTATATACATATGTATTATGTCTTTGTAGGTAGATTTGATACATTGTTTGTTTTCTGACAACACGTAGAATTCTAGAATTTTAAAAATGCATGGGATCTTGTGTATCAGTCAATCCAAACTCCTAGTTGAAGAAATAAACTCTTTGTTAAATGCCTGGTAATTTTGACTTTCCTTAGATATCTTTAGGATTGAAGCATTTCCTTGCTCACATGACTTCTCATTCCCTTCTCAGACTATTTCTTATATTACATCATAATTAATCTCCGAGGAATCTACTTCATGGTTCAAATTTTGCTTTCTAAAACAGTGTTTAAAATGATCCATCTTATTACTTTCTACTGCCCAGGCTCCTCACTGATAGAACTTGTCCTACAGAAGTCCTCCTTAATTACCAAAGGGGAAAAATTCTCCTCAATTTTATTCCTAGAACAATTTTTCAGTTTTTAAAATTTACCACATATTTTTCTTTGTATCAGAATTTATTGGTGTATATTTAATGTCCCTTTGTATTATAAACTTCTTAAACAAAGGACCTTGTTTTTTGAGTCATTTGTTTATTATTTATACAGCATTAATTATAGGGTCACTTACAGTAGAAATCCTAAATTAACATATTGAACTGATTTTATCATTAGCCAGGATTTGTTAAGCACCTACTATGTGCCAGGCACTGAATTAAGTGTTGAGGATACAAAGCATGAAATAATCACAGCTTTCAAACTTAGATCTAACTGCAAACTGACAAGATTCATATATATTTAAATATATAAACAATAAATACAGATTCATTAAGTACTAGGTAGTTTAGGTGGGAGGATGCTACTAGTCAGAGGAGCATGAAAAATTTCATATGAAAGATGGAGCTTGATTCATATTTTGGATGAAGTGAGGAAACTGTAAAATGAAGTGTGGTACAGTTGAAATATTTCTGGCTTTGCAGACAGAGGACCTAGATTCAAATCTCAGTTCTATCATTTATTTTTTTCATGATTTTATAGAAGTTACTTAAATTCTTAGGGTCACTGTTTCCTCATCTGTAAATAATGAGTTTGAATTAGACAAGCTCTAAGGTTTTTTCCAGCTTTACGTCTATGATCCTGTGAATTGAAAGACCATCCAGTATGTAGTTTCCTTATGATTTACCTCTTCAAGAACATTTTAAAATGCTTCCTCATTACTCATTGGCACTTGAATAAGCCAGACTATACTGGCTATGTTCTGTCCCTGGAAAAAGCAGAAAGAGGGAAATTTGCCAAGTTTTAAACTGAAGACAAGCACTATACCCAAGAGAGGCAAAACAGCAGTTTTAAGGCATCTAGTTGAAACTCGGGAAAATGTACAGTAATAAAAATATCTGGAAACATAGTGAACAAAAGCAAGGGTGAGGTAGATGAATTTTAGATTTAAAACTGAAAGGTCCTTCCTTAGGAATCATTAATTAAGTCAGTTAGTCAATCAGTAAGCATTTACTATTTGCCAACTATTGTGTTAAGACCTGGGTATACAAAAAGAAGTAAAAGACAATTTCTGCCCTCAAGTAGCTCACAATTTAAGTACAGACAAGTTATATTCAGTGGAAACAGGATATAAAAGATGGAAGACACTAGAATTAAGAAGGTGGGAAAAGTTTCCTGTAGAGGATAGAATTTTAATTGGGATGTGAAAGAAATCAGGAAAGCCAGTAGGCAAAAATGTGGAGAGAGAGCATTCAAGGCATGTAGAAAAGCCAGAAAAAATGCTTCAGTTGAGGCCTTGCATTTGAGGAACAGGAAGGAGGACAGTGACACTAGACTGAAGACTGTCTGGAAGGGAGTGAATTATAAGAAGACTAGAAAGGTAAAGACAGTGGAAACAGGTTATGAAGGCCATGAACGTCAAACAGAGGATGCTGTATTTGGTATTAGAAGTGGTAGGAAGCCCCTGGATTCTACTGAGAAAACATGAGAAATATGGTCAGAGCTGCATTTTAAGGAAATAGTTTTGGTGACTAAATGGAGGATAGATGGGAATGGGAAGAAAGCTAACACTATCAACAAGAAAGAGTGAGTTGATAAGGGTCTGCTTCAGGGTAATCATAGTATCCAAGGAGAAAAAGTGATGTATTCTAGAGATTTTGAAATTTTAATTCAACAGGTCTTGGCAATATTTGAAATAGATTTAAAAGGTGAGAGATAGTAAAGAGCCAAGGATGACATTTCATTTTGTAGATAAGGAACGTTGACAAAATACAGAGAGATTTACCTAAGGTCATATGATGAGTGGTAGTATTTGAATCCAAATTCTGTGGCTTCAAGTACAGGACTTTTCCATTATTCCTTGCTTTTACTTATTCAATTAAAACCAAAAAATATTAAGTATGATAAAAAACATTTATTATTCAAGTGGCAGAGCAGCAAAGTGGCACAGTGGATAGAGACCCAGGCCTATAGTCAGGAAGACCTGAGTTCAAATCTGGCCTCAGACATTTATTAGCTGTGTGACCCTGGAAAAATCACTTACCCCTCTTTGTCTCAGTTTCCTCATCTGTAAAAAAAACTGCTGCAGAAGAAAATGGCAAACTATTTGCTAAGAAAACCCCCCACTAGGATCAGGAAGATTTGGGTGTGACTGAAACAGTTAAAAAAACAACAATTCCAAGGACAGAATGTTGTAATGACTATGTGGCTAACTCTCTCTCATTCTCTGTATATGTATATATACATATATACACACAGACAGACACACACACAGACACACACATTTATCTATACACATACATATATAATGTATGTCTATGTGTATATGTGTGTGCATATGTATATATGTATGTTTACATGTATATGTGTACATATGTATAAATACATATATGTACGTTTGTGTGATTTGTGAGCCTCTCATCTTAGTTTCAATCTAAGACCTAAAGAATAATTGCCCCCAAATTATCATAAATCCACACAAATGTGTATTCATTAAACATGTAAAATTAAAATTTTAATAACTAAGTTTCAAGTATTCAGCCCAAAGCAAGTTAAAGTCTTTAGGCAATCTCCTTCTAAATTAAGAAAATATAGGTTTGAATTTAGTAGAGTATATTGTACACAAAATAAACACTTTCTGTTGAAATTAGTTATTCAATATTTTTAAGTGTTTATTAAAAATGTCATCTGAATTCCCTATTGTAGCCACCCATTCTTTCATCTTGTAGAATGATTCTTTATAGCAAATACAAAAAGAAAACTTAGCAAAACTAATAGGCCAAATGTCTGAAATTATGTGCAATATTACAATTTATATTCCCTTGGCTCTGAAAAGAAAGAGAAAGAGGTACTTTCTCATGGCACTTCTTTTAAGCCAAGCTTGGTCATTACAATTTTGTAGAATTCATTTTCATTGCTTTTGTCTTTGTTCTTTCCATATACATTCCTGAACTGATAATAAATACACATTATTTTCCTCATTTTGCTTACTTCTTTAGCATCAGTTCATTTGTCTTGTTATCCTTCATTATATTAATCATATTCATCATTTCTTATGTAATAATATCCAGAAATATTCCCAATTTATGGGAATCCAATTTATTTCCAGTTCCAGCTACTACAAAAAGTGCTGGGTAAGGATTTTAGTGTATAGGAGGCAATTAATTGCTAGAGAAATTAACTTAACGCAGAAGATTTTTTTAAAAAGTGATTGGATGCATACATGGCTTTCTTAGAGGATTTCAGAGATTTTCTAATGCTACAAGTCACTGATATTAGTCATCTGGATGTTTGCTGTCAAGATTAGTTTATTATTTAAAAGAAAGTCTCTTTTGTTCCCTAGTGTTGTACAATGTAAGTAGTTTAAAAAAAAATTTACACAGCCCGTTATTTTACTGTTTTTTAACATGAAAAGTGCCATTTGAATACTACTTTAATAGTTGAATACTATTATTTCTTTACTTATATTAAGGAATAGATGTACTATCATGCCTTAATAGCATCTTAAACTGAATTTCAGTTGAATCTGAAGTGAAATTTCTGTTTTATATATGGATATTTGCTCTCTTGCTTAGTTTAGTATCACAAAGTAAATAAATTTAAGTAAATGAAATCATTGGTATGGTCTTGAAGGTTCCTTCCAGCACTAAAATTATACAATTCTATCTATTTTCAACTTTTCATAATATAACCTTTCTCATTTACATTTTATACATAAGTGAGTTTAATAGTAACTGAAAATCTCCAGGTAGCTGAAAGCTTTTTATTTCGTTATAGAAGAATAACTACAAAGGAATCCACACAGTCACTTTCACTTAGCAAAGATGCTGGATCTTTGCTAAAAAGGCCTTCTACAAAGACAGCATCCGTGAGACTATTGACAGTCAGATTGTAATCCAAAATAATCATGAAATTTGAGATTTTGAGGGAACGCCAGAAGTCAAACCTCTACCAATTTCAGAATCCAATGTACAGTATCTGATTCCTGAATAAAGAATCCAGTGATAGGAAATTCAGTAAACTCCACAGCATATGTAATATATCTTATTTATAAATAATTCTAATTAGGAAGATTTTCCTTACATTGATCTTAAATTTGACTCTCTAAATCTTCCTCATTTCTCCTAGTTTTAAGCACTTTTGTCAAGTAAAAACAACAACAGCAGCATCAACAACTAATTCTTCTGCACATTGCAGCTCCTCAAATATGTGAAATGACTATTATCTGTCACCTTCACCAAACTCCCCTATCTACAACTTTCTCTTCTCCAGGCCAAATATTTTCATTTTTTTGAAATGACTCTCATTTATTTAAAGTATGTTTTCCTGCTCCTTCACCACCCTGTACGTCCTCCTCTGAACATACTCTACCATCCTATAAATCTCTTTCCAAGAGCATTCCACCCCAAACTTTAGTTACTTCTACAGTTGCAATTGGAGCGCGATGTAGAAGTTCTGTATCTCTGGAAACAAGACTTCTCTCAAAGCAGCCTAACATCCTGTTATTCTTTTGACAGACCACTCAAACCCCTAAGTCATTTCCCATGAATTACTTTCTTGTCATATCTTCCCCTTCTTGCACTAGTAAAGGGGATTTTTCTAAAGCTTTAGATTTTTTAATATTCCATTTTCCCTATTTTTCCAGCCTTTCAAGATGCTTCTGTCACCTAACATTTTTGTTATCTTTAACAATATATTCCCTACCATCTATTCCTTCATCCAAATAAAGGGTAAAATTGCTAAACAGATTGTGGTCAAGAAATGAACTCCTGGCACTATATTTGAGTCCTCTCTCTAGGTTAACATTAATTCATTAAATAATCATCCTGGGGTTTAGTTAAGTACCAGATTCAGAACTCCCTGTCATCTAATGCAGACCTCTTCATCTTATCCACATATCATAATGACAGACATGAAACAAACAGGGGGAACAAAAGGTTTAGTTAGCTTGTAAAGGATGCTGCTGTCAAACACAGGACAAGACTGTAGGTTACAAAATCAAAAGCAATAACACTTGTAGTCAGCCAAAAGTCTCCTTCTATCTCTCTCTCTGTAACTCAGAGAGAGGCTTCTCCTGAGTCCCAATCTAAGAAACTTCTGTGAGGTGCAGGGAAACATGAGAGCCTCCCTTGTGATTTCACTGAGCCTCAAATGTTAGATGTCCCACTATTTCAGGGCTCCCTTGAAGAGTTGTCAGAATAAGATCTATGTGACTTGCGAAGTATTTCCCTTCTCCTCTATCTGATGACTGTTTTCCTGACTCTCTTCTCCATTCTCTGTTTTACAACTTTTATTTTCTCAAATTTTCCACAATTTGGCCTTGTTTGTCTTCTCCTACTTTTTAAAATTCTTACTCTGCCTACCATACTAGCGGTAACTATCTATAGCAATAAGGTCTTAGTGAGTTTGTTGCAAGGCCTGACAAAAGCTCATCATTGTGAACCAAGCAAACAAACAAACAAAACCATTGCAATAGGTTTTGTCCCAATACCTTGCATGAAGCCATATGTGCTAAATCTCATTTTCTTGATGTACAAGTCTAGGAACTCTATCAAATTCATCTAGAACTACTTGTTCTTAATGACTCTATAGCAGCGGTTCTCAACCTGTGGTTTATATTCAATTTGTAACAAAGACAATACATCCTGCATATCAGATATTTACATTACGATTCATAACAATAGCAAAATTACAGTTATGAAGTAGCAACAAAAATAATTTTATGGTTGGAGGTCACCACAACGTGAGGAATGGTATTAAAGGGTCGTGGCATTAGGAAGGTTGAGAACCACTGCTCTATACTGACCCTTTGTAATCACTCTAAATGGCCACAATGTGTTGTTTTAGTATTTAGTATTTTCCCAGGAACTCTATTTCACAGCATCTGTGTTATATTATTGAATATTGAGACTTGTCCATTTTGAGTCTCTCATTTGACTTGACTTCTCAGATAACTAAAAGCAATTCAAGTCACACTCAAGTTCTTTCAGCATTGTGGAAAGTGGTATATCTGGGTGAATCATCTTAAATTTGAACCCATTGAAGTTAATTCTGTCTACTTCCTTATTTATCGGGGGTTTCGATTCTTTCATAGAACTTTTTGGGGTCTGTCATCCCACTCTGAGAATCACTTTCCTTGCATAGAAAATGAGCATTCAGAAAACAAAAGTGGGTAAAAGTTTATTATTCTATATTCTGTCTCTGCCATCTATTTCATAAACCCATCTAAGGCAATCCAGGGTTCTATTCCTTCTGTGATCTTTCTCTTCCTCCTAAAATAATTTTTAATGCTCTACTTGGGCAGTCATATTTTGAAAGTTTAAGCTTATATTCGCCTTTAGCTCTCCTGACATTATTATTTAGGATCTTGCTTCACTTTTATATTCATCCTAAATCACCCAGCTTTGATTAGTCTCTTGACCTTGTCCTTTTAAAATTTTACTTCTTTAGCTATATGTCTCTTTTTCATCTTCATCAGAATCGATTGTGAACTGCATCACTGGAATTTTATTCTTGAGAAACTCCCATCCCTCTTGAGCTGATTTCCCCTTCAAAGGCTCAAGCCAAAAGGATTCTATCTATCCTAGGTCTGAAATCTTAAAAACAAAAAAAATACTAAAATTGATGTCATATGTCAGACAATAGCTATCTATAGTTTCTTATGTATCATATATGTGAATATTAAAGAATGAATGAAATAATTCATTTATATATATTACAGATTCTCTGAAGGTTAAAGCTAGGATGGACTCTCATAATCATTAGTGCAAAGTGATCGTTTCTCAAGTGAAGAAGTGAGTCCGGAGCACACAGGTAGTAGTGGAGAGAGAGTTTTAACCTGGTTAATCCCACTCCAGGTCCAATGCTTATTCTGCTGAAATTCCAGGGGTGGAGGTCATCAAGCTACAATAAAAAGTTACAAAATAAGGCATGGTTGTACTACAACTTAAATCTGTCTCCTTTTCAGATCAAAATCAGTCATTTTCAAATCTCTATCATATGGCCTGTCCTTCTATAAATAGATAATGCAGTGGATAGAATGCTAGACCTAAGACAGGAGTACCTGATTTGAAACCTACACTTCTTATTAGCTGTATGGCTCTGGGCAAGTCACAATCTCTGTCTTTGTCTCTTAACCATAAAATGGGTATAATAAGAGGACCTACCTCCTAGAGTTCCTGTGAGGATCAAATGAGATATTTGTATAGCATTTATACAGTGGCTGGCACATTGTAGCCTATTATTAAATATTTGTTTCCTTCCCTTTACCCTTCTTATTCTCTGATCTGAAAAAACTTGTCAATCATAACTTTTTCCCCTTTGTTTATTTATGTTTCGCCTCCTGAAGCCTGGCTTTTGTGCCAATCGATTTTTGGATCTGTATCCTAAAACCAAGATGATGGCTTGGATCCCTGGCATGCTCCAGGGGGTTAGAGTAATTGAGTCAGGCTGTAACTGTATTCTTATTGTAAATATTTTCTCTAAAAAAATATAAATTGGCATGTTACCCTACATTTTCACATCACGCTATCAAATCTGAAGTAAATATTTATTCTGTAGATATTTTTAACAACTTAACATTTGAAATGATTGAGTAGGGAATCAATGAAATGAAACCTATGGTCAAGCTTTGTGAGCATAATGCCAGAGCAATTGGTTGAGTGAGTCTATCAGACAGATTCTGGCATGTTATGCAAATAAAAAAATTACTCATACTTAGTTGTTTTTGGTTGAAGATTCAATATAATTTTCTCATAATATTTCACAAAATATCACTGACATAACAAAAACAAAATATTTTTATTATTGAGGCATGTGATTAATAAAGATAATTTAATAAATTTGTTTATTTTAGCCTATAAGTGGCATAGTGATTAGAATGATGAGAGCACTGGCCCTGAAGTCAAGAAGACTTTAGTTCTAATCCAGTCTCAGACACCTACAAGCTATCACTTAAGTGTTGTTTAACCTCTGTCTGCCTCAGTTTCCTCAAGTGTAAAATGGGAATAATTCACAAGGCTGTCATGGACAGTAAATAAGTGCTTTGCATGGTGCCTGACACAGAGCAGATGCTTAATAAATATTTATCTCTCTCACCTCAATGCAATTTTACCCTATTAAATTGAGTTCTGCAAAAATATTGGACATACAATAAATATGTCCAATTTATTCACTATGTCTGGGGCATACACAGACACTACGTAATACCTGCCCTTATAAAGCTGACAGTTTAGGAAGGGAAATAGAGAAACACAAACAACTATAGTGAACAGAATTATTACATTAGCAGAGTGTGAGAGACATGGAAACAAAGCATCTTGGGACTACATATGGAGGAAGGTAATCTTTGACTGGTAGGATGAGTATTTGATTAGGGTTTCAAGGTATGGATAGGAATTTAATTTAAAAATGATGGAAGCTTGGGGAGATGTTATGTTCTCCAGATGTATGGAAGAGCGCGAATAAAGATTGTGATGACTTTCAGAACTCCTGAAAACTCCGCAGTAGATAACCCACGGCCTGGCACATGGTGGTTTTGTTGTTTTTCTTTCTCAAAGTTTACCAAAATGACATCACGGTGTTGGGATCAATGTTCAGGGTGCTCAGTTGTGGCTGATCAGAATGATATAAGCTCAAAAGGCTCTACCACAGGTTGTGCATAAATAGTCCATGTAAACATTTGGAGTTGGGATACCTCTAAATTTGTACATTTCCTTTCTTTTGAGTTACTGCAATTCTGCTTTACTCATTGAGTATAGTACTTTGATGCAGGCAGTGACATCCTGGGGTCCTATGCCAGTGTGTCTCACTTACAGTCAATTACAAAGTTCTTCAGAGAGACCTTGAAAGAATCCTTGTGTTACTTCTTCTGACCTCCAAGTGAGTGCTTGTCTTGTGTGAGTTCTTTGTAAAATAGTCTCTTAGGTAAATGTACTTGTGGCATTTGAACAATGTGGCCAACCCATCAGAGTTGCACACTGCAGTAGAGTTTGAATGCTTGACAGTTTAGCTCAAGAAAGAACTTTGGTATCTAGTACCTTCTCTTGGCAGGTGATCTTCAGAATCTTCCTAAGACAATTCAAACAGAAATGATTCAGTTTTCTGTCATGGTGCTGGTAGACTATGCAGGTTTCACAAGCATACAGTGAGGTCAACACAACTGCTCTGTAGACCTCCAGCTTGGTAGATGGTCTAATACCTCTTCTCCCCAACACTTTCTTTCAGAGGCTCCCCAAAACTAAGCTTACTCTGGCAATGTATGTACCAACCTCATAATCTGGAAAAGGAATCTTATCCACTTCTTTCAATATTTCTCCACTTCCTATAACTGATGGATGGCTCAATGTATGTATAGTATGGTGCAGGCTAGTGGAGAACCTGTTTTCTTGGTGCAAATTGTTGGGCCAAAATTAGCACAAGTGGCAGAGAATTGCATACTCTGTTGTATCTCAATTTCAGAGGCAGCATTGAGTGCACAATCTGAACAAAAAGCAATGCATCAACTGTCCTTCTGCTTTAAACTTGGCCTGTAGCCTTTTCAAGTTACAGAATTTGCTGGCAATGTGATAGCTGACTTTGATGAGATACCCTTTTTGTCCATGTTGAATGTATCTGACAACATCACTGAAAACATCATTCTAAAAAGCAGGGGAACAAGCACACAGCCCTGCTTCACTCCACTGGTGACAGGAAAAACACAGTAGCACGGTCCATTATTCAGAAACCCATACAAACATGCCATCACAAAACTGAGGAACAATACTGATGAGCTTCTCTGAGCAAGCAAAAGCCTTTATTTTCCACAGGCTTTCATGACTGACAGTATTGAAAAACTTGGTTAGATTGATGAATGTTGTGTACAGACCTCTGTTATGCTCTTGCCATTTCTTCTGGAGTTGTTGAGCAACAAGCACCAAAACTAGTCTTCCTCAGCCCTTTCTGAAGCCACATTGACTTTTGGTTAGATGACCATCTTCCAAGGGAAAGATCAGTCTATATAGGAGGACTCCAGCAATAACAGTCAGCAATGACTAAAAGAGCTTTCTGGTGATTGTCATAGACAAACCATTTCCTTTTCTTTTATACTGATGGACAGTGGAGGTGTTCTTGAACTGTTGGGGGAAAAACTTCCCTTGCATATAATCTAGAAAAGTTCTATCAGCTTTTGTATGAGCAGCAGGCCTCCTGCCTTGTAAATCTCAGCTAGAATAGTGTCAGCAACAAATATTCTGCCACAAAAGAGGAGACTGATGGCCTTCAAAACCTCTTCTTCAGGGGGAAGTTGGACTAGACAATGATTGACTCCAACAGAGGCATATGGACAATGTCTTCAGCATTGATTTTTGGAGGTCTGTTGAGAAAACTATGTAAGCGTTCAGCTCATCTCTCCAGGATTATGTCATTATCACTAATCAATGTGGCTCCATCAGCACTAAGTAGTTGAGATGCACCTTAGCTTTTTGGAAAATAAATAGCTTTCAAAGAACCATAAAAGCACTTTGGATTGTTGATATAAGCATAAAACTGTATTTCATCTGCCTTCTTACTGAGCCAAGAATCTTTCACCTTTCTAAGCTTCACTTGCACTTTACTTCTAATAGAGTTAAATTCTGTCTTCTTAGAAATGGATGGACTATTTTGCTGGTAAACTCTGTGGAGTTCTCATTTTTTGTTTAACGGATTCTAAATTTCCCCATAATTTTTGTAAAATCAATCTTGATGTTTGTGAATGTTCTGACCCAGATGAGCAAATGCACTGCTGTATACCAAATCTCTGAAATCTGCCCACTCTTTTTCTGCTCCTCTATTGCTGACCAAGTGTTAGTTCAGCTTTCCCTACAAGTTAGCAATGAACTATTCATGCCCATTAAGTATTCTAGTAGTTGTCTTGCCTTGGGATCATTGCTTTTGTTGAATGCAACTGTTTAGTTTGGAGAGGATAAGTCTATGATCAGTCCAGCACTCTGCTCCACACATGACCTTCATCACTCATGTCCTATCTGTTTATTGTCTTTAAAATGAAATAGTTTGTTAAATGCAAATGTTTTTCATGGGAGTGCATTCATTAATTTTTATTGCATTTGGGTGAATTTTAGACAGTGTTGGTGATGAGGGCATGAGACACATAAGTCTCCAGTTAATGAGTGACTTGTTGCTGTTTCCAATTCCATTCCTCTGAAGGATTCTCTGCCATCTCTGATGAGTGTCTGTGCCTACTCTGGCATTACAAGCTTGCACTATTTTGGCACATTAATAATAAAGGTCTCCAGGTCTTCATAAATTTTTTTCTTTTACGTCATCAAGGTTCATCATGGGAGCATACACACGTGCATGGTGGCATGGCACTTTCTGACTAACGTTTATTGCATTGTCATGAGTTTGTCATTCATTTCTTTTCATGGACATAAAGGCTTGTTGACTAGATTAGTTTTGATTGTGAAACCAATGCCAGCTTCATGTCACTCCACATCATTGTGGTCACCTCAGGAAAATGTATATCCAGTTCTTACTTCAGAAAGCTAGCCTTCATTTACCCTTCTTGTTTCTCTCAGTGCTTCTATTTAGATATAATAAATGCTGAGTTCTCTCACAAAGAGAATTGTTCATCTTTCAGGTCTACTGGATTTCCTGCTGTTCAAAATTGTGCACACATCCCATGCATCAATGGTGAGGGGAAACATCTTCATAAAAGTTTTTGTACTTTTTTTATATATATGCAGGGTGGCATCCTTAACTTGCCATGCAGAGCAGGTAAAATTTAGGGCACTTTTTGTAGCCTCTTCCTCATTCTAGTAGGTGAGTGCTGTCATCCTTAAAAAGGCTGCTCAGACACCAAGGGATGCCAAATTCCTCTGCTGCTTCAGACCAGTGAGAAGATAACTCTATGACAATGGTTCTCAATCTTCCTAATGCCACGACCCTTTAATACTCATATGTGTATTGGGTGAATTGGGTGTATATGCATGTGGGTGGACCCACCTGGAGACTGATAGAGGAGCATCTCGGTCCCTAAGACCATCTGAAATATGTGTTTTCTGATGGTCTTAGGTGACCCCTGTGACCCCTATGAAAGGGTCGTTTGACCCCCCAAAGGCAGTTGAGAACCACTGCTCTATGGCCTGGGCTGCTTGTGTGCAGCATTGTGACTACAACTCCCAGTGTATCTGTTCTAGCTGCTTTGTTATTTTTCTATCACCATGATACTTGGTTGTAGATAAAAATGGTAAAGTGGTATGCATTATATCTTTTGAGTTACTCATAAATTGGATTTAAATGAGGTGGAGTTGCAAGAAGTTGTTGGCCTCACTCTCTTTTTCAGGGTCACCAGAGTCCAGCTGAGAAACAAAAGTCAAGACAACTAGTGATTGCTTGAGGTACAGCAGACGACCTTGGTGTGAGTCTAATGAAGCTCTAAGTACTTCACAGCACCTGTTTCAGCTGCCTTTATGGCCATTGGAACAAATTGTTCTCATTCACAAATTCTGCCAGAAGTCTTCACATGCTTGGGGGAGACACCTTCTAGTTCACTAACAGGTCTGAGACCTTTCAGATATCATTAGCTTGGTTTCACCTGACTGCTGAAGCAGTATACTGGGGTGTGGCCACTGTGTATGCTATAGCTTTGTGGAGCCACAGGTGACAATCGGGTGAATCAGGTGAACACCAAAGATCGAAAGCAGTCCTGGAAAAGGCTCAACAGCCCTCATATACCTACACACTACACCCCTGGCAGATGGCAGTTGTTTAATCAATGCTAGATGTCTGACTAGTTGAACTTTATTCAAATTATCTATTTTCGCCTATGGAGCAAAGCACAGTATGAAATAAGCCTAGAGAGGCAGGACTTCCAGTGCCAATCCACTGAGTTTGAACTTTATTCACTAGGCAATCAAGAGTTATTGCAGGGTATTGAGATTTGTCCATATGATGTTGTTAAAAAAATGAGCTCGAGAATATGAATTTTGAATTTTATATATATACTCTAGTGATGCTTCAAAATGCTAATTTTTTCAAATAATCAGTTTCCAACAGGTTTTTTGGACATTGAGATAAGGGGGTCATGCTGATAACTCATTTATTAATATTTTGTTCATATATCATTTTAGATGTTCAAGAAACTTGTTATATTAGATAAGAATTCACTTGAATTTGAACAAATAGCAAGTCAAGTTAATAATCAGGTATTAAATATCTCTTATGTGGAGGACACAGTGATAAAAAGACAAAAAAGTTCAACATAGTTCTTCATCACATGCAATTCTATTATACTAAGATGAAATTGTACTTTGTTCTAACTTTTACCATTCTCAGTAGTGGTAATATTAAAAGTTTATGTTTTCATAGTCCTTTTCCTTTCTTTTCAGAAAATAATATGGAAAACCCTTCCTGTAGTATTTTTAATTTTTATTGTGTACCAGAGCTTGTTCACAACTTTTATTTTTAAATTCAATGATATTTTTTTCATGATAGCATCCTCTTCTGCCACGTTGTC
>CM053591.1:19333519-19345968 GCA_028646515.1 Pseudochirops corinnae | reverse complement strand
TATATATATATATTTATATATGGCCCATGGGAAAGTTTATTTGTTATATATATATATATATATGTATATATACACATATGTGTACACAGACACACATACATGCCTTAATCTGAATTCTGAATCAACTCAGTCTATCATCTCTCTGCCAGTAGTTATTTCCTTATAAACCATCTGAGAGCATAGCTGGTCAGTGTGCTGATAAGCATTCTTAATTCTTTCAAAGTTATTTATCTTTAAGTATTTTTATTATTGAATAAATTATTCTCTTGGCTCTGCTCACTTTCCTTTGTTCATTCAAGTCATTTGTCAAGTTCATTCATCAGTTCATTCAAGTCTTCCCAGTTTTCTTTGAAACCATTCTTTCCGTTATTTCTTGCAGCACAGTAGTATTCCATCACATTCATATAGCCTCATTTGTTTTGCCATTCCCCAAATGATGTATTCCCTTTGGTTACCAATTCTTTGCTATGACAAGAAAGGCAAGCTGCTATAAATATCTTTGTACATGTGGATTCTTTCCCTTTTTCTTTTATTTCTTTTGGGGTATAGAGAAAAAAGTAGTATTGTTAGATCAAAGTGGAAATACCAAATAACTTTCCAGAACGTTTGGACAAGTTCACAGATCCACCAATAGCACATTAGGGCACCTCTTGCCCTACGTATCCTTTAGGATTTATTATTTTTCATTTTTGGAAACTTGTTCTTTTCTTGAGTAAAACTAATTTAAAACAAAGATTATGTATGCTTATATTGATAATTGCATAATTTGATTTTCTTGATTTATTTTCTTTGTAATTTTTATTCAGATATATTCAATATGAAGTTTTTTTTCTGAAGACAATAAAGGAATCACAAAATATACAGAAACAAAAATACAGGTCAGTAACTTTAACGCACGTGAACTCTATAGATCTGATGCCAGTGGTTAGGTACAATTTCATTAAATGGCATAACACTCATAGGCATAATATGTAGCTCTAGAGCAGCATCACTTTCAGTCAGGGTAATGTCCCTACGTGCAAATCTGCTTTTAGCTACTTCAGAACCTTGTCTTGTTCCCTCCCTTTGACAGAGATACTATGGAGATACTGTTTCCAGAGTCTCCTTTTTGTCACAAGGGAGCCCCTAGTTTAGCCTCAGTTTTCTTTTCAGATTGTACAATGGACAAGTATTTGATAGTATTAAAGAAAGCAGAGGAGAAGGTTGATAGCAATTTTGAACTTTTTATCATGACCACCTTGAACTTGCTGAGTGAAAAGGGAAAAATCATTTAACTCCCCTGTGGGAACCTCTCAAGCTTGTGAGAGATCATATAATCTCTGTTAAAGATTCAATAGAAAAGTAGATGAGGAGCATTGGTGACAACCCATGGATGAATCATTAACCACTCAACTGATAACTGGTGTCCCCAGAGATGATTTCCTCACTAGAAAGAACAACTCTAAGAAGCCTTATTTTTGAAAAGCAGGGAAGAGGAGTTTATTCCTCATAATTAGCACTGACATTTCAATTCCACTCTCAGAGTAAAGAGAGAACACAGGTGACATTGATTAGAGAGATACAAGAGCACTGAGCAGGGATTAAGCTTTAGAAGGTTATGGTCACAGGCTTTCTAATTTGCTATGACTGCAGAGCATGGTGGCTAGCATTACTGCTTGAACCCCTGCAGAGATTCTGTTCTATTTAAACACTTGCCAATAAATTAGCCCATCCAGGACCTCTTCCTGTGCAGCCTTAGCTTATCAGCTTGCTTTGCTATTCTTTTTCACAAGGTAAGCTCTGTGCATTCAAGGAAAACTTCAGATGAAACTATGTCAAGCACAGCTGGTAAAGCTGACCTGGTTTTACCAAGCCCCTAGATCTAATCATTTATCAAAAGGAAAACAACTTGTTCTTTCCTACATCATCACCAGATAAAATCTCACATTTATAAAGCTGATTCACACTTGGAAATAAGTGAAAGCATTAGAAGAACCTAAAGATTTCTTTTGGTTTAAAACGAAAATCTCAAATTTCAACATAATAGTTGGATTTTAATAGGCATGGTATCTTTGCTAGATAAATTACAATCTTTCACAGTTTGTTGGTGAACCAAATAGTCTTCCTTCTCTTTAGCATGGAGCGTGAAGGAATTTTCCGGTCTATGACAAGGTTAGTGCAAATTCATTGGAAGTTAATTGGTCAAGTGGTTCAATGGATTCTTTGTCAATCCTCCACCCCTACCCTACCCAGCAATGTGTGACTCTCTTGCTCTAGCATGGTCAGTCTTTTCCTCTAGTGTGCTGAAGTGAACACTTTCTCTTCACTACTTGCCTACATTGCTTTCACTGTTTCAGCAGTTGCTTCTTCCATGAAACTTTTAAAGTTCACGTAACTGTCATAGTATCTGTGGTGTATTGCTGCTACCCAAGCTTCCATACCCTCAGGGAAATCTCTGCATTCTCTCCTTTCTCCTTTTCTATCTCAGATTTTGCCTTCAGGGATTTTATATTCTTTTGGTTGTAAACAACATGAACCTAGATAAATAAATAAATAATATACATAAAGTAAATAACAAGTAATTTGCTAGAAGGGGGAGACTATGACATGGAAATGGAGAATGGAAGTATTTCTCAGAGAAAAGGGAGCACTAAAGCTGAGCATGAATGTACCCTAAGGAGTCCTATCACTTACAGTACATCCTCGGGATGGGGGACCAATAGCAGGGAAAAGAAATTAAATGTCAGGTACAAGGAACAGCAAAAAAGGTAGTTTTGAATGAAATGTAGACATAAGAAGGTATCATAAACAATGAAATAATATAGATACTAAACATAATATCAATTCTAAACTAAGATAGATATAGATAGATACACACACACAAATGGTATAGCATCTGAATTCTTAAAGAAAAAGTTAAATGAGTTACAGAAGGAAATAGACAGTAAAACTCTAGAAGTGAGAGAATTCAACTCTCTCAGAATGAAATAAATCTGGCAAAAAAGAAACAGGAAATTAAGGAGATTAATGGAATTTTTGAAAAGTTAGAATGATAAACCTCTGGAGAAAATGGAATGGTCATAGAATGTAAGATTTTTTTTTTCCCAGCTGTACAGTCATCTACACAAAAAAACTGGCCCTGTATTAGGGCATGAAAACCTCAAACCCAAATGCAGAAAAGCAGAAATATTAAATGGATCTTTTTCAGATCATAATCTAATAAAAATACATATCATTAATTGGCCGTGGAAGTATAGATTAAAATTAATTGGAAATAAAATAATCTAATCCTAGAGAATGAATGGGTCAAAGAACAAATCATAGAAACAATCAATAGTTTCATTAAAGAGAATGACAACAATGAGACAACATACCAAAACATATGGGATACAGTCAAAACAGTACTTAAGGGAAAATTGATATCTCTGCAAACTTAGGATCAATAAAATAGAGAAAGAAGAAATAATTGATTGCACATAAACTTAAAAACAACAACTATAAACAACAATGAAATAAAATCCTAGGAAAAGAACCCATTAAAAATCTCTAATTAAACACCAAATCAGAAATTCGGAAAGTCAAAGGTGAGATTAATAAAACTTAATATAAGATAACCCTCGAACTAATAAAAACTCTAGGAGCTGGTTTTATGAAAAAGAAATAAACTTCTGTAATTTGTTTTTTTAAAAGAAAAAACAAATTACCAATATCAAAAATCAAAACCATGAATTCACCACAAATGGTGAGAGAATTAAAACAATTATTAGGAGCTGTTTTGCGCAATCATATAGCAATAAATCTGACAATCTAGGTGAAATGGATGAATATATGTAATCGTATAATTTGTCCAGATTAACAGAAAAAGAAATAAGGAACGAGGATAATACAATCTTAGAAAATAAATTGGACTCCCTAAGAAAATGTGCCCAGCAAGAGAAAACTGTTACAATGGAGCAAAAGAGCAGGAAGGTGAAAGGGAATGAGTCAATCCTTACTCTCATTGGATTTGGCTTAAGGAAGGAATAACATACACAGTCAATTGGGCATCTTACCCTACAGGAAAGTAGGGGGAAAGGGATAAGAGTGGGGATGATACAAGTGAGGGCAGAGTGGGGCAGGGGGAAGTTAGAAGCAAACTCTTTTGAAAAGAGACAGGGTCAAAGAGGAAAACAGAATAAATGGGGACAGGTAAGATGGAGCGAAAGTTAGCCTTTCACAATATAACTACTATGGAAATGTTTTGCATAACTGCACATGTGCAACTTATGTTGAATTGTTTGTCTTCCAAGTGGGGGTGGGTGAGGAGGGAAGAAGGGATAAAGTAGAACTCAAAGTTTTAAAAACAAATGTTAGAAATTGTTTTTTATATGCAATTAGGAAATATGATGTATAGACAATGGGGTATAAAAACCCATCTTGCCCTAAAAGAAAGTAAAGAGGAATGGGGGAGGATATAAGAGAGAACAGATTGAGGGAAGGGGTATTTGTTATGCTTGCTATCTTGGGACAGGGGGTAGGGGAGAGACAGGAAGAGAATCTGTAACTCAAAGTCTTGTGAAAATGAATGTTGAAAATGAAAACAAAAAAAAGACAAATAGATTAAAATAGAAAGAAAATGTGCCCTGGACCTAAGGAATTCATAAGTAAATTCTACCAAACATATAAAGATCAATTAATTACAATATTATATAAACTCTTTGGGAAAATTGGGAAAGAAGGAGTCCTACCAAATTACTTCCGTGACAAAGAAATTGTGCTGATACCTAAACCAAGAGGAGCAAAAACATGGAAAGAGAATTATGGCCCAAATGGGGACTTGATTTAGATAGAAAGGGTGCTATAATAAAGCACATTAAGAGAACATTGAATATTTCACCTGTTGGATTTATGGATAAAGGAAGCATTCATTAGCAAACAAGAGACAGAGAGGAAAATGGATAATTTTGATTATACTAAATTTAAAAAGTTTTTGCACAAACAAAACCAGCAATGCAGCCAAGATTATAAGGAAAGTAGAAAACTGGGGGAAAAAATTTAAGAGAGGTTTCTCTGATAATGGCATTTTCTTCTAAAATATATGGAAGTCAAGATGAGGGAGAAAAGGCAGCAACTTACCTAGCCTCTTAAAATAATGCCATAGAACAACTCCTGGAGCAGCAGAACCCACAAAGAATGGAATGAAATAATTTTTTCAGTCAAAGATATCTCAGAAGGTTGGCAGTAAAGGTATGTCACACTTGGGTGAGAGTGGTTCAAAGCTCATGGCATGCTCCACCAGTATAGCCCTAGCCCCAGATCCAGAAACAGGTCTTGGAAGCCACTGAAGTGGAAGCAGCTGCTTCTGTAGCTCTCAGCTGATATATGATAAGGGGGTCAAAAGCTAATTAAAAGGAGATTACAGGTATCTCTGCTAGCACTGAGGCAGAACTCTTTTGCTTTGCCCATAGTCAGATCTTCATCAGAGACCTGGATGGAAGCCTCAGGATGAGGAGGAACACTCTCACACCAGAACTTTCAACCAGAGTGGAGTAGGGATCCTTGTCACAATTCCATGACTGAAAAGAGTGTTTGTGGTCACTCACAGACTATATCACAGACCAGGACAGTATTAAACACATGTCTCCTTAGAACATACCACCTTGGAAGAACCGAAAACATACAGGTCTGAAAACAGCTGCACAAAGCTTATGAAACTTGGGATAGTATGCCTTCCACCCTGGAAGCAGAGTCTTACTTTAACAAGGAGTTAAAATTCAAGACATAGACTGTAAAAATGAGCAAACCACAGGAAAAAAATTCTGACCAAAGAAAGTTACTGTGGTGATAAGGAAGATCAAAACACACACTCAGAGGAAGACGACAAAGTCAAAGCTCCTATTTTCAAAGCCTTTAAGAAAAATATGGATTGTTTTCAGGCCATGGAATGTCTCAAAAAGGATCTTGAAAATCACATAAGAGAGGTAGATGGAAAATGGGAAGAGAAATTACAGTGATGCAAGAAAATCATAAAAATGAGTCAACAGCTTGAGAAAGGAGACACACACACATACACACACACATTACTGAAGAAAATAACAGCTTAAAAAAGCAGACTAGGGTAAATGGCCAAAGAGGTACAGAAAGCCGATGAAGAAAAGAATGTCTTACAAAGTAGAACTGGCCAAATGTAGAAAGAGGCACAAATATTCCCTGAAGAACAAAACTTCCTATAAGGTAGAATTGGTGAGGCGGAACAAAGAGGGCAGAGTAAAGGCAGAGACTTGCCCAAGCATTCCCCCAAATCCCTCCAAATCCCTCCAAATCCCTTTAAAATTGACTCAAACAAATTTTAGAATATCAGAAGCCCCCCCCCCCAAATAGCGTGAAACAAATTCCCAGCCTGAGACAATTTGGAAGGTCAGCAGGAAAGGTCTGTTGTACCAGGTGAGAGAGGAGCACAGTCTAGCTCAGGGAATGCCAGCACAAACCAGGCCCCAGCAAAGTTGAAGCAGGTCTTGGGGCAACTGAATCACTGGAAGCAGCAGTGGTTTCCATACCTCTCAACCCACATATGACAAAGACAATTTGGAAGGTCAGCTAAAAAGGTCTGTTGCACCTAGATGAGAGTGGAGTATACTCCAACTTAGGCCACAGTAGCACAGCCCCAGCACCAGCAAACCAGGAGCAGTCATGGGTGCTCACTGAATCAGTAGCAGCAAAAGCAGTGGCTGCTTCTGGACTCTCAGGCCACAGATGATCAGAAGGAGATTATAGCGTCTCTTTGCTAGTACTGAGGCAGAACTCTGTTGCTTTTTCCATACTCAGATCTAGTTTGCAGTCCTGGGACAAGGAGGACCATTATCATAACAGAGCTTATGGTCACATTGGAGGAGTGTCCCTCCTCTCAGTTTCATAACAGAAAAGAGGGCTTATAGTTACTCACAGACCAGAGCACAAGAAAGAAAAGTAGTAAACACCTCTCCTTAGATCATACTGTATTAGAGGAACTGACAACTTAAAGATCCCTAGAAATATCCTGACAACCCCTGCACAAAACCCTGGAAGCCTGGCACAGTGTGCCTTTCACCCTAGAACAAGAATGTTAGTTGAACAAAGAGTTAAAAGTCAAGTAAAAGGCTGGAAAAATGAGTGAACAAATTCAAAGGAAAATAAAACTTCTGAGTATAGAAATTTAATTAAGGTGACAAGGAAGATCCAAATATAATTAGGAGAAGATATCAAAGAGCAAAGTCAAACCTTTACCTGCAAAGCCTCCAAGAGAAAAAATACGATTTGTTCTCAGGCCATGGAAGAGCTCAAAAAGAATTTTGAAAAATCAAGTAGGAGAGGTAGAGTTAAAAATGTGAAGAGAAATAAGAGTGATGCAAGAAAATCATGAGAAAAGAGTCAACAGCTTGGTAAAGGACACACACACACATACACACACACACACACCTCTGAAAAAAATAACACCTTAAAAAACAGAACAGGCAAAATGGCAAAACAGGTAGAAAAAGCCAGTGAGAAAAAGAATTCCTTAAAAGTCAGATTGGCCAAATGGAATAAGAGGTCCCAAAGCTCACTGAAAAGAATAATTCCTTAAGAATTAGAATGGAGCAAATGGAGCTAATGACTTTATGAGAAATCAAGAAGCAATAAAACAAAACCCAAACAATGAAAAAAAACAGAAGACAATGTAAAATGTCATCTTATTGGACCAAAGAACTTACCTGGAAAATACATCTAAGAGAAATAATTTAAAAATTACTGGGCTACCTAAAAGCTATGATCAAAAAAAGAGCCTAGACATCACCTTTAAAGAAATTATGAAGGAAAACTGCCTCAATATACTAGAACGAGAGGGTAAAATAGAAATTCAAAGAATGCTCTGATCACCTTCTAAAAAAAGATCCAAAAATGAAAAGTCCTAGGAATATTATAGTGAAATTCTTTAGATCTCAGTTCAAGGAGAAAATATTTCAAGCAGTTAGAAATACCCATTAATCTAGCAATATCACTGCTAGTTCTATAACCTAGAAGAGATTAAAAAAAAAACAAAACAAAAAGAAAAGGACCTATGGGTACAAAAATATTTATAACAGTTCTCTTCTGGTGGCAAGGAATTAGAAATTGAGGGGCTGTCCATCATTTGGAGAATAGCTGAATAAATTTTGTTGTGTTATTAGGATGGAATACTGGAAAGACCTACATAAGTTGATGCAAAGTGAAATGTATTGTGCACAAAGTAACAGCAATGTTTTAATTTTTTTTTAATTTTATTTTAGTTTGCATCATTCATTTCCACAAGATTTTGAGTTACATATTTTCTCCCCATCTTTCCCCTACCCACCACCCCAAAACAGCCATCCCAGTGTATCCCTCCTTCCCCAGTCTATTACAGCAATATTTTAAGATGTCAGCTGTGAATGACTTAACTGTTCTCATAAAACAACAATCCAAGACAACTTTGAAGTACTTATGATGAAAAATGTTATCCATTCCCAAAGAAAGAACTTATGGTGTCTGAATATAAATTGAAACATACTTTTTTTAAACTTTTAAAAAAATTTTTCTCGAGTTTGTTTTTGTCTATTTTTTTTGTCACTACATGGCTAATAGGGAAATGTTTTGTATGACTACACACTTGTAACCCATGTTGAATTCCTTGCCTCCTCAGTAAAGGTATGTGGGGTGGGAGGAATCTATATAGTATAGAACTCAAAGATTTTTTTGAAAGTGTTAAAAAAAAAGTTCTTTGCATGTAACTAGAGAAAAATAACATACTAAATAAGTTATAAAAATATCCAACAGAGGCAGAGCCAAGATGGTGGATTAAAAGAAGGGTCTCACTTGAACTCGCCCAAAAGTTCCTCAGTTACCTCTAGAAACTGAATTTGAACACATTTTATAGTGGCAGAATCCATTAGGAGACAAAATGTGGCAGATTTCCAGCCCAAGAAAACATGAAAAAATGGACAGGTAGGGTTTGTTGCACCAGGTATGGTGAGCACAGAGTACAATGTGCAGAGAAGAGAGACTGCACCAGCACATACCTGAACATAGAGGAGCTGGGATTCAGCCTGGGCAAACTGATTCACCCAACATAGAAGTGATTCCCAAACCTCTCACAACAGAACAGGGGTCTATCGGAACTGGGTAAGAGACAAGCACAGGGCCTGTGGAAGTGGTAGCACTTATGCCTGGGGCTATGAGACTACAGTATAGATGTTTGAAAGTCACCTACCTGAACTTCCTGGAGCCAAGATGGTGAAGTAAACCATAGGTGCTCTCATATCTCCCTTGGTGACCTTGAAAAACCCAGAGAATATTGCCCCAGGAAAAAATCTTGAAATAGTGGAACCAGCTTGAGGCTTGAGAAACCTAGAGGAAGGGTGTGGCTGTGGCTGTGGCTGTGCCATGACTGCAAGGTACCTGTGCAGGATGGGAGGCATCCAAGTGGGAGATCGTGAACTCCAGGGGTGGTAGAGCCAGCAAACACCAACACCAGAACCACAGGCATGCCTTTGGACAACCAGGGGAATCAGCAAACACCAGCGTGGTGCCAGTCACCAGCAGCTGATCCTGCCTGAGCTCTAACCCAGGGAAAGTGAGGTAGAAACGTGAGGCAACCAGACCACCCCTCCCCCACACCTCACACTGTGAGCTTCCTTGTAACCCTGGGAATATGCAGAAAGTCCTGGCCCTGGGCTTTGGTCTCAGCACTCACCAACCATCTCCAGCTCAGCATCAGGTGAGCTGCAGCATATACAGCCTCTGACAGAACCAGAGGCCAGAGAACATAAAGCCAGTGACCAGTATCCCAGTCCCAATCACATGAAGCATGAATCAGAGCCCTCTGAGCCCCAGAAGCAGAGATCCACTTTAAAAAGCAGGAAATAGGCAATCACAATGGGCAAAAGCAAATTGGAAAAACAAAGCTGATAGAATTCTGCTATGGGGATTGGGAAAAACAAAATTCACATTCAATAAAGGACAGCATTGACACTATACCCACATCTGAAAACTCAAAAGTGAATATGAACTGCTCTTAGGCTCAAAAAGCATTCTTGGAAGAGTTCAAGAAAGATTTATTTATTTATTTGTTTTTAATAATTGATGTCATTTTATCTACTTTTAGTTTACAACATTCAGTCCCACAGTCTCTTAAGTTTCACATTTTCTCCCCCTCTCTCTCTTCTCCCTCATTCCCATAATGGCATATAATAAATTTAGGTTCTACAAATACCTTCACGTTGAATGTTAGTCATGTTGTAAAGGATTATAACCCACAGGCTGAACAATGAAAAAGAAGGAATAAAACAAAACTGAACACAAATGAGAGAGAGCAAATAGTTTGCTTCAGCATGCAGATTGTAATTCCTTCTCTGGCTGTGTACATCCATTTCCGTCATTAATCTTTTATAGTTGTCTTCTAACCTTGTATTGCTGAGAAGAGTCCAGTCTATCAGAGTTGGTCATCACACATACCATGTGTCTGTAATTGTGTTCAAAGTTCTCCTGGTTCTGCTTGACTCACTCAGCATCAGTTTATATACGTTTCTCTAAATTATTATGAAGTCCATCTGCTCCTCATTTCTTATAGCACAGTAGTATTTCATTACATTCATATACTACAACTTGCTTAGCCATTCCCTAATTGATGGGCATCCCCTTGACTTCCAGTTCTTTGCCACCACAAAAAGAGCTGCTATAAATATTTTGGTACATAGGAGTCTTTTTCCCACTTCAATCATTCCTTTGGGATACAGTTCCAGAAGTGGTATTGCTGGGTCAATGGGTATGCACTTATTTATAGCCCTTTGGATATAGATGACAATTGCTCTACAGAATGGTTGGATTAGTTCATAACTCCACCAACAATGCATTAGTGTTCCAATTATTTCATATCAACTCCAGCATTTATGATTTTCCTGTTTTGTCATCTTAGTCAATCTGACTGGTGAGATGTGGTACCTCAGAGTGTGGCAGATTTTGATTTGCATTTCTCTAATCAATAGTGATTTAGAGCATTTTTCATATGCTTAAAAATGTCATTAATTTCTTCTTCTGAAAACTCTTCTGTCTGTATCTTTTACCATTTATCAATTGGGGAATGACATGTATTCTTATAGATTTGACTGAATTCTCTGTATTCTTTAGAACTGAGGCCTTTATCAAAAACACTGATTGTAAAAATTCTTTCCCAATTTCTCATTTCCTTCCTAATCTTGGTTACATTGACTTTTTTATACAAAATCATTTCAATTTTATGTAATCAAAAGCAGGAAGACTCCGCAGCTTCCACCATAAGCACCTCAAATATCTATAAAATATGACTCTAAACAAATTTGAGAGCTCCAGAACCCACAAAATTACAGAAAAACACATCTCTTGCTGAAGGCAGTGCAGCAGGTGGACATGAAGGGCTCATCACAGAGCCTGAAACCAAGTCTGAAACCTTGGCTTTGGGGAGGCCAGGACAGGCTGGGGCTGAAGCACTCGGGAGAGCAGATCACTGGCAGCTGTGGCAGTTTCCAGAATTATCAAACCATAAGAACAAAGGACAAAGTGAAAGGTCAGTGGAACTCAGCTAAATTTGGGGGAGACAAGTGGGTCTGGGCAACTGCCCCCAGGTCAAGAAAGCAGCAGAAGAGGCACCCTGCAGCAGCCTCCACATGTCTGCTTCAGAGCTCGCGGCCTGCAGATTGCATGGGGCCAAGTGATTAATCAGAGGCTAAGTGCTCTTGCCTTAGCCTAGCTGGATTGGAATCGTGGTCTTGGGTGGTGGTCCTGAGGTGTGTGATCAGTGAGCCAAAGCTGGAGGGGGGGGGGTCAGAGAAGGTGGACTTCTAATAGCTCTGGCAGCTGCAAAAATCCAGCAATTTTGGACAAAGCTCTCCCCCCGGGAAGTAGAGATCTACTGTGACTCAAAAATCAAGTTAATTGATAGGCAACACGAGCAGGCAAAGGAACCAAACCAAGCTCAGCAATCCAACATTAGATTCCTTTTTTGGGGACAAAAAGAATCAAAGCATGGAGTAGGAGGAAGACAATACAGTCAGAACTTCCACACCAAAAGCTTCCAAGAAAAATCTAAACTGGTTATAAGACATAGAGGAGCTTAAGAAGGATTTTGTAAACCAAATAAGAGAAGTGGAGGAAAAATTGGGAAGAGAAATGAGAATGATGCAGGAAAATCATGAAAAGACAGTCAACAAACTGACTGAGGAAAATAACACCTTAAAACATAGATTAGCTCAAATGGCAAAAGGTGTTCAAAAAAAGCCAATGAGGAGAAGAATGCCTTAATAAGTTGAATTTGGCAGATGGGAAAAAAAGAATCTCAGAAGTTCATAGAAGAGAATAATTCCTTTAGAATTAGAGTGGAGCAAATGGAAGCAAATGACTGTGAGAAATCAAGATACTATTAAACATATCCAAACAAATGAAAAAATAGAAGGTTTGAAATATCTCCTTGAAAAAACCACTGA
>CM053591.1:19301270-19333019 GCA_028646515.1 Pseudochirops corinnae | reverse complement strand
TCAAAGCAAAAGGAGTTCGCAGCTGCAGCCACTTCCTCTGACGCCGCTTCCAGTCCGCACCGCACAGAGACTAGCTTGGCTCCGGCGTTCCCTTGCTCCACCCCTTCCTGCTACATCAGCAAGCTCAAGGGGCGTGGAAGATCTTCAAATCCTAGTATCGTTACAACAACTGACTAATGTCAAGTGTGAGCAGATTCTGTACTTGATTGTAGGCCACCATGAGGGGGGGAAAGCAGGAGGAAAGCGGGGGGGTGGGAATTTGAAACTCAAGGGATTGCGGAACTGAATCTTGTAAACTGAAAGTAAATAAATAATTTATTTAAAAAAAGAATTGTAATAATGAGACAACATACCAAAACATGTGGGATGCAACAAATTTTAGGTTCTTAGGGGAAGTTTTCTATCTCTGAATGCTTATGTGAATAAGAGAGAAAAAGGAGATCAAAGAATTGGGCATGCAACTGTAAAAGGTAGAAAAATAAAAAAATTGCAAATCCCCCATTTAATACCAAAGTAGAAATACCAAAAACCAAAGGAGAGATTAACAAAATTGAAATTTAAAAAACATAGAACTAATAAATAAAACTAAGAGCTGGTTTTATGAAAAAAATACAATAACATTGATAAATCTTTCATCAATTTGATTAAAAAAAGAGAAGAAAACCAAATTACCAAGATCAAAAATAAAAGGCCCAATTTTATGCTCATTAATTTGACAATCTTACTGAAATGGATGAATATTTACAAACATATAAATTGCTCAGATTAACTAAAGAGGAAATAAAATACTTAAATAACCCCATTTCAGAAAAAGAATTCGAACAAGTCATCATTGAACTCCCTAGGAAAAAATTTCCAGGAACAGAAGAATTTACAAGTGAATTCTATCAAACATTTAAAGAACAATTAACTCCAATACTTTATTGACTCTTTGGGAAAATTGTTGGAGTCCTACCAAATTCTTATTATGATACAAATATGGTACTTATATATAAATTAGGAAGAGCCAAAATAGAGAAAGAAAATTATAGATCAATATTCCTACTGAATATATAAGAAAAATTATAAATAAAAGATTAGTAAAAAGATTAGAGCATTTTATTATGAGAATAATACACTTTGATCAAGTAGGATTTATTTCAGGAATGCAAGGATGGTTCAATATTAGCTAAACTATCAGTATAATTGCTCATTTCAACAACACAAAACTAATAGAAATCATATAGGTATCTCAAGAGATGCAGAAAAAGCTTTTGACAAAATAGAACACCCATTCCTAATAAAAACACTAGAAAGGGGGCAGCAGGTGGCACAGTGAATATAGCACTGACTCTGGAGTAAGGAGGACCTGAGTTCAAATCTTGTCCAGACACTTGACACTTAACTAGCTGTGTGACCTTGGACAAGTCACCTAACCCCTATTGTCCTGCCTTCTCCCTTCTAAAACCACACACACACACACACACACACACACAAACTAGAAAACAGGAATAAACGGATTCTTCCTTAAAATGATAAGTAGCATCTACCTAAAACCATTAGCAAGTATTATATGTAATGGGGATAAGCTAGAAGCATTTCCAGTAAGACAGGGGGTGAAACAAGGATGTCCATTTGTAGTAGCAAGCATCCTAGCATACCCAGGATGGCTGCTAGCACATGTTCTTAGATCTACTTTTCTAAAGGAAAACAACTCAAAAAGGGTTACCAATCTTACTTTAATCAAACATATGTCATTTACCTAGTTCAGAGGAAAAAGTCAGCACCATGAACTTCAGAGAACATAAACATAAGTAACAAGGAGACAAAAATACAGACAGAAAAATAACACAATTCAGCAGACCAACAGACAGGATTCTAGCTGTCTGATCATTACATCTATACCTGGTTAGTCACCAGAGAGAGAAGCACCAATGGCTGCTCAGATTCTCATCTGCCCAAATCACACAACACTTCCCAAAGTTAACCCCAAAACAAAACATCATATCAGAGGTATATATAGTCTTCTCCAGGGTCAGAGAATATTGCAATTCTCATGCCCAATTTGACTATAAAGTAACAAAAGTTGTGCCTCCTGAAAAACAAGCCTCCCTCAAAGAAAACTTTTCTTGTGGGGTCTGCTCCACCCTTCAGCAAACACTTCCCACCACAGGCTCCATGTGACCACATTCATCCTACTATGGGGCAACGTTCATTTAAAAAAAATATTTTAAATTTATTTATTTTAGTTTTCAACATAGATTTCCACAAGATTTTGAGTTATAATTTTTCTTCCTGTCTTTCCCCTACTCCCACCCCAAACTAACAAGCCTACTGAATACCCCTTCCCCAATCTGTTCTCTCTTATATCCTCCCACATCACCCCTCTAACTTTCTAGTAGAGCAAAATGGATTTCTATACGCCAGTGCCTGTATATCTTATTTCCCAGTTGCATGTAAAAACAATTTTTTTTAAACATTTGTTTTTAAAACTTTGAGTTCCATATTTTTCACCCTTCTTCCCATCTCACCCACCTCCACTGGGAAGATAAGAAGTTCAGTATAGGTTGTACAATATGTAGTTACCCAAATCATTTCCATAGTAGTTATATTGTGAAAGACTCACTGTATTTCCCTCCATCCTATCCCCACCCCCAATTGTTCTATTTTCTCCTTTGACCCTATCCATTTTCAAAAATGTCTGCTTCTAACTACCCTCTTTCCCAATCTGCCATCCCTTCTATCCTCCCCCCCTTATCCCCTACCCCACTATTTTCCTGTAGTGTAAGATACCTAATTGTATGTGTATGTTATTTCCTCCTTAAGCCAAATTCAATGAGAATAAGGTTGTTCTATTCACTTTCATCTTCCTGCTTTTTCCCTCCATTGTACAGTTTTCTCTTGCCTCTTTTATATGAGATAATTTGCCCTGCCCTTTTTCCTTCCCCCAATAAATTCCTCTGTCACCTCTGAAGTTTATTTTTTTACATATCATCCCTTCATAGTAAACTCATGCCCTCTATGTATAATGCCCACACTCACATATATATATTTAAATACACATATACCCTATGTATACATGTGTTTATACACATATGTATACACACACATATATTCCCTTCAACTATCCTCATACCGAGAAAAGTCTTGTGAGTTAAAAATATCATTTTTCCATGTAGGAATGTAAATAGTTCAACTTTAATAAGTTCCTTAATTTATCATAACTATGGCTTACATACCTATTTAAGGTGAATGAAAAACAGGAAAGAAAACTTTTAGTGTATTACTCTAATTTAATTTAATTTTTTAATTTGTTGTTGCCATTCCATTGAGAATTTGACCTTTTTAGATTGATATTTTTTTCCCTGATGTAAGATACTATGTAAGCATGTATTTAAATAATGGAGAGTCCTCTCCCTGTAACATCCCTCAGAAATGAAAAGTCAATAGTCAATGACTACATTTCCATTAAATAAATTTTAAGCTTCAAAAACATTTTAATTATTTTCTGTTTCTTTGTAACTGTGAAACCTCCCATTCATTTAACTTAATAAGGCTACATTATATGAACAAAGCAAAATTATTGTCCTTCAGTTTCATATGATTACACCTGTAATTCAGTAAGGAGAAGCATTGTTTTTTTCACTCCATTTCCATTGTTCTTCATTCTTAGATAACCCTAAAGAAATAAAAACTGATAATGCCCCTGCCTACACTGGGAAGTCATTTCTATCTTTCTGTGAAACCTATTGAAAAAAAAAGGGGGATTTGGAATTGGACCTATATATGACAAGGGCAATTACTTACTGCCTTATATACCCTAAAACTTTTTAAGCATCATTAAAAATGGGTATACACCAACACAATAAGAATTTGAAAAAGCACATATTCCCAAATAAAATAATGGAAAAGACCTGCCCCTTAATAATGTAGAGGTGAGGTTGTGCTTATATTTTTTTTAGACACTGATGAACTACCACTGAAGATGCCAACATAGAATGTCCAGGTGTGTTCTACCAGATGCAGAAAAGAGAAGAGGATCAGAGGATTCCTCACAAGGACAACCCAGGAGGAAATGATTTGGCATCCCACCTCTTCAAAGGATGATACAGCCTTCTAATAGAACATTACAGACTTCAGCAGAGTCTGCACTTCAAGAAATATCTGATTTTCTAATAACAACTGAGTTTTGGACTTTTTAAATCACAGAAATAATTGCCTCCCTTTTAATGTCAGCTACTGTGTCTTCTATTTCTCTGCTAAATGGGTTACAAGCTGCTTAATTTGTGTATGAATTGGCAAGGAATTTTACCTTGGCTTTGAAAACCCAAGACACTATAGATAAGACATACTATCAATTTGTCATAAAATCAATCTGTTGGTACAGTTACAAACATTTAAGGCCAGACTCCTTTTCTAATGTAATTATGGATACACCTGTCTATGTATTAACTGTTAATTGCATTGATTTTACTTTGGCTCAAATCTTTATTTTGCCTTTTTCCAAGTAATTTCACTTATACTTCGTATCTAACACCAAAAGTATATGCAACAAATTTCACTTATGCTTGGTATCTAAAATCAAATTTCTGATGTTTTAAAAAAAGAGGGGAAAAGGTTTGTCAGATTTCTTGTTACTAAATTCACTGTTCTAATATTGTTAATGGTTTCAACTACTGTGTTTGCAATCCAAACTGCACAATAGGTTAATGAATTATCAAAACATGTTTCTGTCACCTTTAAGACACAACATGACATAAATAACGATCTTTTCTATAAGATCAATTCATTACAACAATTAGTATTATGTTTAGGTATGAATTAAAAGCATTAAAAATTAGATTGTTACTTAGATATGATTATAAATACACATATATTTGTGTTGCCTCTAGTTTATAAAATTCCTCTCATCCCAGTACTATATGGGACAGGATCAGAGCCTGCTTATTGGGAGAGTGGCATAATTTCTATATCACCTTGGAAATAAAAAGCTTTCAATCAAATTATTAAGATATTGAGCATAGTGAGATCCCTGGGATTGACCCAGAAGGAGTTATAAAAACAATTATTGATACATTGAAAAAATATCTATTCATCTTCTTCCTATATTGATCATTATAATAGTCTGTTACATATTTGGAACTTGCATTATGTGAATTATGACACACAATATTAAAACTTTAGGCATTGATGTCTATGCCTTAAGACTTCTCTTTAAAAAGAGAGAAAATGTAGTAAGCCTATATATTTTATTCTTGGGGGTCAGTTACCATGTAGATGTCCTTGATGAATGCAGCTTTGGCCCTCTGCCCTTGAAGCCTACTCTCCAGAGCATCCTTTGTTATGTGAATGAGTTTACTGAGTTTCCCAAAGACCTTTTGGTGCCTTGATAACAAGGCCTGATCCTGGGCCCAGATAAAAATCTTGACAGTGTGCCCTAATTAAAGCCCTTTTCAACTGTGGCTTTTTGTTAAGCTAGCTCCTTGAGCCCCTTTTGTCTTGGGCTATACTTAAAAGGACCTTTTATTTGAGATCTTGAAATCAAAGGCTTTACCCCTAGACTTCAGGTACCAAAAGAACATATTCCTTATCAAATTATCCATTCTGTGTTACCTCCAGGATATAATAGGCTAAAGGCAATGATATTAAAACTTGAGTCCTTTTTTCTTTTGTATCATTTTGCTCTATAAAAACCTTGTTCAAAGAATCATTAAATTGAATTCCTGGTTCTTCCTTGAACTACCCACATGGTCTGGTCATTTCTTATTCACATCTCTGATCATGCTTAAGTGCTGGCCACTGCGCAGCCCACATCAATATCTTGATTTCTCATAAAGTCATTAGCTTCCAATTGCTCCCATCTAATTTTGAAGGAGTTATTCTCTTCAGTGAGTTTCTGAAATTTCTTTTCCATCTGGCAAATTCAACTTTTTAAGGCATTCTTCTCCTCATTGGCTTTTTGGGCCTCTTTTGCCATTTGAGTTAATCTATTTTTTAATGTGTTATTTTCTTCAGTGTATTTTGAGATCTCCTTTAGCAAGCTGTTGACTCACTTTTCATGATTTTCTTGCATCCTTATCATTTCTTTTCCCAATTTTTCCTCCACTTCTCTTACTAGATTTTCAAAATTGTTCTTGAGCTTCTCTATGGCTTGTCACCAATTCATATTTTTCTTGGAGGCTTTTGATGCAGGAGTTCTGACTTCACTGTCTTCCTCCTGCTCCTTGCCTTGATAGTTTGTGTCCCCAGAAAAGGATACTGTGGTCTGTTTGTGCTTCCTCAGCTTGCTCATACTGCCAGTCAATTACTTGACTTTTGAGCTCTTTGGCATTGTAGAACTCCAGGTCAAGAATATCAAGGGAATTAATGAAAAGAAATGCTAGGGAAGGACGTCTAGGTATAACAGATTTTAAACTGTATTATAAAGTGACAGTCATCAAAACCACTTGGTAATAACTGAGAAAGGGAGTGGTGGATAAGTGGAATAGATTAGTACATAAGACACATAGTCAATGACTATAGTAACCTGGGGTTTGATAAACCCAAAGACTCTAGCTTCTGGGGTAAGAACTCACTATTTGACAAAAATTACTGGGAAAACTGGAAAACAGTATGACTGAAAATGGGCCTAGACCAATATCTTACACCATTGTATCAACAATGCAGTATTCACAATGCCTACAGTAACTATAAGTATGATGATATGGTTATTAGTTACAAAATATAACAGGCTTTCTACATGAAAAATATACCTAGAACATTTATTTAAATACCAGAAAACTGAGTTCCCCAAACCAGAAAGTCATAGCCAACACAGTAGTTATGAAGTTGACACATGTAGTTAATGTAGTAAACACCCACATTCTCAAGCTTTCAAAACAGGACAGGCTACCTCAGGCAAAGATCCTCCTCTCCTCACTCACAACAACTGCTCAGCATCCAGGCAGCTTGCTCCCAGTAGCTCTGGCCCCTCCACAGTTCTCATCCCTGGCAGTCCTCAGCAGGTGTCCTTAGCAGAGCTTCTGGTTGGCTCAGCAAGAAAGAAGTTTGCACTGCAACTGTAGCTGCTGCTGCTGCCTCTGCTTCCAGTTACCATGGCACAGATTCTAGCTTGGCTCTGGCTTTCTCTCTTGCTCCACCCCTTCCTGCTACTACAGCAAGTTCAAGGGGCATGGAAGATCTTCTAATCCCATTATCATTGCAACCATATACCAAAATAGTCAAAATGGGTACACAATTTAAATATAAAGACTGATACTATAAGCAATCGGGTAGAGGAAGGAATGGTTTACTTGTCAGATTTGTGGAGAAGGGAAGAATTTATGACCAAAGAAGAGATCTTGAGCATTATAAAATGCAAAATGGTTAATGGTTTAATGATTACATTAAACTAAAAGTTTTTGTAGAAACAAATCCAATGCAACCAAGATTAGGAGGAAAGTGAAATATTGGGAAAGATTTTTTATACCCGTCATCTCTGATAAAGGCCTCAGTTCTAAAATATATAGAGAATTGAGCAAATTTATAAAAATAGAAATCATTGCAGAATTGATAAATGGTCAAAGGATATCAACAGGAAGTTTTCAGAAGAAGAAATTAAAGATATCTATAATCTTACAAAAAAATGCTCCAAATCACTATTGATTAGAGAAATGCAAATCAAAACAACTCTGAGGTACCACATCTTGCTGGTTCGGTTGGCTAACGTGACAAAACAGGAAAATGATAAGTGCTGAAAGATGTGGGAGAATTGGAACACTAATAAATTGTTGGTGAAGTTGTGAACTGATCCAACCATTCTGGAGAGCAATTTGGAACTATGCTCAAAGGGCTATAAAAATGTATACATCCTTTGACTTCTCAATTGCACTTCTAGGGCTATATCCCAAAGAGATCATACAAGTGGGAATAGGACTCATATGTACAAAAATATTTATAGCAACTCTTTTTGTGGTGGCAAGGAATTGGAAATCAAGGGAATGCCCATCTATTGGGGGATGGATAAACAAGTTGTGGTATATGAATGTTATGGAACACTATTGTGATATAAGAAATGAAGATAATAACATGGAGAGACTTATATAAGCTGATATTGAGTGAGGGGAGCAGAGCCAGGAGAAAATTGTACATAATTACAGACACATTATATTTGTGATAACTGACTTTGATAGACTGGGCTACCCTCAGAAATGCAAGGATATAGGACAACTCCAAAAGACTCATGATGGAAAAACCTATCTACATCCAGAGAAATAATTTCAGAGTCTGAATGCAGATTGAAGCAAACTACTTGCTCTCTCTCTTTTGTTTTTGTTTTGTTTCTTCTTTCTCATTTTTCATTCCACTGGTTATAATTCTTCTTTACAACGTAACTAATGTTTAATGTGAAGGAATATGTAGAACCTATATTGGACTACAAGCAACCATGGTAAGGAAGGAGGGAAGAGAGGAAGGTGGAGAAAATTTGGAACTTAAAAACTTGTGGAACTGAATGTTGCAAACTAAAAATAAATTTAAAAGAAATAAAAAATCTTCCTGGTCTTACAAATGACCTGTTGTTTACATGCTCAACAAATTTAATTTATTATCCCTGGTGAGCCTGGAAATAGAGGTCATCGGGGCAGTTAAAAATTAATTCTGTGTTGAAATAAATGAAGATAAAAAGGGAAAAATCCAACAAAATGTAAAATACATCAAGAATAGAGTCACATCTATAAGAGTGTGATTCATCCCACAATTGGTAAATGTAAAAACTGATATGAATAGACAGTTTTCCGAAGAAGAAATCAAAATTATCAGAAGACATATGAAAATTATCTAAATAACTATTGATTACGAAAATGCATATAAAACATCTCTGAGGTACCATCTCATATCTATCAAAATGACTAATAAAACACAAGAGAAAATTTATACCTATGGGTGTAGATGCCAAAAAATTGGCATACATTAGTATGTATGAACTGTTGATAGTGTTGTTAATAGATCCAACTATTTTGGAGAGCAATTTTGGAATTATTCCCAAAGGGCTATTATATTTACATGCCTTTGAGTCAGTAATAGCACTACTAGGTCTCTATCCCAAAGAAATCAAATAAAAAATAAGTCCTACATGAAATTATTATTATTATTATCATCATCATCATCATCATCATCATCATCATTATTTTGCAGCAGCTCTTTTTCTGGTGTTGAAGAATTGAAAATTTAGAGGATGTCCATCAACAGGGAATGGTCGAATAAGTGGTGATATACAATTATGATGGAATAGTATTGTCCTATTAGAAATGATGATCAGGATGTTTTCAGAAAAACCTGGAAAGGTTTACATGAAGTGAAGCAAAGTGAAATGAACAAAACCAGAAGAATACTTTACACAGTAATAGTAATATTGTAGAATAACCAACTGTGAATGATTTAGTTATTCTCATTTTTATAATGATCCTAAACAATTCTGAAGGACTAATGATGAAAATTTTTCTTGGAATTTTTTAGACTGTTTTTTTTAAATATGGAAATATGTTTTGATTGACTGCACATACATAATCAATAATAAATTACTTGCCTTCTTAATGAGGATTGAAGTCATTAAGGTAAGGTGAAAATTTGGAGATCAAAATAAAAAAAGACTGCAAAAATTGTTACATGTAAATTAAAATTATATTCACACATTTTTAAAAAGATATTAGTGGGATTTGATATATCGGTTAGATATACTACAAAGTGCTTATCATGGAAACAATCTGGTACTAGACAATAAATAAAAATGATTGATCAGTGAAATAGATCAAGTATAAAATATACAAAAATAAATGACCACACTAATCTGGTATTTCATAAATCCAATGATTCAAACTTTTGGTGCAAGAACTCAATATTCAACAAAAACTACTGAGAAAACTGGAAAGTATTCTGGCAGAAACTAACCTTAGACCAACATTTTTCATTATATACCAAGATTAGTTCAAAATGGATAAATAATTTAGACATAGAAAATCATATTATATGCAAATCAAAGAAGCATTGAAAAAGTTATGTGTTAAATTATTTGTAAATGAAAATACATCACCAAACAAGAGATAGAGAAGACCCTGGGAAGTAAAACAGATCAATTTTATTTTAACCACTTCAGTTGCTTTTCAGATGTTACCTCATTTGTGGTTTTCTTGACAGAGATAATAGCGTGTCTTCCCATTTCCTCCTCTAGCTCGTTTCTTTAAATGGGGAACTGGAGGAAACAGGATTAAGTTGTTCTCCCAGGATCACATAGCTACTAAGTTTCTGAAGACAGATTTGAACTCAGAAAGATGAATCTTCCTGACCCCAGGTCTGCTATTCTATCCATCGTACTGTCTAGCAGCCCCATAATTTTGATTATGTGAAATTAAAATGTTTTTGGACAAACTAAACAAAGTACCTAATAGTTAAAGGAAAATATGGAACTGGGGAAATTTACAGTAGTTTCTCTGACAAAGGTTTCATTTCTAAAAAATGTGAGGAACTGAGCTGAAATTTTAAAATATGAGCCATTCCACAATTAATAACTTGTCAAAGGATATAAATAGGCAGTTTTCAGGAGAAGAAATCAAAGCTATCTATAGTCTAATGAAAAAAAAAATGCTCCAAATCATTAATAACTAGTGAAATTTAGATTAAAACAATGCGGAGGTACCGCTGCATGCCTATAACATTTGCTAATGGACAAGTGAAGGACAGGGTGTGGAAAAGGAAAGCCATTAACACACTTTTGGCGGATCTGTGAAGTGGTTCAATGGTTCTGGAAAACAATTGGAAATTATGCCCCAATAGTGCATACTCTTTAAACCAGAAACATTGCTGCTACATCTGTATCCCAAAGAGATATAAGAAAAAAAGGAAAAAAGAGCTCTCCATGCAAAAACATTTATAGCAGCTCTTTTTTGCGCTTGTGCTGGAAAAAAATCGGAAATTAAGAGGATGCTCATCCTTTTGGTATTGACTGAACAAGTAATGCACATGATTTTGATGGAATAAATACTTTAAGGAATGCCTTAAGAAATGAAGGTGATGGTTTCAGAAAATATAGGGAAGATTTATATGAGGTGATCCAAGGTGAAGTTTGCAGAATAAGGAGAATGCTGTACACAGTAACAAAATTCTAGCAATAATTAACAATGAAAGCCTTAGCTAGTGTGAACAGTACAATAATCCAAGACAATTCCAAATGACTCATGATGAAAAATACTGTCTACATTCAGAGAACTAATGAATTCAAGCTTTAAACTGAGGCATTTAAAAAATTTCTTTATTTTCTTGCCTTTTCAAAAACATGCTTAATGTAGAAATGTCTTATATGTATTATGGGTATCATACTCTTTACCTTCTAAATAGGTGGGCAAGGAGCTAAAGGGAGGGAAAAAATTTGCAACTGATTTTTTAAAAATGATTATATAAGAAAAAAGATTTAATTAGACAGTAATGCAGAAGATAAATTTTAGAAGGGAGAATATATGTCAGGTAGATTGATAATGAGGCTAATTATATTAGTTCAGAGTAAAAGTGATGAGATTTTTAAAAAGTAGAGTAGCAAGTGTGTGAGGAAAGAAATACAAGATACATTGTGAAAGTAGTACCAATACTACTGACAATTGGTTGGATATATAGGATTGGGGAGAGACAAAATATTTGGACATGATCTGATATTGTAATCTATGTACCGGCAATGATGGCTATAACCTCAATAGAAATAGGTGTAATGTATATAATTTGGGGAAGACTCACTAATCTTCTGATTAGTGGACCAGTTTTTTAAAGCATAAATTCTGGATTTGTACTGAAATACTTACTTTTCATATTGTCAAGCAATCACCTTGTTAGTTCTTTGGTAACCATGATGGTAGAGAGGGGTGCTGTGACAAAGAGTATTACATATTGAGACAAAGAACATTTGCCTCCTTGACAGAATTAAAAGAAGGGACGTCCCCCAAGTTCTCTTTTCCCTCAGTTGTTTTTCATATTAAGATGTAAGTCTGAGCTCTTCCTCAGATTCCTTTTGATGTATGAGGATGGTATTGTATTCTGTTTAAAGTCTATCGAGTAGGGAACACTTTCTGTCTCAGTGGTCCATTTTCTCTGACATGGCTCCTTTCTAATCACCTCTCAGCCAAGAGAGCACCAATAAGAAGATAACTTCATGATCTGAAAACATAATCCTCCAGGAATTATCTGTATAGAGAGCATAATGGAGCCCATTGAGGATTTATGGGGTCACTAAGAGATCAAAGAGAACAGGACATTTCTCAGGAGAAAGCTTCAGTTTGGTAGGTGTGATACTGAAGATAACCAAGCAAAGGCAACTGAAGATAGACTAAATAGGTAGGAGAAGAATCTAGAAAAAGAAATGTCATGAAAATCCAGATAGGTGAGAATATCCAAGATGAATGAATGATAGCAGTGACAAATGCTGTAAACAGGTTGAAATAGGTGAGGATTGTATCTATCAGCTATCAGACTATCAGCTTTCGCAAATAAGATAGCTTTGTTAGTTTTTGGGATAGTGGTTTCAGTTGAGGAATATGATTGGAAACCTAATTGGAAAGGGATATAAATTCAATCAGAAGAGAAGAACTAGAGGCAAGAAGTATAACAAAAATTTTTATAGGATTTATCTGTGAAAGAAGAGTTGTAGGATGGTAGTTTGGGGGAGGACATAGGACCTAGTGACTTTTTGAAAGAATGTAGCAATTTGGGCACATATTTTAGAAAGCATGGAATGACCAAGGGGATTGTGAGGGAATGAAGATTTAAGGGGGGAGTTTATTGCAAGAGAAAGCTGGGACATGAGACAAGAGGTGCTAGAACCCAACAAATAGGAGGACTTGGACTCTCAGGAGAAGTTCAACTTCTTCATCAGATATTGTGGTAAAAGAGGAAAGTAGAGATGAGATCAAGGGGGTATTGAGATTTACATCTCTGAATTAAGACAAGTAAGTTCCCAAACAAACATCAATTATCTGTTTTTTCTCTAAGTGCTACCTTTGTAGGGGTTGCTTATTGATGCTACTCACAGAAGTTATAGAAAAGAAAGGAAATCAAGCTCTATGAGTCTAATAAAATGATGAGATATGTAGAGACCAAGAGAAGAGAAGAAATGAAAAGGTGGTAGTGGTAGTAATGTGCCATTAATAACTGCCTGAAATACTCATCCACTGTCCTTTTGGCAAATTATGCTTCTCCTTGATGATACAGTTCTCTTTAATCTTAGGGATTATTAGTAGTGGTGATTCTGTCCCAGGGTCTTAGACCTCTGATAGTCATAAAAACAGGTAAAATTATTAAAGGTTTTACTAAGATAAATTGAAAGTGTAGAAATAGGAATTTTAAAAATTCCCTTGTTTGGAAAGAATATCAAGACAGGTAACATTTTATTCCCAGGTACAAAGGGGGAAATGTTGTTCTATGTCCTTCTAGCCAAAACAGAGAAGCATTAAGCATAAAATGACTGATGCATTTGTGTCATACATGGGACATGTCAGATGTTACACATCTCTTAAGGCACTGTGTGTTACGGGCTTGAAGCTAAAGTCAAGCATACAGAATGAGTAGGAATCCAAGAAGGATCATAGATGGAATGAATTATTTGGATGAGTGTTGTTTAAAGCAAAAGATTAAGATGAGTTTCTATGTGAAGCTAAACTATAGTTACTTCTTCATCGGACTAATGGACCATCTATTCACTATTACAGATACTCATCCAATCAAATTGTTTAGAAATGAAAGGATTACCTATGTCAGTCTCAAATTTGTTAGCTTCTCTTTGGTCTCTTTCTTCCTCTGAAGCCCCTGTGGGCTAATGCCCATCTATTTTTTTCATTAAATATTTGCTTAAGGTGATTTAATATTCATTCCTCCGGTTCTTTATTAGCTTGACTGTCCCAAGTTAGGCCAGGAAAGTACTTAGTGAATTCTCTTCCAAGTTCTTCTGCATATAGGGAGATTAATTTAGCTCTCCAAGATATAGAACATCTGCTAACATAGAGAGCCCAAGAATTGGAAGTGACCTCAGAGGGCACTTAATCAGCCATATTTGTGAAGCAAAAGAAGACAGTTAAATTTTGTTGCAGAGAAAAAGAACAAAAGCCGAGCAAAAGGGTAAGATGGAATACATGGAGATATCCAAACTGACCCATCAAAAGGAATTAGGTTGTCTAAGCTGTTTTCCTCCAAAAACTGTAGGTTTCAAAAAATTCAGTCACATATTCTCCTACATTGGACCTCATTGCAAATTATCTGTCACGCATCCTCACCAAGTACTAGTTCTTTCAAGAAGTGAGAAAGCACAAGTCAGTAATCATTTCTAGTAGTGATATGCTAATATAGGGTACTTTTTACTTTTGTGGTAAGATAAGTTTCTAGTTTTATCCAATTTTGCAGATACAATCACAGATGACATAAAGTAACACTGTATCACTCATATTCCCTATCTCCTCTACTATGTTATTGATTAAAATAAATTATTTTTTAGATTTCAAAACCTCATTTCAATTTGTTCTCTATTTCTAACAACCTAAAAATGTGTTCTCTTTGACAATAAAAAATTATATAAAATCATTTTTTATTTTTGCTTTGTAATATTGAAGGTTTACATATATATGTATATATATATATAATTTAAAAATGAATCCAGCATTTTCTAATAGATTTTTGACTATTGATCTTTTAAATTTCCTTGCCATAATCCATCATATAGAGTTGAGTAGTAATGATAGTCATGTGCAAGGCACTCAATACATAATTGTTGAATTGGTTACTCCATTTAGTGCTCTTTCACCTCTTTGCTTCCTAGTTTCCCTCGCACCCTCCATTTCATTGCTCTATTAGTTGCCTCCATCACACCACAAACCAGAAAAGGATGAGGGACAGAAATTAACTCATTAATTTTTGACATAGATTTTGATCTTTGCACAAGCCTCAAAATGGCCTTCTCAAACATAATTTTGTAAGGAGATAAAATAAATTATTGCTTTCTATCTGTTGTATAGTATGTATCAATTGTATAGTAATTGTATAATATTGTAGAATATCTATTGTATAGTAATTAGATGGACAAGGTGTTTGGAAAAATCTATTCAAGTTGATCATCTATAGTTTAGCCTGTACTCTGAAAGTAAACTTAAATAATTTTTATGGAAGTATGTATGCCTAATTTACATCAGGGATGCTTGGTATGTAGATTTAGATAATTCACACTTAAATCTTGTAATGTAATAACTATTGAGTCACCATTTATAATCTTTACTGAATTTGCATGTAAAACATAAAATTTTGCATCATAGATTTAGAGCTGGAAGACAACTGGAGGTTATGTAGTCCTATGCCTTATTTTCCAGATAGGGAAGCTGAGGTCTAGGAAGATTAGCTGATTTCCTCTAAGCTATTTAAGTGGTGAGTCCTAAAGGGTGGAATTTGAGCTCAGGTCCTCAGACCCAAAAGCCAGTTTACTTTCCTTTGTGCCCTATACTCTTTCAGTCCCTTCTTTAACAACATCTTAGTTATTCATAATGGAAAAGAAATATAATCTGGACATAGAAGGGTAGAGCAAGATACAGGGTACTCTTCCATTGCTTCTTGGTAACTGGATTTATACAGCATTAATGGTAGGCAATTATGCAATGAATATAATTTTTTTAATCAAAGAAACAAATTCTTCAATTAATTATTTCATTTTGCACATGATTCAATGAGTGAGAATACACTAATTAAGGGCTATGTGATAAGAACTCTTCTAAGCATGCTGAGGATACAAATAAAAAGTGAGACAATTCCTGTTCCCAAGGAAATAACACATGAAAAGGGATAACACATAAAAGAAACTATACTTGAAAGATAAGCAGAAAGGCCAAGTAGCCCTAAGGATTCAGTACTGGCTGTATAAAAAGGTCCAGATGTCCTTAGGGTTACATGAATAGATAAGATGAAAGGGGCAATGTATAGCAGGGCATAGAGGGAAAGTAGATGTTAAGTCCTGGTAGTTCTCCTTCTCAGATACAAGACACTTCTCTCTAATTTTGTCTTTCTTTTAAGCAATGAGAGTAGTTAACCCAAGATGAAGATAGAAAGGTACCCCTAGTAGTGGTAAGTCATGCCCCAAGACTTCGTTGCTCAGTGTTTGAGTTTGATGGCGTAGAGTGAGTATAAATAGCAATTGTTTTCTGTTTGGGTCAGAAAGTCTAAGGGGTTTTCCCTCCCAGAATGATACGTATGTGATGGCAAACTAAGCCATCATTTGTCTCAGTTCTTACCCAGTACTTACTCATTTAATGGGCATTGCCTCGTACAAACTGAAACATGGGAAACAACTTAATTTTGAAAATTTGCTCACCCACTATTTCTTTGGCCATCTCCAACTGTCTTGACTCTTGTCTTGCCACTGGTCCAATGTCAAATTGTCCTGCCAAAGTCCATTTCACTTTGGAGGAAAGAGTGAGGCAAATGACTTTCCACAGTTCTGCCTCACTTAAATACAGTTCACACACAGGTAAAGATGTGATGTCATTGATCCTTTTCAAGAACAAAGAATAACAGCAAGTACTATGAGAACAGGAAGTCTATTAAAACTTCCATTTACACAATAATCCATCTACTTCTTAAAGATATAGTACCATTATCTTTGGATCTATGGATCTTTGGATCTTATAGTAAAACACATATTAAAATATTAATTCCTATCTTATTTTCCCCTATACCAATTATTTGAGTAAGTACCATTTATTACAATCTTTCTTCTACATAACTTTTATTCATTATGATACTTTTACATTATCAATACTTATTTCTCTGTTCGTTAATTCATTAGGCAAACATATTGGCATCTATTGCGTATCAGGTATTGTGTTCAGCACTGGGGATATAAAAATTAATAACACTATAGAACCAAGTCTCATGAATATGGACTTTATTGACTTACAAATATGCAGCAACTATACTGTTAACCTATGGCCCTTGTTAGAGTCTTAAAATTGGACAAATATTAGAATCACAAGCAAATTTTAGGAATTTTTATAGTGGTGGGAGGTCATTCTTCTTTTTAGTTAGTGGGATAGAAGATCCTTGAGGGAAGGGGTGATTTTTTTTTTGGTCCTGAGTGCATAGTACCATACCCGTAGATGTTTAATAAATACATTCATATGGTGCTTTTTTTGCTTTTATAAGGAAAGGTTGTAGAAAACAACTATATCATGTAATACATTAAAATACAAAATTATTTGGCAATTCACTTTTTGGAATAGTAATAACTATAGAAGATTATAAGAAATTAGAAGATAAATAAGATAGAAGTAAGAAAAATTAGCTGAATAGTGACTAGACTGGACATTTTCATTGGAAACCATGAACTTTTCTATAAATTTTCATGTAGTTTGAAGCATGTATTTTAAGGTTTTACAATATAACAAAGTGATAATTTTTTCAATTGTCAATTGGGACAGGATGAAGAGAGATAGTCCTTTAATGTCTTACAAGTTGAATTGAGGGAATATTTGTTTAAAAATATAGTATATTTATATCTAATAACAGGGTTTTAATTGCATCATTCTCTTTCTTTAATAAAATGCTAGCTGAATAATCCTAATTATTCTAAGAAGTCAAGCTCATTTTTCAATAAAGATTAGAATAAGAGCCCGTTTCTCAGTGGGCTTACAATAAAAGGTTTTCTGACTATAAAGTAACTTTTATCTGCTTTGGCACATGCCATTATTAAGAAATGACCCACTTACAGGCTGAGGTAATCAGATCTGCAGATGCTGACAGGATGCTCGGAGCACAGATCTCATTACTGTAGAGTAAGAGGATAATAGACACATCAGATCTGAAGCCTCTAGAATACTGATCAATTGTGTTCTTGGTGATCATACTTGGTACTTATGAGTTCCAACAGAATAGGGCAAATAAAACTTACATGAAAAATAGCATATGTATTTTATATATGTATGTATGCATGTATTTGTATATGCACACATATATGTATACAAACTCTAAGGTTTGCAATAGGTTGTCTCATTCAACGTTCACAACAACCTTGTGAGAAAGGTGCTGGTTTCATTTTACAAATAAGGAAAATGAGGGGGAAAATTGTCTTGTCCTGAGTCTGAAGAAAGTATCTAAAGGAAGATTTTCACTTAGATCTTCCTGCTTCTAAGGTCAGTACTTCATGGACACCACTAGCTTCCTTACATAATCATCTAGCTGCATGCAAATACACTGAAGTCTGGGATTTTTCAAACAATAGTTACATGAAGTTGGGTTAATAAAGACTTTGGTTGTAAATGTTTATACATATATCTGTCTGAAGAGGAATTTTGTGACAGGCTCAGGCAACTATCTCAGATGGGAAATACACTGAGAGTTTTATCTTCTCATGGTATGTGAGGACACACAGGTTTAAAATTATATAAAAAGCACATTAAATATTTACGCTGTGTAGAGTTATCAGTTGAGATATTTAGAGAACTTAAAGTGTAATGTGTAAACTTTTGTCAGATATAGCTAACTGAGGGAAAGGGGGTGGAGCTAAGATGGTAAAATAATGATAAGGGACTTTCTCTGAGCTCTCTCAAATTACCCTCTACGTAATATTACAATAACACTTTAAACTGAATTTTGGAGTTGTATCAACAATGCAGCATTCACAGTGCCTATAGTAACAGCCTATAAGTATGCTGATATGATTATTAATCACAAAATGTAGCAGGTTCTCTACGTGAGAAATATAGCTAGAGCATTTATTTAAATACCAGATAACTGAGTCCCCAAACCAGAAAGTCAGAGGCAACACAGTAATTTTGAAGTTGGCACATGTAGTTAAAGTAGTAAACACCCACATTCTCAAGCCTTCAAAACAGGACAGGCTACCTCAGGCAAAGATCCTTCTCTCCTCACTCACGACAACTGCTCAGAGTCCAGGCAGCTTGCTCTCAGCAGCTCCAGCCCCCCTGCAGTTCCCATCCCTGGCAGTCCTCAGCAGGAGTCCTTAGCAGAGATTCTGGCAGGCTCCAAGAAAAAAGAATTCACGCTGCAACCACTGCCACTGCTTTCAGTCACCACTGCATGGATGCTAGCTTGGTTCTGGCTTTCTCTTGCTCCTCCCCTTCCTGCTACATCAGAAAGTTCAAAGGGCATGGAACATCTTCAAATCCCAGTATCATTACAGGAGTGGAAGAACCAACAAGAAGATGGAGTGAAACAATTTCCCAGACCAAGACAACTTAGAAATTCAGCAGGAAATGTTTGTCTCACTAATATGAGAATGGAGTACACCATAGGCAGAACCATAGAAAATCACTAAGGGAAAACTAAGGCCTTGGAGGAAAATGAATCAGCAGCAACAAACCAAGGCCATGGAGATGATTGAACTCATAGCAGCACATGCTTCCAGAACTGTCAGTACACATATAGTAAGAGGGTCATACAACTGGTCAAAAATTACAGGGGAGCCTTTCCTGGCACTGGGAGCAGGCCTCTGTTACATTACCCATACATGGTTCCTGGTTGAAATAGCAGGGTAAGGGAGAACATCTGCAAGAATAGGAAGCCTGGTCATAGTTCCATGGTGGAAAAGAGTTCTCATAGTTGCTCACAAACCAGAGCATAGTCCAGGAGAGCAGTAACCATCCTTAGCTAATACTACCTTGGGAGAACTAAAAACAGGCAAGTCCCCAGAAATAGCTCTGAAAATAGCAGAACAAAAACCTGAAGCTTGAGATAGTCACCACTCCACGCTGGTGCAGATCTCAATTTTATCATAAAGTTAATAATCAAGAAATTGATTGGAAAAAATGAGCAAACAGCAACAACAAAAGAACCTAATCATAGGAAGTTATTATGGTGACAGGGAAGATCACATCACAAACTAGAAAGAAGACAATAATGTCAAAACAGCTACATGCAAAGCCTCAAAGAAAAATGTGTGTTTATTTCAGGCCCCAAAAAATAATTCCTGGAAGATCTCAGAAAAGATGTTATTTTATTTATTTTTGCTTTTTGCAGGACAATTGGGGTTAAGGGACTTGCCCAAGGTCACAGGGCTAGTTTTTGTGTTAAGTGCCTGAGGCTGGATTTGAATTCAGGTCCTTCTGACTCCAGGGCCAGTACTCTAGTCACTGCACCACCTAGCCGTCCCATCAGAAAAGATTTTAAAAATCCAGTGAAAGGTAGACGAAAAATTGGGGTGAAAATGTATGTGATGCAAGAAAATTATGAAAAAAGTCAGCAGCTTGTTAAGAAGAGTACACAAATATACTGAAGGAAGGAACACCTTAAAACATAGAACTGGTTGAATAGAAAAAGAGGCCAAACAAAAATCCACTGAAGGGAAGAACTCCTTAAAAAGCAGAATTGATCAAACGGAAAAAGATGTACAAAAGTTACCTGAAAAGAAGAACTCATTTAATAGCAGGTATAACTAACTGAAATGATAAAAGCTGTTGATCAGATGAATTTCAATTCATTTAAATAAAACATGTATTCGGTGCCAACTATATCCAAGGCACTACTCCAGTTGCCAAGTGAGAAAAATTTGTCTAACAGTGCAAGGGGATTTCAAGGCAAATCCTATTTTATCTAATTCTTGGATGATCTTTTGTACCTCCCATCACCAGAATATTTGCTGATAGTTAAATTCGGCTTAACAAGTATCAAAAGATTGCTTGAACTCTTCAGATTCTTCAGGTACTAATTCAGATTATCCCTCCATATTAGCTTAAAAAGAGTCATTTTTTGAGATGATCTTATGATTCTATGATAACAAGCAGTTCAGTAAATTATTTTCTCCACTAGTGGAACATAACAAAGGCAACATGGCCAGGGAATGCATTGGGGTTGAAGATTTCTAAAAAAACTTTGTAGTTAGACCAGAAACCTGGGAAGGAACTTTGGCTATTCAAGCAAGCTTTCAAGTACTATGTGGGACCTATAGAGCTGACTAGGATTTCGCTTCCTCACAAATGTACTTTACCATGCAGTAAATTCCATAAAAGCCTCCTAAATCTGTTAGCTCCATGGCATATGAAGTTACAATACCCTTTTAGGCTACAGCTAGTACTCTTTGCAGACATGGATTTAGAGGACTCATGTCACATATGACATAGATCTCCTCTCTGGTTGGGGCTATGCCAGGTATATCTCGTGGGATTTACAGATATAGGCCATAAATCATGAGATCAGACACCAACCCTAGGATGGGCAACACTTTCTCAGGAAACAGAACTGATTTCTGAATACAGATCCAAGATCCAAGATGTCAGGCTTTTTCAGTGCTAGGGTTACCTGAAAGGGTCATAGAAGCAGGGAGCTAGTTGCAAGATAAAGTCTGGGGAGGCAGGTACCAGATCAAAAGAAAAGACATAGGGAATATCTGAAAGATCATTGTCTTCCCCAAGTTTCAGCCTTCTGTGCACTGTGTAAGATCTATGTTACCACTTTTAAGTGCAGGCCCCTAATACCACTTCCTGATATAGTAATGTTTGACTTTTTAAGGATTCAAGTAAAATTCACCAAGCAAATATGGATTTATTTTTAGTATTTATAGCTCCAGCAATGGAAAAAGCAGATTTAATTGTAGGGGGGAGAAAAATAAAAATGACTACACTTCCATATAGAGTTCTATGTCAAGAACTTTAGCTTTTTGGTTCAGACTCAGGAAAGGCAGAAGAGAAATTTCAAGAGCTACATTAAATATATTATGGAAGGGTTAGGGAGAGTGGTGTGCTCAAGCCAGTTAAACCATCTCTGAGAGCCAATTGTTAAATTTTCACTGTGAACAGTTTCAGAAATTGGCAAATCCTACAAATTAGGGCTTGAGTTATTTTTTAGTTGTTTGTCTAGGCTTAAGAATGTAGTGAAAGATGTCAATGATGCAGATTAAAATAAAAAATGTGTCTTGAACACTTCATTATTTTTTTCTGAATGTCTGTTGTTAAACATTTACCAGCACACTCCTGGATCAGCTAGGTGGCTCAGTGTGTAGAGTGATAGGCCTGAAGTCAGCAAGATTCATCTTAATTCAAATCTGACCTCAGGTAGTTACTAGCTGTGTGACCCTGGACAAGTCACATAACCTTGTTTGCCTCAGTTTCCTCATCTGTAAAATGAGCTGGAGAAGGAAATAGCAGACCATTCCAGGAAATTTGCCAAGAAAATCCTAAATAGGATCATAGAAGTAGACATGAATGAACAAAAACAACAAGGGTAGATAGTAATCACTGGCACTGAAATAGCATTTTTTTTAAAGTTAACAAAGCACTGTGGATTGTAATATATAATGTAATGCCATGCACGAGCAGCTTCCCAAAAGAATGCTACTGGGAACAGCTTTTAAGATTCTGATTGCACAGTATAGTGAACACTCCATTTATTCCATTACAAATCAAGGCAAACATTCACAACAAATCACAATATAATATTCACAACATTACATCTTATCACAGAAAATCACAACATAGTGTTCACAACAGCTTAACATTAGAATGGCCACACAGTTTTCACTACAGTGGTCACGATATTTAGAACAAAAAGCAAAAGAATAATCATCTGGTTTCCCTAAGGGAAATCTTGGCCTTTCAGGTGGCCTTCACCAGATTCCAGTCTCATAGAAAACTTCAACTCAGTTCTCAGTCCAGCAGCCCAGCTCCCAGATGGTGGGGCAATCCTGTTTCCTCCACCAGGAGCCACTAGGAGGAACATTTCTGATTCTGATTCTCTGTCTCTGGAATTCTTCTTATATACATACACTGGCTTCCTGTCTCAGCCAAACCCCACCTGCCACTTCAGCAACAGGAGACAGAGTTCACACCATCTGTTCACACAGGCTTTAGAGCTCATACCTTCTGTTTCACACAGGATAGAGTTCACACTCTCTGCCTCTTTCACAGAAGTACTTGGCCTGCAGTGGCCAGGAACTAGTTAAGTAGAAACTTCACGGACTTAAGATAGGAGTTGGAAACCGCCTAGGGTAATTTGTCTTTTTCCTCATTTTTCTTCTTCTTGCTTGGTTATCATGCCCTGTGCCCCTCCACTTACCCTACAAACCCCCCCTTTTCTTAGTAACAGCTTGCTTGCACTTGTATAGTAACCTGCTTAGTAATCAATTGTATTAGTTAGATACATAAACCTAAAAACTGTATAAAAGGTTCTTCACACCTGAACTAGGGGCTGCTCCCTCACTTTGAATTGGCATGGAGTAGCCCCAGTTGGTAAATTAAAGCTCCTTAAAACTTTTTATTCATACGCTGTGGTCACTTTGTTAAGACTTGTCATTTCAGGCCGTTAGTCACTAAGAGCCAAGTACTTGCTAAATTAATTACCATTACACATAGGTAATATGGATATTATTAATTCTATTTAGCAGAAGGGTAAATGGAGGCTCCAAGTGGTTAAATGATTTTAGAATGGACACATAACAAGTAAATGATGGATACAAGATTTGAACCCATTCCTCTTTTGTTTCAAGTTTAAAACTCCATCCACTATGCCAAGTAAACATGGGCAGAGGGTTGGAAGATAAATGGATGTTAAGTGGCTGAAGGGGCTATAAAGAAATTTGCCTTGAAAGAGCAAATATGGGCACTAATCTGAAAAAAAAAGAAGATAAGGAAATCTAGAAACTGAGGAAGGTTTGTAAAAGCTTTTAAAAAGACTCTTAATTAATAGTAGAAAGGAATCTTTTGTAACTCACTTTGTATTATCCATTACTAAGTCCTGTTCAAAATATTGTTCTGAAGGCAATGAGTCTTACACGACTGAAAGGCTGGCTACCTTAAGTCTCCTTTTTGCCTCCATGAATGCTGTCAGCATATAATGAGTAAGATGCTCACATTAAAAAAAAAAAAAAAAACACATAAACACATTCATTTAAGAGAGTAAATCATTCTTCTTTTTTATACTTTTGCTTTTAGTCTGATCTACTTGTCAGAGATTGTCTTGCTCTTTGGAGGCATAAATGCAGAGAAAGGAGATGGCAAAGGTGAAATGGGAGACTATGTTAGGAGATATGAAATTGTAACATATTTGAAAGATTTTCATGGCATATTGTTTTAATATAGGTATCTATTAGGAATGGTTGAGTACTCTAGATTTTTTCATCCATAAATAAGAAAAACTGGCAATTTAATAATAGTTTCCAAATAAGGATAGTAGATACAACTGAAAAGGTCTTCAGAGAAAGTATAGTACAGATAAACTACCTTAATTCCCTCATTTTACACCTGATGAAACTCAGGTCCAAGGAAGTTAAACAAATTGGCAAAAGTGAAACAGTCGTATGAAATAGGACTGGGATCTCTAACTCAGATCCATTGCTCTTTCTGCCACAATGAGTTAATATAAGTTTTCTGGCATTGGAATCAACTGAGTGGGAAAAGAGAGATGGGAAAGGGAATGGATGTGTGAGAGGAAGGTGGGATATGAAGTGGTGGTAGGAAATTGTAGCTAGAAAAGTAGAGCTCTAACCTGGGAGAGAAACCTAAATCTACAATGAAATGAAGGTTGGAGAAAAAAATAGAACAAAACAAATAGACAAAATATCCTCCTAGAAATATTGCTCTCCCAGTTTGCTGCTGTTTATAAATCCTCTGCCCAATTTGTGTGTCTTGAGATCACAAAGTATTAGAATAGGAAAGGTCCCATAAATTATCTAGTTTAGGACTTCTTGGTTCTTAATTTGTGGTCTGTGAAATTTTACTTTTTATATATCAATATGGGAATTTCAATATTTTGTTCATTATTCTATATTTTAATTTATGCATTTAAAAACATTATTCTGATAAAGGGTCTAAATTTCACCAGACTGTTAAATGACTTCAGGACTCAAAAAATAAAAATAAGAAAGTTGAAAATTTGTCATCTAGTCCAACTTCTCTCACAGGACAGATGAGGAGCCTGAGGCCAAAAGAGGATAAGTAACATGTCCAAAGCACCACAAGTGTTCTGTATCATTTGTTGCCTTTAAAAAGTATTCTCATTTATGCAGCACTGAAAGGCCTTCAAGTACAAGCTGCAACTAGACTGAATCCAGTTAGCGTGTAGCTAGTTGGGGCTTGGCTGGTTGAAAGTCATGTTTAGTCTATGAGATATTTTAAATCTTTTGGGGGCAGTCTTTGTCTGATCTCAGGGGCAGCTTCATGACTAAGAGCAGGATCTTTTGTCAAATGAAGGGAACTAGACAGAATCTATTTGTCTAAAATATCTTCCCTACTAAACCAATACTCATGTCTTAACTTCTATCATTAAAACAACACAGCTTTAGATTTTAAAATATACTTCCTCCACATTTTGGAGGGGAAGGTAGCATGGGGGTGACTATCTTTAGGAATCCTCTATTCAAATGCACTACATATTCTAGAGAAATAAATCCGTAAGTCAGTTAGGTAACACATTACCTGATATTAGTTGATTGCTAGTGGACAATAACATAGATATTCAAGGTAAAGGGTGAAAATGGAACTAAAAAAATACAAGAGACAGGCTATCTACTTCAAAATTAGGCAGAGGCTGAACCTATCTAGCTCTATCTAAATATTAAATATATAGTACAGAAAAATTATGCTTTTGTTGGGATGAGAGCAACAGATTTTGCCCCCACTCCCTCCTAATTTAAATATATCTACTGTTTTAAAATCATAGAACTGGATGAAGTCAAAGATGAACTTTATATTAAACAAATTGTATGTGTATATTTGGTATAGAAGCTGTCAGAAAATATATTTCAAAACACATTTAAGAAAAAAAACAAACCTCAATATGTTTATCCTTGAGATACTTTGCATAAGCCTTGAATTCTCCTTCACCTCACTCAGAGAATGCCACCAACAAGTCTGGAACTTGTGACTTAAAGGATCAATGCATTTTAAAAATCCCATTATGTTACTATGGAAATCCATTTTTAGCAATGAATTGTGAGAGATTATTTCTGGCAAATAAATACAGATGGTTAAAGTACTTCAAATGTTTTTTAGATGAGCTCACAGTATCATTCTGCACAATTTCTATCAGAAGACATGGAATATTATTATGAAGACTGAGATTACAATTTCCATAAATACTAGAGAGGTGCCAAATTCTTACCAGACTACATAAATACACAATCACAGAAGGGGAAAATGCACTCTTCTAAACACAAAATAAGTCCTGAAGACATTTCCATTTAGATGGGCAAAATATATTTTAAAGTGTTGGATCAGTGTTCTCAAAATTATAGAAAAAATTATAGATATACATAATATTAATAGCAATGATAAATGTATTTTTTGTTTTTGAATTATATTATATTTTATTTTTCTATCACCTTAATCTTAATATATTCTTCTGCTTTCCATTATCCACTGAATTATCCCTTGTAACAAAATACAAAATACAAAAAAAAATTAAAAAGAATGCTAATAGTAATTCAAGAAAATATTATAATAGTATTTATATAGGACTTTTAGTTTTGCACAGCACTTTATAACTGTTAAATCATTTGACCCTTATAACAACCCTGCCAGGTAGGTATCTCTATTTTACCCACAATGAAATTAGATCAAAGTTCAAGTGATTTTTCCCAGAATCACAAAACTAGAATCTGAGAAAGGATTCAAACTCATGCCTTCCTAGTGCCATCTCTGTCATCTACTAACTTAGCTTCCTGTTAGAAAACTACAAAATTTACTAAGGAGTCTGACAGTATATGTACTCATGTACCACTCGTGTCTCAGCTCCTCAAAAAGGAAAGGAAAATTATTTTCTTATCTTTTCTTCAAAGACGAGTTTGGTTGTTATAACTGCACATTTTTTATACTTCTTATCTTTCCCTACTCTTTCTTCTTCCTGCCCTTCCCTTCCCCTCTCCATCCTTTGCCCTTTTTGTGTCTTTTTTATCTTCCTTTTTTTTCCCATAGTTCCAATTTACACTGTTGCAACCACTGTATACATTGTTTTCCTGGGTCTGCTTACTTATAAGTCTTACATACTTGTCCTCCAGTGCTTCTCTGAATTCTTTCCATTGAACATTTATTATGAAATATTAATAACAAATAGATTAATGAAGTTGTTTAGCCATCCTCTAATCAGTGGACATATATTTTGTTTCTAGTTCTTTTCTCACACGCTCACATACATACACACACACATACTTACACACATGCATACATATAAAGACAATCATACATATTATATTATGAATACTTCATTATTTGTTTCAATTTTTTTATCACTGTTAGATCTAGGAATAGCTGTGGAATGTCAGCATCAAAAGACTGTGAATAATTTACTTATTTTCTTAATTCCTAATTGCTTTTCCTGTATGGTTGGATGAAGTTATAGGTCTGCCAACAACCTACAAGTATGCCAGTCTTTATGTAGCTTATCTGAGGGATATGTATTTTTAAAAAACAAAAGAGCCTTCAATTTTTGCAATACTTTTCTGGTATTTTCCTTCCTCTATTTTCCTTCCCCTACTTATAATTTGAGGAAATCGGTGATTTCCTCAAATTATAAGTAGGTTCCTCAAATTATAAGTAGGGGAAGGAAAATACTCAAAAGTAATGAAATCATATGCACAATGTGCTTTCCAAAACTTAAGGTGCTACGTAAATATCAGTTCTTGCTATTATCCATTTTATTATTAATTTTGTTTTTCTCCTGAAATTATAGGATTTTAAAATTGAAGGGACCTTAAAGATCATGTAGTTCAAGGGTTCTTAAATATGTTATATGTGTCAGGTACCCTTTCATCAGTCTAGCAAAGCCCATGAGCTCCTTATGATAATGTTTATAAATGTATACATTAAAATACATTAGATTACATAGGAAATCAACTATATTTAAAGATAGTTATCAAAATAAGCAAAAAAAGATCATGAAATCCAAGTTAAGAAACCATTAAGCCCACAGAGTAGTGAATCACCTAACTTTATGTAGGAAGTTAATTAACTTAATTTACACCCAGGTTTTATCTTAAAATTCAGTGCTTTTCCTAGTAACACAATAAATTCATAAAATATGCAGTAAATACTAAAGAGCAAATTATTTTTCTTCATTGTTTTAGAACATTGTCCCATTATGATATTTTGAGTATCTATTATTCTTGCTCCTTTAGGAGATTTGAATCTATGCAAATTATTGCTCCCTGATCAGATAGGATTAAAGGTCAAATTGGGGTGAAATGAGCCATTATCAGAGCTTCTTTGAATAACATAGCAATTCAATCCTGGCATCTCAGAGAAAAGCCCACAGATGCTATATGAGAATGCTCCTCTTATATCACCTCCATTTCCCTATTATTTCTTGGTCACTGCTTTTATCATCTTATATTTTCAAATAGGCAGAACTCATTGTGGTAGGTGGATAGCCTTGTCTCTCCCAACTCTCCAAATTAAGAGTAGGTGGCACAAAGCTATAAATTTGACTTCAGGTGATCTGTGAATCATTTAACAGAATGTCCAAAAGGCAAGATGTGGATCACAAACCTTGTTACAGAAAATGTTTTAAGGGTTTTATCAGCCTTTTTTAATGACTATAGGGACTATGACTATAGAATAATGTGCCTCAGAAATAATGCAGTCTATAGAAGCAGCACTTTGCCAATTGATGCATGTGATAGACAGGATCTCTCTCTGTCTTTGATCTCTCCCTTCACTTTTTCTCTTTCTTTTTTCACTTGGCCCAAATGTTCATCCCCAGATTCACACCCTCTCATTCCCCCAGAGGCCAGTTGTCCCTGCTTATTTAGAAGTCATACAGACTAGTCTTCTCCTCTTCCCCAAACAAGATGAATGCTCTCTCCAAGCACCAAATCCTCATGGACAACACTCATAGCAACATTGCCATCTCCCTTCTCAAAACAATGCTCTTCACCAGTAGGATCATTCATCAGTGGCAGTTTTACCCACACTGATACAAGGTCTCCCTCTCTTTCCTCACTTTTTCCATTTCTCTATGGCCTCCTTGCCAATTCTTTTGAAAGCTTTTCTCTTCCTGTGAAAGCACAGGAGTCACACTCCCTTCATTGCTAACCCTTGACTTGAGAGGGGAACATCACACATTCCCTTTACTATTCTCCCTTCTCCCCTTCCACATACAATTACATTTCATATTTTAGTCCCACACACACACACACACAAATCAATTCATGTCTGAGAGTGGGCCTAGAGATCCATATCATTATTCCCCAGGGCCATCTCTTTGTCATCACCTTTACCTGACTCCTATATTCAACCCAATTTAATTGTGTGTATATATATATATATATATATATAAAGTCTATTAATAGTCTTTCTGCAGGCACTTTGGCTTTTCCAGATCTTGGTTCCTGCATATGTTCACTGATCCTGCATTTCTTTTGTCTAGGGTATTTGAGAAACAATCTCTCACTTTTTGCTTTGCAAAATATTTTATTTTTTTCAACTGCATGTTACATTTTTAACCTTTTTAAAAAAAATGATTTCCAAATTCTTTCCTTCCTCACTGAGAAGGCAAGCAATTTGATATAGGATGTACAAAGGCAGTCATACAAAACATGTCATACAAAACATACATTATTCATATTGTGTATGAAAACACAGAACACCCACAGATTCCCCTCCAAGATTTTAAAAAAGTGTGCTTTGCTCTGCATTTAGACTCCATCAATTCTTTCTCTAGAGGTGGGTAACATTTTTCACAATAATTCCTTCAGAATTGTCTTAGATCTTTATATTACCAAGAATAACTGTTATTCACAGTTGATCATTCTACAATATTGATATTACTGTGCACAAGTAACTAGTTCTAATTTTATTCATTTCACTTTGTTTCAGTTTACATAAGGCTTTACAAGTTTTTCTGAGAGCATCCTACTTGTCATTTCTTATAACACAATAGTATTCCATCAGAATTGTATACTGCAACTTGTTCAGCCATTCCTCAATTGATGGGAATCAACTCAATTTCCAATTCTTTGCCACCACACAAAGAGATTATATAAATATTTTTTTTTACATAAAGGTTCTTTTTCTTTTTTGTTCTCTTTGGTATACATATTCATTGTATTTTTTTTTTTTGGATATCATCCCATGATAATCAATTCATACTCTGTCTATATACACTGGCTGGTATTATATTGAATAAGAGTGGTGAAAATGGACATTCTATGCTTCACTCCTGATCTTATTGTGAAGACTTCTAGCTTATCCCATTAAAGATAATTCTTGCTGATAAATTTAGGTAGATGTATCAGCAAGTACCCTAGCATACCCAGGATGGCTGCTAGCACAGGTTCTTAGATCTGCTTTTCTGAAGGAAAGCAACTCAAAATGGGTTAACAATCTTACTTCAATCAGTCAAACACATATCATTTACCTAGTTCAGGGGAAAAATTCAGCACCCTGAACTTCAGAGAATACAAACAGAATACAAACACAAGTTAACAAGCACAGTTACAAGCAGAAAAAGAAACAGATCAGCAGATGGGCTTCCAACCATCTGGCCATTACATCCATACCTTTTCAGTTATCAGAGAGGGAAGTAACAACATCTGGGTTTTTCAGAGCTAGGAGGCTCAATGGCTTCCCAGAGTCTCGTCTGGCCAAGTCACACAACTCTTAACACAGTGAGTCTCAAAGCAGAAACTCACATCAGGGTATATATAGCCTTCTCTTGAATCAGAGAATGTCACAACCCTTTTGATCAACTGCCTAATCACAAAGCAATAAGGTGTGGGCATTCCTGAAAAACAAGCCTCCCACCACAGGCTCCATGTGACCACATCCACCTATTAGGGGACAGAATATATTTTCAAATCTGAGAAGGTTCTCAGAATCACTTAAGCCTATCAAAGGGCCTAGGGTCAGGGAAGATCTTCAGATTCCCATAACAGTAGATACCATGTATAATTTTAAGGAATGCTCTACTCATTCCTATGTTTTTTAGTGTTTTTTTTTTTTCTGGTTGCTCTTCACACCCATATTTCTTCCTCTACTATTAAAGCACTTTTGTGCCTCTTTTATGTGAAATAATTTAACCCATTCTACCTCTCCCTTCTCCTAGTGCATCCCTATTTCTCACCTGGAATTTTTTATATAATCTCATCACAGTCAACTCACACTATGTTTATCTACAGTACTTTTAACTGCCCTAATGATGATAAAGTTCATAGGACTTACATGTATCACATTCCCATATAGGAATGTATACAGTTTAACTTTATTGAATCCCTTATGATTTCTCTTTCCTGTTTACCTGTTTCTGTTTCTCTTGAGTTTTTTTTTGAAAATCAGATTTTATATTGAGCTCTGATTTTTCATGAGGAATTCTTGAAAGTCTTCTATTTCATTGACTATCCATCCTCCCTCTCCCTAAGGATTATACTTAATTTTGTTGAAAAGGTGAATTTTGGTTTTAATTCTAGCTCCTTTGCCCATAAGAAGATCATATTCTACACCCTTCATTCCTTTAATTTAGATTTCTCTAAATCTTGTTTGATTCTGATGATGCTTCATGATATTTGAATTGCTTATTTGCTTGCAATATTTTCTCCTTGACCTGGCAGCTCTGGAATGTGGCTATAATATTTGCAGGAGTTTGCATTTTGGGATCTCTTTCAGGAAGTGATTGATAATCAGTTTTCTTTGATAATTTTTTGAAATATGTGTTATGGGAATCTGAAGATCTTCCCTGCCCCTAGGCCCTTTGCTAAAGTGGCTACATGACTCTGAGAACCTTCCCTGGTTTGAAAGTATACTCTGTTCCCTAATAGGCTCAATGTGGTCACATGGAGCCTGTGGC